>CM044105.1:8356244-8519204 GCA_024174645.1 Lemna minuta
TTTTTAAATCATCATAGTTAACCCTAGTTTATTTTTAATGACTTTTTCATGGAATGATAGAAAAATACTCATAAATATGATAACATGCATGGAAATGAAATCATTTATACCTTAATATGCATTAATAATCATGTTTATAGTGTTAATTTAGCATGTTATCAACGTCCTCGTCCATGGCCTCTGACGTTTGATGAATCAAAATCCTTCATTTTATCCTTGATAAAGGCTTTCGCCAATAGAGCTTTTGCTTCTCTCTTGACCAAGCAAGCTTTGATCTTATCTTCATGCACCTTTAGAGTGTCAATCATTTCTTCAAGAGTGATTGCTTCAAGATCCTGAAATTGTTCGATTCAGGTAGTTATTACGTCAAACTTACCAAAGATGGAACGTAGGAGCTTGGTGGCAACTTTCGCATCAATGATCATTTCTCCAAGGCTTCTTAATTCGTTCACCACACAGGAAAGTTTTTCGAAGTAGTCAAGAAAGAGATCATCTTCATCCATGAAGAGATCATCTTCTCCAATGGAGATTTTTTTCTTCCCATAATGTCTCTTCAGAGATTGAATCCGAGCCTTGCGAATTTGTGTGACGCCTACACTCTTCACCTTCAGAGTGTTCCACGTTTGCTTGGCTGTTTTCTCGACATCAAGTTCACGCGTGACCTCATCAAAGACAGTCCTGAACAAGATCGACATCACTTGCCGATCCTTCTTCCTTATCACATTCTCGGATTGGATGGCATCCCAAAGTTCAAGACCTTCAAGATGTAGATAAATGTGTGACACCCATACTTGATAGTTGAGTTTGTTTCATATTCGAAAGGTTCCAATTTGGGTTGGTTGATCAGCATGTTTCAAACCTCTTGTCACGACAAGCTCTTGAGACAAACTCTCACCACGTCGCGGTGCCATTCGAAAGATCGTTGGATCACAGTTGCTCTGATACCAACTATAGAAAATCACCCCTCGTAGAGTGGGAGATGACAAGAATGATAAGGAAGAGAAGAATCTATATTCTATTGATTATAACAAAAATGAAGACATTATTGATTTTGGGAGTCGGTATTCTCGTTCTTAAATAGGCACAGATCAAACACTTAAAACACAAAGCTACAGTAATAACTGCCTAGTATGACAGTTGACAAACCGTCGCCTCACTATCGTCATCCAGTCCATTGATCATCTATACAGCTTGGATTACTTCTGAGAAGCCAAAACATTTCATTTCCGTGCGGCTTCTCCTCCTCGCAGATTTGTGATGAGATCAATTTCCAACAAAGTCTGGGTCATGTTCTTTTCCACCTAAACATGAAGCAGCAAATCTTACTCTCACACACACCTAAATGATCTTTTTTTGTCATATGTCTGGCTCTTGTGTTCAGTGACACCACTTCTTATCGTTTGGATGGATAAAAGAGTCTGGTTTGATTTTAAATCTCATTTCTTGGATGGGCGACCCTCCCAAAAAGTGTGGGTGATGCTACTACCAATACCAAGGTGAATCATATCAAGCGAAAACCCTACCTTGTTGTCGTATCGAAGCGATCGGGGAAAGGTGCTTTCACGGTCTACTATTCCTGCTTCAAAGCTTTCTTCGTTCTGAGTAAAAGAAGAACCTCATTCAACCATCAAAGCAGCTCTTTTGAAAGAAGGCCAGCGCTTCCACTTCTACCCAAAACCGCGCAAGGGGCAACTCTAGGGTTGAGTTGTAGAGGGGTTATGTTTTATGTTAATAAGATATAATATTGGAGGTTCTGAGTTGTAGATGATAAAGAAGGCTGGCTTAGGAGCGAGGAAGGAGAGAGTGAGGTTCGACCTTAGGGAGAGCGAGCGGGAGAAGAAGTTATGGCGAGTTTACGAGCGAGTGTAGAAGTAAAGAACTAGGAAAGATTTTGGTGTAGGTTCGGGAAAAAAAGTTTCTTAAGAAATGAAAGAAACGAAGTAAATGTACTCAAGTAATGAAGTTAAGTTATTTTCTTCGATGCCATGTATTGGAGGGAGCCAGATGAGGCATTTCAATGTTGATATAGACAGAAAGGATGAAAAGGAACAAGACTAGAAAAAGAAAAGATGCATGATAAAATAAAATTATAGGCATTTATAAGAGCATGAAACAGCAAGGAGATGATTCCAATTAGTGAGTGTCCATTTAAAGAAAGAAACAAAGTCTCCATGGCAAGAAATTGGTTGACAAATCTCTCTCTAGGGAATGGCATAAATACTTTCTAGGTAAACAATTAATTCAATGATCTTGAAATGTTCATTTTACTCAATGTACTAAACTTCATTCAGTCATTTTTTATGATAGTTTCAGTTCCTAATGGTCCTAATTTCCACTTTTTTTTTAGTGAGAAAAATATCTTTTGTACATGGTCAATGGATCCTAATGCACCAAAAAATGAGTAGCAGAAATTTGGAAAGATGGTGCATCTAGGAATTTTGAACTTGTTCATTTAGGGCAAGAAGTTGGCCTTTAAATATGCTAAAATACTAGTAGAAACCTATAAAGAGACTATGTCTCAGCCCAATTTCTTTTGATTATAATTATGTTTTCAATGAAAAGCACTTAAAAGTTCCTACTAGATTTGAATCTTGCATCTTAGAATGTAAAAATCCAGCTCATATATAAATTTGAGTAGTGAAGCATAAATACAACAAGGTTGTACATGATCGACATATTCTAAGAAATTTTTTTGAAGATAAGACACTAGATGACTCACAAACAAGCAAAAGACTTTACATGCTCAAGAGTTCATGATACAGGTTGTAGGGGATAAAGTGCAATACTGAATATATCCCATACCTTTCCCACAAATCTTATCCTTACTCAAATTTAGATTTCTAGGAAAGAATAAGATAAATTGTGCATTAAATGGCTTCGGTTGACTGAACAAGACATAAGTTAGAGCATAGAAAATAGTCAACAATTTTATTGTTATCCACATCATCAACATTTACTCTATTTTGATTGAGCTACATAATTTAGCCTCTGCCCTCATGGGACTTTTCGAATGATTTTAATTCAAAGTCTCAAGTTAACTAATACTTTTTCATGGATATGTAACACTAATGTTTGCAAGGTTGATATATTCACAAACTCAAATAAAATATTTATTTTTAATAAATTGTATGATAAGTATAAAGAATAAATTGTGGACTTCAGGGCATCCTATAAAAAAATTTAGAGTTAACCACTAATGTTAATAAATTACAGAAAAAATATGAAATGAAGAGCTAGGAGTTTTGAGAGCTTAGAGTATTTTTCTTCTTGAGCTTACCATTTATGGTTCATTGTACGTCTAAATTTGAAGATTTTCTGCCTTATTGAACTTTTTTTCAATTTTATACCTTAAATAAAGGAAGATAATGAGGCAAACAAAATCATAATGGCCAAACAATCAGGTTTTTAGTTTTTACTTCCTTGCCTTTGGGAGTGGACTATGATGGTCGATTCAAAAGATGAAACACTCTACATAGTATCTAATTTACTTTTAAATAAGACTTAGTAGGTCTGATCAAGTGTTCATTAGTGGGAGGAATAAGAATTATTCTTCCATCAAAATTTTTGACTAAATAGCAGAAATTCATGCCTTAACTAAAAATGATCGCTTCATGAAAACAGAGAATTATATAGTTAGATCAAATCTTATCAAACATGAATTAGAATAATTTGAATAGGAAATCACTATTATGTGGATACTAAAGTGGTGTGGTAGGCACGACTATAAGATTTTAGGCGACCTTGAAATTTAGAATGGCAAATGATCGATGTCTCATTTGAAACATATGCATATCTACAAAGATTTAAGGAGAACAAATGATAAGAAAAGCTGGAAATATGCCATCGGATTTTTTTGATAGATATTTAAAAGACATTGTCAGATCCTTCATAAATAAATAAAAAAAATTAGTGGCCCTAAAATTCCCATGTAGTTGATTGAAATATGCATCTTTTAGGGAGAGAGATAACCATAAGAATCGAGAGAGAGGCATCTTTTAGGGGCTGGAGATGGGAGGAGCTAGATTTTGCTCAATATCCCTAATATCAGATAGTAAATTTGACTTAAACTCATGCATATTAAAAAAATTGTACTATCTTCAACAAAGTTTGCTAAAGAGAGGAGAATTGAGGGATGGATATAAAAATAAGGAGGCTATTTTAGTGGAGCGGGAGTGGGACAACATTTTTTATGGGTTTGTATCATGGAAAAAAAATCTTATTGAATTTCACAAGGCAGTTCGTGATTGAACTAAAAAATGGATATTATGGAAGATATTTGACCTCAATGTGAAAAATGTATAAATATGAAACATATTTAACTCATTTTGCATTGAAGTGAAGGTTTATATATCACAAATCAAAAACGTATGGTTGTTGGAAACACACTCCTCGCCTCAAAAAATTTTCTAAGCTCACAAAAATTATGATTTAACTGCGAATTGATTAGAATAATGGTGAGTATGGGTTGAATCCATGGACAATTAGGAAAAAAATTTAGATATATTCAAAATTAGATAAAATTAGACAATGAATTGTGGTGCAAAATTAGAAAAATGAAATTTTTAAAAAGAAAAATCAAAGACGAATCCACATAATAAAAAATCCCTAGATTTGCACTTATATATGCAGAGAATCCAAAGAGTGAAGTAAGGAGTGAGAAATCAATTGAGAAGAGAGAGAATTTGATAAAATTTCTAAAAACTAACCTAATCTAAATTTTGAAATTAAAACCTAATAATAGAGGATAAAATATTAGGAGAAAAACATGTAATCTAACCCAAAATTGTGCTCGAAATGATCAAATTAATTGTTAGATCAAGGCTTTCATTCTGCGTTTTTGAAAACAGATATTTGGAGTTCAAGCAGTGAATTCTCCCTATTCTTTCAATAAAATTTTCACAACAAGCGTTCCTTAGACATGGAAATGAGTCTAAAAGATGATTGAAGCAAGTAATTTAAGGATTAATTTGTCCAAATGGTTTGATCAATGGAAACAATCCAAGAATGCATACATTGTCGAAGAGAGAGAGAGAGAGTATAAATAGAGATAAATTTGGGTGTAGCCATTTGATCATCTCTTCATCTTCGATCAACAACCAAGGTTAGAGGAGGGGAGGCAAAATTGGTATTTTTAAGTCATGGTTATTAAATCTTCATCAGAGCGTCTAGATTTCGCCACGTAATTGCATGTACATGGGTCGTAATCTAACAATTGTCGTTTGATCTTCATTGAACTCTAGAATTGTTGACACGTGTTCACGAGAGTCCATCGAGCGCAATTAGTCTCAAATGTTGTAACTTCTTAGATGAACGGCTGAGATATAATTGCATTTCTAAAGTGAATAGTTGCCAAATTAGAGTGCACTAAGATAGAGCCTTCTTTCTTCACACCGATTGAACACTTTTGAGTGTGTCACGTCACCTACATATAAAATATAAATATAGTCCCACATAGAAGAAATCAAGCCAATTTTTTTGTATAAATAGTAAGATGAATGATGAAACGAATGCGTGCGGTCGTTGAATACACACGATGTCGTGTCAAAACAAAGTCCAAACTTACCAATTTAAAGATTAATTCACGAATTGAAGGGTATAATGGTAAATAAGGGTCGAATCTACGGAGAATTAAGGAAATTTAAAAGATATCCTTTGAATTCGATCAAATCAGACGACGAATTGAGATTAGAAACTAGGAATTTTGTATATTAAGAAAGATAACTCAATTGCGAATCCACGGAATCAAAAATCGAGTGATTTGGATTAGAATTTGCAGAGTAATCGAAGTTTGAAAGTGAGAGAAAAATTCGATCGCGACTTTGATTGAAAATTGAAATTAAACTAAAATTAAACTTAATTTACAATTAATAAATGTTAATCTAATGCTAAATGGTGAAAGATTAAGATGAAAACACGCAATCTAACCCAAAGTCGCACTCGAAATGATCCAATTACTCGCCGGATTCATGGCTATTCATTCCATGATTTCGAAGACATAGATGGCGTTCAAGATGTGATTTCTCCTTACTCCCTCAATCAATTTCTGATTTCAAACACTCCTTGGACCCGGAATGAGTCAAGAAGCTAATGAAATCAAAAGATCCTCAGATTGTGGTGTCTAGATAGTTCGATTTTACTCAAAAATCCAAGAATGAATTTCCGTCGCGAAGAACATCTCAATTTATAAGTGAATTTGGGCGTAACCGTCGGATGCATCGTTTCTTCATGATCAACGGCTAAGATCACATGCCTGTTGATGAATCGACACGATTAAGTCGCGTCCGTTCGATCGCCGATGAAACGTCAAGATTCTGCCATGTCGCCCGTTGAAGAGATGGCATCGTTTCAAATCATCCGTCGGATCTTCATTAGACGATCGCGATAGATTGAGGGTCCATCGGGCGCTTTAAATCTCGACCGTTATAACTCCGGAGATGGACAGATGAGATTAAACGTCTTTAATCGAATCGACGTTTAATTAGATGTCGCCACGTACCTCTTGAATAAGTGACATCCGACGCACGTTATTAAATCACGCGATCGGATGTCTTATGTATCGCCACGTCACCCGAAATAAAATAGAAAGGAAAATAGTCCCCCACGGCATAAATAAAAGGATTTTATCAGGTTTTATAAACTACGCAGATTTATAAGGTTAGCTTAAATCCAATTACGGATGCTCCTAACCCATTTATAATTGCGCGCATACGTGTCACGCACCCACGCACACACGCGTGTCCACGTGTCACACGGACATACGTATGCGCGTCGCCACGTGGTGACACTCTGCCACATAAGCGCGCGGTAATATAAACCCCTTTTTTAATCCTTTTTAATCATTTTAAAATAAAAAATACAGTTAAATAAATTCAGAAAAATTCCAGAAAATTTCTAAAAATTAGAAAAATAATAACTTTCAAAATACAACTTCAAATTAATTCAATTTTGTTTTGTTGGATCAGAAATTGAATTATCTATCATTATAAAAAGTCAAAATATTCAAACAGTGAGAGAATGATTTTTAATTAAATAAATACACTCATGTATCTTATAAAATAAATTTATAAAAATACATGATTGTAAATAAAGATCTTTTCTCTTATCATTTACTCATGAAAACATCATTATGATCTTAAATATGCATAGGATTAGAATTACATTGTTTAATTATGCATACTTATCCATAAAATAATGTATTTTTAGATCATAACATGAAATTACATAAAATGATAGAAATTTACTTAAAATATGATAACATGCATATAATTATAACAATTAATGCCCAAATTTGCATTAATAATCATTTAATTCATGTATAAAATGCATGTTATCAGTGGACGACATGGTTAGCTCAAGCCCATTGAAGGCGCTTAATCACAAATGACATGTTAACCACTCGCCACGCATGCGCCACGTGGTATGCGCATACTTTGCCACATGATGACATACAAGTGATAACATGCAATTTACACATGAAATTATATGATTATTAATACAAATAAATGCATTAAATTCTATTTTTATCATGTTTTGAGTGTATATCTATCATTCAATGAAAATCTATGTTATAATCTCAAAATATACTATTTTAGGGATCATCATGAAAAATTAAAGAGAGATATTTAAAATTAGATTACTCTCATTTTATATTTGAGATTATAATTGGATTTTAATGATTAATAATAAGTCAAAAATATTTTATATACACTCATTTATTTTTCTACCTTTATTTTCTACAAGAAATGAGTTTATTTTTAAAATAAAATTCATTCTCTTAAAATTTATTAAATGGAAATTTTTAGAATCATAGATTATTTAATTTATGATCAAAAAATATAAATTTTTTTATTAATTTGGAGTTATATTTTGAAAAATATGAATTTTCTAATTTTTAAGAATTTTTCTAGAATTTTTCTGATTTTTATGAATTTATTTCAATTTATTTCAATTTCTTTTGAATTAAAAAGAATAAAGAAATAGAACAAAATTTGTGTTGATGTGGCAGCTAAGGTGGCGGAGTAGTTTACGTATCGCCACATGGTGACCTATGTGCGCGCCACATGGCACTCGTGTGTGCATGTGTACATGCAGGTGGTTAATGGGTTAAGCATTTACAAATGGATTTTTGCTGACCCATTAAGATCGCGTCTATGATATACACATATTTTTTCTTTGATTATGTCATGTGGGACTATTTTTATTTTATTTTAATGCACATGTGATGTGACGAAACCTGAAGCATGCGATTGCGTGAATCAATCGTGATCGTCAATTTTCGCTTAAAGAGGAGGGGTACGTGGCACGTACCAATTCATCTACGAATCATTTTGAAATAACTTAATCTCAGCCATTCATCTGAGGAGTTATAAGGGCTAAGATTAAAAGCGATCGATGGACTCCCATGGACATGTGTACGCATGCAAAGCGTCCAATGAAGATCAAACAACAAGCGTTACGCGACGCTACTTCTTCATGCGTGACGTGACAAAATCTGAGTGCTCCATCTTCACTCAAATGGGCATGACTTAACGGCAATGATTCACATTCAAGCGTTTCATCTGAGCTGTTCATTGAAGATGATGAGCCAAATCCAACAGCCACGTCCCATTTAGCCTATAAATACACATGTTTTTTGACAATGTCAAGCATTCTTGGGTGTTTCGAGTGATCTAACTATTTTGACATCTCAATCCTTAAATCTCTTGCTTTCTTCCTCTTCTATATCAATTTTTTCATACAAGGAGTATTTGAAAGAGAGATTCGTGAAGAGAATAGGGAGAAATCACTTCTTGAACACCGAAACTTGACTTCCAAATCGCGAAATCAATTGGATCATTTCGAGCACTATTTTGGGTTAAAACTCGCGTTTTCCTCCTAATATCTCTTCCTATAATATTATATTTCAATTTATAATCATAGATTAGTCGAATTTCAGATTTAATTTTAGTTTTCTCTCTCTTTGCGTTAAAAAATTCCACCTTATTTTCTCTCTTTGATTTTTCTGCAAATCTAGATCCAAATCCAGCGATTTTTGAGTCTGCGGATTTGTTCATGAGTTTTCTTTCTAAAAATTATAAATTCTCTAATTTCTCACCTCAATTTCTTGTCTGATTTTAACCGAATTTGAAGTATACTTTGAAAATACCTTCATTCTCCATGGATTTGACCCTTATTCACTACTATACTCATAAATTCTTCATTTTAATATTAAATTGGTAAGTTTAGAAATTTTTACGACACGAGTTTGTGTCTTTTGAACGACCGCACAGATTTGTCTCATCAGCAAGCACACACTTAAAAATATTTTTTTTAAAATGTTTTTAATTAACATAAATATAAAGCAAATTCATAAGAATCCTTCAGAAAATTTTAAAAGAATTAGAAAATTCATGACTTTTCAAAATGCAACTCCTTTTTAATTCAAAATTTTTTTGTTTAGTTGCAGATTTAATAATTTGTCATTCTAGGCATTTTGATATAAGAAATAACATGAAAATAAACTTTAACTAAAAATATACGTATCTTCTTTGAAAAAGAAAACTAGAAAAATAGATAAGTGTACATAAAATTATTTCCTCTTGTTGTTTGCATTTAAAACTCAAATTTAATCTCAAATCAAAATGGAGATAATATATTTTAAAATTTTATCTTTGATTGATGTATGATTACCCCTTAAAATAATGCATTTTGAGATTGTTAATATAAATTGCATAGAATGATGAATATGAATAGGAATGGAATACTTTATGCCTTAAAATGCACTAATGATTTAATAATTTCAAGTATAAATTTCATGTTATCAATATATATAATGATCAAAATGTTAAAAACAAAAAGAAAGTGAGGAATTAAGCAAAAGAGGTTTTTAGAGAACACAGACCCTCTTTCAAAGGGAATCATGGATAAGTGAATTCTATCAATGATAAATGGCAATGTCATACATTCCCCTTTGAATTTTATAAACAAATTTTTTGATTTGTTCCTAAAAAGTAGGCCATAAATTTTTTGACATAAAATGAGACCTATGTGGGTCCTAGTTCAGTTTCAACATTTGACCTAGTTATTGGCCCCATATGTTGTTAGCACTTTAATGTTACTTAGAAAATTTAAATGATGAGGCAATTGGGTTATTTGATTTAATGACATGATATGTTTGCCCCCAACAAAATTAAATTATAACAAAGTCAATCATAAGATAAAGATGAGAAAAAAATTATCTTTACATTACGATCACCATGACATATATATACACACACACAAACTTATGCATATTATGTAAGAAAAGAGCCATCGAGTTGTGTAAGAAAAGATTAATTATCTAAACATCTACTTACATCATCTTTAATTAAATATATCTATTTTTTAATTTTTTAATTTTGAATAGCTTCATATTGATAGATATTATGTGGCTTATAAGCTAATCATACTTCGATGTATCTTGTTTGTGTTTGTTGAAATAAAATTTATTCATTGTCATTCTTGTGTGATGTTTGCAATGAAGTTCATGAGCATATGTAATGACTAAGTGAATTATGATGAGATCATACTATATTGATCACTAGTCTTTAAACATATATTATAAATATTATTATTTGTAAGATATTCAAGAGGGACATCGAATTACTTAGAAAGAATAACATTATCTGTTCCAACTCATATGATGAGTATGGCTAATCTTGTAGTCAACGATGTGTAGACACTAATAAAAGATAGTGGGGGCTCTTTAGAGAAAGAGTTCACTGCATTGATTCGTATGAATCCCTGAATGGTATTATACCTAATATTCAATAAGGTTTATTCATGTCATGGCTGTGTATGTAGCCCTTTGACTAGAGACAACCAAAGACATTTTGTAGATGGATGATCGTGTTTTGATTATGACTTACGAATCCCTAGCCACGTGATGTATGCAACATCATCTATTAGATATGATATGAAGTCCATGCAGATAATTGTGTGGTCAATATGGGATCATCCGCCATTTGTATTTGAGGAGATTGACTCGAGGAATGAGATGAGATGAAATATTTCTCTAAGGTAGTAGAAATATCAGAGAACAAGTTCTTAATCATTTTCTACATGTATTAGTACTAACTTGGGTGACTGATTAGGGTTTGATAGTTGACCATACCTTGAGTGATTCATGAGTATCATGCGGATGAATGATTATATATGGCAATTAATTGTGGAAATATTCCATAAAGTAGTTCTTATACTCTTCATATCTCCTAAAGTACATGGTGTACCTTGGCACCCAAAAGGATGGCAACTCAACCTATCAATTGGGTTAAATCAATTCTTGATTAATTAATTGATAGCATGAAATTTTAACATGATAATACATGATTATTAATGCAAAATAAGGCATAAAAACATTCCATTTGTATGCATGTTATCATACTTTGAGTGCATTTCTATCATTTCATGCAATTTTAAGTTATAATCTCAAAATGCACTAAATTAGGGTTAATAATTTTATAACCCATCTTTACTTGAGATTTTAAGTGTTTTTAAAGTTAAATAATAAGATAAATCATTTTTTATAAACATTCATTTAATTTTCTAAAGTTTAAATCTCAAAGAAATGAATGTATTTTTTAAACAATAATTTATTCTCTTATATTTAAATATTTTGATTTTTTATAATGATAGATAATTAAATTTCTGATCTAATGAAAGCAATTTGGATTAATTTGGAGTTGTATTTTGAAAGTTATGAATTTTCTAATTTTTTGGGATTTTTTCAGAATTTTTAATGAATTTCTAAGGATTTTATGGAATTAAAAATTGAATTTTCTAATTAAAACTCGTTTTTTCAATTTATTTATAGCGCGCAAGTGACGTGGCGCGATCTGGAACGTTCGATCGCATCACGATCAAATAGTTAAAACGGGTGGAGACGTGGCAGCGTAAGGAGCGTCAGATCGAGCGTTAAATTTAAACCGTCGATCATCACTTAAAGGAAGGGATACGCGGCACATTATGATTGGACGATGATTCGCATTTCAAAGCATTTAATCTCAGCCGTTTGTCAAGGGAGTTGTAACGGCTGAGATTAAACGCATCCGATGGACCTTTGTGGACATGTGGAGCTATCTCATTCGTTCGATGAAGATCGAATAGAAGGCGTTACGCCATGAATCAATTACGAGGCTTCACCGTGTGCGTCCATCCACAATCCAAGGGCCAGGATTTAACCGTAACGGTTTGCCCTCATGTGTTTAATCTGGACTGTTGATCGAAGATTAAATGCCCCATCCGACGATTACGCCCAAATTGCCTATAAATTAAGATGTTCTTCAAATTTTTAATGTATTCTTAGATGATTTCACTAAATTGATCTATCTACACCCTTCCATCCTTGAATCTCTTGCTTCTAGTCTCTTCTAGACCAATTTCAGCATCCACGGAGTGATTAAAAGTGAGATTTCGTCGATTGATTAAGGAGAATTCATCTCTTGAACACCGACGATCATTTTCAAAATCGCGGAATGAAACGCCTTGAATCCGTTGATTAATTGGATCATTTTGATCACTATCTGGGGTTAGAATATGTGTTTTCCCTCTAATCTCTCGTCATATATCATCGATTTCTAATTTAGGATCGTAAATTAGTTTAATTTCATCTTTAATTTCGGTAATTCGCTATTTAATTTTCGGAAATTTCTTCCCACTTTTCTCTTTGATTTCTCCGCGAATACTAATCCAAATTGAGTGATTTTTGATTTTGTGGATTCTTATATGAGTTATCTTTCTAAATCTACTATTTTCCCTAATTTCTCACCTCAATTCATCGTCCGATTTCATCAAATTTAAAAGATATCTCAAAAATCCCTTATTTCTTCATGGATTTGACCCTTATTTACCAGTATACCCCTCAGTTCATAATTAAATCATTAAATTGGTAAATTTAGTTTGATTGTTGACACGAATCGGTGTGCAATTAACAACCGCATCGATTCGTTCTATCATTAATCTAGATGTTGATGTAGATAACTAATTAAGGTTGACCAATAAGGTGTTAGTGGGCCTATAGAGTTTTTAACGAGTCATATATATGGACTTAGAGGGTCACACACAAAAGGTTTATGGATGTTGGTAGATATAGACATTATTTTAAGGGTTTTTATGAAATATTTACATGCCAAATATCTACAAATAGGGAGAGAATGATCACAAATCAAGGTGCCCATGCAAGCCTTGTCTGAAGTCTCATGATAACATGCTAAATTAATGTGATAAAATATGATTATTGATGCATATTAAGGCATAAATGATTTCATTTACATGCATGTTATCATACGTATATGTATTTTTTCTATTATTATATGAAAAATTCATTATAATCTCAAAATACTTTAATTTATGGTTGATTTTGATAAATTAGAGTTTAATAATTTGATAAGCTATCTTTTCCTTGAGATTATAAGTGTTTTTAAAATTAAAATAACAAGAGAAATCATTTTTGTAAACATTTATTTCATTTTCTAAAGTTTAACATCTTAATAAATGAATGTATTTTTGAAATAATAATTTAAACTCTTATTATTTATTAAATTTGAATTTTTAGAATAATAGATAATTAAATTTCGAATCAAATGAAAGAAATTTAGATTAATTTGGACTTATATTTTGAAAGTTATGAATTTTATAATTTTCAGGGATTTTTCTGGATTTTTCTAATTTTATTTTCGATTTAAAACCGTTTTAAAATAAATATAATATAAAAAAGGGGTTTAGATTTCGTGCGGGTCCCACGTGGATGCGACGTGGCACTCCGGGCCACGTGGCAGCGCCACGCGGGCCCACGCGGCGCCTACGCGGGCATATGCATTTATTTATAATTTATATAGTTTATATAATGGGTATTCTGCCTTCCGTATATCGGAAGGGTATTCGAACCCTCTTAAACATTGTATCTTATAAACGCTTTTATTTCCCTTAATTTTTCTTGTGTGGGACTAAAATCCCACACAGTTTTACGATGCAGGTGACGTGGACTTACACAAGGCGTCAGATTGGGCGAGGCGCGAAAGATGGTGCGTCGATCGCATGCACTCACGGGTCCATCGGATCACATCATCGACACTTGCTTTAAAAGAGGCGTTATAACGGCTACGATTTAATCAAGCCGCGACGCATCTCGACCGCCAGATCAAGATCTAAAGGGCGAAATTTGAAGCGTTTTATAAACGCTTATCTAGGGATCAAATCCATGCCGTCCATCACGATCCGACGGTTGCGATTTAATCGAAAGGGTCCACGATGGACCAGTTCATCGTAACCGTCGATCGTTTCGATCGGACGGTTACGATCAGACACCCTATAAAATGACATGTTCTTCGACGATTGTATGCATTTGAGATGGAAATCAAGCAATTTGATCTGTTTAGACAACTCCCCTCTCGAGTCTCTTGATTCCATCCTCTTCCTCTCTCATTTCCGCATCTACGGAGGGGTTGAAGTCAAGATTCGGTGGAGAAACGAAGGAGAAATCGCCACTTGAACGTCACGATCGCGTTCTTTTCATTTTCGGTGATTAAGAGGCTTAATCACGATAATTTGATCGCAATCGTGGGTTAGTGGAAGCGGTTTTTGCTTCCTAACCTTCCATTTAGGTTTAATTTTTGTTTAGATTAGGATTTAAGGTTTAATTTCATCGAATTTTAGCTAAAATCGCGATTTTCACGTCCAAAAATTTCTCTCCACTTCAAACTTTGATTTCTCTACGAAATCAAGATCATTTTCGATGATTTTTAATTTCGTGGATTTGTTTTGAAGTTATCTTTCATAATTTACCATTTTCCCCAATTTCTATCATCGATTTCTCGTCCGATTTGATCAATTTCGAAGATTACATCAAGAAATTCCTTATTTCCCTGTGGATTCGACCCTTATTTACCATTATACCCTTCAATTCGAGTTAATTTCCCAAAATTGGTAAGTTCGGGTATTATTTTTACGCGATACCGTGTGAAATCGACGACCTCACGGTCTCGTCTCATCAGCTCTCATTTCTTCTCTTTCTCTCTTGGTGAAGAGCTTTGAAGAGGAGATCTAACCATCCGTAAATTGTGTGGATACCAAAAGAGGCTAGACACTGGAATAACTTCAAGAACTCCCTCAAAGAAACCTTGTAAGTATGTTTTCTCATACATATTAGACACTAAGATCTTCTATTCTTGGTGTCTTAATGTTTTGAATATCTGATTCAATGAATTCGGCTGTATTTGATGTTTTGATAAAAATTTTGAAAGGCTTATTGACGTTAAAACCGAACACATATTTCATGATATCATCTATATCTATTTACTTCCATTATTTAAAATATACTAGAAGAGAATAAAATTTTAGTCTAAAATTTGTATATTCATGAGAGACTCGTGGATATGTAAACTTACACATTATAATTAGAGAGACCTCTTTATGAGTAAAAAATATTCTTTTGTGAGTCTTTATGAGTCAAAAATATCCTTTTGTTCTTATATTTAAACTTACTCTTTATGAGTCTAAGGATTGGAAGACCTTTTGTGAGAAATTGGTTCCCAAGTCAATTAAGGTGTGTCATAGTTGTACCAAATAAAACTAAGCTGAGAGCATAACGAAGGATGGAATAAATCTTGAAGAAATGTAGGGCTTTCATAAGGAGGTTAGTTAGAGGCATTCGAGAGAAGAAGAAATTAGAAGAAGATAAGAGTTGAGATAACCACCAATTATGTGTTGCATTTTTTGGGTTAGTTTTCTTAGTACCATGAATTGAGGCAATGAGGGAGGAAAAAAGGGTACTAGAAGTATGAGAAGAGAAAAATGATAAATAACCAAACTAAACCAATTTCTAAGGACAATATGCCTATCATGGGTTACTCATAAGCCCCTAAAAATTAGAACAGGGATCATTATAATGAGCCGATGCTTTTCATCAAGGATAAAATTATTCATGGTATTTTGATCTTTCTTGCTCAATAAGTGCCCAACATGCTTCTCATGGCTTTTGTAGTAGATCAAGACATCATCAAGCTAAAAAAAATAAGTTGGTCAAAAAGTACTCATAAAATTATGCTCATCGTGTTTAGAACATTTTAATGTATTGATGATTCCACGTAGCATAAAAAAATCATTCAAATATTATAAAGTAATGCATGTGCTGATATGAGATTTTTAATTGCATAAAAAAAACCAATTGAAATCATGATTATCATGCATATTAAAAAAAATTTTGTATTTTCATGAACATCATGCCTTTTAACTAATTCCATCATTAAAAATATTTCAAAGGTAATTTTTTATGAATAAAACATTTGACCTTTTCAAGGTCAAATGATTTAAGGTATAATCACTTCATTAAATTTTATGGACTACCAAATTTGGTGAATAAATGAAACAAGTATAGAAGAAGATAATGAAAATGACGAAATAAATTATTGATTCACTTAGTTGGAACAATTTTTAAAAAAGTATGGTATAATTCTTGGCAATTTTTATTCACATGAGGTATAGATAAGAGAAATTCTGATTTAATGGTGAAAAGGTAAGAATAGTAGGCCTACAGGATTGAAAGTTATGAATCTCAATATATTTAAATTATTTTACATTTTTTTTTAAAATAAAAGGCTCAAAAAGTTGAAAACATAAAACTTGTTATGTTGTTGAGGCGGTAGGTCATCTAGGTGGTGCCACATCCAAGGAGTGGGTGTACCCCACAAGTGGCAGCAACACGAGTTCTAATATGCAACAACAAGAAATTCTGCTTTGCCGATCAAAGAAGTGTATTCAAGTAGACTAGAGGATAGTTGCTAATAAAGTTGGAGCTTTGATACGAATTTAAATGACAATATTATAAACCCAAAATATTTTACAAAAGAAACCAATGTGGGATGACTCTTTTTTAAATCTAAAATATAAGTCACATTCATGCATTATTTATCATGTTTAAGTGCTGATAAAGATTGGAACAATGAGAATATCTATTTCTAGATGGCTAAATATGGTGAAAATATGACTAAATCCTATCATATATTATTTCTTACATTTTGATAATATTATGTGACTAACCCCATTTGACTTCTTAGAAGTCAAATGGTTAAATTCTCATATTTTTATGAGTTATGTAAATGCAAGGACTTAGGTAAAGTTTAATGAAAGTATGAATGCAAACTATCTAGAAGTAGAAGAAGAAAATGGGTACTCTAGCTTTTTAAGAGTTTCGTCAATGTTTTCCACATTTCTAAGAGGTTAGTCAAACTTTTCTACCTTTTTAGGAAGATTTTCAAGCCTTTTCACCTTTTTAGGAAGTTGTTCAAGCCATTCCAACTTTTTAGGAAGATGGTGAAGCCTTTATACCTTTTTAGGAGGTTGGTCGAGCCATTCCGCCTTTTTAAGAAGATGATGAAGCCTTTCCACCTTTCTAGGAGGTTGGTCAAGTCATTCTACCTTTTTAGGAAGTTGGTCAAACCTTTCAACCTTTTTATGAGGATGGTCAAGGCTTTCCACCTTTTCAATAGGTTACTCAAACCTTGTCATATATGTGGGAGGTTAGTCAACCATTGATAACATGCAACTTTTATTTGTAATTATATTATTATTAATACAAATTAAGGCCTAAAAGATTCTACTCTTATGCATCATGTTATCATACTTTGAACGCATATCTATTATTCTATGCAATTTAAAGTTATGATATTAAAATACATTCTTTTTAGGGATAATCATGTTTAAATAAAAGTGATATTTTCAAGTAGATTATTTTTATTTTAAATTTGAGATTATAATTAAGTTTTAAATGCAAAATAATAAGAGAATACATTTTTATATGCACTCCCTCACTTTTCTAAGTTCTATCTTTCAAAGAACATGAGCATATTTTTTAGATAAAAATTTGTTGTCTTGTTATTTATTAAATTTAAATTTTTAGAATCAGTCATTATTTAATTTATGATTAAACAAAAAAATGGATTAAAAAGGAGTTGAATTTTGAAAGTTATTAATTTTTTTAATTTTTAGGGCTTTTTCTAGAATCTTTTTATTTATTTTCAATTTATTTTAATTAAATACACTTTTTAAGTACATACTAATGTGATATTTGACGTGGGGCACATGCTTACGTGTCATCATGTGACGGTGTGCGCACGCGCCATGTGGCACACGCGTGGCACACATGTGCACACATGGATAGTGACTAAGCACCCTTATTAGGGGCATAAGCTAAAGACATAAGCCACACAGCCTTATATACCTATCCCGTCCCATTATTTTTTCAATGTGGGACTAGATGTGCTTTGTTTTTATTGCCAGGGATGTGGCAGAATGAAGAGCGTTTGCTTTTTGAGTTTAATCACAGCCATCGATTATTGAAACTACTTGATTGTTGACCCTAAATCCCAAAGTCCAACTTTTATATCCAACGAATGTATAGAATTCCCCGAGAACTATGAATTGTGGATTCAATTGGGCCTAATTTGCATGAACTTCATCAAATTTGAAGATAGAGTTACAACAATCCACGTGTTTCATAATCGTAGTTAGAGTTTGGTTGAAGATGTTCATCACCCTCTCTCTCTAATGCCATGTGATGTGGGAAAAAAATAGGAGAATCAAAATTTATCAAATAGAAGTGTAATGGATGGTGTTTTGATGGAGGGATGTTGTGAATTTTTAATATTGGTGACCTTGAACTCCTTAGAATTAATCTCACAATTAGAGAGGAGAGAGATCGTTTTTAATAACCTTGAAGTGGAGTTTCTATTCAATGAATCATACCAAATTTCACAGCCAATGTGCATGAATACCCAAATATATGAATAGAGGCTATCCTAGGTTTCACACAAATCCTAAGAGCAAGAGATTTTGGGGGAAGGATGATCTATCACACAAAATGAGAGGAATGAGAGTACCTTGATGGCGATTCTTGACTGATGTGACCTTGTTGGGGAAAAATTTGAAATCTCCTTCTTGATTACTCCCTTCTTTGAGAGAAAAGAGAGAAGGGAATGAAGAGGAATGATGGAAAGAGGGAAGGAGGAGAAGAATGGGAAGGGGGAATGAGAAATGAAGAGTGTGTGTTGTGGAGAGGAAGAAGAAGAGGGATGGAGAGGGAAAAGTTGTGGATTGCTGTGTGGATGAGAGAAAATGAGAGAGAGAGGGAGAAATTCGTGGAGGATGAGAGAGAAAGAGTGGGGGAATAATAAACTTCAAACTTTTTCAAATTTCAAATTATGAGAGAGAGTTTCACAAGATCCACATAAATTGGGGAAGAGAGAGAATTGTTCAACTCTTGAAGGGGTGTGTCTCTTCAAGGCATGCCACCTTTTCAGGAGAAATTTAGACCCTCTTGAAAGGATGCCTCAAAAATCTACTTGTCAAGATGTGAGGGTGCCACTTGGAGGGTTTTAATTGGTGGAAATTTTAGGAGTAATTTGGGTATAGTAATCTGCCCTAAAATCCTGGGTTCACGTTGACTTGGTCCAAGAAGGATCTATGATGCAAATAACTTGAAATTTAAGAATTTAAAATTGCTTCCTATAATTTAGGTAGATGATTTGGCTTGGTCAAAGGGGTTCTAAAATTTTAGGAAAGTTGTTTGACTTGGTCAACGGCTCAAAATTAAAGGTTTTAGGTCAAGTCAAGGGAAGTATTTTAAGGATTCTAAGGATTAAGGGATGGCACCCTCATCTTCATCGGTAGGGTTGGGCGGTCCCAGTTGATGGATATTATGTGGCCTATAAGCCAATCACACTTTCATGTATCTTGTTTATGTTCATTGAAATGAAATTTATTCATTGTCATTCTTGTGTGATGTTTGCAATGAAGTCCATGAGCATGTGCAATGACTAAGTGAATTATGATGAGATCATAATATAGCGATCACTAGTCTTTAAACATATGTTCTAAACATTCCTATTCGTGAGATATTCGAGAAGGACATCGAATTATCCGGAAAGAATAGCAATATCTAATCCATCTCATATGATGAGTATGGCTGATCTTATAACCATCGGTGTGGAGACACTAAGGATAGATAGTGGGTGCTCTTTGGAGAAAGAGTTCACTGAATTGATCCGTATGAATCCGTGAATGGTATTATACCTAACTATCAATCAGGTTGATTCATGTCATGGTTGTGTATGTGGTCCTTTGACTTGAGACACCAAAGACATCTTGTGGATGGATGATCGTGTTTTGATTATGACTTACGAATCCCTAGCCACGGGATATCTAAAACGTCATATATTAAATACGATATGAAGTCCACGAAGATGATTGTGTGGTCAAGATGCGATCATCCACCCTCGGTATTTGAGGAGATTAACTCAAGGAATGAGATGCGATAAAATCCTTGGCCAAGGTAGTAGAAATATCAAAGAAAGAGTTCTCGATGATTTCTACACGCATCAGTACTAAATTGAATGACCGATTAGGGTTTGACAGTTGACCATACCCTAAGTCATTCATGAGTCTAATGTGGATGAAGGATTATACATATATGGTAATCGATGACGGGAAGGTTCCATAAGTGAGTTCTTAGATACTCCATATCTCCTAGAGTACGTGGTGTAGCTTGGCACCCAATGGGCTGGCAACTCAACATATCGATTGGGTTAAATCGATCCTTGATTAATTAATCTATATGTGGATGTGGATAATTAATTAAGGTTGACCAATAAGGTGTTATTTGGTCTATAGAGTTATTAACTAGTGAGATATATGGACCTAGAGGGTCACACACGTAAGGTTTATAGATGTTGGTGGATATAGACATAATTATGAGGGTTTTTTATGAAAAACCTCATTCCAAATGTCTATAAATAGGGGGAGAACAACCACAACTGAAGGTGCCCATGCAGGCCTTGTGGGAATTCTCTCATTTCTTCTCTTTGTCTCTTGGTGAAGAGCTTTTGAGAGGAGATCCAACCATATAGAGATCGTGTGGATACCGCTAGAGGCTAGACACTTGAATAGCTTCAAGAACTCCTTCAAGGAGACCTGTAAGTATGTTTTCTCATTCATACTAGATGATAGGATCATATGTTCTTGGTGGCTTGGTATTTTGAATGTCCGATTCAATGTTTTCCGCTGCATTTGATGTTTTGATCAAAATTTCAGAAAGTTATCGACCTCAAATCCCATCACCGGTCACGGTCCGGTTTTTGGCACACCATTTGGTCCAAGTCTCGGTCTCGGTCTCGGTCTCGGTTTGGTTTCGGTCCACCTCGGTCTTGGTCCGGTTTGGTCTTAACTTCGGTCTCTCTTGACCATGAATATGCGTACCTGAAAAGAGATCAATTTTCCCATTTCCTTAATAAAAATAAATAAATATATCCTAAAAAATATAAGTAAAAAAGATAGGATTCTTTGGGGGCCCAGAACCTCATTTCTTAAACCTTACTTTTCTGAAACTTGATTTCTTCAACTCTTACTTTTCCCTCCTCTCCTCTCGGGGGCCCCATCCCTCTTATCAACTCCA
The DNA here is from genome assembly GCA_024174645.1 of Lemna minuta. Lineage (NCBI taxonomy): Eukaryota > Viridiplantae > Streptophyta > Magnoliopsida > Alismatales > Araceae > Lemna > Lemna minuta. The sequence continues at coordinate 8,377,705 of CM044105.1, forward strand.
TTTCTTCAACCTCACTTTTCCGTCCTCTTTTCTTCCTCTAGGGGACCCCATCCCTCTTCTTCCTTATCTCTTTTCTTCAACTTCAAATCGCTATTCTTTTTTCATCTACAAAATTGATCAAAACAAGGGTTTTTATAAAGAAAAACCCGATTCACGACTTCTTGATAATAAAACATACACTACACTACTTTATCTCCAGATTTTCTTACTAAAAAACACAATTTCTGAGTTTTTAGTCCTAAAAACCCATCGGGCGAGTGAGGGCATTTTAATGACAAGTAAAATCAAAGAAGAAGGCATTTTATGCCTATATCTCTAAAGAAACAATGTACGATCCGGTTTGTTCGGTACAAAGTACGACCCGGTTATTATCACATCCAACCTCAGTATTTTTTTGAGGAATTTCATCTCTTCAACGGAAAAAACATGAGAAAAGGCGTTACTCTGTGATTAAATTCATGTGGTTTAAATAATCAACTATGGAGAATAAAAGGAAACAGAAAATTTGAAGAATCGAACAAAGAAGCACGTGCTAATTCGAGAACCTCCAAAGATCCTCTTCTGGGGCATTCATTAAAAATTTATAGAACTATAAATTTTCCTCCCAAAAGACAAAATAATTAAATTAAGCAATAAAAACGAAACGATCAATGAAAAATTACCTTGAGGCCAGCGGAGCCACCGTCGTAGGAGTCGTACTGTACAAAGCGCATGAGCTTCACCGCTGGAGCAGCCATGGCGAAATTCTTGTGCTCCAAGAATGTGAAGAATTTATAGTACGCCGTAGGGAAGGGCGGATTTCGCCCTTCGGTCCAAGACCGAAGGCCTGACGCGGACCGGACCGAAGTTTGACCGAGACCGGTCCAGCCCATTTTGTGAGACCGACGGTCTCGGTTCGGTCCGGTCGACCAACCTTCAGTCGGTCTTTGGACTTCCCTATTCATGGGCTTGCTCCTCTTCATGTCTTCAAAGTCTTTTGATATAGAAATGTCTTCTAATGATAGTCTTAAACTTCTTCGTTAGGATCAGCATGTTATTTACTTCATATGGATGACACCGAATCCTTGCATTTCTCCTTAGGTTGTAATGCTTTGTTGCCTCCTTGGGTGCTTCTCTTTTTATTGAGGTGTCCCCACCTCCATGTCTTGTTGAAGAGTACTATTCCACGCCCTAGATCCAAGTGGCTAACAGAATAGCCACTGAATTTATTTTTTATTGACTTTTCTCCTTTTCGTAATTGTAATTTCCACAGTTCCTCTGCGTAATTATCTATTTTTTTAGTCTTTCTAAAGATGCCTCTCATGTCAGGTCGGATTGACAGTCACACGCACCTCTGACTCGGTCGATATTCTATCAAGGTTTCTCATCTGATTGAATGAACGATTAGTTTCTCTGTTTTTTATATACGCGTTATGCTACGTCATGCTATGAGCATGACGGGAAAAAAATCACCTGAAAAACTTCACCCCCTGGAATCGGGGCAGGAATGCCTGTAATTTCAGTCAACGGCAGGCTAACCAAATCTCCCAGAGATGCTCACCAGTCGTCCTCATAGACAACCTGTTCTCCAATTCCCTCAGGAGTGCCAAAACCCTGTCCAGCTCTCTACCAGTCCCTCCAAATACTGGACGGAAAACTCAAAACCGCGGAAAGAATTTGTCACCGTATGGGTGGGGCCCATTGACAGCCTGCAATTTTCTCGTTTGGCACGCCGTTGACATTGGGAAATGTCAGCGGCAGGGGCGGGTGGGGGGGGGGGGGGAGAATTAATAACGGATCAGTTCGTAGACTGCGTTGTTTTTGGCAGCTTGGAATAAAATAATGGTCAGATTCTTTGCGGCATTATACCGACTGTGCAGTCGTTCGTGTTTGTTGTTTGTTTCATCCGAGCGAGAAAACGAAGCGAGATATGGGAGCCTATCGTTCTCTGTTCCTCTTCTTCTTCTTCCTCCTACCCTTCTTCTGTTCTCTCCGAGGAAGAGTCGTCCTGTCAGTGAGTCTCCCAGAAAACGAAGGTCAGTTGAGTATTTTTCAGATGTTTGAAGGAATCGTTCTTTTCAATTTTCTTCATCATAATCGTAATCATCATAATCATCATCATCATCATCATCATCATCTTCTTCTTCTTCTTTCTCTTCTTCTCATGTTATATTTTTTCTTCTTAGAAATTATTGTTTTGGCTACTATAGGTATTATATTCAGCGCTCCTCTTCCTCTTCTTTCCTCCATTTCTTCTCGGTACTAATTCTCCTTCTTCTTCTTCGATGACGTTGACGTCATCGTGATCGTCATTGTTGTATTCTTCTTCCATTTTTTTCTATTCTTATTATTAAATAAAATCTTGGTCGTTTTGTGATTTTATCTCGAAAACTTTTATTTTGCGAATTATTGTCACTTTTTATTTGAAAGAATATTACATTTATTTAATGGCTTGGCAGCCATGAATAAGCCCAATTGGTCAACATCGTTGACAGTGGCGGATCGATCGATGTCGGCGTCCGATGGCCCTCCGTCAACACCACAACCTACTTACTATAAAAACAATACATATAAAATTAATCTATTCAGCCTCGCGTTGACTTTCGAAAAGAGTGTGGTCCCAACTCTCACTTCCTCCAGCACCTAGTGTTTGACGGTTGCCCTTCACGGAGTTCCTCTGATCCCAGAATTGCGACCTTCCTGCGACGCGGAAAGGTTCTCATGTTTCTTTTTTCTTCTGTTGGTGTTCTAGTCTCTGCACCCAAGAGTTTCCATGGCGAAGTATTCCAGCTTGTGCATCTACTTTCCTCGCCCCATCGGCGCCAAATTCAGTCTGCTATTCATCCTCTTTCTCTCCTCCTGTTCCCTTTCCTACCAGCAGACTTTCGCGGACGATAGTAATCTCTCTCTCTCTCCCTTCTCCTTTCTACCTTCCCTTTTTAACTCGGGACGTATAAATAATGTTACTGATTTCTGTGATTCCGTTTGAAAACAATTTGGGGGGAAAAGTCGTGGCGCTTAAGCAGATTGCCGCGAAACTAGGCATACCGAAGACGCTGTGGAATTTCGCGGTCGATCCTTGCACAGAATGGGCGAGAATAATTGGAAATCCCTACGTCCACAACGTCACCTGCAAGGCGATCAGCAGTACGTCCACGAATACATCCCTTCGCGTTACTGGAATGTGAGCGCCTCAAATTATTCGCCTAATTCGTGGATTCTGAATAATCGCGTAATTGTTCGTTTATAGCGAAATCAAGGCGGCGGATCTGACTGGAGTGTTGCCGGAAGAGATCGGAAAGCTCAAACACCTAACCTGGCTGTATGTATTTCAGTTTTTCTCTCCAATTTTTCCTAGCCTGATTAGGTTGATTAATCAGCGATCTCTCTCGGAACTACATCAACGGAACTATTCCTGCCGCGAACTGGACTTCTCTCCCTCTAATAAACCTGTAAATCGCCTCCATTCCTCTCCTCGGATTTTCTTTTTTCCTTTTCGAAATGAGTAGAACTAAAGAAAGGAATTCGCAGAAACCTTCTGGCGAATCGCATATCTGGCGTGATCCCGGAGGAGATTGGCCAAATCCAGACACTAGAAACACTGTACACTTGTTATTTTCTTCTAATGAGAGATTTTCACTTGTTGCTCCGGATTTCTTATGTCCTTTTTCTTTATTTATTCGAAGATCCATAGAGAGCAATCTTATGCACGGACCTCTTCCTCGAAGCCTCGGAAATTTGACGAATTTAAATAGACTGTATGTATCTTGAAATCTAATTTCCTGAAATAGAATTTTGGTTCTGAGTCGATTTGCATCATTTCTAGTCTTCTTTTCCTGCAACAATTTCTCCGCACGCTTCCGGAAACGATGGTGAACATGAGTAGCATAACGGAAATGTAAGTTTTTGTTCCGCTCACGCGATCAAATCTTCTATTATTATCTTTGATTCGTGATCTTGATATTTTTTTCATCTTCTTCCGGCTGATATGCGATCCTGATGTTTTTCCAGAAGGCTGGATTCAACAGAGATATCAGGGAAGATTCCAAGATTCATCGGAAACTTGAAAAAATTGCGGAGACTGTGAGCTCGACTGACTCCATTGATCTTCATTTAGAGAAATTAGGGAATTAGGATTCTAAAGATTTTCCATTTTAACAGTGACTTGCAAGGAACAGCAATGGAGGGCCCATTTCCCACGGAGTTTGGATCATTACTGGCGATGGCTGAATTGTAAAACCACTATTTTATATTTTAATTTTTTTAAAATATTTAATTTTCTGTTGAATAACAAATTAGAGAGTTTTTAATAGGAGAGTGTCTGATCTGAAGAACGTGGGAGGTGCTTTCCCCCCGCTTGAGCAAATGCTAGATATGCAGCACTTGTAAGAATAATGAATTAGTAATGAATCTTTTTCAATTATTGGTTAACGGAGCTTTTCTTTAGGGTTCTACGAAATTGCTCGTTCTCTGGGAGCATACCTGAGTACATTGGGAAATTTAGTCAGCTTCAGACATTGTACTGTTCTTGAGACCCTAATCTTTTATACTCTTTGGATTGTTTGGTAATTGTGCGTCTTATGATTTTTGGGATGCTTTCAGATTACTATTGATCCAATACCACTTAACTCTAATTCCCTGTGACAGTGAAACCCAAAAACTATAACTCTGAACCCTTGATCCAATTTAAGCACTAATCTCTAAACACTTCACCCTTGGCCCAAGACCCCAAACTTTATGTCCTAAACCCTTAACAGTAAAATTTAACGCCTAAACTATAAAATTTTAGACCCTCATCCCTAAACCCTAAATCCCTATAGCGTTAACCATTAAAGAATTTTAAGTGTTATAATATTTAATTCATAAACGAGTTTAATTGCAGAGACTTGAGCTTCAACAATTTAACTGGCGAAATACCCACAAGCTTTCAGAATCTAGGACGCTTAACCACCATGTAAGTTATTAAAACTGAAAGATTCGTCATATTTTTAATTCCTATAAAATATTTACGTTTATTTTATATCTGGTATGGCTCTTACTTGGACCAGGTTCCTCACAAACAACAGACTCACTGGAACGATACCCGGATGGGTCAAGAAGCCTCAACGGAATATGTATGTAGGATCTTGAAATTTCTTGTGCATTTTATATGGGTTTTGGGATGATCTTTGTAATTTTCAGGGATATTTCTTATAATTCATTCACGGATTTTACATCAGCGCCACCTAATTGTGAGCAAGAAACACGGTAAGCATGTTTTTCTTATGCCTGAAATTTAGAAACTTTAATTACACTTGCTGCAAATCAAAAGAATATCCAATTTTCAGGAACTTTGTTGCCACCTTTTCATCAATGACAAAGGGCAAGTAAGTTTCTGAAGAACAAGTAGTAGATTAGTGTGGCTTAAGTAATTCATTCATTCTCTTTAACTTTGTAGTATTCCGTCATGTTTAATAGAGGGAATGCCCTGTCATGGTACGCCCAAAAGTATGTAATTAGCATTCAATGGTTTTTAGTCCTTAACTTTGGCGTTCCTCGATAAATTATAATTTTGGTTGTTTTCATGATTCCTCAAGATTATGAGCTCTTCATAAACTGTGGGGGCGAAAGTGTAATTGTGGATGGGAAAGACTATGAACGCGACGTAGCAATAGAAGGCATATCAAAATATTTCGTATCACCCAGTGGAAAATGGGCTTATAGCAGTACTGGCAACTTTGTTGGCGGCAACGCACAAAAATTTACGGCACAAAATGGATCGATTTTGACTATGCCCAATGCACAATTGTACATGTCTGCTCGTCTGAATCCGCTCTCTTTAAAATATTATGGGTTATGCTTGCAGAGTGGAAATTATACAGTAAGGTTGCATTTTGCTGAGATAATTTTCATTCCTGGACCTACTTATTGGAGTCTTGGAAGGCGCATATTTGATGTATCGATTCAGGTAACTTTGATTTCTTACAATCTTGATAAATGCACAAGTTACTTCATTTGTCTTTTCTACAAAGCTTGGTGGTGAAAAACTGGAACACATGCAGAGAGAGAGAGAGAGAGAAGAGTCGGATGCTACTCCCCTCTGTGCTCAAGTGGGAATACACATTAAACAAGGCTTTCATCCTCTCTGCAGTTTCCAGTACATGATCAGTTTCTTAAATGATTTCCTCTCAAAGCCATACCTTATTTACAAGCTCTCTTGGATGCATGATCATATCATGTTCGCTCTGTTTTATCCTACACTGCCAGTTTTTGTCCAACAAATATATGCTGGTTCTGTTATCAGATTTTCATTCATCCATGGAGTTGTTACTGTAGATAGGGCATGTTTAAACCTTTGTCGTCAGGTATTGGCGATCATGGTTGCATTGGCCATTCATTTTTGGGTTTAACCCGATCCCATTGTAAATTGTCAATAATGGCAATTGGTCGTCATACCGTCATGATCACTGTGATGTAGAGGTAGAGCAGCCAGAGATTGATGAGGTTGCTCATTGCACTGGGGATTTTTCTGGTGAAATTGTTCTGTTCAGAAGAGTTACTACTCTAGCTGGTTCAAGCTTCTGTGCTTGGTTGGAATCTTCCTGGATGACTGGTTGTTGGAGAGTTCTAGCCTGATCCAGCTGGTGAGTTGCCCAGCTGAGTGGGGATATATTCTGCCTTGTGGCCGAAGAGGCAGATGCAAGAGAGATTAGGAAGGAGGAGGTGCCCTGCGAGCTTGCCAGTGAGGGGATAGCTAGAGAGTCGGAGAAATTGCAGAGTTCAGGAGTTGAAAATGGAGATTGGGATAGGATTCAAGAGAGAATTATGCTTCAAGTCCAGAATTTGAAAAAAAAATTTAGGGTGCAAAGAGGTTTTGAAATTTTGTTAGAGATCGTGTTCTGATGGAGACTTACTTGAGGAGAGGAGGGTTTTCAAAGCTGGAATCTCCTTGGTCAAGATGTTCTCTGTGAGCTTGAGTAACCAGAGTTCAGAAACCTGTGAAGAAGTTGGAGAGATTGAGGTACAGAGGAGACAAATGTGAAGGCAGTCAGTGGAGGGATGATTATTGAACTCCTTTGTCCACCATCGGATCAGTGAACGTGCTGATCCAATAATGCATCTGAGGACGATGATCGTCAAGTTAAAACTGACAATAACACATCATCGCATGGGTCAACTGATCTACAATCTGACGATAGATTGTTCACTTTTTCCTATCTCTAATTTTCTCCAAGTGAAACATCATTTAAAGCTGTTATAACTCATTTATTTAATTATTTCCTTAATGTGTTGTGGCATCAATCTTTGCACAATGTTTTATTTATGTATCTTGGCTCAGTTGATGAAACTCTCCCTCCTGAAACAGGGTAAAAAGGTGTTAGAAGACTTCAATATTGCACAAGCAGCTAATGGAATTGTTATACTTAATTTCACTGTCCTTGTGGAAACTGGCACTTTAGAGATTCATTTAGAGTGGGCTGGGAAAGGGACGAATTCCATTCCATATAGAAGCGTATACGGGCCCCTTATATCTGCAATTTCAGTAACACCTAGTATGTGGTGTGTTTGAAGGCTATTTTTTGCTTTTGTGGATTCTAATTACTTGCTGTATTTTTAGATTTTAAACCTCGTATCTTCAAAGACTATAAATTACCAGTTGGAGCTTCTATCGGAATCGCCATTGCAGCTACTGTGTTAGTGATGACGGTGGCCTTGGGTGTCATATGGTTTTTCTTCAGAAAGAAAGCAACTGAAGAAGATGGTGAGAGACCATTTAAACTTTGGTTCAAATCAGTTGTAGTGTTTGTGAAAATCAACTTTTATGAATTTTCACTTAGTTTTGACTTTTTTACTGGGTTGACCTTTCTGTTCCTATTTGTGGATGTAAAAATTCATCATTCGTGGAATGCTTGAGCCAAGGCATGAGTAGGATATATTTGTGATGATTTTTTTGACGGCCTGTTGATTATTTCTAAAACATTTCTTAATTCTACTTCATTTGGTTTGCGAGATTCCATTAATCGCCCTATAATTGTTCATTTATTTATTGTTCTAATGGCATCTACTTCATTTCTCTCCTTCTTTTGAGCAGAACTGAAAGGCTTAGATTTTCAGACGACCTGTTACCGCCTACAGCAAATTAAAGCTGCCACGGGGAACTTTGACCCGCGAAACAAGATTGGTGAAGGCGGGTTTGGCCCCGTCTTCAAGGTCAACCCCCTGAATATATTCCCCTGAATTTTAATTTTGACATTCATCATAGAATAATTTAGCTATCCTGACAACAGATGAACTGAATTTGAAAACAAATGTCAGGGGGTTCTTCCGGACGGTTCCATGATCGCGGTGAAGCAGCTGTCATCGAAGTCAAAGCAAGGAAACCGGGAATTCGTCACCGAAGTAGGCATGATATCTGGGCTCGATCACCCTAACCTTGTAAAGCTTTACGGGTGTTGCGTCGAAGGGCATCAGTTGCTTTTGATATATGAATACATGGAGAACAACTGCCTCGGGCGAGCCCTTTTTGGTTAATACCCTGTGGTCTATATTTTATCAGTTATATGGCATGAATGTAACATTTGCTGTGATGACAGGTCCAGAGAACACAAGGGTGAAATTAAACTGGGCAACGAGGCAAAAAATCTGCATAGGAGTAGCCAGAGGTTTGGCCTTCCTTCACGGAGAGTCGAGGCTAAAGATAATCCATAGGGACATCAAAGCGTCTAATGTTCTTCTTGATAAGGATTTGAACGCAAAGATCTCAGACTTTGGACTGGCGAAACTCGATGAAGAGGAGAACACCCATATCAGCACTCGAATTGCGGGGACCATGTAAACAAGTCCCTCACCTGAAATGGCTAGAAACAAGTCACTCGATAAATCTGATTTGTCCATTTTCTCCAGGGGATACATGGCTCCTGAATACGCCATGAGAGGATACCTGACAGACAAAGCGGACGTCTACAGCTTCGGCGTCGTCGTATTGGAGCTTGTCAGCGGAAAGAATAACACCAGCTTTCTCCCCCAAAGAAGAGTTCATGTTTCTCCTCGACTGGGTATGCCCTTCAAAAAAATAGACAAAAACCTCCCTATGAAATCAAATTCTCCCGTTGGAGACGCTGATCGGCTTTTTCTTTGGGTATAATTTAGAGGTTGATCTACCATATGTGATTGCAATCTAAAAACTCAAGTTGTTTCTTTTTAATTTTTTTCTCAGGCCTATGTGTTGGAGAAGAGAGGCAATCTACTGGAGCTAGTCGACCCGGCCCTGGGTAAAAACTTCAACAAGGAGGAAGCGCTGCAATTGCTGACTTTGGGCCTTTTATGTGCCAGCCCATCTCCGGCTCTTCGGCCTACCATGGCTAGCGTGGTGGCCATGTTGGGGGGGCATATGCCCGTCGAAGTCCCGGCCATGGAGTTCACTATGGCCGAGAGCGTAGAGATGGGGTTCCAATCCTCGCAAACCTTATCTACCAATGATTATGGAAATAGCCAGAGCGTGTCCACGGTTGGCATTTGGGAGAATTCTATGTCCTCCCCTCCACATTACAACTTTCAATCTGCAACGTCACGGCTCCTCGCTAACAGAGGGGACTAGCAGTAAGTGGATCCATAAAAAGGTTGACCGGATGGAATTGGTGGAGAACTGGATGACATGGAATGTTACAATCAGATTTGACTTGCAGATATGTTTAGCAGGAGAGCCAGATTATGCGATTTCTTTTGGACAGGTGTCATTGAAATTCATTTTTTTGTCGGGGAGTATGTTGTTGTATTCCAGAATAGTTGACCCGCCTAAATTACCCTAGTTCTTGCATTTTAAATTGGCTGAATATTTTTCAAAAAAAATTGGTTTGAGAGAGAAAATATTGTTTTTCTTCCGACTGAGTGATCTTGAAATTGAATGTTCATTTGGGAGGTTTTTGTTCATTGAAAGGGCGGTTAATAACTCTAAATTCTCATTTCAGTGAACTGTAATTTTATGTATAAAAGTATATGATGGAGGACCATGCCCGTGATCAGGCGACAGCACGTGCCGAGCCGGACGGCGCGCGAGTACTACCGCGCCGGAGCACCCGAGCCGATGCCCAGGACCCCGGCTTCAAGTACACCGCGTGATGCGATCCTCCCGGCGAGTTTTTCCCCGTTTCTTGCTTTATTTGTTTCGTGAGACTATTTGTGTGTGTGTGGGAGGGTTTCCCCCGTGTTTTGGGCCCTCCCTAGTACTTATGGACAGGTTCTAGGCCCTTTAGAGGGGTTTTAGCCTATTTTTGGGCCAAAACCCCTTCGAATTACGGGATTGCCCTTAGGGCAAACCGTCTCTTTCTCTCTCCTATATAAGGAAGAGAGGAGAGAGTATCGGGTAGACGGTTTTTGGATGAAGTAAAGAAGAAAGAACTTCTGATGTGACCTCCCCATGCGAACATGAGAGAGGTCCTGGAAATCCCGAGCTAGGATTTCCGAGGAAGGGAAGAGAGGGGGATGGGACGCCCTGAGGTCGCCGCCGTCTCGTAGCGCCGCCGCCGCCGTTTCCGCCGCCGACGCGCCCGAACGACCGTCGCCCACGTCGAGCTCTCTCCAGTCGCCGCCGCCGGACCTGACTGAAGCCGCCACCGATCCTCCCGCCGTCGCGCCGCCCAGCTGTGCCGCCGACCGATCGACCGCCGCCCTAGCGTCGTCGCCCCTGGACGCCGCTGCACGGACCGCCGCCGCGCCCTCTAGGTCACGACGGACCCGCCAGGCGCGACCTCCACGCCGCCGGATCGTGCAGGTCGCCACCGCCCTGGTGCCCATCGCCAGCTGCTCGTCGCCCCAGTCCACCGCCTCCGTCCGCCAGGTAGAACTGCCGCCGGACAAAGCCGCCACCGGGTCGAGCTGCCGACGTCCGAACGATCGCCGCCGCCGCTGCTCCTACGTGTAGCCGGAGCCGGATCGATCACAGTCGCCGCCCGTCGAGCCGCCGCTAGAGTAATCCTGCCTTTGATTTCAGATTCTTCCGACGCCGACGAGCTGCCGTCGTCCGGGTCGTGACGTTGCTCGCCGCCGCCAGTTCGATCGTTCGCGGTCACCGTGTTCTTAGCGTCGATTGACAGGTCTGCCCCTTCGGCCCTGATACTCGGGTCGCCCAACGCACCTGCTGATCGAGGGATCCCGCTACTAGGATCCTCTTCGCCCTCTAGATAGTATCGTGATATCCTCGTGTGTTTTCCTCACGGCGGACAGCCTCTCCCACTTGCAGGTTGGTGCTGCCCGCGTGCGGGGGGTGCTTCGGGTCACTGCGATCTTCGGATCACGACGCCACCCTCGATCGAGTATTATCACCTTCCCCAGTGCTGAAGGCGCTCGCTCCACCGCCGGGGGCTAGCTTCTTAGGTACCTCTCGTTTGCCCGGGTTGGGTCAGGTTTGTTTCTCGGTTTCGTTCGAGTTTTCACAGTCGTCGTACGGGTGCGGATCACTCCGGTCGTGGAATCCCACCGTAGTCGTCAGTAGTCGATCTAACGGAACGTGGGAAAGTCGATCCATTGAGCAGCGCTTGGAGAGCTTTCCGGACGTCACCCTAGGTCAGCTACCGCTCCCTGTGCTTCTCGTTATTTCGAAAATTCGCATCACTAGCATATTTCACGCATCTTAGTCGTAGCTAGTCCAGATCCTTGTGTTGTAACACGAGCCGTCGATCCCGGCATCTATCGTGTTACATCAGTATATCTACATTTATTGGGATGGTTTTGGTTGGATCTTGATCTAGGAGGTGATAATTATTGGGACAAAAATAGCCCCACCTTTCTCTCTATAACTTTTTCATATTCAAAATATTTGGAAATCGTTTTGTAAGATCTGTTTTTTTTTATTTCTCTTCAAAATGGATTCCTTGAAATTTTTGTAAAATCCATAACTTTTAAAATATAACTCCAAATTAATTTAAATTTCTTTCATTTGATCTGAAATTTAATTATATATTATTCTAAAAAGTCAAATTTAATAAATAACAAGAGTTTAAATTATTATTTCAAAAATACATTCATTTATTAAGATTTTAATCTTTAGAAAATGAAATAATTTTTTATAAAAAATGATTTCTCTTGTTATTTTAATTTAAAAACACTTATAATCTCAAGAAAAAGATGGGTTATCAAATTATTAAATTTTAATTTATAAAAATTAACCCTAAATTAGAGTATTTTGAGATTATAATGACTTTTTGTAGAATAATAGAAAAATACATATAAGTATGATAACATGCATGGAAATGAAATCATTTATACTTTAATATGCATCAAAAATCAATGTTTTATGATGTAAATATAGCATGTTATCAGCTATCGGATATGGGGTAGATAATTTTTACGTTTAGCCATTTAAGAATTTCTTCTTTCACAGCCTCCCATACTTTTGGGTTGAGTCTTCTCTAGGCCTCCCTCACTGGTCTTGACTCATCCTCTAGGAAGATGCGATGAGTGCATAGTGAGGGGTCCAACCCCTTTAGGTTTGTCAAGGTCCAAAAAATTGCGTTTTTATTCTACCTTAATACTTCTAGTAATTGTTCCTCCTGCTTTATATCCAGCTGGGATGAAATAATCACCAATTTTTCTTTCTTTTCATCAAGGAAGGCATACTTGAGTATTGATGGGAGAGTCTTGAGCTCCAAGGTAGGCTCGTCCAATGGTAGCTTTTCAAATCTTGCTTCCTCGTCGATCATCATCACTTCTTCTATCCAGGCATCAATATCTTAGTCGTCGGAGAAGTCGATGGCACCCAATTCCTCGGGAGCCTGTGAAGGGTACTTCGAAAAGCTTGTTGATGTCGACCTTGAGAATCACTTCTCCTTTCTCCCAATCTGTGATGGCTTTCGCAGTAGCTAGGAAGGGTCGCCCTAAGGTGATCAGGGCTTGGCTAAGCTCTTTGGTCATTTTTATATCGACGACTAGGAAATCTACGGGAAAATAGTAATATTTTATTCTTACGATCACATCTTCTACTACTCTATGTGGTTTCCTTATTGATCCATCTACTAAGCATAGTTCTAAAAGGAAAGGCTGCAAATACGGCTTTAGGGAGGATGTTAATACTAGCTCCGGTATCTAGTAGGGATCTAGTAAAGGTCATTCCTCTTATCTCACTCGTTATCATGGGTGCTCCCGGATCTCTCTTTTTAATAGGTTGAGAATTTATCATGATTGAACTCACTGTTTCACTAAGTTGGATCCTTTTAGGGTTTTTCATGGGTGTGCATATACCCTTGAGAAATTTGGCATATGCTTGATGGCATCTATTAAGAGAATGGTAATGGTCACCTTTTTAAAGGCTTCTAGTAGATGATCATCGGATTCATTAGTCTTGGTTTTGGGGTGATTAAGTGCTTGAGGATAAGGTACAGGGGCTTGTATGTATCAGGGTTAGGTTCGGCCTTAGCTTGTTCTTCCTCGTGCTCCGAATCATTGTCGTGCTTGATGATATTTGGTGTATCTTCAATGATCGAGCCTTAGTGGACTGGATGATCTTTGTATGGATCTAATAGGTCTTTGCCACTCTGATAACACGCAATCTTAACATGATAAAACATGATTATTAATGCAATTTAAGGCATAAAACATTACATTTATGTGCATGTTATCATACTTTGAGTGCATTTCTATCATTCCATGCAATTTTATGTTATAATCTCAAAATGCGTTAATTTAGGGTTAATTATAATGAATTAAAGATTAAAGATTTAACAACCCATCTTTACTTGAGATTATAAGTGTTTTTAAAGTTAAATAATAAGAGAAATCATTTTTATAAGCATTCATTTAATTTTCTAAAGTTAAAATCTTAAAGAAATCAATGTATTTTTGAAATAAGAATTAAATCTCTTGTTATTCAATAAATTTGACTTTTTAGAATGATAGACAATTAAATTTCAGATCAAATGAAAGAAATTTGGATTAATTTGGAGTTGTATTTTGAAAGATATGATTTTTACAATTTTTAGGGATTTTTCTAGATTTTTCTGATTTTATTTTTCGATTTAAAACGTTTAAAATAAAAAAAATGCAAAAAGTGTTTAATTTCCGCGCGGGACCACGTGGATGCAACATGACACTCAGGGCCACGTGGCAGCGCCACACGGGCCCACGCGGCATATGCATTTATTTATCTATGCTATATAGTATATATATATAATGGGTATAGTCAGCCTTCCGTAGTCCTGAAGGGTATTCAACCCACAAGATCGTCGGGTCTTATAAACCCGACGATTCTCCTTTTTTATTTACGTGTGGGACTAATCCACACGGTTTTTATAGCTGCAGGCGACGTGGCAAAAGCGGAAGCGTCGGATTCAAACTGGCGATGAAGATCGGATGTGGATCGCGTGGACTTAAAGTCCACTGATCATCAATCACGCACGTGGCTTAAGAGCAAATTATAACGGTCAGATTGGAGGCGACGTGGCGGCATCACACAGTTTAAATGCAGGTGACGTGGCGTGAATTGGAGCGATGGATCGCGATCGGAGCGCTCCGATCAGATGGACGTGCGGACCACCGATCATCTGATCGCACACGTGCCTTAATTAATCGAGTTATAACGGCCACAATTTCACGCGATCAAACGCATCTGAAGCGTTAGATCGCGATCCGACGGGTGTCGTTTTGATGCGTTTTATAAACGCATATTGTGAGATTAATCTGGAGCGTCCAATCAAGATCGGAAGGCCGAGCTTTAATCGTAACAGTTCGCCGTTACGGATGTATCTAGACCGTTGATGGAGCTTTAAAGACACCGATCGGACGGTTTCGCCCATTTCGGCCTATAAAACGAAGAGTTCTTCGTCTTTTGTAAGCATTCGAGAACGATTTCATCTAATTGACCCATCTATACCCTTCCTCTCTTGAATCTCTCACTTTTAATCATTTCTAGACTCGACTTCGCGCCCACGGAGTGTTTATAAGTGAGATTTCATTGATCGATCGAGGAGAATTTGTCTCTTGAACACCAGATGTTCACGTTTGTATTCGCGGAATGAATAGCCATCGATCCGGCGATCAATTGGATCGATTTGATCGTTATCTCAGGTTAGAAAACAAGTTTATCCTATAATCTATCATCATGTATCATCAATTTTAGTTTTAGGATCTTAATTTAGCTCAATTTCGATTTTAATTTCAGTGTATGTTCTTCGCGATTCCGAAAATTTCCTCCCACTTCCATCTTTGATTTCTCCGCGATTACTAACCCAAATAGAGTGATTTTTGATTCCGTGGATAGATCTTTGAGTTATGTTTCTAAAACCACCATTTTCCCTAAGTTCTCACCTCAATTCATCATCCAATTTGATCAATTTCCAAAAGATATCTCAAAAATACCTTAATTCCCTGTGGATTCGACCCTTATTTACCATTATACCACTCAATTTGTTATAAATTCTCAAAATTGGTAAGTTTGGAATAATTTTTGACGCGATACCACGTGAAATCGACGACCTCGCGGTCTCGTCTCGTCACACTCCGAAGGCTTGATATCGCTAGTGTCGTTTCCACAACCTCCTCGTCGACGTGAACATGGTTCAAGTTATGCGTCTGACTCAACGAGGACCCTTGATTCCTCGTGTTGGTTGTGGCCTGCAATGGTAATTGGTCAAAAAAAGATACTTTCTTACCCTTCTTATCAGCCATCGGTTGGACCTTCCTTTTTATGAAGTCTTGTATTTCTTCCAAGCGTGAATTCATCCGAGTCATTTGCTCCATTAGTTGCAAGATTGCTCTGAGGATCAGGACCTATGTCGGTGCCGTCTAGCATGGGGCTTGCTTGTAAGCTTGTGGTTGCGTCTGCGGGATGAACGACAACTGTCTTTGATTTGCGTAAGGTTGTTGATGTTGTTGTTGACCGTTGTATGATGGAGGATAGGGTTGATCGTTGTTCCTCCTAAATCCTGCATGTTGCGAAGGATTGTTATTGAAAACATGGGTATTATAATAATTCAAGTATGAACCCAAAAAATTCGTTCGTCCTTGTTAAAACCTTTCCACCTTTTTTAGGAGGTTGGTCAAGCCATTCTACCTTTTTAGGAAGATGGTGAAGCCTTTTCACCTTTTTAGGAGGTTGGTCAAGACATTCCACCTTTTTAAGAAGATGACGAAGCCTTTCCACCTTTTTAGGAGGTTTGTCAAGTCATTCTACCTTTTTAGGAGGTCAGTCAAACCTTTCAACCTTTTTAGAAGGATGGTCAAGCCTTTTCACCTTTTCAGTAGGTTGCTTAAACCTTGTCATATATGTGGGATGTTAGTCAACCACTGATAACATGTAACTTGTATCTGTAATTACATGATTATTAATATAAATTAAGGCCTAAAATATTCCCCTCTTATGTATCATGTTATCATACTTTGAGCGCATATCTATCATTCGATGCAATTTAAAGTTATAATCTTAAAATACACTATTTTTATGGATAATCATATTTAAATAAAAGTGATATTTTCAAGTAGATTATTTTCATTTTAAATTTGAGATTATAATTAAGTTTTAAATGCAAACTAATAAGAGAATAGATTTTTATACACACTCACTCAATTTTCTAAGTTCTATCTTTCAAAGAACATGAGTATATTTTTTACATAAAAATTTGTTGTCTTTTTATTTATTAAATTTGAATTTTTAGAATAATAGATTACTTAATTTCTGATTAAACAAAAAAATTAGATTAGAAAGGAGTTGAATTTTGAAAGTTATGAATTTTTTTAATTTTTCTGGGATTTTTCTAGAATCTGTTTGAAATTTTTTTATTTATTTTGAATTTATTTTAATTAAAAACATTGAAAAAATACATTTTGTAAGTACATAATAATGTGGTAGTTGACGTGGGGCACATGCTTACGTGTCATCATGTGACGGTGTGCGCATGCGCCATGTGGCACACGCGTGGCACACACGTGCGCACATAGGTAGTGGCTAAGCACCCTTATTAAGAGCATAAGCCACACGACCTTATATACCTATCCCGTCCCATTATTTTTTCAATGTGGGACTAGTTGTGTTTTGTTTTTATTGCAAGGGATGTGGCAGAATGAAGAGCACCTGCTTTTTAAGTTTAATCACAACCATCGATTATCAAAACTACTTGATTGTTGACCCTAAATCCTAAAGTCCAACTTTTACATCCAACGAATGTATAGAATTCTCTGAGAACTATGAATTGTGGATTCAATTGGGCCTAATTTGCATGAACTTCATCAAATTTGAAGATGGAGTTACAACAATCCAAGTTAGAGTTTGGTTGAAGACGTCATCACCCTCTCTCTCTAATGCCATGTCATGTTAAAGAGTACCATTCCTTTCATGGCCGACGCCCTCGGTTGATTTTCCGTTGATTTTCTAATCAAATTAAGCATTGATCTCTGTTCAAATCCAAGCCCTAGATGTGAGTGGCTAACAGAATATCCACTGAAAATATTTTTATTGACTCTAAAACCCTAATTCGACCTCCTTTGCGGGGAACTTAATCCAATTCAAAGATGAATCTCCCAAAATGACTGACAAATTTTCTCCTTTTCGTAATTGCAATTTCCATAATTCCTCTGCGTAATTATCTATTTTTTTAGTCTCTCTAAAGATGCCTCTCATGTCAGGTCGGATTGACAGTGACACGCACCTCTGACTCGGTCGATATTTCTATCAAGGTTTCTCATCTGATTGAATGAACGTTTAGTTTCTCGGTTTTTTCAATACGCGTTATGCTACGTCATGCTATGAGCATCACGGGAGAAAAATCACTTGAAAACCTTCACCCCCTGGAATCGGCAGGAATGCCTGTAATTTCAGTCAACGGCAGGCTAACCAAATCTTCCAGATATGCTCACCAGTCGTCCTCATAGACAACCTGTTCTCCAATTCCCGCAGGAATGCCAAAACCCTGTCCAGCTCTCTACCTGTCCCTCCAAATACAGGACGGAAAACTCAAACCGCCGAAAGAATTTGTCACCGTATGGGTGGGGCCCACTGACAGCCTGATTTCTCGCTTGGCACGCCGTTGACACGGGGAAAAGTCAGCGGCAGGGGGTGGGGGGGAAATTAATGAGGGATCAGTTCGTGAGTTGACTGCTTTGTTTTTGGCAGCTTGGAATATAAAATAATGGTCCCGATTCTTTGCGGCATTTTACCGGCTGTGCCGTCGTTCGTGTTTGTTGTTTGTTTCATCCGAGCGAGAGAACGAAGCGAGAGATGGGAGCCTATCGTTCTCTGTTCCTCTTCTTCTTCTTCCTCCTACCCTTCTTCTGTTCTCTCCGAGGAAGAGTCGTCCTGTCGCTGAGTCTCCCAGAAAACGAAGGTCAGTTGAGTATTTTTCAGATGTTTGAAGAAATCGTTCTTTTCAATTTTTTTTATCATAATCGCAATCATCATCATCTTCTTCTTCTTTCTCTTCTTCTCATAGTATATTTTTTCTTCTTAGAAATTATTTTTATGGCTACTATAGGTGTTATATTCAGCGCTCCTCTTCCTCTTCTTTCCTCCATTTCTTCTCGGTACTAATTCTCCTTCTTCTTCGATGACGTTGACGTCATCGTGATCGTCATTGTTGTATTCTTCTTCTCCTCCCTCTTCTTCTTCCATTTTTTTCTGTTCTTATTATTAAATAAAATCTTGGTCGTTTTGTGATTTTATCTCGAAAACTTCTATTTTCCGAATTATTGTCACTTTTTCCTGTTTTTACGAGAAGTTCTTCCGCTTTTATTTTTCTTGTCCTATTTATAATCAATTCTTCTTCTGGGTGATTATTCTTCTTGTAAGAAACTGTTCTCCTTTTCTAAGAAATCGTTCTTTCAATTCCATCACCATCTTAAAATAGACAAACTTTTTAATTGAGAGAAATTATTCACCTTGTCTTCTTTCCCGGAAATTTTCTTGTATTTGAACAAATGAAATTATCCTTCTTGTAGAAAGAGGTTTCTCTCTCTTCCTCCAAACAGTTTCTATTTTCCTCCTCGAATCATCTCTGTCTTTTCCTTCTCCATTTAATTTTCTACCAATCATCATTCTTCTTCCATGTCCATATTATCCAGTCGATACGCTCAGGCAGATCAGACAGAAGCTTCAGATACCGGAAACTCTGTGGAACTTCAGCGTAGATCCCTGCCAATGGGTGCAAATAGACGAGGGATCCCTATTCGCACAACGTCACGTGCGGGGACTTCAACGTGACAACAGCCAACAGAACAGTCAACACCACCAGCCGCCACGTCGTCAGCATGTATTCTCTTCCCCATCTGATGAATGATCACCACAAATTGTCTTTTCTTTCTTGCTGATTTTCTTTCCTGATACTGTTCTCAGCACGATCACTGGTGCAAATCTGACGGGAGTGCTACCCATGGAGCTGGCTAATCTGACATTTCTATCCCACTTGTACGTTTTTGAACTCTGATCTCGAAATTTCCTATTTTTTTAGTTTTCTTTCTAAAACATGACAAGAACTCTGATTTTTTTTAATGGCTGCATACCCATCAGTGATGTCTCTCGGAACTTCATCAATGGATCCATGCCCGTCAGTTGGAGCACCCTTCCTCTCAAAGAACTGTAATTCACGGCGATTCTAGCTCTTACGTTCGGTAAAAAAACAAAATTGCTAGGTTTTCAAGTGACCTAAATAGGGTGTTTCGTTAATTCGCCCCAGAATCCCTCGCGGGGAACCGCGTCACTGGCACCATTCCTGAGGAGATTGGCAAGATGACAGCGCTCGAACTTCTGTAATGGAGTTGAACCCTATTTCCTGAAACCAATTTCAGGCGGAAAATCTGTTACTGATTCCAGAGACTGGTTTTTCTTGTCTCTCAGTTTCGTGGAGGGCAATCTGCTGGAAGGCCCCGTTCCTCCAGGCCTCGGAAAGAGTTGCAACCTTAAATAGAATGTGATTCTCAAGCTTAATTTAAATTGAAAGACTGAAAATCTAATGAAAGAAAGTCTGCTGTTTCAGCCTTATATCTGGCAACAGCTTCTCTGGCGAGCTTCCTGCAACTCTAGGCAATCTGAAGAAGTTGACAGATTTGTACGTTTTACTTTCTTTATGACAATCCGGATTTCTAGATTTCTATTGTTAGTAATAATTGGAATCTGGTGTTCAATAACTTTCAGTCGAATTGATGGTACCTCCATATCCGGGAAGATACCGAGCTTCATTCGAAACTGGACCAGTCTTGAAAGACTGTTAGCAGAGACATTAACTCAACTCTTACGTAAATCAAATGAAGTATTTACAAATTTTTCTAATGTTCCAGGGACATGCAAGGGACATTAATGGAGGGACCCTTTCCTCCCGAGTTCTCTTTGTTGCAGAATGTGACTCAGCTGTAAGTCTCTGTCTCTCTCTAGAAGACCCTTGTTGTTGCTCTGAGCCTGCCTTTTCATCTCTTGATGTTCTCTGGGTTAATCCGCCTTTGACTTTCTCTATTTAGAGGAGATCTTTGTACAGCTCTGAGACTGCCTCTGTAACTCTGTTGCAGAAAATCAACCGCTGATTTTCTCCGCGTAGAGCCTTATTACTGCTCCGAGTCTGCCTTTCTCCCTCTAAGAGAGCTCTATTTTTGCTCCGTAGTCGTGTTTTCTGTCCGGGTCGAAACACCTTTGACTTTCTCTCTCTAAGGGGACTTTACTTGGCTATGGGTATGCATTTGTAACACATCTTCTCTGCGGACTAATCCACCGCTGACTTTCTCTCTCCAGGAGAGTCTCCGACTTGAAAAATCCAGACGGCAGGTTCCCTCCTCTGCAGAATATGCTGAAAATGAGAAATCTGTAAGAGAAAACATATTTTTCGTTTTACACAAATGTAGTCATCTGATAGTTTTTAATTTACTTTTCTTCTACAGGGTTCTCAGGAATTGCTCCATCTCTGGTAGAATCCCTGACTTCATTGGGCAATTTGCTCCGCTGATATCCCTGTACGGCCACCATGATCCAAATTTTTTTTTTCAGTTTTCTATATGAAAATTCTACTAATTGCATTTTTCTATGTTTCATTCATAGGGATCTGAGCTTTAACAACTTTACCGGGGAAATACCAGAAAATTTTGGAAATCTCGGGAAAATGAATATTATGTAAGTGAAAAAGGCTTTACAATTATTAAATCTTACGCACAAGTTCAATCGCGATTTTTCAATTGGATTCTTACCTTGATTCTTTCTCGATCAGGTTCCTTACGAACAACAGCCTTACTGGCTCGGTACCGGATTGGATTAAGAGAAGCAAAAAGAACATGTCATCTCCGACGCCCTGAATAATTATTTTGCATTTTATTTCTCAAATATGTTTTTAAACGTGTATGAACCCTTGTGATTTCAGAGACCTGTCTTACAACTCCTTCACGGATATTTCCTCTGCGCCGCCCAACTGTGACCAAGAAACCCGGTAAGATCATGATATTTAATTATTTACCATTTCATGAACTGATTAGCGTTTACTCGACTTTCAGGAATTACGTCTCCAGCTTTTCAACCACAAACAACAACGGGTGGTCATCTGATACTTGTTATCATGAAGATTCTGCTTATGTTCATCGATTAATAACGGCTCTTTTTTTCCGAAAAACTACTCCACAGACTAGCATCATGTTTGAGAAAAGACCTGCCCTGTGACGGCACTCCAAAAAGTGGGTATTGAGTCAAGCCCTGCGCATTATTTTGTGTCGATTGGTTTTAATTTTCATTTTTTAAAATTTCGGTAGACTACGAGATTTATATAAATTGTGGAGGAGAAAATGTGATCGTCGATGAAAGAACTTATGAACGGGACGCGTCATTGGATGGAACTTCCAAGTATTATCTCTCAGACAGTGGAAAGTGGGCTTACAGCAGCACTGGAAATTTCATCGGAGGAAGTAATTTGCCGTTTGTGGCAAGAAATACGTCAGCGCTGACAATGAAGGATGTGGAGTTGTACACGTCAGCTCGTTTGAGTCCTCTGTCTCTAAGGTACTATGGCCTGTGTTTGCAAAGTGGAAACTATACAGTGCAGCTGCGTTTTGCAGAAATAATCTTCACTCCTGGGGAAACATTTGGGAATGTTGGAAGGCGCTTGTTCGACGCCTCAATTCAGGTTTCTTCGACTCTTTGACTTTATGCTCAGAGATTACTTTGAGATGATTTATGAGTAAATACCCCTGAGATGGTCTTCCTAGATTTGGTCTTGTTGTGAAGATTCTGCTTGAGACAAGTAAAATGTGCGAATCTTAGTCTTAGTCTCATAAGGCACCCTAGTTTCTTATCAGATTTCTACCAAATCAAAAAATGTGACTATTGCAAATATTCTTGTGTGTTTTTTATACAGTTTTTTATCACTCAACTTTCCTGCTAATGGGTGGTGTAGGGTTTTGAACATATATATACTACAGTAATCTAGGGTTTCCTTGGACAACAAGCTGATAAATTCTTCATTAAAACAGGGCAGAAAGGTGTTAAGAGACTTCAACATTGTAGAAGCAGCCAATGGGACTGGTAAAGAAGTAATAAAGAATTTTACTGTTCTTGTGGAGCGAAGCACTCTTGAGATCCATTTTGAGTGGTCGGGAAAAGGGACGAATTTGGTTCCGTACAGAAGTGTCTACGGGCCTCTTATATCTGCAATTTCAATCACTCCAAGTGAGTAGATGGAATTTTCTTTTGCCTGTGGCTTGTGTTTTAGGAGGTAACATGCTATGTGATTGTAGATTTTATCCCTCGTACGTTTGAGGACAAGAAGCTTTCCACTGGGTTAATTGTTGGAATCGCAGTTGCTTCGACTGTCTTGGTGATGCTGGTCACTTTGGGGTTAACATGGCTTTTACCTAAGAAAGAAAGCTAGTGAAAATGATGGTGAGATATAATGCCTATTTATTCACAGTTATGGATAGATCATACATGCTTATGTCTGCCAGTGCATAATCTAAAATAGTTTATTATGAGTACGATTGATCAACTGTAGAGGAATATTCAGGGTCAAATTGTTTCCCATGAATGAACTTTCTTTCTGTATCTTTCTTCATCTGTAGTAGCAAGAGATGTAAATGTAATCAGCACATGAATTTGAATGATGCCGATGCCATTTATTTTGTTTAATTTTTCTATCCAGAGTTTAGAGGTATTGATTTGCCGACTGGAGGCTTAAGTTTGAAAGACATTAGAGCGGCCACAAAAAACTTTGACCCGGAATATAAGATTGGAGAAGGTGGATTTGGCCCAGTTTACAAGGTCAGCGACCTTATCCTAATCTCAAGTTTTGATTTTAAAAAAATTCCTAATCTAGGGTTCGTGGCCAAATTCTTAGTCCTATGTACCATCAAAAATTTGCAGGGAGTTCTTCCGGATGGTTCAATGATAGCGGTGAAGCAGCTTTCATCAAAATCAAAGCAAGGGAACCGGGAGTTTATCAACGAGATAGGCATGATATCAGCGCTACAGCATCCAAACCTCGTCAGACTATACGGATGCTGCACTGAAGGGAACCAGTTGTTGTTAATTTATGAATACATGGAGAATAACAGCCTGGCTCGTGCACTCTTTGGTAAATTCTCCGCTTTCCTTGGTTGCATCTACTCCTTGCCCTGGTAATTGTCTTAGTCTTGGCAGGTCCAGAAGGGTTGAGGCTTGAACTTGATTGGCCGACCAGGCGTAATATTTGCATAGGAATAGCAAGGGGATTAGCATATCTTCATGAAGAATCGAGGATAAAGATAGTCCACAGAGACATCAAGACGACGAATGTTCTTCTTGACAAGGATCTGAATGCAAAAATATCAGACTTTGGACTGGCAAAACTCGATGATGAGGAGAATACCCATATCAGCACCCGGATAGCTGGGACCATGTAAGCCATCTCTAGTTCATAATATAAGGTTTCACAAATATATTGACCAACATTTTGAACGTAAAACTAGTGGGTCCTATGATTACTTGTATGCGTATTACTTTCATATCATAATCCAATTGCTCGGTAAGTGAACTTTGGTATAGAGGATTGTCATTAGCTCCCACCTATGGTTGCCTCTTAATGTATGCTTCTTCGATCCCATTTTGAAATCAAGTAATCCAAAAAAGTCAACATTTTTGACCTGTGTCTTGGAACCATTGAATTCGGCCTATGGTTTGTCAGTTTTGTCCCTTATATGGATGAGCATTTCTCTTGGTTTTCTCTAGGGGGTACATGGCTCCTGAATATGCCATGAGAGGCTACTTGACAGACAAAGCAGACGTCTACAGCTTCGGCGTCGTCACGTTAGAGATTGTCAGTGGAAAGAGCAATGCCAACTGCCGCCCTAAAGAGGACTTCATTTACCTTCTTGATTGGGTAACCGCTGACTTCATCTACTTGCTCAATTGGGTTGCCGTTGACTTTCCTTTTCTTCTTCAGGCCTATGTGCTGCAGGAGAAGGGCGCCTTGCTTGAGCTGGTGGACCCCAATCTGGGTGCCAATTTCTCCAAAGAGGAGGCAGGGCAGATGCTCAACCTGGCACTTGTCTGCACCAACCCCTCACCGTCTCTTCGACCCACCATGACAACAGTGGTCTCCATGCTGGAGGGTCACACACCAGTCCATGTCCCTTCCATGAGGATCACCCGCACGGAGAGCATGGAGCTGAGGTTCAAGTCCTTTGAGAAGCTGTCGATGGATGGGCATAGTCAGGTCTCCACGGATGGACCATGGGTAGGTTCCTCAGCGTCCATTCCGAGCAGCAAGGAGGGCAACCACCCTGGGTCCTACACAAAACCGCTCCTCTATGAACACGCAGAGTAGCTTCAGGAACTCATCGAGTTTATATTTTTTGAACTGTGGGTGTGTTAGTTCGTGGATCATCCTTTCATTGTGCATGTAAATATCCATGGGGCTTCTGATTATGATAATGCCGATTCCAATCCTTGGGCTGGTGCATGTATCCTCACATAAGGTGCTTTGATCAGAATGATTGGATCATCATAATGCCCTGAACCTGCAAAATCTGGTTGAATAAATTCATTGCTGAATAGTGAAGAAAAGTGAGGAGAGAAGGAATGTGAAAGAAATAAAAAAGTGCCTAAGGCTAAAAAGAAGAAAGAAGAGCAAAAAGATATAGTCAATATTTTTGTTTCTAGATTATTTCACCCGAATTTTATTTCTGATGAATTCCATGAGATTGATTGACAATCGAAACTAAAAAACGGAAATCTACATATTAAATAAAAGAAAACATATAGTTTAGGAAGGCAGAGGTACTATGAATCCCTTGGTGATATTGTTGACGATGATGATGATGACGATGCTGACGATGCTGTATTGATGGTAGTGACGATTACAAATTTACAATCCCAACCTACTCTCTCCTTTGTTATTGTAATAATAATCCCTTTTATTTGAAAGAATATTACATTTATTTAATGGCTTGGCAGCCATGAATAAGCCCAATTGGTCGACATCGTTGACAGTGGCAGATCGATCGATGTCGGCGTCCGATGGCCCTCCGCCGACACCACACCTACTTACTATAAAAACAATGCATATAAAATCAATCTATTCAGCCTCGCGTTGACTTTCGAAAAGAATGTGGTCCCGACTCTCACTTCCTCCCGCACCTAGTGTTTGACGGTTGACCTTTACGGAGTTCCTCTGATCCCAGAATTGCGACCTTCCTGCGACGCGGAAAGGTTCTCCTGTTTCTTTTTTCTTCTGTTGGTGTTCTAGTTTCTGCACCCAAGAGTTTCCATGGCGAAGTATTCCAGCTTGTGCATCTACTTTCCTCACCCCATCGGCGCCAAATTCAGTCTGCTATTCATCCTCTTTCTCTCCTCCTGTTCCCTTTCCTACCAGCAGACTTTCGCGGACGATAGTAATCTCTCTCTCTCTCCCTTCTCCTTTCTACCTTCCCTTTTTAACTCGGGACGTATAAATAATGTTACTGATTTCTGTGATTCCGTTTGAAAACAATTTGGGGGGAAAAGTCGTGGCGCTTAAGCAGATTGCCGCGAAACTAGGCATACCGAAGACGCTGTGGAATTTCGCGGTCGATCCTTGCACAGAATGGGTGAGAATAATTGGAAATCCCTACGTCCACAACGTCACCTGCAAGGCGATCAGCAGTACGTCCACGAACTCTACATCCCTTCGCGTTACTGGAATGTGAGCGCCTCAAATTATTCGCCTAATTCGTGGATTCTGAATAATCGCGTAATTGTTCGTTTATAGCGAAATCAAGGCGGCGGATCTGACTGGAGTGTTGCCGGAAGAGATCGGAAAGCTCAAACACCTAACCTGGCTGTATGTATTTCAGTTTTTCTCTCCAATTTTTCCTAGCCTGATTAGGTTGATTAATCAGCGATCTCTCTCGGAACTACATCAACGGAACTATTCCTGCCGCGAACTGGACTTCTCTCCCTCTAACAAACCTGTAAATGGCCTCCATTCCTCTCCTCGGATTTTCTTTTTTCCTTTTCGAAATTAGTAGAACTAAAGAAAGGAATTCGCAGAAACCTTCTGGCGAATCGCATATCTGGCGTGATCCCGGAGGAGATTGGCCAAATCCAGACCCTAGAAACACTGTACACTTGTTATTTTCTTCTAATGAGAGATTTTCACTTGTTGCTCCGGATTTCTTATGTCCTTTTTCTTTATTTATTCGAAGATTCATAGAGAGCAATCTTATGCACGGACCTCTTCCTCGGAGCCTCGGAAATTTGACGAATTTAAATAGACTGTATGTATCTTGAAATCTAATTTCCTGCAATAGAATTTTGCTTCTGAGTCGATTTGCATCATTTCTAGTCTTCTTTCCTGCAACAATTTCTCCGGCACGCTTCCGGAAACGATGGTGAACATGAGTAGCATAACGGAAATGTAAGTTTTCGTTCCGCTCAGCGCGATCAAATCTTCTATTATTATCTTTGATTCGTGATCTTGATATTTTTCATCTTCTTCCGGCTGATATGCGATCCTGATGTTTTCCAGAAGGCTGGATTCAACAGAGATATCAGGGAAGATTCCAAGATTCTTCGGAAACTTGACAAAATTGCGGAGACTGTGAGCTCGACTGATTTCATTGATCTTCATTTAGAGAAATTAGAGAATTAGGATTCTAAAGATTTTCCATTGTAACAGTGACTTGCAAGGAACAGCAATGGAGGGCCCATTTCCCACGGAGTTTGGATCATTACTGGCGATGGCTGAATTGTAAAACCACTATTTTATATTTTAATTTTTAAAAAATATTTAATTTTCTGCTGAATAACAAATTAGAGAATTTTTAATAGGAGAGTGTCTGATCTGAAGAACGTGGGAGGTGCTTTCCCCCCGATTGAGCAAATGCTAGATATGCAGCACTTGTAAGAATAATGAATTGCTAATGAATCTTTTTCAATTATTGGTTAACGGAGCTTTTCTTTAGGGTTCTACGAAATTGCTCGTTCTCTGGGAGCATACCTGAGTACATTGGGAAATTTAGTCAGCTGCAGACATTGTACAGTTCTTGAGACCCTAATCTTTTATACTCTTTGGATTGTTTGGTAATTGTGCGTCTTATGATTTTTGGGATGCTTTCAGATTACTATTGATCCAATACCACTTAACTCTAATTCCCTGTGACGGTGAAACCAAAAACTATGACTCTGAACCCTTGATCCAATTTAAGCACTAATCTCTAAACACCTAAACGATAAACTTTTAAACCCTCTTCCCTAAACCCTAAATCCCTATTGCGTTAACCATTAAAGAATTTTAAGTGTTATAATATTTAAATTAATAAACGAGTTTAATTGCAGAGACTTGAGCTTCAACAATTTAACTGGCGAAATACCCACAAGCTTTCAGAATCTAGGACGCTTAACTACCATGTAAGTTATTAAAACTGAAAGATTCGTCATATTTTTAATTCCTATAAAATATTTAAGTTTATTTTATATCTGGTACGGCTCTTACTTGGACCAGGTTCCTCACAAACAACGGACTCACTGGAACAATACCCGGATGGGTCAAGAAGCCTCAACAGAATATGTATGTAGGATCTTGAAATTTCTTGTGCATTTTATATGGGTTTTGGGATGATCATTGTAATTTTCAGGGATATTTCTTATAATTCATTCACGGATCTTACATCAGCGCCACCTAATTGTGAGCAAGAAACACGGTAAGCATGTTTTTCTTATGCCTGAAATTTAGAAACTTTAATTACACTTGCTGCAAATCAAAAGAAATATCCAATTTTCAGGAACTATGTTGCCACCTTTTCATCAATGACAAAGGGCAAGTAAGTTTCTGAAGAACAAGTAGTAGATTAGTGTGGCTTAAATAATTCATTCATTCTCTTTAATTTTGCAGTATTCCGTCATGTTTAAAAGAGGGAATGCCCTGTCATGGTACGCCCAAAAGTATGTAATTAGCATTCGATGGTTTTTAGGCCTTAACTTTGGCGTTCCTCGATAAATTATAATTTTGGTTGTTTTCATGATTCCTCAAGATTATGAGCTCTTCATAAACTGTGGGGGCGAAAGTGTTATTGTGGATGGGAAAGACTATGAACGCGATGTAGCAATAGAAGGCACAGCAAAATATTTCGAATCACCCAGTGGAAAATGGGCTTATAGCAGTACTGGCAACTTTGTTGGCGGCAATGCACAAAAATTTACAGCACAAAATGGGTCGATTTTGACTATGCCCAATGCACAACTGTACATGTCTGCTCGTCTGAATCCGCTCTCTTTAAAATATTATGGGTTATGCTTGCAGAGTGGAAATTATACAGTAAGGTTGCATTTTGCTGAGATAATTTTCATTCCTGGACCTACTTATTGGAGTCTTGGAAGGCGCATATTTGATGTATCGATTCAGGTAACTTTGATTTCTTACAATCTTGATAAATGCACAAGTTACTTCATTTGTCTTTTCTACAAAGCTTGGTGGTGAAAAACTGGAACACATGCAGAGAGAGAGAGAGAGAGAGAAGAGTTGGATGCTTCTCCCCTCTGTGCTCAAGTGGGAATACACATTAAACAAGGCTTTCATCCTCTCTGCAGTTTCCAGTACATGATCAGTTTCTTAAATGATTTCCTCTCAAAGCCATACCTTATTTACAAGCTCTCTTGGATGCATGATCATATCATGTTTGCTCTATTTTATCCTACACTGCCAGTTTTTGTCCAACACATATATGCTGGTTCTGTTATCAGATTTTAATTCATCCATGGAGTTGTTACTGTAGATAGGGCATGTTTAAACCTTTGTCGTCAGGTATTGGTGATCATGGTTGCATTGACAATTCATTTTTGGGTTTAACCCGATCCAATTGTAAATTGTCAATAATGGCAATTGGTCGTCATACCGTCATGATCACTGTGATGTAGAGGTAGAGCAGCCAGAGATTGATGAGGTTGCTCATTGTGCTGGGGATTTTTCTGGTGAAATTGTTCTGTTCAGAAGAGTTACTACTCTAGCTGGTTCAAGCTTCTGTGCTTGGTTGGAATCTTCCTGGATGACTGGTTGTTGGAGAGTTCTAGCCTGATCCAGCTGGTGAGTTCCCCAGCTGAGTGGGGATATATTCTGCCTTGTGGCCGAAGAGGCAGATGCAAGAGAGATTAGGAAGAAGGAGGTGCCTGGGATCTTGCCAGTGAGGGGATAGCAAGAGAGTCGGAGAAATTGCAGAGTCCAGGAGTTGAAAATGGAGATTGGGATAGGATTCAAAAGAGAATTATGCTTCAAGTCCAGAATTTGAAAAAACAATTTAGGGTGCAAAGAGGTTTTGAAATTTTGTTAGAGATCGTGTTCTGATGGAGGCTAACTTGAGGAGAGGAGGGTTTTCAAAGCTGGAATATCCTTGGTCAAGATGTTCTCTGTGAGCTTGAGTAACCAGAGTTCAGAAACCTGTGAAGAAGTTGGAGAGATTGAGATACAGAGGAGACAAATGTGAAGGCAGTCAGTGGAGGGATGATTATTGAACTCCTTTGTCCGCCATCGGATCAGTGAACGTGCTGATCCAATAATGCATCTGAGGACGATGATCGTCAAGTTAAAACTGACAATAACACATCATCGCATGGGTCAACTGATCTACAATCTGACGATAGATTGTTCACTTTTTCCTATCTCTAATTTTCTCCAAGTGAAACATCATTTAAAGCTGTTATAACTCATTTATTTAATTATTTCCTTAATGTGTTGTGGCATCAATCTTTGCACAATGTTTTATTTATGTATCTTGGCTCACTTGATGAAACTCTCCCTCCTGAAACAGGGTAAAAAGGTGTTAGAAGACTTCAATATTGCACAAGCAGCTAATGGAATTGGTAAAGAAGTTATACTTAATTTCACTGTCCTTGTGGAAACTGGCACTTTAGAGATTCATTTTGAGTGGGCTGGGAAAGGGACGAATTCCATTCCAAATAGAAGCGTATACGGGCCCCTTATATCTGCAATTTCAGTAACACCTAGTATGTGATGTGTTTGAAGGCTATTTTTTACTTTCGTGGATTCTAATTACTCGCTGTATTTTTAGATTTTAAACCTCGTATCTTCAAAGACTATAAATTATCAGTTGGAGCTTCTATCGGAATCGCCATTGCAGCTACTGTGTTAGTGATGACGGTGGCCTTGGGTGTCATATGGTTTTTCTTCACAAAGAAAGCAACTGAAGAAGATGGTGAGAGACCATTTAAACTTTGGTTCAAATCAGTTGTTAGTGTTTGTGAAAATCAACTTTTATGAATTTTCACTTAGTTTTGACTTTTTTTACTGGGTTGACCTTTCTGTTCCTATTTGTGGATGTAAAAATTCGTCATTCGTGGAATGCTTGAGCCAAGACATGAGTAGGATATATTGTGATGATTTTTTTGACGGTCTGTTGATTGTTTCTAAAACATTTCTTAATTCTACTTCATTTGGTTTGCGAGATTCCATTAATCGCCCTATAATTGTTCTAATGGCATCTACTTCATTTCTCTCCTTCTTTTGAGCAGAACTGAAAGGCTTAGATTTTCAGACGACCTGTTACCGTCTAAAGCAAATTAAAGCTGCCACGGGGAACTTTGACCCACGAAACAAGATCGGTGAAGGCGGGTTTGGCCCCGTCTTCAAGGTCAACCCCCTGAATATATTCCCCTGAATTTTAATTTTGACATTCTTCATAGAATAATTTAGCTATCCTGACAACAGATGAACTGAATTTGAAAACAAATGTCAGGGGGTTCTTCCGGACGGTTCCATGATCGCAGTGAAGCAGCTTTCATCGAAGTCAAAGCAAGGAAACCGGGAATTCGTCACCGAAGTAGGCATGATATCTGGGCTCGATCACCCTAACCTTGTAAAGCTTTACGGATGTTGCGTCGAAGGGCATCAGTTGCTTTTGATATATGAATACATGGAGAACAACTGCCTCGGGCGAGCCCTTTTTGGTTAATACCCTGTGGTCTATATTTTATCAGTTATCTGGCATAAATGTGACATTTGCTGTGATGACAGGTCCAGAGAACAAAAGGTTGAAATTAAACTGGGCAACGAGGCATAAAATCTGCATAGGAGTAGCCAGAGGTTTGGCCTTCCTTCACGGAGAGTCGAGGCTAAAGATAA
The DNA here is from genome assembly GCA_024174645.1 of Lemna minuta. NCBI lineage: Eukaryota > Viridiplantae > Streptophyta > Magnoliopsida > Alismatales > Araceae > Lemna > Lemna minuta. The sequence goes on from CM044105.1 coordinate 8,409,192, forward strand.
TCCACAGGGACATCAAAGCGTCTAATGTTCTTCTTGATAAGGATTTGAACGCAAAGATCTCAGACTTTGGACTGGCGAAACTCGATGAAGAGGAGAACACCCATATCAGCACTCGAATTGCGGGGACCATGTAAACAAGTCCCTCACCTGAAATGGCAAGAAACAAGTCACTCGATAAGTCTGATTTGTCCATTTTCTCCAGGGGATACATGGCTCCTGAATACGCCATGAGAGGATACCTGACGGACAAAGCGGACGTCTACAGTTTCGGCGTCGTCGTATTGGAGCTTGTCAGCGGAAAGAATAACACCAGCTTTCTCCCCAAAGAAGAGTTCATGTTTCTCCTCGACTGGGTATGCCCTTCAAAAATAGACAAAAACCTCTCTATGAAATCAAATTCTCCCGTTGGAGGCGCTGATCGGCTTTTCTTTGGGCATAATTTAGAGATTGATCTACCATATGTTATTGCAATCTAAAACTTAAGTTGTTTCTTGTAATTTTTCTCAGGCCTATGTGTTGGAGAAGAGAGGCAATCTACTGGAGCTAGTCGACCCGGCCCTGGGTAAAAACTTCAACAAGGAGGAAGCATTGCAATTGCTGACTTTGGGCCTTTTATGTGCCAGCCCATCTCCGGCTCTTCGGCCTACCATGGCCAGCGTGGTGGCCATGTTGGGGGGGCGTATGCCCGTCGAAGTCCCGGCCATGGAGTTCACTATGGCCGAGAGCGTAGAGATGGGGTTCCAATCCTCGCAAACCTTATCTACCAATGATTATGGAAACAGCCAGAGCGTCTCCACAGATGCCATTTGGGGGAATTCTATGACCTCCCCTCCACATAACAACTTTCAATCTGCAACGTCACGGCTCCTCGCTGACAGAGGGGACTAGCAGTAGGTGGATCCATAAAAAGGTTGACCGGATGGAATTGGTGGAGAACTGGATGACATGGAATGTTACAATCAAATTTGACTTGCTGATTTGTTTAGCAGGAGAGCCAGATTATGCGATTCTTTTGGAAAGGTGTCATTGAAATTCTTTTTTTTTTGTCCGGGAGTATGCTGTTGTATTCTTGCATTTTAAATTGGTCGAATATTTTATAAAATAATTCATGCAAATATTGTTTTTCTTTTGACTGAGTGATCTTGAAATTGATTGTTCATTGGGGAGGTTTTTTTTCATTGAAAGGGCCGTTAATAACTGTAAATTCCCATTTCAGTGAACTGTAATTTTATGAATAAAAGTATACCTACATAAAGAGAAAAGGCAATTAACATCATTTTTAATACATTTCCCAGAACATAATTACCTTTTGGGGAGGATTTAATGCCATAAATTTTAATTGTCAATAATTTGTAACCAAATCGTTCAAAATTTGTTGGAAAGAGACAAACTAGAAGGGATGTCTTCTGAACAGGCTTCTTGAATTTGTTGTTTATTGGGATGGTTTTGGTTGGATCTTGACCTAGGCGGGGATAATTGATTGGACAAAAATAGCCCCAGCTTTCTCTAAATAACTTTTTCATATTCAAAATATTTGGAAATCGCTTCTGTAAGTTTTTTTTATTTCTCTTCTAAATGAATTCCTTGAAATTTGCTAATCCATCCTCTTGGAAGGATTTGGTTGCTGCTCGATGTTCAAATTTGGTTTCTTTGAGTGGTCTAATTTTTATTTTTTTTTGTAATTTATGACTGTAAATGATTAATAGTTTTTCAAGGGAGAGAAAAAAACCCACATTGAATTTTTATAAAATTTTCTCAGTATCAATTGTTCTCTTGAGTGGGTTTCTAATAAACATATATTTTATTATAAATACTGGGATTTCAAATATTTCTACTTGTTGAATGAATTGATACCACACCCATCCTTACACATTAGAAATGATACAAGTGCTCTTTGTCTATTCCTTCAATTAACTCTTGGTATATTTCCATTTGATTTATTTCCTCAATATTAAAATCAATCTTGAGTTTATTTCTCAAGATATAATGAGTTCTACTTCACATGACATAGTTGTGTCAACCACATCATATTTGAGATGTTCATAAATTGCCTTGAAGGCTCCCCTCTTCAGCCATAATAAAAAAAGAGAATATTTTAGATTATGGCCCAATGGGGTTTGCTCATTAGGACCTTAGTCTCAAATGGGACATATATCTTTGCTTTTCATGTTCTCCTCCTATATATAGAGGCTTCTATTGTCTTGTTTATCTATCTATCTACCTCCAATACAATGCACAAAATATGAGAACCAATAGTTCATCCCTAAAAATATTCTAGTTGTGGGCCAGGCCACCTTTGAGGTCGCCCCCTAACCTAGTTTCCATGATGAGAAAGGGTTCTTGAGGGTCGTGATCGGGTTGGATGAGTTGACTCGAGTCAACCCCTAGAAGAGTCAAGTCGAGTAGAGTTGAGTCAAAACAACCAAATCATTTGAGTCGACTTGAATAACCACATAGACCTTGATCGCTTATCCTCTCTTGTTGGCCCTATCTTTCCCTTGCATTCTTGTTCCTTGTGATGTGTCTTATTGATGCCCACATGCCACTACCACTCTTGATTGTGAATTTGAGAAGTGTTACCCCTTGCCACCAATGTCTCCTCTTAGGAAGGTTGTGCCTCCCCTTTTGGAGGTCATGTATGCCCTATCAATAAAAAAATCTGCCCATTGATATCCTCTTCAAGAAGTATGCCTCCTCTTTTGGACGTTATGATTTTTCTATTAGACAAATGCCACCCACTGATCTATAATCCATCAAGCCTCGCCTTAACATATTGTCTTACACCTTTGATGGCCATAACTATGGCTAATGGGTATCAGACTTCAAAGATTGTCTCATAGTTTGCATGTGAATTATGGTGCAACATCGAGACTATAAATGGATGCAAAACCCACATCAACTGAATGGAGATCTTGTTAGTTAACCTAAGTTTGATAATTTACTTAGGTGTACTTTTAATGTTTATGAAATATTATATTGAGTAGTGTTTAAATTTTGATTAATAGTTGTTTGTCAAAATGATTTGAGAAGGGTATGTTTGTGTTAGTGCAGGTATTGATGGATTGATAGATTGACCTTCGTCGACTTCGCAACGCAGACATTACTATGAATCAGAACTAGATTACCTATTCTATAATCTGCTATTAAAACATTTAATTAAGAATTTTTTAAGATAGGATTTAAATCTTCGTAGAACCATGAATTATCCTTATGAATTCATGTTATTTTAATTTATTTGCTTAATTTTACATCAATGTTTTTTTAGAACATCAATGTTAGAAGTATTCATTGATAAAAACATACCATTATTTCTTTTCTTCTATTATCAATAATGTCTTCTTATATATATATATATATATGTACGTATATTGTCATATCTGAATTTTATTACCGTTGTACTAAAATTGTGTATTTTCAGGTAGTCTTTAAATTGTGTATGTCCAGAAAAACCGATAAAAGCCAAAAACGAAGAAAGCTCTCCCTCTCTCTCTCTCTCTGGCATGAAAAAAATTCAAAGGTTCTTTGCTCCAGCGAATTTTTTTGCTCCAGCGACGAGAAAGAAGGCGATTACAAACGTGCGATCTTCAGCGAGTTCTGAAAGAAGGCGACGACATTGACATTGGAAGCGCTCCCTCTTCGTTGAGCTCTTTCTCCCTCTCTCTTTCTGTGTTTGTCCGTTCCTGAGGAACGGGTCTTTTGATTTCGTGTTTTTAAGTTTTCGATTTGGTTCTTTTTTATTTTCCGTTTTCCGATCTTCAACTTTCTGTCTTCGATTTTCAGATCTTCGTATTTGATTATTCAGTCTTTGATTCTTTATTTCAACATTTCGACTTTCTAAATCTCGATTTCGTTTTTCTTAATTTTTTTAAAAATCTTTCTCTGTGGTTTCGTGGAAGATCCGATTTATAATACCCTTTTTTTTCTTCAGTTTTTTATAAATCTCTATTTTTCGATATTTCGGTTTTATATATTTCATTTTTATTTCTTCTATTTTATCAAATTAGTTTTATCGACTTTTATTTCTATTTTTGACCAAATTTGCTATATCTATTCTATCTGATTGATTATTAAATCTGTTATAAATGTAATCTGTTTTTATATCCATTTCTATCCATTTGAATATCCAACAGGTCATATTTTTTTCATTGTCTGCATCGGTGCATCGGAACTCTGTCGAATTTTATATTGAATATCTGTTTTGAAGTTCTTATTTTAGGTTAATCTAATTTGAGATTCAGTTTAGCATTACCTATAGATATAAACATTCGTTAATATATCCTCTGATGTGTTATTTAGATAATGTATAAACTTTTAGGTTTAGAGAGACTCCATCAAGGTGAGATTAAAGGTGATTTAGTTTCCAGTGATTTATTTATCATTTATTAGTTAATTTATCAGATACACGCATTCAATTCATAGTGAGGATATTTGGAGAATTACTCTAGGGGTTATTTGTGTTATTGTATTGTTGTATTTGCTTCTTTATACCAAAAGGAGAAGACCATTGAAGTCAAAGTCAAAGTCAACAGAAAGTCAGATTCACATGAAGAAAGTCAAAGTCAGCATAAAGTCAAAGTGATCAGAAAGTCAAAGTCAACAGTAGCAGTCAAAGTCCACAGCAGTAGTCAAAGTCCACAGCAGTAGTCAAAGTCCACAACAGCAGTCAAAGTCCACAGCAGTAGTCAAAGACAATAACAATCAAAGTGATAAGAAAGTCAAAGTCAAGCAGAAGCAGTCAAAGTCAACATAAACAGTCAAAGTCAACCACATAAAGTCAAAGTCAACCATAGAAAGTCAAAGTCAACATCAGCAGTCAAAGTCAAATCAGTAAATCAGGGGGTCTGGAACCCTGTTCAGTATAAAAAAATTTAGCCTACGAGTGACGTGAGAAAGTTGAGATATAATCAACGAATTGAAAAAGGAATTAGAATAACATAAAGGTAGAAAAAGAAACTAATTCGTCCCCCCCCTCTTAGTAATTTCACCGTCTCATTAGGGAATTTCAGATCTTTGAGTTTTTGTTTTCATGCAAACAAGGTGATCAGTCTCTCCAATTTTTCTTCACAAAGAATCTATTGTTGTACTTCATATTTTTTAAAGCTCTTGGGGTTGGTATCGAAGCTCCTTTGAGTACTTTAACATCTCTCATTTCATCAACATCATAGATCGTTTTTCCTTGGAAGCGCCTCTTTCGCTTGATCAAGATGGAGGTTGAGGGAAAGAGATAGATTCCATTACACACAGAAGTGTCTACAGACCCTTTATATCTTTAATTTTAGTAACACCAAGAACATGTTTAATGGTTATTTTTTTCTTATCCAAAATTCTCCTTCATGAATGATGACATCAATTTTAGGGTTTTCTTTGTATTTGTTGTGAATCGGTATCATGCTATAATATTTATATTTTCTTCACTTAATATTGGGTCAAGTAAGGGTTAGATCTTTTGGGGACATAGGTAATGAGATTAGATTCTCCTAGAAGACGAGAGAGATCTAAATGTTCAAATGATTGAAAGAGATATGTATGTTGAGAAATATGGAAGACCATAGGATAGAATATGATATGAACGTGGCTTTTAACATATATATTGAGGTATATGTATTTATATTTAAATTTATTTGTGTATGTCTTTGTTGATGAAGAATGGAATTGAGAAAAAAAATGAGAAGAGGAGATAGAAAGAGACAATGAAGAAATGATGAATGTATGGAATTTTTGTGATGAAATGATAAACAAACTAAGATCACAAATGGGAAATAGGGTTTAAACCATCTATGGAAGGGGATTGCAAGGGAGAAATTGAAATGAATCCGCACACAAACCCCATTTTTTATGTTAGCACTAGATCAACTAACGTTGGAATTGCTCCAATCTTGATCCTCTACTCAATTTTTCCTCCATGAAAAACTTCCACATCTCAAAATGTAAAATATGGGCCTTGTTCCTCTCCTTTGTCTTCTGGTAGCTTGATTCTTCAAGAGAGCTGATAACATGCTAATTAGACATGAGAATACATGATTATTAATGCATATTAAGGCATAAAAGATTTCATTCCTATGCATGTTATCATATTTATGAGTATTTATCGATCATTCTATGAAAAAGTCTTTGTAATCTCAAAATACTTTAATTTAGGGTTAATTATGATGAGTTAAAGATAAATAATTTTATAACCCATCTTTACTTGAGATTATAAGTGTTTTTAAAGTTAAATAATAAGAAAAATCATTTTTATAAACATTCATTTAATTTTCTAAAGTTTAAATCTTAAAGAAATGAATGTATTTTTGAAATAGATATTAAAACTCTTGTTATTTATAAAATTTGACTTTTTAGAATGATAGATAATTAAATTTCTGATGAAATGAAAGAAATTTCGATTAGTTTGGAGTTATATTTTTGGAAGTTATGAATTTTTTAATTTTTAGGGATTTTTCTGGAATTTTTTTGAATTTTTAATGAATTTCTAAGGATTTTCCGGAATTGAAAAACAATTTTTCTAATTTAAAATCAATTTTTCATAATATTTAAAGCATGCAGGTGACGTGGCGCGATCAGAGCCATCCGATCAGATCGCGATCAAAGATCGCGATGAGGAGGCGACGTGGCAGCGAGTGGGATGTCCGATCGCTCGTGCGATCTCGTGGCTAAATCGGGTACACCAGATGCGTCTAAGCTTCACTTAAATCGATGGGCACACGGGGCTAAATCGGGTACACCGGATGCATCTAATCTTCACCGTTGATCGCAAGAGTTATAACGGTCGAGATTAGATCGCGGAGAAATGCATCTGATGAATCCGATTGAGATCCAACGAATACGTTTCGATGCGTTTTATAACGCGCATCGACGTGGCTTCATCTCGAGCGTCTAATCGCGATCCAACGGCCACGACTTATCAGTAACGATTCGCGATCATGCGTTTCATCAGAGCCATTGATTAGTTTAATAGGACGGTTACGCCCAAATCCCCTATAAATTAAGATGTTCTTCTGATTTGTAAAGCATTCGAGAGCAATTCAATCAAATTGAACTGTTTAGACACCAAATCTCTTGAATCTCTTGATCTCAATCGCTTCTATTCTCATTTCCGTGTCCGAGGAGTGCTTAAAATCAAAATTTTGACGATTGATGACGAAGAAATCGACACTTGAACTCCACGAATCGCGATTTTTTGATTTTGATGAATAGCCTTGATTCCCGCGATTAATTGGGTTAATCCAATCGCAATTGTGGGTTAGTGATCGTGGTTTATCCTAATCTATCTTCATTTAGTGTTTAATTTTATTTTAGAATCGTTAATTTCTTTGATTTAAGTCTTAATTTTGGTAAAATCATGATTTACGATTTCAGAAAAATCATCGCACTTCGATCTTCAATTTCTCCACTAAATCAGAGTCAAATTAGATGATTTTTGATTCCGTGGAATTGTCTTGAAGTTCTCTTTCATAAAATACCATTTTCCCTCATTTTTATCAATCGATTCATCGTCCAATTTGATCAAATTCGAAGAGATCATCAGAAATTTCCCTAATTCCCTGTGAATTCGACCCATATTTACCATTATACCCCTCAATTCGAGATATTTTCATTAAATTGGTAAGTTCGAACTTTATTTTGACACGAGACCGTGTGCAATTGACGACCTCGCGGTCTCGCTCTGTCAAGAGCCAAAAATAAGGAGAGAGAAAACGAGGGTTATTGTATGGAGGCTCTTAGGCTTTGAAGGCATCAAGTGTTAAAATTTTCCATCTTTAAACCTAAATTTTTTCGCTCAAAATCTCAATCATAGAATGGATGGATAGAAGATGATAGACAAATGAATGCATGAAATTTTAGCACACAACTTCATTTAGATCATTAAATACCATGATTTTAAAAGGGAACAATTCAAAATCATTTGACTACAACTAGGAACTCCAAAAAGGAAAAAAAGAGTTTCGTGTATTATGCTCGCATTGGATGCAATGGATCTTTAAATTTTTTTACAGCAAAACCACTTTTGACCTTTCAATCATGTTGATAACGATTGGAGGCTCTAGGGGAGTGACATGTGGCACTAGAGATTTCTAAAGAAGAAAATTCCTATCTATCATTGGCCACTGAATCGCAACTAGATGCTTGAGAGAGGGCCATATGTTGCTCTCTAGTTTTCCACAATAAAGCAATGTGATGACATCTCCTCCTTTTAGGCTAATCTCATGGAGCAATCCATCAGTTGGACAGGTCTAATAAGTACTATCAATTGGGGTGCCCATGATTTTCTCGTGTGTCCTACATAAACTTGAGCCTATTTCCTATGATAATCCATGGGGATATCACACATATAAAATCTCTCTAAAATTATGTAGCCTACTTGGCGCCACGTAGGCATGCCATGTAGGCGTCAATTGATTATGCCAGATTTCTACCACTTCAACTTGACAAGGACTCCACAACTTGCAAGTGGCATATGTACAGTGGTGCATGTTGACACATCCAAGTGGCCTGCCCTCTTGATGTCATAATGACAATATAAACCTTTTTTTTTAATTTTGACTCAAATAAATGTCCAAAACCCCTAAAATTCAAGAATAATCCCTAAACCCTGGCCAATTGGTATCTCTCAAGACAAAAATAATTTTTTCAACAAATGTTCTTCATTGAATCAAGAATTTAATCCTCTATATCATTAAGAAAAACATGGTCCTATATTCACAATATGACTAAGTCCTATATTAGAGAAGATTAAGCCCAGTTTGGTCTAACCTCCTAAGAAATCTAATTAGAAAGCGATGGTGTTAACAATGATGTCAACACTTTGGACATTGTGCCCTTAAAAACACAAACTGCAAAGCTGAAAAGCCACTCTGATCCTTTGATGTGATAGAGACATGGATCTCGAGGCCAATCCTCCATAAAAAGAACAAAAAAAGCACACAAACTTAGAAACACCAAATGAAGGCCCAAATAATGTCCAATCAGGATAAAATGTTAGGTGTTGGAAAGCTCTTGAAATGAGGAATCTAATGATAGTGAAAGAAAAGGGTTGAAACGAAGAAAAAATTGAGCGCAATAAGGAACCTAGCTCTAATACCATGCTGAGAGGAAAAACCCTAATCGATAAAATAGAAGCAATGAGTATATGTGTTTATAAAAAAGAGAGGAGAAAATGAGGATATGTCCCATGTGGAATTAATGTTTATGGAAGATTGATTGAACTTTACACGAGAAAATATTTTGATCTAAGAGTTTTCTACACTCATTTTTGCGCATTTTGACATTTGAAATCAAGACTTTTTTGAAAGACTTTTTGAGAATTTGTTGCCAAGAACATGCCAACATGAAAAGGCTTGATCGGAAAATTAATTGGATAATTTTCTTGGGGTGTTGGGTTTAGTTAAGTTGCATTTGCATTTATCTTTCATCATCTAGTGGTATATTTCATTTTAGAATGATAGATTAAAAGTTTTTTCATCACTTTCTATCTCTTGGTGAACAGTTTTCTACATGAGTTCTTTCTTCAACTTTTCCTCAGATTTAATGTGGACTCGTATAATTTTCGATACCATGGATCTATCTCTTTACTTTTTAAATCTATGATTTTCCCTTTTCACTTCATTTATAGTTCAATATGATTAAAATCTAAAACATCTGAAAAGTCAACTCTGGTAGATTTGATGCATTCTCATCTTAATTTAAAGTGATTTTGATTTTCTTTTGACCCATTGACAAATAGTTTTAACGACCCAATGCTTTCGATTCATCACCCTACACTTCCCTACAAAATGGAAATAGTGTCACTTCTTGATGGCACTCACACACCTCTTTCATTAAGATACATATCCCTCTTTATATCTCATAGAATGTTCAATAACTTCTACTTACCCTCATAATGCCCTTCATTCTTCTTCTTTCGGGGCCGTGATTCCCCTTCAACGCCTTTACCCCCATGTCACTCTTTTTGCTCATCTCTCTGCCTCTCTCTCTCAATTCCCTATAAATTCATCTCGCCCCCGCAAATCTTCATCCTAAAATCCTTCAAACAAGGAAGACATGTATGAAAACCGCTACAATTCTTTTTGCTATGTTAAGATTCTGGTAAGGTTCCCGGACGAGAAACGACCCTACCGTGCGATGGCCGAGAGTTAAGTTACTGTTGCCGATAAGATATTCCGCCAAGAGGAAGAGAGAGTTTCGCAGGGAAGAAGAGAGAAAGCGCTCAGAGAACTAGAGATATAGAGACAGAGAAAGATAGACAGATTCAAGAGAATTAGCTCATCGTCGTGTGTGGTTTATGTGTTCCTCTAGGCCTGTTTTATAGGCCTTCGCAGAGCTTATTAAGGAAATAGCTAAAAAGGGAAAGGAAAACATAAAAGGTAATAGGCTAGACAGCCCTTCGTCCGCAGTAGGCCTGGGCCACCTTTATGGGCCTGGTGGGCCCGTCACCTTGGGCCTTCTGCTGTCGATCTCCGTAGGAGGTTTAACAATTCCTCCCCCCTTTTAGTAACCTTGTCCTCAAGGTTAAACGTGGGGAACTGCTGCCTTATCGTCTGGACTGGTTCCCACGTGGCCTCGTATACCGGAAGGGAGTCCCACTGGATAAGCACTTCAGGTCCTGCTGAGGTTGTCCGAAATTGAAGGGCCTTGACCGGGTGGACCACCCATTCTAAGTCTCGTGGTCGCTGACCGGTAATGTTGGCGATGCTTGAGCATAACCTATTGCCTTCTTGAGTTGTGAGACATGGAAGACGGGGTGTAGTTTGCAATGCGGCGGTAGCTCCAATCGATAGGCGCACTGACCCACTCTCCTCAGGACTTGGAAAGGACCAAAATACCTTGGTGCAAGCTTCTCGTTGAGTTTCCGAGCCAAGGACCGCATCCTGTAAGGCTTGAGTCTGAGAAAAACCAGTTCGCCTTCCTGGAATTCTAGCTCTCGGCGATGACGATCTGCCATAGTCTTCATGCGCATCTGAGCTTGTCGCAGGTGTGTCTTCATGGTGTCTAACATGGCATCCCTGTCCATGAGCTATTGATCGATCGCAGCAATGGGTGATGGTGGTGTCCCATACTTTATGTGAGAGGGATCGAAAAAAAATATTGGAGAGAGAAACGAAAAGACGGCGATCGTAGGGTTTCTCACACACACACACACCCGATGTGACATCCCCATAATGGGGTTAAATTGAGAGAGGAGAGAGAGTCCGATAGTGGGCCAAGCCCACTAGAGAGAGAGAGAGGAAAAGACAGGGAAGAGAGGCCCATCATCTTCTAACACTCCCCCTCAAGCTGGAGCGTGGAGATCGAACATGCCCAGCTTGGAGCCCATGGTCTCATATGCAGGGCCGAGTAGAGCCTTAGTAAAGATGTCTGCCAGCTGATGTGAGGAAGCAACATGTGGGGTACAGATGGTACCATTCACCACATACTGTCGAATGAAGTGGCAGTCAATCTCAATGTGCTTCATCCTCATGTGGAACGTTGCATTACTGGCAATAAATGTTGCAGCCAGGTTGTCACAATACATCTGCATAGGCTCTCCAGGCGGAAAACCCAACTCCGTAAGAAGAGAGCGCAACCACAACAGCTCCGCCGTGGTATCGGCCATAGCTCGATACTCGGCTTCAGCACTAGAACGAGATACGATAGACTCGCTTTCCGAGAGCGCCATGTGACAAGGTTACCTCCGACATAGGTGGCGTACCCACCATGTGACTTCCGGTCCTCCTTGTCGCCGCCGAATCCAGAGTCGAGTAGGCCTCAATGCGCGAGATGGCCATGTCGTCGATACAAGAGGCCCTTCCCCTGAGCTCTCTTTATGTACGCCGAGACTCGTGAGACCCCTTCCGGATGGATAGCGCGAGGGGCCCGCATAAACTGACTCAAAACACTAACCGCATAGGAGATATCCGGGCGAGTCACGGTGAGGTAGATCAATTTCCCCACAAGTCGTCGGTAGAGGCCTGCATCCTCGAGAAGTGCAGTAGCATGGTCCCACCAGTCCACATTCTGCTCCATGGGTGAGGGGGCAGGCTTGCACCCCAACATCCCTGTCTCGTCCAGTATGTCAAGCGCATACTTCCGCTGACAGATGGACATCTGGCCCAGACGGTAAGCAATCTCAAGACCAAGGAAGTACCTGGGTGGAGACAGATCTCGAATGACGAAGTGCTGAGCCAGATACACCTTGGTCGCAGCAACCTCGACGTCGTCACTACCAGTGATGATGATGTCATCGACATACACAGCCAGGATAACACATCCACGCGGGGTGCGTTTCCTCAGAACTGTCGGATCGGAGACGGTAGAGACAAAGCCATACGAGAAGAGTAGCTGGGAGAACTTGTGGAACCACGCGCGAGGGCTCTGCTTCAGCCCATAGATAGCCTTCTTGAGGAGACATACCTCAGAAGACTCCCCCTGAGCAACATACCCAGGTGGTTGCTCCATGAATACCTTCTCCTCGAGGTCTCCGTAAAGGAAGGCATTGGACACGTCCAGTTGATGAAGCGACCAGGACTGATCCAGAGCGATGGAGAAGAGAACACGAATGGAGCTGAGGCGGGCCACTGGAGAGAAAGTCTCATGGTAGTCAAGACCGTAAGCTTGAGAAAAGCCACGAGCGACGAGTCGCGCCTTGTAGCGAGCAACGGAGCCATCAGGATTGTACTTAAGGGAGTACACCCACTTGCAGGAGACCACGTTGGCATCAGTAGGGCGAGGAACCAACGTCCAGGTCTCGCGTTGGATGAAGGCCGCATACTCCACATCCATCGCCGCTTTCCACGCCGGTACCTGCAACACCTCAACATACGACTTGGGAATTGACTCGGTTAGTACGGCCAGGGCAAAGGTCTGATAGTGAGGAGAAAGGCGGGCAGGAGAGACATGATGGGCGATGGGGTGTTGCGTGCACTGACGAGTGCCCTTGCGAAGGGCAATAGGAAGGTCAAGGTCACAGACGGGAGGTGGTGGGGAAGGTGGTGGTGACACGGTAGCTGGACCAGGGGAGGGCGGCGAGGATGGAGGCTCCACCGCAGGCAGGCTGGGAAGAGAGGCAGGAGGGGGTGACACGTCAGGCAAGGGAGTCGGGGTAGAAGAAGAGGAGGGCAGCAACAGAAGGTCAGTACCTGTGGTGACAGATACCGAAGGAGGGGGGGATGTAAGGGATGTTGAGGAGATATCATAGCCAGTCTGGGTAGATGTAAAGTAGGGAATGTCCTCATGGAATGTCACATCGGCCGAAGTAACGTACTAGTGCTGATCTGGGAAGTACACTCGGTAGCCCTTCTGAGTCCGAGAGTAACCAACGAACACACCCTTGCGTGCCCGAGGAGCCAGCTTGGATAGGCCGGGGGTGTGATCCTGAACAAAGGCGGTGCAACCGAACACTCGCGGGGGTAGAGAGAAGATGTCAGCCGCAGGAGTCAATCGCTGAAGAGGAACAGCACCTCCAAGTGCAGCGGATGGGAGACGGTTCACCAAATATGTAGCAGTCGTAATCAGCTTCACACCGCAGGTACCGAGGTACTCTCATGGCAAGCAACAGTGTGCGTACCATATCCAGAAGGTGTCGATGCTTCCGCTCTGCCACCCCATTCTGCTGCGAGGTATATGGACATGTAGTCTGATGGACTATCCCATGGGCCAAGCAGAGGTCCGCAATTGCCTTCTGAGTAAACTCAAGTGCATTGTCCGTGCGCAAGACTTTGACCATAGTCTCGTACTGGGTAATAATCTCAAGTAGAAAGTGTCGGATGCGAGAAAGCACCTCCTTCCGGCTCTTCAAGATATATGTCCAACTCGCCCTGGTGAAATCATCAACGAACACCATGTAGTACTTGCCCCCCGTAGGAGATGGATGCGGGGCAGGACCCCAAACGTCGCAGTGGACCAAGTCAAACGGGCGATGAGTAGGCGGACCAGTGCGCGAGGGATACGACGATCTATGATGCTTCCCTAGCTCACAAGACTCACAATGAAACTCAGATAAGTTTAACCACGGTAGTGTTTCCTTAAGTTTGACAAAACTAGGATGCCCCAGCCGGCGATGCCATAAAAGAGAGTCATGAAGAGAACTAGAGGAAGCAGAAAGTGCAAAAAGGGCTTGAAGTCCGGTAGATGGAGAGTTAGCCACCAGCTCGTAGATCCCACGTCCGTTCTCACGGCCCAATCCAATCCTCAAACCCGTATCGAGATCCTGGAAGACGCAGTGGTGAGGAAAGAAGAAGACACCACAGTGAAGAGCTTTAGTGATCGCACTGATGGACAGGAGATTAGCGGGGAACCTAGGGATATACAGAACATTCTGCAAAGGAAGGGAAGATGTAGCGAGAGACTGTCCGGAGCCAAGGACAGGACAGGTACGACCATCAGCAATACGGACGTCAGGAATAGAGGTTTCAGGCCGGTAGGAGGTCAGGATGGTAGGGAAACCGGTCATGTGGGAAGATGCTCCCGAGTCAATAACCCAAGAAGTACTATGAGGAGTTGAGATAGATGGCGTACCTGGAGAAGATCCGCGTCCTCCCGCATAGGATGCTAAGCTGCTGGTCAGTGCTGCAAGACTGGCTGAGGGTGCCGCAGTCGGACAGAGTGAGGAAGCCCGTGACGCCTGAATATAGGCCAGCTCAGATGGAGATAGGGCAAGACTGACCGTTCCCGCAGCCGCGGAAGTAGTCGAGGAAGATCCTTCTGCCATAGATGCAGTCGAGGGTGTCTTGCCTCCAGAGGCAGCCATAGCCCAAGCGGGCTTCCCGAACTCCTTCCAGCACTTCTCTGATGGATGAGTCGACTTCCCGCAGTATTTGCACGGTGGATAGGAGGTCCGGGTCTTCCCGGAATACGTGCTCTTCCCAGACACCCTGGGAGCCCCACCTGAAGCAATGAGTGCCGAAGTCTCAGTGGGCTGAGGGGACTGGGAGGTGGGCAAGCTGTCCTGCACGCGAAGTGCAGCTGCAAAGATCTCCTCAGTGGGTAATACCCGGGATCCCCCAAGCACCTGTCCCCGAATCATATCAGCCAGCTCTGGACGTAACCCGCTGAGGAATGCTCCCGCTCGGAGCTCATCACGGTACCGTCTAAGCGTATCAAGATCCAAGACAAGTGGCTGATATACCTCGAGGTTGGTGAAGATAGCATCGAATGATCCATAGTAGTTCTGGAGTGTCCGGGTCCCCTGGCGACAGGCGAATAACTCCTCATATAGACGAACTGTCCGGCTCACGTTGCTCTTGTTGGCATACATAGTCTCCAACTTGAGCCACAGGGCACGGGCAGGACGGGTCATGCTGATAGGCTCCATAATCTGGTTCACGACGCTGGATATAAGCCAGGAACAGACGGCAGACTCCAATCTGCTCCACTCAGAGTAAGCCGGGTCCGATTCCTGGAGCGGAGGATCAGTCAGATGATGCTTGAGGCCGTGAGCGTTGAGGAACTCCAGGAAGGCGCCTCTCCAGGGTCCATAATTGGTCCCATCAAAAATGTACGCCGGCTTGGCGAGGGCGCTCACAATCGAATGCTTCCCGGACGACGGAGATGGCCCTATCAAATTCTGCGGCTGAGTGGTCGCAGATGAGGGGGACATGATTGTCTCGTCCATGGGAAGGAGAAGGGCAGAATCAGACAGAGATCAGGTGGAGATCAAAGTGGCGGCGGTAGTGGCAGGGCAGGTGCGGCGATGGCCCGGTGAGGCAGCAGCAACAGCGGCTACAGGCAGGTCAGATAGGCGGCGTAGCAGAGCAGGCAGATCTGCGATGGCGGAGCAGATCCGCGGCAAGACAGATCCGCGGCGGCGGCAAGGCAGATCCGCGGCGGCGGCGGAGCAGAACGGGCAGATCTGCAATAGCAGAGCAGATCCGCGGCGGCAGGGCAGATCCGCGGCAGCGGCGGAGCAGGGCAGACCGGCGGCGGAGTTGAGCAGGCGGCGTCGGTGGACCAGCGCAGCGCAGCGTCGCGCAGAGTCGCGGCCGCGCAGAGTCGCGGCAGTGCAGGATCGCGACGGCGGGGCAGACCGGCGGCAGTGCAGGGTCGACCGCGTAGGGTCGCGACGGCGACAGGAGAGCGGCGGCGGTCCTCCGGCGAGTTGAGCAGTGGCGGCAGTGCAGCGCAGCGCAGCGTCGCGGCCGCGCAGAGTCGCGGCAGTGCAGGATCGCGACGGCGGCAGTGCAAGGTCGCGGAGCAGGGCAGACCGGCGGTGGCGCAGGGTCGACCGCGTAGGGTCGCGACGGCGACAGGAGAGCGGCGGCGGTCCTCCGGCGAAGGTAGGGTAGAGCGATCTCCTCTCTATGGTCGCTCTGATACCATGTGAGAGGGATCGAAAAAAAATATTGGAGAGAGAAACGAAAAGACGGCGATCGTAGGGTTTCTCACACACACACACACCCGATGTGACATCCCCATAATGGGGTTAAATAGAGAGAGGAGAGAGAGTCCGATAGTGGGCCAAGCCCACTAGAGAGAGAGAGAGGAAAAGACAGGGAAGAGAGGCCCATCATCTTCTAACACTTTAGAAGAGTTGGCGGGTCCCGACCGTATACTACACGGAACGGCGTCTCCTTCAGCGCGGAGTGGTAGGAAGTGTTGTAGCAGTACTCGGCCTAGTGTATCCAGTTAGCCCATTCCTTTGGTTTGTCACTCGTGAAGCAACGGAGGTACGCTTCTAGGCTCTTATTGACAGTCTCGGATTGGCCATCCGTTTGAGGGTGGTACGCTGAGCTGAAGTTCAGTTGAGTCCCTTGTAGGCGAAAGATTTCTTGCCAAAAATGGCTGAGGAACATCTTGTCCCTGTCGGATACAATCGTCTTCGGTATTCCGTGGAGGCGTACCACCTCCTTAATGAATATATTGGCCACCTGTACTGTTGTGAAGGGATGCCGCAGTGGAATAAAGTGGGCGTACTTGCTCAAGCGATCCACGACGACTAGAATGGAATCGTACCCAGTTGACTTTGGTAACCCTTCAATGAAATCCATGGAGAGCTCTTCCCATATCTTCTCTGGAATGGGCAGCGGTTGGAGTAAACCGGCTGGGGCAAGGGTGCTGGTTTTGTTTTGTTGGCATATTCCACATTCTTCCACATGCGTCTTTACTGCTTTCTTCATTCCCCGCCAATAGACGCTTTGGGCCAAGTTTTTCAGGGTCTTGAGATAACCCCCATGGCCGCCCATGGGTCCATCATGGAAAAATTGTAAGATGTTGGGAATCAATTTGGATGAAGCTGATAATACCAGTCGCTCTTTGTAGAACAGTGTCCCATTTTGCAACTTGTATTTGCCTCTGTCCTGGCCATCGGTAAGCTCTCCTATGATTTTTTGCAGCGTGGGGTCCTGGCGCACTTCTTCTTGGATTTTGGCGACGTCTATGCACTTGATGCTTGAAAAAGACAGCTCCATCAGTTGCGTTTCTTCATGTAGTCTAGATAACGCATCCGCCACGACGTTGCCTTTGCCCTCCCGGTACTCAATGTCAAAGTCGTAGCCCATTAGCTTGATAAGCCACTTCTGGAATTTAGGGTGGATCTGCTTTTGCTCCAATAGGTGCTTGAGGCTGTAATGATCTGTCTTGACCACAAAAGGCTTGTGGAATAGATAATGTCTCCACTTCTGGACAACGAGCACTATAGCAATCAGCTCCCGTTCATACGCAGATTGTCTGGTTTGCCTCCGGGGAAGTGCTTGGCTGAAGAAAGCAATGGGGCGTTTGTTTTGTGAGAGCACTGCCCCTACGCCGGTGCCAGATGCATTTGTCTCTACGACAAACGGCTCGTTGAAGTTGGGCAGTGCCAGGACCGGGGTTGATGCCATCGTGTCCTTCAACGTCTGAAAAGCTTGTTGCGCCACGTCAGACCATCCGAATGCCCCTTTCTTGAGCAGGGTTGTCAAGGGCTGCGTGATAATCGCATAGTTTTTTACAAATTTTCGATAGTAACCTGTCAGCCCGAGGAAGCCACGTAGTTCCTTAATTGTCTTTGGAACGGGCCATGCTCGCATGGCTGCAATCTTTCCTTCATCGGCTGTAACTCCGTCGGCGGCTACCCAAAATCCCAGATACTCCACGTGAGTACAGCGAATAAAGCATTTCTTTGGGTTCACATGGAGTTAATGCTGCTGCAGAATGCCAAATATAACCCTAAGGTGGTGATCATGCTCCTGCAGGGTGCGGCTGTAGATCAACACATCGTCAAAAAAAACTAAGACGAATTTCCTGAGATGTTGTCGGAAGATGTCATTCATGAGTGCTTGGAAGGTTGCGGGTGCGTTCGTTAGACCGAATGGCATGACGACAAATTCGTAATGGCCGTCGTGAGTTCTAAAAGCGGTCTTGGTGATATCTTCGTCCTTCATACGAATTTGGTGGTAACCTGATTTCAGATCGAGTTTAGAGAAAACCGTCATGCCATGTAGCTCGTCTAGCAGCTCTTCGACTAACGGAATCGGGTATCGATCAGGAATTGTTTTTTTGTTTAAAGCTCGATAATCTACACAGAACCTCCAATTGCCATCCTTCTTCTTTACCAATAGTGCGAGGCTGGCAATGGGACTGTGCGATATTCTGACCATGCCTGTGGCTAGAAGGTCTTGAATAATGGTGGCCATCTCATTCTTCTGGAAATGGGAATACCGATAAGGTCGGAGGTTGATAGGCTCGATCCCTGATATCAAACGAATCGCATGGTCTATCGTGCGGCGTGGTGGTAGCGATGCAATTGGAGCAAACACCTGTGGAAATTCCGCCGCCCATGCGATGAGTCGCGCGTCCTCTACTGTGTTTCTCAGTGGTCGCCCTGCCTCCATGAGATTGGCTGTAGCGGTGTATTGCGGTGGTATCCTCTCTTTGACCAGGGAGCGATCTCCTTTAATCCAACGGAACCGGTGACCATCCCAGAGGGCCATGACATAAATTCCGTAGTGTGTGGCTGTCCAGCCCATGGATTGTAACCATTCTACCCCCAGGATGACATCCACACTGCCTAGTGGAAAAAGCAGGAAATCTTGGATAATGGACATGCCTTGGAATTGTAGTAGGAGCTTCTGGCATATACCTTGTCCCTTGACGGCCTTGCCGTTGCCCAACTTGACGCCAAAACTCATAGCTATGAGAATTGGGATGTGGAGTTGTTCGACCACCTGAGAGCAAATAAAATTATGGGAAGCCCCTGAGTCTATCATGACCGTTACCGTGGATCCGTAGAGCAGTGCACTGAACTTGAATGTCTCCCTTGTGGGGACGCCTAACATGGTTTCCAACGTGATGTTGGCCAACGAAGATTCGATGGGTTATTCAGCGAGTTGTTCTGATTCATCTCCGCTTTCGTCATGTTCCTGAGCTTCCCCCTCATCAGCCACAATCTCGAGCTGGAACAGTTTCTTGCAACGGTGGCCCGGCATGTACTTCTCTTCGCAGTGAAAGCAGAGGTTCTGGGCCCGGCGTCGTTGTAATTCAGACTCGGTAAGAGTAAGTTTTGGACGTGGGGGACGGTCCTTAAGCACGTTTTCGGGTGGACTAGGTAGTGCCAGTGGCGTGGGAGTTGGTAGCAAGCCCTTGACGTCTAGTGCTGGGGAAGGAAGGAGTCGACTCCGTGTCGAGTAATGTGAGTTTTGCACCCTTGTCTAGCCATGACGGTTGTTTGAAGATCCGCTGGCTATCCATTCATCCTTGAGAGTTTGCAAGTGTGTCTCGGCTTGGATTGATGCATCCATGACCTCACGCAAACCTTGTACGGCCTTGTTAGAAATCTCTGACTGGATATCCGGCTTCAGACCTTTAATGTATGTTTGTGTCATGATGTACTCTGGAATGCGTGGCAAATATGCCGACATGTTTTCGAACTGTGCTCGATACTCCAGCACCGTGCCTGTCTGTTGCACATTCAAGAAGTCTCTACACGTTGAGTCTGCTGAGGTGGACTTGAACCTTTTTAGTAGGCCCGCTCGGAAGTCATGCCAGCTCTGAAATGGGTAGCGGTCTTCCATCCAAGAGTACCATTGGAGAGCGGTTCCCTCCATGCTCATGAGGACTATATCCAATTTCTCCATTTCCGCAGTCCGGTTGAGCCGGAAATATCGCTCTGCAGTACGGAGCCAGCCTTCAGGGTTGGAGCCATCGAACCTCGGGACTTCTCCTTTACGCCTTCGATACTGCCTATCAGCATCTCGGTCAGGGGATTGATGGCGGCGGCGGCGCGGGTCACCCATGTCGTCGCCCGATTCCTCCTCCTCAAAACTGTCTGGGGCGCGGGTGCGGAATGCTTGAACCATATCCCGCATTTCAATTCTCAGTTGTGTTGTCATTTGCTCCAGGAGTTGTGCCACGGTCGCGGTGTTGGGACTTGGAGTGTCGTTGGCACTTGGACTTGCCATCCGTGACGGTTCCTTTGTTCAAAGGTCCACACCCGTATTCGGACGACTCGAAGTCGGATAGGAGATTCCAGTATGCAGCCGCGATGCGCAGTACGTAGAGGTAGCGTGAATCCACAGGGATCCAGCTATCGAGGGCTCTGATACCACTTGGTAAGGTTCCCGGACGAGAAACGACCCTACCGTGCGATGGCCGAGAGTTAAGCTACTGTTGCCGATAAGATATTCCGCCAAGAGGAAGAGAGAGTTTCGCAGGGAAGAAGAGAGAAAGCGCTCAGAGAACTAGAGATATAGAGACAGAGAAAGATAGACAGATTCAAGAGAATTAGCTCATCGTCGTGTGTGGTTTATGTGTTCCTCTAGGCCTGCTTTATAGGCCTTCGCAGAGCTTATTAAGGAAATAGCTAAAAAGGGAAAGGAAAACATAAAAGGTAATAGGCTAGACAGCCCGTAGGCCTGGGCCACCTTTATGGGCTTGGTGGGCCCGTCACCTTGGGCCTTCTGCTGTCGATCTCCGTAGGAGGTTTAACAGATTCTTCCTCTGAATTTGGTGGATGGATGGTGTTCTAGTAATTTTGTGCATGAGTAATGCACCCAAAGTCAAGATCCAATCTACGTTTCAAGTTTTTCTTGGTCAGAGTGGCGGGCCACTCCAGCTTCTATGTCTTGGGTAAGGAAGATGACTCACTAGATAGAGGAATACTGCTGGCTGGTTTATCATCGTTCAGTAGTTTACAACTCCTCAGCTATGTAGAGAGAGAGAGAGAGAGAGAGAGAGAGAGAGAGAGAGAGAGAGATCCACTGGGTTGACCTTTAAGGCCCATCATTGTTTATCTTATTGCGGTCAATTTTTTTGACAGCATCGCGATCTAATCTGTCCTTGAATGAAGCCAGCTGTAGAAAGGGACCCACACGGAATGGTCAACATTCCAATCCCGCAGCAATGCCTTTGACCTTCCGAACCTAACCGTCAGCACAGAACACAGTTTTTGTCATAATTCTCAGAATCGTGATCATATTTCACTTTTTTGCGCTAGAATATGCGCTGCAGCTCTTCAGCATTCTTTGTCGTTTTTGGCGGGAAAATCTAAGTTTCTACGACGGTTACCTGATGGGAACGAATGGCGCTCTGCTTTTGTTCCTCGTTTTGAACTTCATCAACGGTCTGGTAGTTCGCGCGCAGATACTCCCCGAGGAGGAAGGTGATTTGACTCGCGCAATTATTCTTCCTCTTTAGTTCTTGAGTTGTTCTGCAAATTTCGGCCTGTGACTTTGTTTTCTCATTGAAACTTCTTAAAACTCCGCCGACGATCTGAGTAGTTTTTCGGAGAGCTCTCATGTTCTGATGTTTTTTCGGCTTCGATTCTAGGCTGAGACTGACCTGTTTTTGTTCTAGAATTTTTTTAAAAATCATCTCTCTCTACTGGTTCATCTCTATTTATCTATCAATCACTCTATTTTTCTCTCTCCCTCTCCGGAATCGGCGGTTGCTCCGTGCTCTGTTTCTTCGGCCATCTCCGAAATCACTCATTTTGCTTCTCTTCTATTCATCTTTCCGAACAAATCTCTCTCCCTCTCTCTCGCTGTCTCTCTTTAATTAGGCTTTTCGGGAAACAGTAAAAGCGCTTCAGGAGATCGCGTCGAAACTGAAGATTCCAGGGAAAACTATGGAACTTCGCCGAAAATCCTTGCACTCAATGGCCGAATATCTCCGGAGACCCCTTCACCCACAAAGTCAGCTGCTCTCAACTTTCCGAAACGGTCACGAACGCAAAAACAAATACCACAGCGAACATCACCGCCTGGCACGTCGTCTCCATGTAATCCCTCATTCCTTGCATCCTTTTTATTATTTAAATTATTCTCTGTTTAAAATTTTTAGCCTCTTCACTGTATAAATTTATTTACAGAGAGATAAAGGCAGCTAATCTCTCAGGCGTTCTCCCCCTAGAGCTGTCGAAGCTCAGATTTCTGTCGTTTATGTGAGTTGAAGTCTGTTTTTTCTTTATTTTTGCATCCAAGGAAGCTGACTATCTTTTGACGATTTGAAGTGATCTGTCTCGGAACTTTATCAACGGCTCTATTCCTGCGGCCAATTGGACTTCCCTTCCTCTGAAAACTATGTAAATCGGCGCAAGTTTTATATGAGATTTTTTTAACTGTATTCGATTTCTTCTTTCAACGATCTTATGTTGTTTTGCAGCAATATTCTGGGGAATCGCATCTCAGGCACCATTCCTGAAGAGATAGCGAAAATTCGCACACTGGAAGTCATGTATGTGTTTTCGTACCTTGTTTTTTCTTCATAGATATTTTTTTTAATAGGATAATGATCGTAATGATTAATTCTGATGGACAGTTTTTTCGAGAGCAATCTGCTGGAAGGGCCTCTTCCTCGTAGCCTTGGCAACTTGGTCAACCTTACTAAACTGTAAGCTGTCAGATTTCGTAGTAAAATGAAGAGAAGGAATTTTGTTAAAGCAAATATCTAATTCCGGATCCAATTTCAGCCTTGTTTCTTGCAACAACTTATCGGGTGAGCTACCTGAAACACTGAGTAATCTGAAGAACTTGATAGATGTGTAAGATTCTTTCACTAATATTTAACGTGATTGAATGTCTGCTTATTATTCCAAGACGAACTTGGGTGATGTACTGCAGTAGGCTGGATGGAAATCAAATATCAGGGAAGATACCGAGCTACATCGGTAACTGGAGGGGACTGAAGAGACTGTGGGTTTCTTATTTTCAGTCATCTCTTGAAAATTATCGCAACGATGAACTTACAGGCTATTATTTATTTTAAAATTTTACAGAGATGTTCAAGGAACATTGATGGAGGGTCCTTTTCCAGCGGAGTTTTCGTTATTGGAGAGCTTGGAGGACATGTAAGTGTGGGTTTACCCATTTTTTCTTTATACTGAGGCAGGTTCGATGGAAAGGTAAATTTAGGCGTAGGGAATGTCCCATGTTCCAAAGGGGCATCCCCAATAGCAATAGGAATGTGACATGTCATGCATGACAAGTCACATGTCATCACATGTCATGGCAAGATGTCAAAGGTTACTATCAATAGTCAATGCCTCTGGCATTGACTAATCGGCAGTATGATCTCCCTCTCTGCTTTCTCTCTGCATCTCTTTCACTCACACCAATCTCTCTCTGCAACTCCTCTTGTTCTCTTTGTCCATGTCTCCCCCTTTTGTTGACTCTCTATCTTTTTCTCTACATCTGGGCGGTGGCAACAGTAATGTTGAGGTGAGAACAGGGTGATGGCAGAAGACAGCAGGCATGACCGTGGAGAGGGCTTCAAGGAGGCGTGATTTGTGAATGTTTGAGAGAGAAAAGATTCAGTAGGAACACAAAGATTCCTCATCAATCTATTTATTCTTTCCTCCCTCTCTCTTTTTCCTCAACTCTCTGTCTGTCAGAAAATGTTTTTCCCAAATAAATTTAGCCCTACTCTTGGCCTTTGGATTTCATCCAATGACTGAGATTCATTATCATGAGCTCGATTGTTGGAGGTGCGAAAAATGGCTGGGCCACACATGCCATGATTTGGAGACCTCATAAGTGTGGGTAGGTGATCAAAATTGTGTTGGTTTTCATGCTGTAGGAGATTCTCTGATCTGAGAAATCCAACTGGTAGCTTCCCTTCGCTGGAAAAAATGCGGAACATCAAACATCTGTGAGAAAACAGTTGCATTGATTACCTTGGTGAGTAGATTTCTAGTGAATTTCACTTTTTTTTGTGTCTACTGAGCAGAGTTCTCCGAAATTGCTCAATATCTGGCAGCATCCCGGGCTATATTGGTGACTTAAGAAGACTAGATACACTGTATGACTTCACGAACACTAAATTCCTTGATTATTTATTTATGAATATGCTTAAACGTGCTCGTTCAATGAAATTGGGGGTTTTGACTAAAATTACCTTCTACTCTGTGTTCATTAAGCATTGTTCGGTGGTCTTGAAATGTTTGTGGTACAGATCATAGACAATAAAGATTCGGCATTCATTGACCATTGTAGACTGTCAGCTGACATAACCTCTTCATGTAATCTCTTCTTAAATGTTGTAAATATTATGTAAAAGACGCTAATCTCCTCTCTCTCTCTCCTCTTACTAGTTTTGGACCAGGTTTACTGGGCCTACTGGTATTTTCTATAACCTTCTAGAAATGCTTGTTTCTAGAATCTTCCTGTAACTCCCGATCCCTATAAAAGGGGGTAGGGCCCATGTTTATTGTAAGGGAAAATCGTTTGTGACATAGACTCATCTTTACGAAGCAAGGTTTTGATGAATCTGCCAGTGCAAACCCCAAGGGGCTTGATGATCTGCGGTAAGAGGTGGTCAATCGTATGGGATAAGATCGAGAAAAACAAAATAGATGACAGCCCATATTGAAATGAACTTCATTAAATTTTGGGGAAAGGACAACGAGAGTTTGGAAAATGTTTTGAATAAACGAAAGAGAGTGAGAGAAGCTTACTGCCTCCTTTCCTGGAGGCAAGTGGAGTTTACTAGGCCACTTATGCTCCATATAGAAATGGGTTGACTGCCTCAACCACCATGATTTTGCAGCCACCAGCCAATATACATTCACTCAAAGGCTATCAGCAGGGTTCAATGAATGTGATTGCATTATCTTCAGACTGTGATGATCTGATCTGATTCCCAGATCCTGATAAAAAATAATGTTCCTTATTTGCTTGTTTTTTCTTTTCACATTTTTTGTAATAGTTTTCTTGTGCAGGGATTTAAGCTTTAATTATTTCACTGGTGAGATACCAGGAAATTTTGGAAATCTTGCAAAATTAAACAACCTGTAAGTCATCATTTCTTACACTTTCTTGATGATTTATTTGAAAAACAATTTGAAAAATTATGACTTACCAACATTTGGTGCTGATTTGCATAAACCAGTTATCTCACAAACAACACTCTCTCTGGATCAATACCAGATTGGATAAATAAGAGCAGGAATAAGAACATGTACGTTTATCTCTTGCGTCTTGATAAAATTACAAACTTTGAAATATATTCTTTGAAATTTCAGTGATATTTCCTATAATACCTTCACTGATCTTTCTTCTGCACCACCTGACTGTGAACAAGAATCGCGGTGATCATCCTTCTTATCTCTCCCAGATAGAGTTATTTTAATCATTACTAACTCAATCTTATCTCACGTTTCAGGAACTATGTAGCCAGCTTTTTGTCCACTACCAATGACTCGTAAGTTTCAAGAATTCTGTGCTGCCGGAAAATCTGAATTATTAATTCCGTATTTCTAATCTTTTCTAGGATTGCCTCATGTTTAAGAAGGGACCTACCTTGTGGTGGCACTGCAAAAAGTGGGTTCAAAACATCACCGAACTTGATTAATTTTGTATTTGACTTGTGTGAATTTCTTGCAGACTATAAACTTTTCATTAACTGTGGAGGTGAAGGGGTGAATGTCAGTGGCAATGAATACGAACCTGATGAATCACAGGATGGGAAATCCAAATACTACATTTCTATTACCCAGAAGTGGGCTTATAGCAGTACAGGAGATTTCATTGGAGCAGACAAATTGCCATTCATAGCAAAAAATACAACTTCATTGACTATGGCCAATGCAGAATTGTACACATCGGCTCGTCTGAACCCTCTCTCTCTAAAATACTATGGTCTCTGCTTGCAGCCGGGAAATTACACTGTCACCCTTCATTTTGCTGAAATTGTTTTTACTTCTGGGCCAACATATTGGAGTCTTGGAAGGCGCATCTTTGATGTATCCATCCAGGTACAAATTTTAGTCTCTCAGACAAGAATTTCTTCTGATTTTTCATTGTGCGTTGAACTCTTTTTGTTTAAACAGGGTCAGAAGGTTTTAAGAGATTTTAATATTGTAGAGGCAGCCAACGGGACAGGAAAAGTAGTTATCAAGAATTTTACTGCCATTGTGGAAGGGAGCACTTTGGAGATTCACTTCTCTTGGGCTGGAAAGGGGACCAATTCCCTCCCAGATAGAGGGATTTATGGCCCTCTTATATCAGCAATTTCAGTAACTCCTAGTATGTTCTAAGAGATTTTTCTATCATTCGCCTATTTTATTACTTTTGTTCTAACTACCTTTTGCATTATAGATTTCACACCTCGCACATTTAGTGATGAAAGGAAGTTTCCAATTGGCGCTATTATTGGAATTGCCATTGGTTCAACTGTATTTATGGTTTTAATATTTTTCGGTGTCATGTGGTTTTTTCTACGAAGAAAACCTAATGAAGATGACAGTAAGATTTCACTTCTTTGTGTATTAACTTTTCCATGTTTTGCTATTTTTGGTGGTTTTCAAATATACTCAAGCATATTTTCTTGAATTTTTTACCAGAGTCTAGCAATTTACAATTGTCCACCAGCAGCTTTACTTTGAAGCAAATCAAAACAGCCACAAAAAACTTCAAACCTGAAAACAAGATTGGCGAAGGTGGATTTGGCCCTGTCTACAAGGTCAAGTAAAAACCTAATCAATTTGAGTTAATTGTCAAGACAGAATCTAGGTCTTACGCAAAAAAGAAAAATCTTTCAGGGTGTTCTTCCAGATGGTTCATTGATTGCAGTGAAACAGCTTTCATCAAAGTCAAAACAAGGAAACCGGGAATTTGTGAATGAAATAGGCATGATATCAGGCCTTCAACACCCGAATCTCGTAAAACTCTTTGGCTTCTGCATGGAGGGGAGTCAATTGCTCTTAATATATGAATACATGGAGAATAACAGCCTTGCCCATGCACTCTTTGGTAACCCTCTAACTTGGCCTTTAGAAAAGTGATTCATGTGCATGCAATAGAATTAATGTCACTTGAGCTGCAAAGAATCATTTAAAATTTTTAGACAATGCACGATAAGGTTGTGTCTTCACAGAGTATTTGACTAAACTCCCTAATTTTGACTAGTCTACAATGTTGAAAAAGTTCAAAGTAGATCAAGATCAAAGGGGAGAGGAAGATTAAGACACCAGAATGTTATTTTGAAAAAAACTATTATAAATAAAATGATGAAACACTGCCATGATGTGGGCCTGCACGATCTGGCTGTACTGTATAACTCTGCTCACGTGCATTCTTTCCAATGCCTAGTAACTAATAGTTTGGTTTCTTCCTGGTTTAATTGAAAGAATGTAATAATCATCTCATCGTCAGGCCCTGAAGGATCAAAGTTGGAGCTAGATTGGTCGACGAGGCGCAAAATCTGCTTAGAAATAGCGAAAGGTCTGACCTTCCTTCACGAGGAGTCAAGGCTAAAGATGGTCCACAGAGACATCAAAGCCACAAATGTTCTTCTTGACAAGGATTTTCATGCGAAGATATCTGACTTTGGGCTGGCAAAGCTCAAGAAAGATGAGGACAGCCACATAAGCACTCGGATAGCTGGGACCATGTAAGCAACATAATTTGTTTAATTTGACTGCCGATTATATATTTATGTGCATAATTTACATTGGGCAGGGGCTATATTGCTCCAGAATATGCTATGAGGGGTCATTTAACAGACAAAGCAGATGTGTACAGCTTCGGCATTGTCATCCTAGAGATCATCAGTGGAAAGAGCAACACCAAAAACCTTAGGAAAGGGGAGGTTTTCTATCTCCTCGACTGGGTATGTTAAATCCCGACAATTTTAACAAATTTTACTTGTATGAGGCTTAGGATTTGATGCACTTGTGATTGAACTGGATTTAAGCCTAGATTTTGGTTTAAACCTATAATGTGAAGGACTGTGAACACTTGGCTCTGATCATGGATCTCTTTTTTCAGGCGCAGAGCATGCAACAGCAGGGAAAGCTCCTAGATTTGGTTGACCCCACCCTAGGAGGCAACTTTAATGTGGAGGAAGCTCATCAGATGTTGAACCTGGCGCTTGCATGCACCAGCCTAACCCCTTCTGCTCGGCCTGCCATGTCTTCTCTTGTCTCCATACTCCAGAACCATACACCCGTTGAAATAGAGAGCCATGAGACAAGGTCCTGGCCCATGGATATCCTCTCTCATGAGGACATGGATCAGAGCCTTGATAGTATTTTTGTGGACTCCACATCGACGCCCAGTGTGACTACATCATAGGCTCTGTAACTGAAGTAGGTAGAACGGGAGGCTTGAGCATTATATGGGGCCGTTATCTGTAAAAGTGATGAGATTTAACTTCATGGATTTCCATATTACACGTATGTTCTCAGTTCTGATGGATTCTCATTTTCATCTGTCATCAGTTGAGCTCTTGTTTGATTGTGCTATGATCCAATGAAACAGATACTTTCTGATTGAGGGGCAATCCAACTCCAGTCAATCAACATGATCAGTCAAAACCAATAGGGCCATCCTGTGCGCCGGAGCAGACTCCTCGTATTTGTCAGCTCATGATGGTCAGTGGATGAAAATCACCATTTTCTACCTGCCCTCCACTCTCCCTCTCCCTCTCTCTCTCCCCTTTCTCCCCAACGCTCTCCTTTTCTTGCTAGCACACTCACTCTCCCTCTCGCCCCCTCTTGCTGAAACTCTCCTGCGTCACCATTTGCTACCTGCCACTGCATTTGCTACCCCTCCCTCTCCCATCTCTCACCCTTCTCCCCAATGCTCTCCGCTTCTTTGCTAGCACACCCCCTCTGACTGAAAATTTCTCTCTCTCTCTCTCTCTCTCTCTCTCTCTCTCTCCTGTTGGCAATCTTCAACAGTATAGTGTGGGAGGAATGACATGGATAAACGGGTGAACTCCTACTGAACTCTTGTTTGACCCTTTAAATTTATCCTTTTGACTTCCAACCACTGCTTTGAGGCTTATGTTTTCTGCATTCCCCAGGATCCTCTTGCCCCCTTTGAGAGTGGATTCATCCTTGTAAATTTTAGATTCTCCCTCTGAAAACGGATGCATATTACCTTACCTAGTAGATATAATGCAAACCCTAATGCTTGACATAAGTAAACCATGAGCTCTGACGCCAGTAGACAAAAAAATTCCTTCAATATGATGACCTGAGATGAGCTTTGAGGGAGCCTAAAAGAGAAATTCAAGAGTGACGGTAATGACTCTTTACTTTTTCTCTTGTCAGGGAGTAGCATGCACTCTCGTTCACGCCGTACCAGCAACTAATGGCAACTCCTCCTTGATCTAAGCTTCACTTCACTTTGATGAGACCAATATTTCTCCTGAAATTCAACAAATTTTGAGATTCCAAGCGGTTTTGTGAACAGATCGACAAGTTGATCTTCCGTCCATATATACTTCAACTTCACCTTGTCTTCCTCCACGCAAATTCGAATAAATTGATAGCGAACTTCAATATGTTTTGTCCGTCCGTGATAAACTGGATTTTGGCTGATTTCAATAGCTGATTTGTTGTCGACGCATAGATCAAAATGTTTGAAGTAGCTTCCAATCAATTCGTGTATAAACCTCCTTATCCAGATGCCTTGATACACTGCTAATGTAGATGATATGTATTCTGCTTCACATGATGATAGAGCTATCACTTTTTGTTTGCAGCAATTCCACGCGATTCGTTTCAAACCGTAAAGAAAAATATAACCTGAGGTGCTCTTCCGATCATCTAAATCTCATGCGTAGTCACTATCATAATATCCCATTAATCTGCATTCCTTATCACTTTCGTATACAATACCATAATCCAAAGTCCCCTTTATATATCTCAACACTCGTTTAGCTGCTGCCATGTCATTTGAATATGGTTTACTCATAAATCGACTCAAGTAACTCACCGAAAAAAATTAAATCAGGTCGAGTTAGAGTAAGATATCTCAAACAACCAATTAATTTTCTGAAGAGAGTAGATTCCACTTCCACTCCTTCATCTTCTCGGTTTAATTTCAACCGACATTCCATTGGAGTTTCTGCTAGATTGTAATCTTTCATACTGAACTCATACAGAACCTTCAACGCATAATTTGTTTGGCACATTTTAATCTTGGTTGTTCCTTGTATCACTTCAATGCCCAAGTAAGAATTTAGGAAACAAAAATCAGTCATCTCGACATTTAGTTTTCATTGAGGATTTAAATCCCTCAATTCCCTCAGTGTTTGTGATGCAGGACGCGGTGGTGAAAACCCTCGTGCTTGATCAATGACTCTTAGGATGACTAAGGATAGCCTATCAAACCTAACCTATGGGTAGGCAAGTCCTAGACCCTAATTATGATCACTAGCCTAAACATAACTACAGGCAGGCATGCCGATCAGCGGAGTCGACTCCGGGTGACCCGGGGAAACTCGCGATGATGGATAGGGTGAGACCCTCTCGATCTACGTCCGGAGGCGTAGAAGTCGCTCGTCGTGGGGTAGCCGGGAGACTGCAGCTCACGCTCAGTGTTAGACCTGACGTACGCGTGAGAAGTCTCGAACCTATAGTCAAACTACCCTTCCTATGTCGTCCGACGGCGGTGGAGACGAGTAAAGGAGACGCTTCGAAAGGTAATTAACTTTGAAAGAGGGGTTGAAGCTAACATGCAGGGCAGGGTGCCCGGTGGGTCGTGGCGTAGTGGAGAGTCGTCGTACACGGCACGGACAGATGGTGGAAGTGATCCGGGACAGCAATATCCGGGAGAGAAGTCGGCGTGGCGTGAGAGGATCCTCGGCGTGACTTGAGGCGAATGTCGGTGGCACCCGGAAACGGGCGTAAAGAGTGGTCCGGGAGGGGTGAAGAGAATCACAAAGACGCAGCCAAGGAGGCACGGGCTTGGTGGACTGGAGGCGCGCGGGCCTGGATGATTGGACGCGCATCGGTACAGTGTGGAGTGGCGCGAGGGCGTCACTAGGACAATCAGCTGGGCGATTGGGTTGACCCAGCTGACTCACGCTCGTGGGCTTACCTCGGGCCGGCTGACCCCGCAGTCTCGGCCACGCGTCGGTGGGTTGACCCAGCGTGGGCGCTGAAGCGATTGGGAGGAAGCACGGGAGCGAGGGTTGATGCGGCCGGGAAGGCGACGTTGGGTAAGAGCTTGGCGGCGACTCTGGTAATTGGGGTTGAGGGAGGATGTGGGGTTGCTGGTTGACTCCCCAACACAAAAATTCGGGCGGAATTTGTGATTGATGAGGGGAGGATCGCTGGATTTGACGCTCGGTTGAGAGGGAGGTGGGAAGTCAGCAGGAGACCGACTTTGCTGGGTGATGAGGGCAAAACCAATTTCGCGGTCGGCAAAGTGTCCCACGGCGATTTCGAATCCCGAGAGAGTTGAATTCGCGGGAGGGTTGTTTGCCTCGCGGGATAGGAATCGACGAAGCGCGGGTTTGCGAATTGAATTTTGCTGGGAGGTTGATTTCACGAGGGGTTCACGACGGGTAAATTCGTGCAGGGTGTGGTTGTGATAGCGCGATGGGTAGAGGAGGAGATGGCGCGGAAGACGGGGAGGTTGCGAAGGGAAGGGGAAGCAAATCAATGACGCGTGGTGAAATTTGCGAATAGGGCGGATTCCGAATAGTGGAAGGTGGTTAGGAGGAACGGTCGACGGTGCGAGGAAAATCGATCAACGATAATTTTGGGAGTGGGGAACGGAGAGGGGGATTTCGGAGGAGAGAGAGGGTGGTTTCAGGGGGGGAAAGAGAGGTCGGTCGTGGAGAGGAAACTGGACGGCGGAGAGGGGGAAGAGGATGCGCGGAGGGCGTCGGGAGGAGAGAGAGGTAGGTGATCGCGCAGGTGGTGGATCCCGACGGGAATTCAGGTTGAGAGGAGGGCGTTCGCACAGATTGGGTGGATGCAGGGAGGCGGATCGACGGGAAAAAAAGGGGCGTGAGGGAGAGGAATTTTGGCAGAAGAGGAATCCGACGGGCGTCGGATTTGGGGAAGGAGGGAGTAGCAGTGGATTTGGAGGAGGGGTAAACGGGAATGACGATCGCGTTCGGCAAGGATGTTGAGGTGAACGGAAGAGAAACGGGTGGACGGCGGGAGGTGATGGGGCAGGACGACAGGGAAGAAGAGGGGAGAATCGGGAGCTCTCCGGACGAGAACGGCCGGGGAAAACGAGAGGGAAGGCCAGGACAGGAGACCGGGGAGGGGAAGAGGAAGTCGGGAGATCAGGGCAACGGAGAAAATCGTGGAAGTTCGTGGAATCGGGGATGGGAAACTCGGCGAAGAGGGAGAGGAAGGTTCGTGGAGGGGAAGGGAGGTGAGCTTGGGGAGGAAGATGACCGGAGAAGGTGGAGAGGGTACAGTGGGGTGGTGGCGATGCTGGACAGCAGCGGCGGCGGAGCAAGGGCGGCGGCGGCGGCTGGAACAACATCAGTGGTATCAGCGTGGCCGGGGCAAGGAGTGGCGGCGGTCGTCGCGGCGGCGGCGGCACGGAGGCGTGCGGCGGCGGCGGCGACGGCAGTTGGACTCCTTCCCCGGCCTTCCGTGAGCAGCCACTCGAGATGGAGGAGACTCCCTTCTTTTTTTTCTCAAATGACGGCTAGGGTTTGTGGGGGGGTCCCTTCCCCTCTTATAGAGCCCATAATGGGCCGAGAGGAGAAAGGGCCCACTTGAGGCCCACAACCCACACCTAACATGCTCATAGAAAGAAATAAGGTTCACAAAGAATGATGGGCTTCACGAATGGGATCCCGAAAAGGGAAGAACCCACTCGGAAGCCTAAAAGAGAGAAAAGAAATAAACGAGGACCCGCTTAAACACGTGCGGGTCAAAAGTTCATAATAAAGAAATAAAGATAAGCGGATAGATCTGCGCGCGCAAAAAGGGCTCCTCCGGCGCCGTGGTATCGTGTCTTGGTGGCGACGGGGGTCGTACGCCACCAGTTTGATCTGGTGATGATTAGATTATCCACATAAACTCCCACTAATAGTTTATCTTCTTTGCTGCTCGATGTATACGCTGATTTATCACTAACACTTTTAATAAAACCCATTGATTTTAGTATGTCATCTAGTTTATAATTCTATGCTCTTGGAGCTTGTTTAAGTCCGCAGAGTGCTTTCTTTAATTTCAAAACATAATCTTCTTTTTCTTTCTTTATAAAACCCTCAAGTTGATTCACATATATATCTTCCTCAATTTCACCATTAAGGAATGCTGATTTTACATCAAGATGATACAACTTCCACTTCAATTGGGCTGCCAGGGCTATGACAATTCAGATGGATTTCTGCTCTTGCTACCGGGGAGAATACTTCATCATAATCTATTCCTCTTTTTTATTGTAACCCTTTGCTACAAGACGAGCTTTGTACCTTGTGATTTCTCTGATAAAATTCCTCTTAATTTTATAAATCCATTTAACACCAATCGGCTTGCACTTATCAGGTGGTTTAACAAATTCCCTAGTTGAATTTTTTTCCTCTATTGCTTCCATTTCTTCTTCCATGGCTTGTCTCCATGTTTCTTCATTAACAACTGATTCATAGGATGAAGGTTCTTCTCCTGAGATAAAATATATTTCCTCCTCCTCCTCTGTTCCTCAAGTTTCCTCATAAATCGATTGAATCGACTTGTATCTCTTGGGTCTTTCTTCCTCTTCAGAAATTTGATCTTGATCACTTTGTTTATATGAGGGTAAGTCTGATGTTGTGTTTGAGTTTTGATGTTCGGTTGAGATTTCTGATGATTTTACCAAATCAATGGCTGAAGTAAAGGTGAAGTCAGTGTGTTGACCACCTTGTTGACTGAAATCTCAACTCTGAGATTCCTAAAAAATAACATCTCTGCTTATAGTTACTTTGAAACTTAATGGATCAAGGCATCTATAAGCTTTTGCGCCTAATTCATACCCAATGAAAATCATCACATTGCTTCTATCTTCGAGTTTACTCACTTTCTTTGTGGTTTTCTCATGCACCACTAACCCAAAAGCGCGTAAGTGATCCACAGTTGGTTGTCTCCCACTCCATTTCTCATATGGAGTTGAACTCTTCAAACTTTTGGTATAAGATCGATTTAGAACATACACGCATGTGTTCACTGCCTCAGCCCATAATTCTAGAGGTAATCTTTTCTCTTTCAACATGCTTCTCACACAGGACATAATTGTTATATTCTTCCTTTCCACCACTTCATTTTGTTGTGGTGAGTAAGGAGCAGTAAGATGTCTTTTTATTCCATTTTCTTTACAATAGATTCTGAATTCTTCTGAATTGAATTCACCTCCTTTGTCTATCCTTAAACACTTAACCTTCTCATCACTCACAGATTCGGCTAACTTTTTAAACTTTTTGAAATACTGAAACACGTCTGATTTTTCTTTCAGAAACGCCACCCACATTAACCGAGAATAATCATCAACTAATAGAAAGTAATAGCTTCTCCCTCCTATTGTTGATGGTTGAATCGGCCCACAGATGTCACCATGAATTAGTTGAAGTCTCTTTGAAGCTCTGTACTTTGATACATTTGGAAATGTACTTATATTGTGTCTCTCAGCCACACAATTCCTGCATAAATGATTAGAGAAACAAAAATTTGGTAAACCTCTTACCATGTCACTTCTTCTCATATCATCAATAGCTCATAAACTTTGATGACATAGTCGGTGATGTCACAGCCATACACCGTGTTCTTCTTCTTGTGTGATTTAGCAGAATTCAGAAATGCTCAATTTTAGAAGATACATACTTCCACTTGTTTTCCAAATTCTTGAAAAAATCTTTCCCTTATTATCAAATATGGATAGAATTCCTCCTCCTAGAGTTGATGTAAACCCGTCATCATCTAGTTTACTAAGGCTCATAATATTTACCTTGAGAGTTGGAACAAACGAGACTCCTTCAAGTTTTAATTCTTCCCCATATGAATAATTCACAACTATAGATCCTTTCCCTTAAAATGCTATCAATGACTCATCGCCAAATCTGATTAATCCATGTCGATTTTCATCAATTGAGTGGAAATAGGATCTCTTACTTGTCATATGTGAACTCGCTCCCGTATCAAGATACCAAAAATTATCTTGAAGCTTCATTTCTTGAATACCTTGTAGTAGGATATCCTCAGTGTATGCCATAAACAAATTTGATTATTTTGTTATTAAATTCGCCGTCTCTTCACGCACTCTTGGTTTCTTCTCGTTTTTGTATTCATCTGCAAAATGATCGAATTCTTGACAGTTATAACATCGCACCTTAGATTTATCAAACGGTTTTCTTGATCCTTATCTTGTTTTTGCTCATCAGTGGGCTGAGATTTTCTTATGCCTTGGTCTCTTCCCCTTCCTCTTCCTCTGCCTCTTTCTCTTCCGCGCGACGTTTGACCATCTTCTTGATTTAACTTCTTGAATTTATTCATTTCTCAGGGATAGCAGTGCATGTTCCTCGTCTCTTGCGTCTCTCTCAAACAATCTCATTTCATGAACTTTTAGTGATCCTATTGCCTCCACTAATGACATTGTATCGAGGTCACCAAATTGTTCAAGAGATAATGTCAATGAATCATACCTCGAAGGCATCAACCGAAGTAGTTTCTTGACAGCTTCTTTATCATCAATCCTCTCACCGAGTTGTCGTAACTCGAACACAATCCTTCAGAATTTTTTGGTAAATTCACTAACCTTATCGGTTTTCTTCATAGAAAGATTTTTCGAATTCTCTTCTGAGTCCTTGTGCTCTTGATTGGGCAAGACTGATCTATTCCCACATGGAATGATCGAATGATTTCCCAATTTACCTTTACCGACTTCTTGATATCCAATTGAACTCTTGAAGTTTCCGGAATAGCCGCTAACATTGCGGATAAGGCTAACCTGCTCCTTCTGCCTGTTTGTCTCGGTTCCGGCTACGGCTTCCCACAGACCTTGAGCATCAAGATGCACCTCCATCCTCATCACCCAGTGTTGGTAGTTCGCCGCTGAAAGCTGTGTCAACGGTGTCGACACGACTACCTCAATCTTCTTGACCGAATCATCGGCCATGGTTTTTTCTCCTTGCACTGATGACTCTCCTCTTCTCGGCATCTTCACAGGTCACCTGATGATTGTTTGCTCTGATACCACTTGTAAGAGCAAATCACATGCCCATGATTTCGATTCACTCAAGCGAACACTCACAGATCAAAACACAAGCGATTCAAGAAGAAAATTCCACTTTGATTCATACACTTCACACACTCTGTTCTACCGAACGGGCATTGGTTTATTTAAAAGAAAAACAATTCAAAGAAAGTCAAACTGAACTAACAACACGTGGGACCCACGCGCATGTTCTCCTTGCATCTACGCCGTCATAACTCAATTTTTGTCTTCTCAGGAATTAAACCAATTCCTTGCGATTAAGATCCGACGGCTTAGATCACTCTCACGCCATACCGGCAACTAATGGCGAGACAACCGACTTTCCTTCTACATAAATTCCGCGGCCCTACGCAGTGGTTTTGGAGGCTTGTTGGCCCCCGGAAAACGGTTGCAGAGAAGAAGTAAAAATCAGCCTCAAGTGATCTAGAAATCCGTACATGTTCGCAGAAGCAGAATTCCCCCAATTCGCCGAAACTCGATTTTCTAGATGCGTGTGACGTTCATCCACCGTCCCAGATACGTCACGATCAATTATTTATGATCTTCTTTCACCTACCCTTTAGCTCTGCGTCGAATTTTCGTTTTCCCGAATTCGTCAATTCGATGGATGCTCCTCTTCCTGTGCTTATTTCTTCATTGGTTTTTCTCCGTTCCTCTTTTTCTCTCCTCTCTGTCTCCTCTAGAGGGAGAAAAATCATGGGCGGGCGAGCAGAATTCCTCGCCCTGCTCGTTTTCTTGTCCTGCTTTTCTTCACCGCCGCACTGTTTACGCGCAGAGTCTACCTGATGAAGAAGGTCTATCTCTCTCTCTCTCTCTCTCTCTCGCTCTCTCTCCATCTCTCCCTCTCGCTCTCTCTCTCTCTCTCTCTCTCTCTCTCTCTCTCTCTCTCTCTCTCTCTCTCTCTCTCTCTCTCTCTCTCTCGCTCTCGCTCTCTCTCTCCATCTCTCTCTCTCGCTCTCTCTCTCTCTCTCTCTCTCGCTCTCTCTCTCGCTCTCGCTCTCTCTCCATCTCTCCCTCTCGCTCTCTCTCTCTCTCGCTCTCTCTCTCTCTCTCCCCCTCCCTCCCCGCCCTTCATCATAGTTCCTTGACCTGAGCGGAGCTGACGTTGAGTCCGTCGAATCCGAGAAAAAAATCGAATCGCTTGCCCGGATCTTTTCCGACATAAGCGTGCAATTTTAATGAATATTTGTTAAACGAAGAGCAATCGTTAAAAGAAACATCCGATAACTAATTTTTTTTGGATTCGCAACTTTGCGCGGGAAAAACAGTGAACGCGCTGAAGCAGATCGCCGCGAAGCTAAAGATACCGGCGACGCTCTGGAACTTCGACGTTGATCCTTGCACGCAATGGATAAAGGAGGACCTAGACTCCTTCGTGCACAATGTCACCTGCGACATCTTCCCGACAAACAGCATCGCGAATACCACCTCCTTGCACGTCGTCCGCATGTACGCTCCATCTCTCTCTCCGCCTCTCCTGAAAGTTAAAATTAACATTCATTTATTCATTCGATCAGCGATGTGCGAGGAGCGAATCTGTCCGGAGTTCTCCCGGAGGAGTTAGGCAAACTGAAATTTCTTTCCTGGATGTAAATTCTTAAAGATTGGAACCTTTAAATATGTGGATTTCATTTTTTTCAACTCATGAATAACGGTATCGCAGCGATCTCTCTCGGAACTACATCAACGGCTCCATTCCTGCTGCGAATTGGACTTCCCTTCCTCTGCGAAACCTGTAAGAAACTTATTGTCGTTTAAAGAGCTAGGGATTCGCGAATCTGAACGAAAATCTGCAGAAACCTTCTGGTGAACCGCATATCAGGCACCATTCCCGAGGAGATAGGGAACATGAAATCGCTTCAATCACTGTAGGGCCTCATTTTCTTTTGGAAGGAAATTTTTTCTAAATCAAGCAATGAAGTCTTGAATTATTGAGATCTATTACTGATAAATACTTCCTTTTTGAAGTCTCTTGGACGACAATATGATGCAAGGACCTATTCCTCCTAGCCTGGGAAACTTGATTGAATTGGGGTCGTTGTAAGTAAGCTCCTTCTGAAAGCTTTCCAAACTAGAAAATGATAATTCATTATTACCATTCATAAGGTTCATAAATTGTACTAATAATACAATCATACCATTCTAGACTTCTTTCCTGCAACAACTTCACTGGTGAGCTTCCAGAAACGCTGGGTAACCTGAGGAACTTGACAGATGTGTATGCCCTCTACTGTTACACTGATTAAAATGCCTCATCTCTACTAATGGTTAAAAATGAATGATTTCTCCAGTCGTATCGATGGAACAGAGATCTCTGGGAGTATACCAAGCTTCATTGGGAACTGGACTAAATTACGAAGGCTGTAAGCTCGTCCTCTCTTGCTCTATCCCCTCTCCCTCTCATTATCTCCATTGATATATACATGCATGTATGCATGTTGACTTCTTCTTTGATAGTGATACCTCTCTGCTACTGTGTATTTTCTGATGTTTCAGAGATATGCAAGGAACATCTATGGAGGGTCCTTTTCCATCAACAATTTCATTATTGCAGAGCTTAAAAGAGTTGTATGTCAGGCTCAATTGTGCTCCTCAAAACCTTCAGTTGTTTGAAAAATAAGAAAATTTTTTCTTTCTGTAGGAGAGTCTCTGACTTGAAGAATACAGATGGAGGCTTCCCTGCCCTAGAGAGCATGATTTCTCTAGAAGAACTGTATGCCTTAGAATGATATTTAGACAACTGCATTAATTTCTCCTTAATGAATCAGATTGGATGCTACAGGGTACTTCGGAATTGTTCTATATCTGGAAAGATCCCGGATTATCTCGGCAAGTTGACTAGTCTAAGTGTCATGTACGTTGTTCAAGGCTTCAAAATTTGAGCGAAGTGGCAAATATGTTGACTTTTCTTGTGAAATTCAACCTCTGAGAGATTTTAAATTTTTCATACTTTTTTCCAGAGATTTGAGCTTTAACAAATTGACCGGTGAAATACCTGAGAGCATTGCAACTCTTTCAGGCTTGAGCAAAATGTATGTTAATTTATCAGGTTTTCCAGGTTTAGTACAATCAGAATGGAATATGATTTGTTTCCAATTATTAGGTACCTCACAAGAAACAATCTGACTGGATCGATTCCTGGTTGGATCAAGAGAATCGGGCAGAACATGTACATTTCGTCTTCTCAGAACCACTATGTGTAGTTTGTCTTGATACAATTAGTTTCCATAATAACATAGGGTTTGAAATTTCAGAGATATTTCTTACAATACTTTCACTGATATCTCTTCAGCACCACTTAATTGCGAACAAGGATCACGGTACATGACGTATTCTATTAATCTGGTCTATGTTATTTTATTCCTATTCCTTAACTAAAAATAGTAATCTCAATTGAAGGAATTACGTTGCCAGTTTCTCATCAACAACAAGTGACTCGTAAGTTTCTTTCATATGTCAAGGATAGTTATCAGATTACTTTTCAGTAACAGTATCCGTATCAGTATCAGTATCAGTATCATTCATTATCTATGTTCAATCATCTGCAGGATACAGTCTTGCCTTAGGGCAGGCCTTCCGTGTAACAGCTCAGCTACAAGTGGGTATAAAAACTTTGTTTTTCTCCCATTTAATTTGTGTGTTTCTTCAATTGATTTAATTTTTTCAATTTCAAATTTTGGGGATTCCACAGACTACAAACTTTTCATAAACTGCGGAGGTGAAAGTGTGACTGTTGATGGAAAGGAGTATGAGCGTGATGTATTACCTGAAGGCACGTCAAATTATTATCTTTCCAAAAGCGGAAAGTGGGCTTTCAGCAGTACAGGAAACTTTGTTGGAGGAAACACGCAATTCGTTGCGGCGAGGGCATCAAATGCCAGCTTGTACTCTTCTGCTCGATTGAGTCCTCTCTCACTAAAATACTACGGTCTATGCTTACAACCAGGAAAGTATTCGGTGACACTTCACTTTGCTGAAATAGTTTTCACTTCGGACTCAACACTTAACAGTCTAGGAAGGCGCGTGTTTGATGTATCAATTCAGGTTAATATATTATTCTCTTTCAAATTTCCTCAAATACACTTGGTTTCATTGCAATGCTTCTACAGAAAACTCGAAAAACAATAATTTGTTCATTTGTTCTTATATTTGGTCTGTTGTTTACTCATGTTTAATTCTTTGCCATTTCCTTCACTGGTCATGGAAACAGGGGAAATGGGTTTTAGAGGACTTCAACATTGCAGAAGCAGCCAATGGAATTGGTAGAGAAGTTGTCAAGCAGTTTGCTGCTCATGTAGAGGGTACAACACTAGAGATCCACTTCATGTGGTCTGGTAAAGGGACTAATGCCATTCCTCAAAGAGGTGTATATGGCCCACTTATATCGGCTATTTCAGTAATTCCAGGTTTGTATGTTGATAGATTTCTCTCCATTTCTCCTCATTTACTACTTGGGTTACTTATCTTTGAAATTCTTCTCTAGATTTCAAACCATTCATGCATGAGCCCAATAAGCTCCCGTTAAGCGCTGTCATTGGCATTGTTGTTGGGTCTATACTTTCAGTGGTGCTGGGGTTTTTGGGTCTTTTGTGGTTTCACCAGAGGAGGAAAGCCATTAAGAGTGATGGTGAGTCATCTTCATTCAAAATATATCAGGAAAAGTTCATCACTTCCAATTCTCAATCTCTTCTAACATACTTCATGGACAAACTCTCACTTCTGTGTTCAGATATGATTTACAATTTTTGAAGTTCAGATATGTTCAGATATGATTCATTTTTTTTTTCAATTTTGAAGCTCAAATATTGCTCAAAGAATTATCATGACCCTGAGCTTTGGTTTTTTAAGATAGCACACTAAGCAATATTCCAGAAGGATTCAGAAGATTTTGTTAACAATAATCATCAACTCACAAGGGTTTTAAAAGAAAAAGAGTGCAAGGCACTTTAAGAAATTCGATGTTGATGACTTGACGTTTACTTAATGTTAAAGTTTTTTGTTGCATGCGAACATCAAGTGTTTGCAAATTTTCTCCAAAAGGACCCTCTGAGTATGCTTAATTAAGTTTGAAGTATTTTTAGTGACGAGTCTTATACTAAAAATCATCCTAAATATTTCGTTGGGAGGATTATGTGATGCTTTCCAAGAAGCCTTAATATTTGGCAGCATGGTCACTTATTCCCATTTTAACAGCGTTTACATTCATCTTAAGTTTTTTCTTGCCACACCTAAATCAACAACGTCATTTGGTTTCCCTGTAAGCAGAACTCAGAGGCATGGACTTGAAAACTGTTGCTTTTCATTTGAAGCAAATTGAAACAGCCACAGGAAACTTTGACCCGGAAAATAAGATTGGTGAAGGTGGATTCGGTCCAGTTTATAAGGTCAATGAATTGTTGTGGTTACATTCCAGTTTATGGATTTTCAAATTTATTAATTCAAGGTTTTATTACGTCTAGTTAATGGAGGATTCTGGAAATAAATGAATTGCTTAGATTTTCAGGGAATTCTTCCAGATGGTTCTGTGATTGCAGTAAAGCAGCTTTCATCCAAATCTAATCAAGGAAACCGGGAATTTGTCAATGAGGTTGGCCTTATATCTGCTCTACAGCACCCAAACCTTGTAAAACTTCATGGATGCTGCATTGAAGGAAATCAGTTACTTCTTATATATGAATACATGGAAAATAACAGTCTTGCTCGAGCTCTGTTTGGTGAGCATGGTACCCTCGTGGTTCCTTGTTTTATGTACATCATCTGAAGTTGACATAAAATTCCCTACATTCTTATGTTCCGAAGGGTCAAAATTGGAACTCGATTGGTCAACAAGGCGTAAGATTTGCATTGAAGTAGCAAGAGGTTTGGCCTATCTTCATGAAGAATCACCGCTAAAGATAGTTCATAGAGACATCAAAGCAACGAATATTCTTCTTGACAAGGATATGAACGCGAAAATATCTGATTTTGGACTTGCCAAACTCAATGAAGAGGAAAATAGCCACATCAGCACCCGAATAGCAGGAACAAGGCAAGCTGGTTTTTTTCTTTGTTGGTATTTTATTACTCGTTTATTCAAGTATGCTTTTTTGACACGACGTTCTGATAGGCTAAATTCTTTCTCAATGGGCCAGGTCATTATATGCTCTCCTTTAAATACCTTTGTATTAGACCTGTAGAAGGTTACATTCAGACTTTATAGGGATTCTAGGGCCAGGATTCCCAATTTGTACCAGGTTGCTTTTAGAAGGTTTCTAGCATATTCCTGTACTATCATCTGTTTTGCTGAGGAAGCATCCTTGTTTTCCTCTAGGGGTTACATGGCTCCAGAATATGCCACAAGAGGCCACCTGACGGACAAAGCAGACGTCTACAGCTTCGGCATTGTCACTCTAGAGATTGTCAGTGGCAAGAGTAACTCCAGCTATCTTCCGGAAGGAGACGACTATCTTCTTGATTTTGTAGATGATCTTCTTGCATTTTGACTTGTTAATCTTTTGTTTTCTAAAATTATTTGAATTCTAGTATCCATGAAAAATATATGTTCTCCAGGCATATGCTTTGCAAGGGAGGGGGGCTCTGATAGAGCTCGTGGACCCAACCCTGGGGAACAACTTCTCTTCAGAGGAAGCAGAGAAGATGCTGGCCCTGGCCCTCACCTGTGCGGATCCTTCTCCCAGTCTTCGGCCATCCATGTCTTCTGTGGTCTCTATGCTCGAGGGTAAAACACCCATCCCAGCGCCTCGGTCACCTGCAAGGTAACTTATTATTTGAGAAATAATCTAAATGTGCATATAATATAAATTTCACGAGCTTTTTCAAAATCTTTCACATCTCTTTTCTATGACAGTGTCTCTGTGGAATCTGCCTGTACAGAAGTTAGTGCTATTTGGCCATATGGAGTTATGGCGTCCGACCGTGGAGAATAAGGTATGATAGAGAGCCAGGACAAACTAGAGCTCTCTCATTTTTTGATTCATATGACAACATTATATAGAGTGTAGTTTGATGATTAAATCCTTCGAAATTTTTGAACGTCAGAGGAGTTCATATGCACATCATGAATGTTATTTAATGAGATGTGAGATAAGACAAGCTGATACTCTTGTTACCTGCATTCTAAAATAGTACTTTGAGAGGGAGAGAGGGAGAGAGGGAGAGAGAGAGAGAGAGAGAGAGAGAGAGAGAGAGAGAGAGAGGGAGAGAGGGAGAGAGAGAGAGAGAGAGGGAGAGAGATTTTAAAAATCACACATAAACTCAAGGT
Source organism: Lemna minuta (assembly GCA_024174645.1). Taxonomy (NCBI): domain Eukaryota; kingdom Viridiplantae; phylum Streptophyta; class Magnoliopsida; order Alismatales; family Araceae; genus Lemna; species Lemna minuta. The sequence goes on from CM044105.1 coordinate 8,452,782, forward strand.
TGGTCATAGCAACTAAGCTAAACCAAATTGGACAAGTTGATCATGAGTATGTGTGTAACTCTCCTCAATAAAGAATGTGATGATCATTCAGAATGAGATGGCCTCTATAGCCTAATGCATTAAACTAATTAGATTTTGTGCATTTAAAACTTTAACAGTTTTAAATATTTTATTCCTACATACCTCGTAAATTATCTAGCATTTTGCTCAATGGCAAGTACATCTTAAGGTATAAAAAGATGTCACCCAAGATTAATCAAGGGGTGAACTTTTCTAATTCTTAGGATCTTGCAATGCTCATGAATTTTTACTTTTTAAATTCATGATTATATTTTATTTAATGCTTGGTACTGAATGATTACCATGTCTATGATGTATGTTATTATACTCTCTAAGTCCACGGCTTATACTATTTGCAGATCATTTTTTTTAGAGACCTTGGTGAAAATTTTTCAACATCCAAAGATGCAAGTATTAACCTCATTTTTGAATTTGTTTGTCCCATGATTGTGGTGCATTTAACTACAAAAAAAGACTTTGAGAAAAAAACTAATGAATTAGAGGAACTGCTAGTAGTATTCCCCGATTCACCTATCGTGAACTTTTTTAAGTCAAATTAGTGAATATAATGGCTTACCCTTCATTTCATTTTGAATCTTTGTTTGAAAAAGGGAAACTGTTTTGACAGAGATAAATTTTATGTGTTAGTAACTTTCTCAATACTTTCTATTACTACACAAAAACTATAAAGCAGAAGGGGGCTTTGGTGGGAGGAGGGGGGGTTGGGGCATTGCTGTGATAGCTGATCTAGTAGGTGCCCTTGGGGGTGCTAGTAGGCGTGGCCTACAAGTGGTCAGCGCAACCTGAGCCGCCTAGGCACAATGGTAGAAGGTGTTGGCACAAATTGGCCTATGATGGGATATAATACTTGATAGGCTCTAAAAATTTCAAACAAAACATTGAGTGTAGTGGAATATATTGAGTCGATTATTCAAAACGTCAAGGTGCCAATATCATATAATCCTATCATCCAGTATAGACTGAAGTCCATATGAAGCTCATTAAAGGAATTCTCGACTTTATTCAAATGTCCAGCCTCTAGCAGTATCCATGTGATCACCACATAGGTGGATTACCTCTCTAACACTCTTCACCAAGAGAGAAAGAGAAGAAATGAGAAAATTTCCACAAGGCTTGCATGGGCATGTTGCGCGGTTGTTGTTCTCCCCTTATTTACAAACATTGGTTATATGAACTGCTTACAAAAACCCTAAGAATTATGCCTATATACACCAACATCTATTGCCTCGTGGATTATTTATATTGCTAGTTAATAGCTACATAGACCTAATAATGATTATTAGTGAATCTTATTCATTATCTATAGTAACGTGTAAAGTAATTAATTGATGATTGATTTAACCCAATTGATCAGTCAAGTTACCATCCTGTAGGGTATTAAGTTGTAACGCATGCTATATGAGATATGGAGTGTATAAGAATTTTTATATAGAATCTTGTCATCATTACTTATCGTGTACATATAATCCTTTGTTCGTGCAAGAATCATAGTGTTTTAAGCCTTATCATGTACATATAAGGTTTTATGCCTTCTTTGTTCACCTTCATTTCTTGTTCTCTCTTTGGGTTAGACATCAAAACAGCACCATGATAAAATATTTTATTAATAATAAATGGACCATTCCTCCCAGATTTAGAAATTTTTCTTAAGTTCTTATTGAATTTCTTATAGAACTTTGTTGGGCCAAGGAACCCTCTAAGTTTCTTTAAATGAATAAGAATAGGTATATGCTTGATTAGTTCGAGTTTAGCCTCGTTTACCTATTACTCACTTGATGTCCTAATACTATTCGGTATTTGACGAAGTGTTTTGTGCGGTAGTTAAAACACACAAACGTCGGTCAAAAAAATTTTATAATACTGAACTCAAAATGACAAAAGATATAAAATAAAGTAAAGTGTAAGTATCGGGTCGATCCACAGAGAACAAGGTTGACTTTTATTGCAGAGTTGACTTGGTCAAACTTAGGTTTAATTTAATATTTTAAGAAGTAGAAATGAGATTTTATGAATAGAAATGATATAAATATATGAGATAGGATGTTTTAAGAAGTAAGATCTCTGATTTGACAAAAAAATATCAAAAGTCAAAGTCAAATCATTGACTTTGACCAATAGTTGACTTCTGTAAAATCAGAGAATAAAAAGTGGTCAGAAGAGTACAAAAATTATATATTAAGAATATACAGCGAAATGGAATTTATTGATATAAAATTCGTGATTTTTTAATAAGAAATGGATTTAATATGAATTATTAAAAATCAAATATCAGAAAAATCCCGAAATGAACACTTCAAAGAAAATCTTCAAATTGACTTATCAAATGATATCCAAATCTTTCAACTTATATATCAATAGAAATCTAAGAACTAGAGGATTCCAAAGAGACCAAAGTTATCAAATTCCAATTTATATTTTGAAAGTAATTGATCCCGCAAGTCAACGCCCACATTCGGATTGAAAATGAATAGTCCTCGGTCAATTGTTAAATTGAGGGGTCAAATGATCTCGGAATTTAACGAATTTGTTATCCACGGAAAGTTGATGAAATAAGGAATCCAATGAAACCAAAATCAGGTGATTCAAAATTATAATCAAAGAGATATCCTATTTTAAAAATCAGAAAAATTTCAGACTAAAATTGGGTAAAATTTAAGAACACAACGACTTAAAATGTAAAATTAACTATCTAAAACTAATCAAAACTCAAATTACCATCAGATAATCGATCAAATATCACTACTAACCCGATTGCCACGAAGATGGGACTTCAATTCACACGGATTGAAGAAAATTTGCATGGTTTCTTCCTCGCGGACGTTCGGTGTTCAAGGGAAAAATTCGATGAAATCCAACGATTAATCACGACGAATTCTGCTCCAATCGGATCACGATTGAGTCTAAACACAGGGAAATCGTGATGAACTCAAGATTTTGCTCCAAATTTTCTTAATTACTTCACAAATCAGTCAAGAGTTACGTTACAAAGGGAGAATACATCAGTTTTTAAAGGGAAATTTCCGCGAGATTTTCGAACCGACTGATCCAGTGGGAGGTGGATTTGATGGCCATGATTGTACGATGATCGTGGGCCATCAATTAGAGGTGATTGTACCACGATCGCGTGGCGATTGGGCCATGATCGCGTAACAATAGGGTCACGATCTCCTTAATGTCACTTTCGTCGTCAGATGAAGATCGCATGGCCGCTTCACGATCGCACGTCCGATGAAGATCAGACGCTCCCATTGCGTCCACGTGTCGGCAAGGTGAGTCCTCGATCGCGGTCACTTAAGTGCACATTCACTCACATGCTCTGATGGTTATCGTGTGGACTCGAGTCCACGCGATCGACGCCCCTACATTTATCGCAATAACATCTGACGTCCACGGTGCGGCCACGTGTCCTGCAAGTTTAAATCTCCGGGGAACATAGTCCCACATAGAGGAAATGAAAAGAAACAACGCGTATATAAGGTGGAGTGCGGTAACACATTTGCGTTAGCGCCCCAATACTCTAACCAGGGTCCCACTAAGCTGTGGGCCCTTCAGCTGCCAGCCCCCCTGCCACGTGGCGCCACCCGGGCGTCTGTGTGGACTCGCGTGGCCCACGCCACATGTCCGCGCCACCTGTGCGCCACTTGCGCCTCACGTGGGTTCGCGCGGCCCTACCACGTGGCCTTGCATGTCGCGTCACATCCGCACGGGTCCCGCGCGCCATGTCAGCTTCCCTTGCCACGTTAGCTCTGCGGTCCTGCGGTAAATAACCCCACTTTTTGCGAATTTAAGGAATAATTCAATAAAAAAATCAAATAAAAATCCGGAAAAATTAAGAAAAGATCTAAAACATTCAAAAGTCCATATCTTTAAAAATATAACTCCTTTTAATCTCAAATTTTCTCTATTTGATCATAATTCTCTTTATTTTTAATATCATGCCATTTAAAATATAATTTAAAAGAAGAATATAGGATGAATTAAAAATAACATAAAGGCATTCATTAAGATCTCTCTATTTTAATCATCCAGTAATTTTCTTCTTATAATTAATCCTTTAAATCATTTACTAAAGTTAAAATAAGTCAGGGAAAATGCTTAATTCCTATTAATTTAACCTTGCAAAAAGATTAATCATGAAGAAAGCACATAATTATCCCTAATTTATGCATAAAAATGAACTTTAGTGTAATGGCATACCAATGAAGAAATTCATAAAAACTATGATAACATGTATTATATTCACATAAAATAAGCATGAATATGAGTTAAATAGGATAAGAATTCAAGTTATAAATGCATGTTATTAGTCTTGTACCATGAAATGAGATTTTTCCTAACTTAATATAAGCTTCTTTTGGATACAAATTTGTAAAATTTTGTTAATTTATCTAGATATGGATCATAAATGGATCCAAAAATTGAAAAATCATCCATGAAATTTTTTGAGGTATCCACCATAGAAAAAAATCATTAATACATCTTTGACGGGTATCTAGCATATCACACAATCCAAGAGACATCCTCCTAAAGGCAAACATACCTATTGGAAAAGTGAAAAGTAGTTTTCTCTTGGTCATCATGATGAATGTTGATTTAATTATATCCTAAATAACCATTAAGAAAACAAAAAACAATTTTTTAAGCTAACCTTTCTAAATTTTGATCAATAAATGGTAAGGGTAAGTGGTGTTCTTTAGTTAGGAGATTAAGCCTTCTCTAGTCTATGCATACTCTCCAACTCATCGTTAACTCAATTTGAACTTATTGATCATTATTATTCTTTTTCTACAGTAATTCCAGTTTCCTTTAGCACCATATATATTGGACTCACCCAAGAGCTATCTAAAATTTCTTAAATGATATCACCTTTAAGTCCTTTTGTAATTTCATTCTTCAATAGTTCTTGCATATGGGGGTTTATTGACCTTCAATTTTCTCTATAGGGTCTAGATTCTTCTTCTTCAAGTATTCTATGTTCACACACTTCAAGTGGTACTCCTTTTATATCTTTAATTTTCCACCCTATTGGTACCCTATATTCTCTCATTGCCTATCTTATTCACCACTAATAAGGCACGAGGAAATTATTATCGATAACTTATCTTCAGGACCTATAATGGGAAATTTCAAAGATAACAGTTTGGGTTTAAATTATATGATTGATGGTAAAAATGGATTAAGAGGTTCTTCTGATTCTTTGAATTGATTTACTCCACAATTTCCGAGAAACTCTTCCTATATCATAGTGGTCCTCTAAGTGATCTAAGGTACCCACACCTTCAACATTAGAACTAGAATATTTCAATAATCTAGAAACATTGAGTTCTCCAACTTTCTTATCTAACTCTTTAAACATTCTTATTTAGTTGTGGCTCAAATTAGCTTGGAAGAGTCTCCGTAGGCTGACTGGTGCTCTACTAAGTTTTTGGGTACCTTCGTTTCTACCATTATGAAATCTACTAGGAAGTGACATTGTTCTACTCTTACCATAAATTTTTTTTAATATCCCTAGTGATTTTTGTATTGATCAATTAGCTTGCTATAGGTCTAAGAATATGGTTCTACCTCTCAAAATTTCAATTTATCATGAAAGGGCTTTTGGTAGTGGATTCACACTAGCACACAAATCTAACAAAGACCTTAGAAATTTCATTCCACCTTTGCCACATGTAATCAAGGCTGCACCGTTATCTTTATTTTTTTTGAAATTTCATTTAACATTATATAAATAATGTTTTTATAAAGCTTCATTCTTATTGGCCTCCTATGAGATGTGCATCCCTCTTTGATGTACTTAGAAAATGGAGGGATAAATTTAATAGTATCTTCTAAAATAATATTCATGGTAGTCTCTTTTAAGGCTTCCATGATTCTATGGTTATAATCTATAGGCCTGGAGGACTTAAGAGCTTCAGAAAATAATTTGGAGGTTGGTAAGTATCATGTGTGGGCTCTTTCTCGCTCGCATTTTTTTAATTGTACCTCTTTAATCACTAATGACGCACTAATCACGCATCACACATGTGCTCTCTGATGGGATCTGAGGTCAATAAATTTCTAAAATTTTGATCAAAATATCAAATGCAGCAGAAAACATTGAATCAGATATTTAAAACACCAAGCCACCAAGAACATATGATCCTATCATCTAGTGTGAATGAGAAAACATACTTACAGGGTTTCCTTGATGGAGTTCTTGAAGCTATTCAAGTGTCTAGCCTCTAGCGATATCCACACGGTCTCCGGATGGTTGGATCTCCTCTTCAAAGCTCTTCACCAAGAGAGAACGAGAAGAAAGGAGAGAATTCCCACAAGGCTTGCATGGGCATGTTGAGTTGTGGTTGTTCTCCCCCTATTTATAGACATTTTGTATGAGATTTTTTCATAAAAACCCTCATAATTATGTCTATATCCACCAACATCCATAGACCGTATGTGTGTGACCCTCTAGGTCCATATATCTCGCTAGTTAATAACTCTATAGACCGAATAACACCTTATTGGTCAACCTTAATTAATTATCCACATCCACATATAGATTAATTAATCAAGGATCGATTTAACCCAATCGATACGTTGAGTTGCTAGTGATAACATGCATATATAACTTAATATTCATGTAATCATAATTTTTATGAATTTTCTCCATCGGTATGCCATTTTACTAAAGTCCATATTTATGCATTATTTAGGGTTAATTAAGTGCTTTATGGATGTTTAATATTTTTCAAGGTTAAATAAATAGAAATTAATCATTTTCTCTGATTTACTTTGACTTTAGTAGATGATTAAAAGAATTAATTTCAAGAAGAGAATGTTAGGATGATATAAAATAGATTATTTAAGTTTATTTTGAATTCATCTTATTTTCTTGTTTGGATTTATAATTTAGGTGGCATAATATTAAAGATGAAGAAATTTGTGATCCAATATAGAAAATTTGAGTCAAAAAGGAGTTATATAAATTAAGTTATGAATATCTGAATTTTATAGAATTTTATTTTGATTTTTCAGGTATTTTTTCAAATTTAATTCCTTTAAAAAAGGGAAAAAAGGGTTTATTTAATCGCGCGGGACCTGCGAAGCTGACGTGGTGCGGCGCAGACACGTGGCGGGGCCACATGGACGCGTGCGTGGCGCCTGCATGGCATGAATAGTAACCGGGCTGGCAGATGATGGGCCCATGAGTTATTGGGCCCAGGTTAGATTATTAGGGCATACTTGGCCTAATAGGGTGACGCAACCCTTAAGGGAGTTATCCCTTTTATACCCGCCAATCTTCACTATTCTTCTCCGTGTGGGAATGTGTTCCCTTTAATTTTTAAAGTGCAGGACACGTGGCAGCATGGAGAGTGTCGGATGCGATCGTGTCAAATTCACAAGCGTCGATTGCGTGAACTGGAGTCCACCGGATCTTCATCAATACACGTGACGATTTTGCAACCATCGATTTCATTAATGAAATCGAACGGTTGCAATTAATCAGTTACTTAGTTAATCGTGGGGCGACACGTGGACTCACCTGGACTCTTCGATGAAAATCAGATGGGCGAAATGGCGACAATGTGGGATCGTAGCCCACGGATTTCGTGAAATCGTGGCCATCTGATCGCCTTCACCGGATCAAATGGCTTGCATTTTTTGCGGGAAATTTCCTATAAAACGGTGTTTTTCCTCCTTTCTAAAGTAACTTTCGATCGAATCATGAAGAAATTAAGCAATTTTGAAGGAATATCTTGAGTTCCTCGTGACTCTCTTGTGTGCTAAATTTAATTCCGCATCAATGGACGCAAGATAATCACAAATTCATTGCAAGAAAACGTTGGATTCTCCCCTTGAACGCCGAACGTACGTCGAAGAAGGTTCCGGAGAAATTCTCCATAATCAAGATACTTTGAGGCTCAATCTTCGTGTTAATCAGGTTTGTAGTGTGATTCCTTTGTAATCCTTACAATTTATATAGTTTAAATTAGATTTAGATAGGTAATTAGAGTTTAGAAATCATTAAATTCATCTTTTTGCCCAATTTTAGTTAGATATTTTTGCTAATTTTTAAACAAGGATTTCTCTTGGATCTTAACTCCAAATCATTTGATTTTGGTTTCATTAGATTCCTTATTTCATCAGCTTTCAGTGGATAGAAAATCGTAAAATTTCTTTATCGTTTAACCCTTCAATTTGACGTTTGACCATCGACTTTTCATTTTCAATCCGAATTTGGGCGTTGAATTGTGGGGGCAATTACTCTCAAAGTATAAGGTGAAATTTGACAATGTCAGTCTCTTTGGAATCCTCTAGTTGTTAGCTTTCCATTCATATGTGGTTTAATATTTGGATATCATTTGGTTAGTCAATTTGATGATTTAATCCAAAGTGTTTATTTTAGGATTTTTCTGATATTTGAATTTCAATAAATCACAATAAATCCAATTCTTCTTGAAAAATCACAAATTATATATCAAAAATTTCCATTTTCTCTCTAGTTTCTGAAAATATAATTTTGGTAATATTTTATACTCTAATTTTATAGAAAGTCAACTGTGGGTCAAAGTCAACGCTATGACCTTGACTTTTGACATTTCTTCATCAAATCAGTTTCTAAATTCTTAAAATACCTTATTTCTTAAATTTATATCATTAGGATTAATAAAATATCATTTTCACATCTTAAAAACCTTAATTAAACCTAAGTTTGACCAAGTCAACTCTTCTATCAAAGTAAACCGTGTTCTCTGTGGATCGACCCGATCTTTACAGTATACTTGATTTCATATTTTTGTTATTGTGACTTTGGAATTATAAATTTTGTTTCACCGACGTTTGTGTGTTTTCAATGACCGCATAAAATGACACGTCAGCTAGCCCGTTGGGTGCCAAGCTACACCACGTACACTAGGAGATATGAAGTATGTAAGAACTCACTTAAAAAACCTTCCCGTCATCGATTACCATGTACGTATAATCCTTCATCCACATTAGACTCATGAATGACTTAGGGTATGGTCAACTGTCAAACCCTAATCAGTCACTCAAGTTAGTATTGATGCGTGTAGAAATCATCGAGAACTCCTCCGATATTTCTATTACCTTGGCCAAGGATTTCATCGCATCTCATTCCTTGAGTCAATATCCTCAAAAACCAAGGGTAGATGATCCCATCTTGATCACACAATCATCATCGTGGACGTCATGCCGTATTCAATATATGACGTTTTTGATATCCCGTGGCTAGGGATTCATAAGTCATAATTGATAACATGCAATCTTAACATGATAAAACATGATTATTAATGCAATTTAAGGCATAAAACATTACATTTATGTGCATGTTATCATACTTTGAGTGCATTTCTATCATTCTATGCATATTTATGTCATAATCTCAAAATGCACAAAACTAGGGTTAATTATGATGAATTAATAATAAATAATTTTATAACCCATCTTTACTTGAGATTATGAATGGTTTTTAAAGTTAAATAATGAGAGAAATCATATTTCTGAACATTCATTTAATTTTCTAAAGTTAAAATCTTAAACAAAATGAATGTATTTTTGAAATATAAATTAAATCTCTTGTTATTTAAATATTTTGAATTTTTAGAATGATAGATAATTAAATTTCAGATCCAATGAAAGAAATTTGGATTAATTTGGAGTTATATATTAAAAGATATGATTTTTACAATTTTAGGGATTTTTTCTGGATTTTTCCTGATTTTTCTGATTTAAATTTCTATTTCAAACATTAAAAAAATAATAAAAAAATTAAAAAAAGGGGCGCAGGACCCGCGTGGATGCGACGTGGCACGCAAGGCCACGTGGCAGAGCCACGCGAACCCACGCAGCGCGCCTACGTGGCGCTACATATATATTATTATATACATATATATAAATGTTCTTTGTCCTTCCCTATATGGGAAGGGTCATACCCGTATAGGTCGTCGGGTGTTATAAACCCGACGATCCCTTCTCTTTTTTTCAGTGTGGGACTAACCCACACTCTATTTAACATGCAGGTGACGTGGCGCGAGGGGGATCGTCGGATCGACGGCGCGCGTTGATCTCACGCGTCGATCGCGTGAGCGCGGACCACGATCGATCAAATCAACACGTGCTTGATTGGGCGAATTATAACGGCCCTGATGTTGGCGACGTGGCGCGACGAGGGGCGACGGATCAAACGGGAGATCGATCGATGCTCGTCGATCGTATGTACCGCGGACCATTGATGATCAATAACGCACGTGGCGTTTTTAAAGAATTATAACGGCCGAGATGCGTTGGCGCGGATCGCATCTCAGCCGTCGGATCGTGATCCAAGGAGCGAGATCAAAGCGTTTTTATAACGCTAATCCAAGCGGAAAATCGGAGCCGTCGATCCAGATCGGACGGCTAGGACTTAATAGAAACGGTCCACGATGGACCGTTTCATCGTAACCTGTCCGATCGAAATCGATTGGACGGTTACGCCCAAATTTCGCATAAATAGCCTTGTTCTTCGTCGTTCTATGTATTCGAGTTGGAAATCAAGCTTTTTGATCTGTTTAGACACCTCCCCACTTGAATCTCTTGATCTCCTCGCGTTCCCACCTCATTTCCGCACCACCGGAGCTTTGGAAATCAAGAATTGGTTGAGTAAATCGAGAGAAATCGTAGCTTGAACATCCTCTTTGCGTTCTTCATTTTTGTGGTGATTAATCGATTTAATTACCTCATTTCGGTCGCTAATTGGAGTTAGTGGAAGCGGTTTTTCGTAATTTACCTTCCTATTATGCTTAATTTCTGTTTAGATTAGGATTTAACTTTCAATTTCATAGAATTTAGCTCAAAATCGTGATTTTAACGTCCGAAAATTTCTCTCCACTTCAATTTGCGATTTCTCCACGAAATCAAGATCATTTTCGATGATTTTTGATTCCGTGAATTCGTTTTGAAGTCTACTTTCATAAAATACCATTTTCCCCAATTTCTACCATCAATTTCTCGTCCGATTTGATCAAATTTGAAGAATACGTCAAGAAATTGCTTAATTCCCTGTGGATTCGACCCATATTTACCATTATACCCCTCAATTCGAGTGAATTTCCTAAAATTGGTAAGTTTGGAATTATTTTTGACGCGATACCGCTTGCAATCGACGACCTCGCGGTTTCGTCTCATCAATAATCAAAACACGATCATCCATCCAGAAGATGTCTTTGGTGTCTCAAGTTAAAGGACCACGTACACAACCATGACATGAATCAACCTGATTGACAGTTAGGTATAATACCATTCATGGATTCATACAAATCAATTCAGTAAACTCTTTCTCCAAAGAGCACCCACTATCTATCCTTAGTGTCTCCACACCGATGGCTATAGGATCAGCCATACTCATCATATGAGTTGGATTAGATTGTGCTATTATTTGTGGATAATTTGATGTCCTTCTCGAATATCCCATGAATAGGAATGTTTAGAACATATGTTTAAAGACTAGTGATCACTATATTATGATCTCATCATAATTCACTTAGTCATTACACATGTTCATGGACTTCATTGCAAACATCGCACAAGAATGACAATGAATAAATTTCATTTCAATAAAATTAAAAAAGATACATGAAAGTGTGATTGCCTTATAGGCCACATAATATCCATTACTCTCTCCAATGTTTTTTAATGAAAAGAAATTTAGAAAAATTTCAAAAAAGGCACTAAAAATTAGAAAATTTATAAATTTTAAAATCTAAATCCTTTCTAATCAATTTTTTTGTACCACAAAGTACATAATCTATCATTTCATGCATTTTAATTTAATCAATAACAAGAGAATAAATTTATATATAAAAAGACACTCACCTTCTTTGAAAAATAAAAGTAGAAAAATAGAGGAATGTGTAGGAAAATATTCTCTTATTAATTGCATTTAAACTCAATTAAAATCTAAAAATAAATGCAAATAATGTATTTTCAAATTTTAATTTAAATTATGCATGATTATCCCTTACAATGATACATTTTGAGATTTTTGAAGTAAATTACATAGAATAATGAATATGCACTCAAATTATGATAACATGAATAAGAATGAAATTTTTTGTCTTAAATTGCATTATTAAGCATGTAATTACGAGTATAAGTTTCATGTTATCAATCATAATTAGCTTATGATATAATAAGTAAACATTAGTACTCCCTTGAGCAAGCCACCTACCTATCACATAGGCACCAGTTGATGATCTTCTGTGTCCCCATGCAAGCGCTCATAGCCACATTCCCACTGGAGAGGTATCATGAGAAAAATCCCTCTTTCTATGATTTTTAAGCTAAGATCATTTCAAAAAAATTAAAATAAATTTATAAAAATACCAAAAATCCTTAAAAAAACTCATTTTCAAAATACAAACTCATTTTTTCCCAATTCTTTTATTAAATCATAAATTAAATAATATATCATTCTACACAAATAAATTTAAGAAATAAAAAGAGAATAAATATTAAAATAGGAAATTCTCTTAATTTTATTTTAAAAATTAGAAGTAGATAATTTAAAAGTTTACTTCAAAATATTTTTCCCCTATCATTTTCAAGTAAATCTTAAAATGTCAAATAAAATGAGGTGAATCTAACATAATATCAAAGTCAGAAAATTAAAACTCATGAATTGTGCAAAATTATACTTTAAAAAAATAGATTTTTAGATTTTTGAGATAATTACATAAAATGGTTAAAATGCACTCAAAATATGATAACATGAATATAAAAAATGAATTTTTATTTGAAACGTCTAGTCATGTAATTATAAGTATGTATTGCATGTTATGAATCTTTTGTTCGTTAATCGAGGAGCTTTAGTGGTCCCATTTTTTGCACCTCGGGAGCTCCTATGCAAAGTGTGGCATAGTCTTTATTGTTGGATCAAAATATGACACCATCTGTTATACGATGTTTGATATACGTGTGATGACATGGTGAAATCTAAATGCTCTAGTGCAAATCAAACGACTATGATGTAACATCACCAATTCATCTCCCCCTAATTAATTTGAACCATCAATTACATTTGAAGAGACAATTTGATTGTTATACCCAAATCCCCCTCTTTAAGTTTTCTCCTTCTTTGATGCTACAAGAATTCTTGAAAAACTTTGATTGATCATACAATATCGACAACTACTTTCTTGAATCTCTGAGCTGAATCTTGTTCTAGAATTATTTGTGCATCCATAGATCATTTAAAATGAAGATTTTGATAAGAAAAAACTTGAGGAGAAATTGCCACTTGAACTCTGAAATTCTATTTACGAAATGAAAAGCCCTTGATCCAATGTTGACTTGAAACAATTTTGGCGCGGTTTTGGGTTAGTGATTGCTTATTCCCCTAATATCTCATCATGAATGATTTTCTCTCCCTAAATTCTAATTTCTCCATTGATTTAGATATGATTGGTGTGATTATCTTATTCCCTGAAAATATCTTTGATTTCTATTTCTAAATCTATATGTTCCCTTAATTTCTCACCCCAATTTGATCCAATTCTAAAACATCTAAAAAATAAATGCTAATTTTCTATGGATTTCACCCTTTCTCACCATTTTGTAGATCTATTGTGACTAATCTTAGTTATGATTTTACAATCATTTTGGACAAGTGAACATGTGTTTTTCCAATGAGCGCATGAACACGTTTTGTCATGCACCATGTGACATTCATGTTCTACTCACATTTTTGCCCTTTTTCTTAACCTCAATTCTAAAAAAATCCATAAATTGAGAAAAATTTCTAAAATTTAGAAAAATAATATCTTTAAAAATATAAATTTTTTTAGAGTCAAATTTTTTTATTGGATTAGTGATGTGGGACAAAATAGGAGAATCAAAATTTATCAAAGAGAAGTGTAATAGATGGTGTTTTGATAGAGGGATGTTCTGAATTTTTAAGATTGGTGACATTGAACTCCCTAGGTTTAATCCCAGAATTGGAGAGGAGAGAGATCATTTTTAATAACCTTGAAGTGGAGCTTCTATTCAATGAATCAGACCGAATTTCACAATCAATGTGCATGAATACCCAAATATATGATTAGATGCTATCCTTGCGTTCACATAAATCTTAAGAGCAAGAGATTTTTGGGGAAAGGATGTTCTATCACACAAAATGAGAGGAATGAGAGTACCTTGATAGAGATTCTTAACTGATGTGACCTTGTTGGGGCAAAATTTGAAATCTGTTTTTTTATTACTCCTTGCTTTGAGAGAAAAGAGAGAAGGGAATGAAGAGGAATGATGGAAAGATGGAAGGAGGAGAATAATGAGAAGGGGAATTCATGGATGATGAGAGAGAAAGAGTGAGGGAACAATAAAACTTCAAAAATTTTCAATTTTCAAATTATGAGAGAGAGTTTCACAAGATCCACATAAATAGGGGAAGAAAGAGAATTGTTCAACCCTTGAAGGGGTGTGTATCTTCAAGGGGTGCCACCTTTTGAGGATAAATTTCTGATGAAAGGATGCCTTAAAAAGCCGCTTGTCAAGATGTGAGGGCCATTTGGAGGGTTTTAATTGGAGGAAATTTTAGGGGTAATTTGGGTATAGTAATCTGCCCTAAAATCATGGGTTTAGGTTGACTTCGTCAAAGAAGGATCTATGATGCAAATAACTTGAAATTTGAGAATCTAAAATTGCTTCCTATAATTGAGGGAGATGATTTGACTTGGTCAAAGGGGCTCCTAAATTTTAGGAAAGCAGTTTGACTTGGTCAAAGGCTCAATATTAAAGGTTTTTGGTCTAGAGTAGGGTTTGGCCAAGTTAAGGGAAGTGTTTTAAGGATTCTAAGGATTAAGGGGTGGCACCCCTATCTTCATGGGCTTGCTCCTCTTCATGTCTTCAAAGTCTTTTGATATCCACTTGTCTTCGAATGATATATTTTTGAATTTCTTCGTCAAGATCAACATGTTGCTTACTTGATATGGATGCCATTGAATCCTTGCATTTCTCCTCAAGTTTTAATGCTTTGGTGCCTCATTTGATGATTCTCTTGTTATTGAGGTGTTCCCACCAATAAGAAAAGTAATCTTCTATATTTCTATGCCATTAAAGTTAAAAAATTTAGAGGGAATCAAAGGGTTTTTGTATAATATCACTATATTACCTTAAAAATAAAACTAAATCAAGTTTAGAGGAAGTCTAGATATAAATCTCCAAATTCTTTTCTTTATCATTCAAAATTCAATCTTTAAAAGTTTGTAAATCCAATTATTAACTAAATAGGCTAATAAAAAATATTTGATTGTAAGAAGGGGTCAAAATCAGTAATTGTATAGAATTGGCCTTAAAATGGGCATTTTGACAACTTGATAAAAATGGCATGGGATTCACAAAAATATTATAAAAATGTGATAGAATGCATAAAAATGACATGAATTATGTATCAAAATCACTTAGGACTTTGATATTTTCAAACACAAAATACATGGTGTCCTTGATAGAAGTAAACAAAATTGTGGACATAGCTTAAAAACAAATAGAGCATCGAAAGAGGCAATGAAACTTAAAGAGAAATGTAAGGATTAAAAGTCATCCACCATCATGTGAAAAATATGCTAATATTATGCAAGAAAGTTAAAGATCTCTTATGGGAAGACATTACAACAGGATTGAAACAAAAGAGGAGCAAACCATGAAGATGAAGAAGCCACCCCTCAATCTCTATACCCTAAAAAGACCTTCCTTGACTTGGCTGAGCCATCCTTTAACCGTAAAACCCTTAGTTTAAGCCTTTAACCAAGTAAAACTTATTTCATAAAATTCAGGAACCCTTGACCAAGTCAAACTACCCTCAATTAAAATTATGTGCAACATGTTCTTCACTAGATCTATTCTTTACTAATGCAACACATGGCTCCGTGTGAGGTGGTGGATGATGAGACTTTGCGGTCACGAGTCTCTGACTTACTCACTTTTTCTCTCTCCTTATGGAAAATCTAGATGTGACATGTAGAGCAGTCATACATATTCCATACTTGATAAATTTAATCCAACAGTTATCGTATCTTTTGAATTTTCTCTCTCCTCGTGGCGAATAGAAACGTGACAGATGACTCATTTTTTAGAGCATCTAATGTTGGTCAATCATGATGAGATGGCCAATGATCTATCAGGCTATTTTAAAGGAAAAATCAACAACTCGAAATTCTACAAATTGAAATCATGATATCTTTTGATCCCAATGGAGTTAGGAGTAGAAAATTTGTAGGCATAATTATCATTTTATGTTCTTTGTCTCCATTAGGGCTGATTTAAAGTCCAAGGCACAAAAATTATGTTTTTTAATATTTCTTTGGATGCTTCTAACATTGCGTAGCTGGATAAATGACTTGGCTTGTACCAAAGAACATTGTAGTGTGTTTCTTCTCTTTTCTATTCGTTCTTTATGTTAGATGTAAGCCGCAAAGTCCGGAGAAGATGTAAATGCTCTTAAAGGAGTGATTGATTAGAGAGAAACACTAGAGTGAGTTTTGATCATAACCTTTAGATTAGGGTTTATTATTTTTTATCTTTTCATTTTTGCTCCATCTTTTCAACCCTGAATCACATTTCCACCATCTGATCGATAACTTTCAATCTTTTATAGGAGATCAAAAGTGTTTGATCGGTTCATTGCATACTTCATACATGTTTCATCTCTACTTACCTCTTCTTTCCTATTCTTTCCTGCTTCCTATCACATGGATCAGATATTTGTTTCCCATTTCATCATAGCATAAATGCCTTAACTAAATTCGTCTAAAAAAGGTATTTCATTTGAATCAAGTCAAGATATAATGTGACAATTAATAGAAGATTGAGTTGGAAGTCAACCTTTTCTATAGTCCATATGTTTTTCTTTACCTTTCATGTTTTCATTGTTGGAGATAGTTTCATTTTGCTTATCTATTTATAGTTTCTCTACCATCCTCTTTCTTTGGTTCATTTTTTGTTTATGCCTTGCATATTCTTATTTTTTTTCCCTATCAAATGTTGCATAACTTGCATGTAGACCCATTAGAATTATTTTGAACCATAGGTTTTTGGTTATAAGGCTGAAAATAAGGTTTTTGGTGATATGATGGTTGATTTAGAATTTTTGTTTTGGTGCCCATTCCATATGTTGTAGGGTGGTGATTTGTTCATTGTATTCACTTCTTTATTCTCCACGCAGTCTTTGTCAGCATGATTTTTTTTATAACATATAGACTAAGGAATAATTTGCACTTTGAAAATTTTAGAGTTATTCACTGATGTTTGTATCATTTTAGCTATTTTTCATATGTTTGACTATATGTTTATTAATCTCTTTCTAGTTTAATCTTTTCCAATCTTGGGCTCCAAACCTTGACACTCAAGACTCCTCTTTTGTGTTCTTAATTCCTACCCTAGTGACTCAAACTCCAATGATGACAATAATCGGTAGCCAAATTTTAAATAAATTATCCTTGCTCATTTTCCAGTTTATCCATGATTGATCCTTCACATATAATCAACTCTATTCCTTGAATTTTCACTTAAACCTTCATAAAAAAATATTCATCAATTCCAAATCATCAAATATATATGCCATAGATGTTGTCAAGTTGACTTTAAATTTTTTTCCCCATGCTTCACAACATGACAGTTCCCCTTGCTTAGAGGGTGAATAGCTTGCCTACAGGTTTTGGTTTCTCCTAATGAATAAAGCTTCTAAAATAGTTCTTCTAACTCATCGTTGATCTTATCCATGATTGATCTAGCACATATATCCTCAGGTCTATTCCAAGAATTTTCACTTGACCCTTCGCAAAAAATCTTTGTCAATTGTCAAATATTATATTCGTAGCATAGACATTGCCTAGGTATGTCGTTAAATTGTTCCCATGCTTCACAAAATGACTCTTCCCCTTGTTTAAAAGTTTGAATAGCTTGCATAAAGGGTTTTTCTTTTCTAATAAATAAAACTATTTTAGAAAGCACACTTCTATTTAACTGCAGCTCACAAATTTTAGCCCTTGAACCAATCTTTGGCTCTATCGCTTAAGGCATGGGGAAAAACTTTCATTTTCCATATTTCGTGAGAAATTTAGGTTATAATATATTGCCTTTTAGTTCTTACAAATAGATATAAGGATTTTCATAAATCAAACTATGGGAACTACCTAAAGAATTAAAGAAGCTTCCATCAATTTTAAAGTTTACATTTTCTCCTAAGGCAAGGAATAAAACATTTACAACTTATAGGTGTGTAATGTTGTTCTTATTGTTGTTCTTATTGTTTCCTTATTGTTGTTCTTCTTTCACCATGATTTTAATTTTCATTCTGATTTCTATTTCTCCTATTTTGATTTTGATATACTTCTTCTAATATCTCCCCACTTTCAATATTAGTATTCTCTTTAATTTCTATAGATCCACCTACGGATCCTAAATCTATCGACAACTTGTTTAGATCTTCGTCTACTTATGAACTAAAGGAGAGGTCAATTTTACTAGAAACTAAACAAGTAAGATTTTGAAGAACTTGATTTTGAGTTGTTTTACATACTTGTGATGTATCAATTTCATACAAAAAATTTATGTTTTTCCTCACTTAATATAGTTTTAAAGTAACAGTTGCTTCCTTAGAAAGCCTAGATAATGAAATTATATACTTCTAATGAAAGATGAGAGCATGCAATAAGATGAAAATGTGGATTTTAGCATATAGAGAGTGATATGCGTTGATGATTTATATTTTTTTTATGGAAAATAAGATAAAAATTAGAAATGAAATGAGCAGATGAGAATTAGGAAGATTAAATGGAGAGATGAGAGAGGTGAATGGTAGTGGTGGGATTTAATGTGTGGATGATGATGTATGAGATCTTGTGATGAGTTGATGATGATAATGCTAGTACATTAAAAAAAATTAAAAAAATTGACAATATTTATGGATTTGATTATTAGAGAGAATTGATCTAAATCTTTTCATGAACTGTGTTTTTGTGCCAAATGTGATGCTTGGCTCGCTCTAATTACAATAATTTTGCTTCATCTAGCCCCCATTACAAGCTTCAACATAAAAAAATTTCTAAACTTGGGCCTTGATCTTCTCTCATTTTCCCTCTATTATCCTAATGCTAAGAGAGAGATAAAAACATGAGGTGAGAGAAAATTTAGGTTTATACAAGAAAGTTCTACAGTATGAATGCATTGAGGTGAAATATTGTCATTCTCTTAAAATCATGATATTTCTTTGCTCAAGTTTTTTATGAAGGGGTTGAATGGATAGAGGGTGAAAATAAGATCTGCACGTAAAATTTCAGCTCAAAACTCTATCTGGATTATGAGATATCATGATTTTAATTCTAAGAAGTTCTAGTCATTTGATCTTGATTATGCGCTTCAAAGAGTGCCACGTGATATGCTATAATCAGCCCAAAAATGATGGTTTCACCTTTTTAATAGGTTGGAGGAAATCTCAATCATCTGATGACATTGATCATGAATTAAAAGCATTGAAAGGACCACTTGTCTCAGATTTTTTTTAAGGAGAATAATCATTAAATTTAATCTTGGCCATCGTATCACAATAGAGTGCTCCATGGAGCACCATATGTATAGATTGAAATAATAGTAACAATTTTTTACCATAACAGTAGGGAGCATACAATTAATTGGTGGGTATGGTAGACATATATTAACATTGTACCCTCATGATCTCCCTCTTGAGTGGCACCACGTATGCCATTAGGCATGACTAGCTTGCCACATCAAAAACCTTGCAACACATCTTACTATGCACAACTTCCACTTGTGCATGCATGATATGCATAAAATTACGGTCATCAAAAGCATAAATTCATGTATTGAAAGTTATATTCAACTCTTCGAATTCAATTTTAAATTCAGAATAGTGGCAAGTCGAGGTCGAATTCATAGGGAGGATGGTTAAAAGATTAAATTAACAAAATATTTTAGGTATTTTTGGATAACAAAAGCGGAAGGGAAGGATGGAAAGAGAGAGATGTAAGTGGAAAATACAATGAATAGGTCAAATGCTTTCAAACTCCTTTCATAGATTGAACCATAGATCAATAGTAAATTCAAGGGACTTTGGTGTTGACCATTAAATTTGTAGACATTGACTTAGTCCTTGTAGTGAATTTCAATCAAACTTGGAGTAGACTTGAGCATTGAATAAATTTTGATTAAAGTTGCCTTTGATGAGCATATTACCTAAAATTGACACACAATATTCAAGTTCCTTAATATATCAAATAGATAAAAATGAATATTCAAGTGTAGTGTAAATGAAAAAAATGACTTATCCTTGTTTGGATGAGTGCTAGAGTCTTTCAATACCTTTTAGAGGTTGGTTAGAAAGTACTCTTAGAGTTTAAACTTGAAGGATGATCTCTAATTTGAACTCTATCTAAACTAGTAAAACTCAGAATTGAAAATACTATTTAAATTCAAACCAGAAATTGCATGATAAACCAATCAGTATAGAGCTTAATTGTAGTCCTAGGAACATGCTCCTACCTAACATAATCAAAACTGAAATATGATGTGAATTGGTCTTAAAATCTAAACTAGAATGGAGATTGTGACAGACCTAAATTCCAATCAGAAAGTTAATCTAGAATAGATCAATAGTTAATCTAAACTGAAACTAGAAAAATCAATAAGAAAACAAACTAGAGATGGTTGAAATGATGACCAAAAAATTTCCAAAAGTGAGCTTGAAACTTATTTGAAAACTATCTAGAAATGTACCTAGCCACTAATTTAAAATAAATGTGCAAATCCACCAATTCATTGGAAAGTTAGTCTCTTCTCTCAAATAGATTCTTTGTAATTTACCTCAAATCTCCCTAGAAAGATGACCATAAAACTGTACAACCACACCAGATCAGACCCTACAAATTCAATATATTTTAGGCCTAAAACCAGAACCTGATCAGACTTAAGTTCAGGCTCATCATCCTTATAAAACAGCCCACAATCAGAGGTAATCTCATTCTTAATCAACCAAAAAGACTAGCACACTATCGAATGTAATCTCTACCTTAGTCAACTTCTGAAACCAACACACAATCAAACTAAATCTCAGCTTTGATCCTCCCTAAAAAACAACACACAATCAGAATAAATCTTAGCTTTGATCAACCCTAGAAAACAACACACCATCTGACCATATCTCAGCTTTAATTAACTCAAAAGAACTAACACATTGTCAGATTTAATCATAGCCCAAATGTACACTAGAAAACAAGCAAACAATTGACTTATCTTCGTCTTAATCAACCCTAAAAAACAAGCACATAATGGGATTTATGTTAGATATTTGTCTTGCATCTATAATTCATTAGGATAATTAGTAGTATTAAAGAAATTAAATCATACTTGAAATCCATTAGCTTGTTCTTCATCTTCTTGATTTCTTTATCGAAGAGAGGTCGCTCGAATATCCCTAAGCCAACTGCTAGATCTCTAAGAGAAATGGGACTCTTCCTAGAGGGTTATGAACATGGGTCACTCAAGTGGACCATGGGTTCCTATTTACAAGGGAAGAGGAGAGCTTAAGCCTCTAGTATCATTAATTAGTCAGCCTATCATTGACAAATGAATGAATTAGTTGCATCTACACATAAATAATCCCCAAACTTATATGTAATTGTCTTAATCCCCTTCTTTAACATAATTGAATCACTAAATAGGATTAAATGATAGCTAATCCACAATAATACAAATTATGTTCACTTAATAGATATTAAACCTAACAATTTAATCTCCACCTTCATCAACACTAAAAACCATCAGACAATCTGCTTGAAGCTCGACCTTACACAACCCTAAAAAACCAGCACATAATTGGATTTAATCTCAGCTTCAAATCAACTATAAAAAACTAGCACACAATTATATATAACCATGATCAATGTTAAAAGCTTGAAAAAATCCAATCCAAAAACACAAAAAAGTGCTATCATAGCTAAACTTAACTCTTTGGAAATCAAAATTCTCCCAAAAAATGAATTAATTTTTCTTACAAGAGATTGAACATCATTTCAGCCTGAGAGAGAGAGAAAGAGAGAGAGAGAGTCATTGATAAGCTCGAGGTCGTCGTGTATTCAAGCCTAACAGACTTACTATTTAGAAGCTAGGAAGCTATGAATGATAGAGTTATGTAGGGTGTATAGCTTTCTAGGTCGATCCACAGGGATTCTAGGGGCATAGCAATATCAATAATGAGATTAGATACGAGGAGTTGGACAACCGGGAGAGAATAAAGAGAAAGACGTAGTAAGAAAATAGATCAATAGAAAGGGGTAGAAGTAAAATAAAAGAATGTTGACCGTGAAAAGAGGTGAAACTGAGAGATAGAAGAAGAGAAGAATTTAGAAGGGGAGGAAGATTGAGAAATGCAGGGAGAGAAGAAGAAATGCAGAAGTAAAGATGATTGGCTTCAGAAAAATGAGGAGGAGAGGGATGACGTGAGGGAGTGAGAGATCGTGTGAGAAAGAAGAAAAGAAAAAATGCGTACGGAAGAGGGAGTGAGAGAATAACACAGGAGACATGAGGATGAGAGGACGTGAGGAGAGAGAAGAAAGCGAATGATGATGAGAAAGAAATTTAAAGGAAGAGAGGGATTGAAATGAGAGGACAAACAGGAGGAACAAGACAGGAGGGTGGTGAAGTAGGAAACGCTGGGAAGAGAGAATTGAAGAGCAGGAGGGAACCGGAAATAGAGAGAGAGAGAGAGAGAGAGAGGGAGAAGGAGAAAATAGGGAGAGAAATTTAGATAGGTTGGACGATCGGAAGATATATAATGCGAAATCTGAGAGATAGGAGAGAGAGAACTAAAAGACAGAAGAGATGAAAGGGACTGGAAAGATATTGACGGCGTCGAGTATCCAGGATGTACTAGAAAAGAGTGGAAGCGAGAGAACCGTCGCAGGAGAGAGAAGAGAGAATTCTAGGAAAAAGAGAAAGGACTAGAGAAAAATTTAGAGAGTAAGATGGCAAGCGACGAAAAGAGGAAGACAGAAGAGAAAGACAATGTGAGACCGCGCGAGAAGAAGGTCAGAGAAATTATAGAGCGAAGGAGAAGAAACGATCGAGAGGAAGAGAAAAGAAAAGACGAACGAAAGAAATAGAAATAGAGAGTAAATGGAGAGGATACGCGATGGCGTGAAATAGGAATAATGCAAGTGTGATGGAATGTGGGGAGAGAAAGGATGATCGGAAGAAAAAGCTAGCGGGAGAGAAGAAAATTAAAAACGCAGGAGAGTTACGGAATACAGGGAGAGCACCGGCGGAATTGAGGGGGAATTTAGGGGTGGATAGGAAGCATAGAAGATAGGAGAGAAAAGATGAGAGTAGAATGCAGAAGGTGTGGAAGACGAAACGGTAAACTAGGAGGGAAAGAGAGAGATACCAAAATGACGAAAAAAAAACGAAAATGGGGAAACGTAGAAGACGAGAGAACGCCAAAGAACAAAAGTGAAAGAGAGAAAAAAAATCTAAAAGAGAGAGAAATAGAAGCGATGAGAAGCGATGCGAAGTGTCTTAGAGAGGGAGCGAAAGAAACTAGAGAGGGGAGGAATTAGAGGAAGGTGATGCTGCGGAAGTGCGTTAACCACGAAACGAAAAAAACACGAAGACAGAAGAAGAATCTCAGACAGGAGACTAAGCGAGGTTCACGTGGAAGAAGAGGATGCACTGAACGCAGAGAAATCTAGCGGAGGCTAGGAGAAGAAAGCGAGAAATCCAGATGGGTGGAAGAGAAGGACTGATCGGAATGAGAGAAGATGATGAGCGAGAGAAATTGGGAATGGTCGCGATGAAAAGGTGAGAGAACGATAAGCAAAATTGTGGGAGGAAATAAAGAGAGAGAGCGAGAGAGAGCAAAGTAAGGAGGGTGAAATGGAGGCAGGAGAGATTGATGAATGGAACGAGAGCGAGAAAATCGAAATCGGCGGAAGAAGCGATATGGGAAGATTGCGAAAATAAAAAGAGAGGGTAGATGCGTGCAAAACCGAGAAAGAGGAAGAGAGAAAAAGACTTTAGAATAGAGAAGAGAGACAAACAGGAACTCGAAAAGGACGAATGGAGGAACTAGGGAGCGATAAAAAAAAACAAAGGTCAACGAGAGAGGGGAAGTAGAAAAGAGAGGTTTAGATTGGGGACAGTAGCGCGAGGAGGGAGAAGATGGTAGAACGGGGAAAGAGATGAGGAGAAGAAAAATTCAGGGAGAAAGAGTGAAAAGAGCGGAAGAACCACCGAGAGAGACTAACTACACTTCACATTAAGAACCCCTTCTGAATACATTATCCTGACAAAGAACTGCAAGCAAAAACCTCAAACCCTAGGAGAGAGAGTGCACGAGGAAGAAGACGACGCTAAAAAAAACTCGAGCCTTTCTCTCTCTGTCTCTTTCCTTTTAAGCCCCCGCGAGGAGAGATGCCTTGACTGAAGGTGCCTTGGACAGCCCATTAGCCTACTACTCCTCTATTTTAGATGTAAGTTCCTGAAATCAAGAAGATCACAAAATAATGTATAAAACTTCTTCTTTAATATACTGATGGCATAAAATTATTACTCGTGAAATGGTGGATATGATGATAGATTTGCAAGTTAATTGAGCAAACTAAAAGTAATCCTTAAATGTTTATACCTAATTTTTATGCTTTTATCAGTCATCATCATGAGAGCATGGAAGAGAATATTGAATTTACATGAATTGTATTTTCAAAAAAATTTGGGTGCACGTGGATTACTTTATTATAAATTATTAATAATATGGATTTTATTATTCAATCTAGGTCATTCATGAAATATCATGAAAATTGCTCAACTTATTGTCCAAATTGCTCAACACGAGCAATTTGCAGTGGGATGAATCACTACAATAGAAAAACTAACTGAATTATGCTAATGTCATTTATATTTTCATCTATATATGTACTAGTTCTAATTGAGAATTGGGATGTTCATAACTATGTGCAAATCTTAGTCTAAACATATCGTAGTAAAATACTTTATGGAAATCCTCACTGATAACATGCTAGTTAGACATGATAATATATGATTATTAATACATATTAAGGCATAAAAGATTTTATTCCTATGCATGTTATAATATTTATGAGTATTTATCTATCATTACATGAAAAAGTCATTATAATCTCAAAATACTTTAATTTAGGGTTAATTATAATGAATTAAAGATAAATAATTTTATAACCCATCTTTACTTGAGATTATAAGTGGTTTTTAAAGTTAAATAATGAGAGAAATCATTTTTCTAAACACTCATTTAATTTTCTAAATTTAAAATCTTAAAGAAATAATTATATTTTTGAAATAAAAATTAAATCTCTTGTTATTTATTAAATTTCACTTTTTATAATGATAGATAATTAAATTTCGGATCAAATGAAAGAAATTTCGATTAATTTGGAGTTATATTTTGAAAGTTATGATTTTTCTAGAATTTTTCTGAATTTTTAATTAATTTCTAAGGATTTTCCGGAATTAAAAATCGATTTTTCTAATTGAAATTAATTTTTCTGAATTTTCTAAAGCGCGCAGGTGCCGTGGCGTGATCTGAGCCGTCCGAATAGATTGCGATCAACAATCGCGATGAGGAGGCGATGTGGTAGCGTGAGAAGCGTACGATCACACGTGAAATATTGACTGTTGATCTTCACTTAAGTGGAGGGGGTTACATGGCGAAATCGGGTTCACCGGATGTGATATAATTTTGATCGTTGATCGCAATGAGTTATAACAGTCGAGATTAAATCGATTGAAAACGCATTTGATGCGTTCGATCGTAATCCAACGGTAGACGTTTCGATGCGTTTTATATCGCGTGGCAACGTGGCTTCATCTCGAGCGTCTGATAGCGATCAAACGGCCACGACTTAATGGTAACGACTCACGATCATGCGTTTCATCCGAGCCGTTGATGCATTTCATCGGACGGTTACACCCAAATCTCCTATAAATTGAGATGTTCTTCGCATTTGTAAAGCATTCGAGATCAATTTAATCAAATTGAACGGTTTAGACACCAAATCTCTTGAATCTCTTGATCCCAATTGCTTCTAGACTCATTTTCGCGTCCACGGAGTGCTTAAAATCAAGATTTCGACGATCGGCGAGGAAGAAATCAACGCTTGAACTCCACGATTGCGATTTTTGGATTTTTTATGAATAGCCTTGATTCCGGCGATTAATTGGATCGATTCGATCGCAATTTTAGGTTAGTGATCGCGGTTTATCCCTAATCTATCTTCGTTTAGTGTTAAATTTCCGTTTAGATTAGTAATTTAGCTTAATTTTATCTTTAATTTTGGTATTTTTGCAATTTAAGTTTTCAAAAAAATCACCTCCCTTTGATCTTCAATTTCTCCATGAAATCAAAGTCAAATTCAATGATTTTTTATTCCGTAGAATTGTCTTGAAGTTCTCTTTCATAAAATATCATTTTCCCCAATTTCTATCGCCGATTCATCTTCCGATTTGATCAAATTCGAAGAGATCATCAGAAATTTCCCTAATTCCCTGTGGATTAGACCCATATTTACCATTATACCCCTCAATTCGAGTTATTTTCAGTAAATTGGTAAGTTTGGACATTATTTTGACACGAATTGGTGTGCAATTGACGACCACATTGATTCGATCCGTCACTCACTTCCTTCAATCAGCTCCTAAGTCTCTCTCTCTCTCTCTCTCTCTCTCTCTCTTGCTCTCTCTTTATCACATTAGCACATGTAGCATAAATGTCTCAAAGACAATCCATATAACATATTAATAGTCTTAAAATGGTCAAGGGCTAATTTTTTTGGCCCTAATGTGTCTTCAAAAAGAGCATACATTGTCTAAAGAGTCTTTTATTGTTGTTGTAGTCCATAAATTGGCATGCATCCAACATATATAATAATGTTCTCAAGGTAGGATCCTAGGTATAAGGTGTAGGAACATTTTGTAATTCAAAATAGTATCAAAATTAGCATGTAAGACTACAAATTTTTCTCATGGGCTTCTGGAATATGAAACATGATATAATAAATGGTTATAGGTGAAATTATATTTATAATTAGTGTTGATAACAGGTAACTTATTGGTTTTAATGATCTATAGTTGGATAAATATATTTTAAAAGAAAGATATATGCCCAAAAATTAAGATGAGTCAAGTGAAATAAATTGAGTATTAACTTTTAGTAGATTTTGGTTGTTTTGAAGATTATATTGCTTGTTATTTAATGAACGTGATTACACGTGTTTTACGTTGTTGTTGTGTATTGATTTCATAGAATACAAATTTATATTTCCTTACATAGTATAGTGTAAGCAAGGGTCAAATTCGCATGGAGCTGAGGTAATGAGATTAGACGTTGAAATGAAAGGTGAGAGAGAGTGGATGAAGTGAGAGCTTGGAAAGAACTGCGATCATAAATGAGGTGAGTAGATATGAATATGAGTGATAATATAAGTGATAATTTAAGATATAAATCAGAATTCAAATGGAAAAGTAATGTAAAAAGAAATCAAATGGGAATGAGATGATGGCAAAGTGAGAAGAGTAGTCGGTAGTGGCAAGGGATTGATAAATCGACGTGCAAAGATAGTGAGAGAGAGTTGGGAGCAAGGATGATGTCAAAGCCAATAGATTAAAAGAAATTAAAGAAATAAAAATAAATGAAAATAGAACTGTATTGTTTATGTAGATGAACACAAACAAGAACTCAAGCCGGATCGTCGTACAAATCTTGTCACGATGCCCATCCTAGGCTAGGTGATGCTCAAGCGTCCTTCACATCTCATTTACTTTATTTCACCTAGGTGGAGTGACCAAAAGCAAAGCAATGTCCCTTGTTGAAAATGTCCAAATAAAAAAAACCTTAGTTTAACTGAGTTAGGTCTTTTGTTGGCTTATAATTGCATGTATTAAATGACGTCACAATTTCAGCTTGCCATGCTTTCAAAAGAGTATAAATAGAAGATAGTGATTGGTTCATTATTCATACTATTCAAGTAATTTTTTTCTTGTGGGAATAATATTTCTATGATATTTACAAAAATATTTGTCAATTGGTGCGCCAAACCACCTGCCTAATAGTCTATAATGTGAGGCCCATTATCCCAAAATATTTTAAAAGTGGCTGATACCTCTTTCTAGGCAAGATTAAGTTTCCTCTTTTAGAGAAACCGGTACACAACATCAAGATACACAATCAAATCAACAAGTCAAGTAATTCAAGCCATTAGTGATGGGGAGGGTGCATAACAAAAGTCCTCATAAGAATAGCAAGTATGTTACGAACTAATAATTCACCAACGAAAAAGATGGTAGTTTCTTAAAACCAACTAAAGTCCTCGTAGGAAAAATATGGTAGAGGGCCAAGAAAGTTAAATCCTTTAAATTCATATCATTTTTATCATTATCATCTTCTTTTTAATCCTCGAACTATGTAATATTTTGAGAAGACAACGTGAGGGATCCATTTTTGTTTACCTGTATTTTGTGTAAACTTTAGTTTTATTGGTCAAGAATAGCTCGAGTAACCATCGGGACGTGGTAGCAAATTACCAATGCTTAGTGCTAAAAATGAATAAAAAAATTACAATTCTTATTAATAGATACTCCTTGCATTCATTCCACATGGATTAAGAGTAGATTACTATAGCATTTTAAATTAGTAAACTCATCATTACAATCCAATCCATTTCGAACTCCATTTTCTCATTTGCACTCTTAAGTGTCTATTATTAGATATAACCATGTATTCGTTGCCCATGCGGCTTCTATGTTGCTATCATGTGTGTATGTGTAGTTGTATGAATATTCTGATGCTCACACCTCCGTAGTGCAAAAGCAATCATTTTGCATTGATATGATGGATCAAACACCATCCTGTTGCACTCATGATATTATTCATCATCATATGGGCCGCCGATTTCATCTAGTGTTCCTCATTTTCATGAGACAAAGCTACCATGAACATGAAAAAGCAACATCATGGATGTATTGCCCGAAGATACGGATCTCTCTATGAATTCTTATGTAGATGATGCAAGCCAATGGAATCAAATCCCACTCATGCCATCATGATCAAATAGATCTTATAATCATTTGAGATGTCCAATACCATTCAAGTTTAAATCCCCTAGTAACATGGATAAATAGCACTCAAGACCATTCGTCATCTTGAATAATGCTTCAAACTTGCATTATCAGTGAGGACCCACCAAAGCAAGAACCAATGCTCTTGTTGCCCTGTAAAGGAGACAATAAATTAATATTATCTGACATCGACAGTGATTCCACAGCTATATGCCTCCGAGACCTTCATGCGCTATCTACTGCCCTGCTAATAGAGTTCTCGATCTTGCTTCAGGATCAAAAGATGGAAGCTCCAATATTGCTTCTGCTACTCGCGGCCGCCTCGTTGAGCTGCTGCTTCCACGAATCTCGCGCGCAGAGCCTTCCTAGAGAAGAATGTGAGCTCCTTTGCTTCTCTGGATTATCCTCTTCTAGTGGATCTAGCAGAGAGAGAGATAGATTTGAGACATTGAATATCGGTGCGATTCAGTTAATGCGCTGATCACGGGAAAGTAGTTAGTTCTTTTTTACTGGATTACTAGAGTATTCTTCTTCCATTTTCACCTTGTTTTCTCTTTTTATTCAGTTTCAGTTTCTTCTTGTTTATAACTTTATTTATATTTCTAATGTCACGTTTAGCTATTTTTAAATTCAAACGTCGACGATTCGATCATTAATTCGCCCGAAACAGTTGACGCGCTAAGGAAATCTGCGACGAAGCTGAAGATTCCGCCGGAGCTCTGGAACTTCAGCGTAAACCCTTGCTTCGAGTGGTTGAAACAACCTAAAGGAGCTATTGCTCATGCTGTCAACTGTGACTGCAACGCGACCACCAACGTTTGCCATGTCGTCAGCATGTATGACTTTTCTCCCTTCGTTTCTGAAGTCAATTTCTATGGTTTTGTACTCTAGTTTGGCTTATCTCTCTTTGATTTGTTCCCGTTGTTGTAAAATTGTGGGCAGAGAAATCAAGGGGTACACTTTATCATGCATGAGCGTTTCCTCTTTGTCTTCTGATGTCAATTTCCATGGATTTCGTTTTTTCTTATGCCTTGATTCCTCATTAACGTGTTTACTTTGGGGGAAAATTGTGGACAGAGAAGTCAAGGGGTACAATTTAACTGGAGTGTTGCCGGAAGAATTTGGCAACCTCAGTTCCCTTTTCTTGCTGTGAGTCTTTTGTGGTCAATCATTTACATTCAATCAGATAGAAACTGAAGATTTCAAATTGTGGTATTTGAGCAGTGACCTTTCGCGGAATTACATCAATGGGTTGTTACCTCTTGCGTCGTGGGCTTCTCTCCCTCTGCGAAACCTGTAAAATATATCAGCTGTTCTATTCTGTGGATCGCGGCTGTAAATTGTGCAACTGATTCCGATGTATCTATTGTTTCAGATCCCTTTTGGGGAACCAAATTTCAGGTGCTATTCCTGAGGAGATTGGGAATATTCCATCAATTCAATCCCTGTAAGGCCTCTTTTACCAGCCACTGATGGGCAATTTAAAATTTCATCATTGGTACTTTTGTTAGTCTTCTTGCTTTTCTTCTTGTGGGTTCATCAAAGTGTTTTGGAGAACAATATGTTGCAAGGGCCGATTCCACGAGGGCTCGGAAACTTGGTCAATATTACTAGACTGTAAGTATTAACAAGAGCCAAAGGAGCTAGGCTTTAAAGTATTCCTAATCTGCATATGTTGTCTTTTTCCAGCTTTCTTTCAGCTAACAACATCACTGGCGGGCTGCCAGAAACACTTGGTAACCTGAAGGACTTGGATGATTTGTGCGTCTCAGATTTTTTCTATTATTTTTACTCTTTCATGAGCATCAAAGCTGCGTTCCTTAATCAATAGTAAGATAACATGATGTTCTTGCAGTCGGATTGATGGTAATGAGATATCGGGGAAGATACCAAGCTTCATAGGGAATTGGACAAAGCTGCAGAGATTGTTAGTTCCATAGATCATTGACTTTTGAATTGCTTCTTCCAGAGTTCCTTACTATCTTTAACTTGTGAAAGATGGTACTAATCCTATCTCAATATATTTGGGCTTTTTCTGCCGCAGTGACATGCAAGGCACGGCACTGGAGGGTCCTTTTCCAGTAGAGTTCTCATTACTGAAGAGTCTGACTGAGTTGTAAATATATATATATATATTTTTATTGAATTGAGACTGCTGATGAATTTTTAGGGTTTCACTTGTTTATCCGCAATCTTTTCCAGGAGAGTCACTGACTTAAGAATGGCAGATGGTAGCTTCCCGCCCATTGGGGAATTGCTTGGCATACAACAACTGTATGTCTACATATGACTTGTTTATTTGACCTACTAGTAGTCCTTTGATTTTTTTTTTCACTGTGTATATGGCAGGGTTCTCCGCAATTGTTCAATAACTGGGAAGATCCCAGATTACATTGGAAGAATGCTTGGACTAAGGGTGTTGTATGTTTCTACATCCCTCTACCCACTAAAATTTGATTAGTTTCGCTTCAAAATAAAACTTATGGCAAGGCTCTAGTTATTACCTATGTTTGGTAGAATAAACATGAAGAAATACCTTCCTTCATCAAAAGTGGCCAATCACTAGGGGCCACCTCATATTCTTAAACAAGGGTGAAGCTGGCTGGCAGCTTAAGGGGACTGCTAAAAATAATAGAAGAGACAAGCAAGAAGGCAGACAAGAATATGGTTACCTGAGGAAAGCAATGGCAAAGCACTCTCGAATTCCACCTTCTCAACATTCTTGAGATGTCAATCCTATCTTCTTCCTTCTGTTGTATTATTGTTCTTGAAGTGAAATCTTGATTTCCCTTTCTACACTACTGTTCCCCATTGGTAAGATCTGGGATCTAATCAACTGGTATCAAGGCCAAGCAATCCACATGCAGACATGCAAGAAACAACATGATAATCTTATGATTCCAACTCATTTATTATATTGCTTTGAATCTCCCAAAAGTGGACTGTTCTGCATCAGTTTCAAGTATGAGTAATCGATCATTCTGATATGGTCCCATTGAAAGTTTATGCAAGGAAAAGATGAAGGTTTACCATTGACCCTGAGGCACCTAATGGTGAGTCTAGGGAAATGGGGATAACTGATTCGTGAAACACGGAAAGAAGAGCATAATGATTTAGGCTGGAAAATTATTTGGGAAAGGGTTCTATAAATAAAGGAGGATTCTTGCAGGAAGGGATGGTTTGGAGGTTCTTGGAAAAGAAGCATGAGAGGAGGAGCCACTCTCGAACAAGGGTTACAAGGGGAGATCCAGCAGCTGTCTGGTCAGTTAGAGATCCAGGTTACACATTCCTATTGTACTTGATCCCTGATCAACAGATCCTATTCTATACTTTGTTTTTGCAAGTTATCAAGAACCATTCTTTGTCATCAAAGTTTGTTCTTAATACCAGGGTTATATCATTGGTATCTGAGCCCTGTTCCTATGAGTAGCTAGAAAATTTCATGAAAGAAGCTCAGTTGGATTCTGTGGAAATGGATAATTTGGCATTGAAAGAAGCTCAACACAATTTTGGACAAAATTCATCATATGAACAAAAATTTCATTCAAGATGGGAAACCAAGGTTATGATCCAAAAGCTTTTAGGAAAGATGACGGAACAATTTTCTGACTTTCTAACTTCGGTAATAACTTGCCTCAGCGAATTGGAGAGGGAAAAGACTTGTCCCTGATCTCAAGAAGACAACCCTACACCACTGGTGATGACTGGTACTACAGCGAAATCATCCTCAATGCAAGT
Source organism: Lemna minuta (assembly GCA_024174645.1). Taxonomy (NCBI): domain Eukaryota; kingdom Viridiplantae; phylum Streptophyta; class Magnoliopsida; order Alismatales; family Araceae; genus Lemna; species Lemna minuta. The sequence goes on from CM044105.1 coordinate 8,485,728, forward strand.
GTGACATCATCTAATCTTGCACTGCTGAAGTTAAGTCTAACAATTACTCAGGTGAATGAGGCTCCCATGTCCAAAGGAACAGACCAACATTGAAGGAGGTTTGCATTCTGTAGGGCATTATTTCCATGGTCAGAAAGTCAAAGATGCAGACCGTTTGGAGAAAGTCGTCAATTATCTAGAAGAAATATAATTGCAGTGGTTTTCCTGGACAGACCATTGTTACACCTCTGACTAGAAAGAATTCGAGGTTTGTAAGTTCTTGAATATTTTGCCAGAAGGAGCCATGTTTGCTTTCCATGATGAATTTGAAAAAAAATTGTATATCTGCCCTTGATCCCGGACGCTATTCTTGTGTAGACGTTTCTGAAATCTTTAAAGCCTAAAATCCAGTCAAAGCCAGGAAAATACAATCTGTGTGGGTTGCATGCCATCATGGATGCAACTTTAATGGCAGAAGAACACCTGAGCATTCCATTGGGAAACGAGAATGGATCATCTTAAAAACTTTTCAAGCTTACATTTTTCTTGGAAAGGATACAATCTCAGGGCAGATTGTCCCTAGAAGGAAAAGGATATAGGAGACATGCCATTCATGTGGCACAAGAAAAGGTGAGTGACATTTCAGACATAGAAGTCTCCAAAAACTGGCCAGAGGTACTACAATGCCTCTGGTTAGGATGAAAAAGGTCTGCACTTCTTGATGACAATGAGCTCCAAAGTCGCCTTGAAAAACATCTGTGCTTCCCTGATGATGACAAATAGTGCTCGGGGCAACATTTCAGGAGATCATTGCAGATTATGCTGGTCCAAGTGGAAGACAAAGAAGGGTAGGGCAATTGGGATACAGCAGAGGAATTGACTGAAGAACATGAGGCATTGCTGACGGGTTATGTCTCTCGCCGACATTTTAAGTCTGAGACACTGAAAGCTCAGTCCAAATGGTTGCATCAGGCAGACCATTTGTATAATACCCCATTTCACTCTTTGATTGACATGACTGTTTTTACGGCAGTATATGGATGCAAGACTTCTCCAGTTCTTTGGCATGGGTCCCCTTCTTTGCCATTACAAACTTTTGGCAAATTACTTCTAGAAAGAGACCAAATTTTATCCTCATTAAAGGATAAAAATCAACAAGGGAAGGCCATCGTGAAATGTAAGGCAGATCGACATCAGAGAGAAGTTCACCTTGAAGCAGGAGATTTGTTGTACTTGTACCATCGACCGTATCAGATGCACTCATTGGTGAAACATTGCAGCAAAAATCTCTCCCCAGCTTGTCTGATACACCCCATGTTTCCCCACTATGGAAGGCTTTAGGCCCAACTGAAAAATCTCAGGACATCCCCAACAATCTTTCCAAAGATTGGGTCTGGCATTGACCCCTGAAAATATCACTGAAGCTTAACAGCATTCTGGAGAAATTCAATTACTAGTAAAGTGGAAAGGGCTAGCCCAACTTTGAAGACTCATGGGAACATTTGTGAACATATCCATCGCGAATTCACATCTTTTCACCTTGATGACAAGGTGTTGGCTTCTTCGCAAATCTGTATGATGTGAGAATCCATTTATTTCCAGGTTCTGATTTGCAGTTATACATTAAAAGAAAAAGGTCACTTTTCTCGTTCATTCTCTTCATATTAATTATCGTGGAGGTATTTCACTCCCATTCTCTCTTCTTTGATATTAAAAATTGGTCAATGTAGAGGACCAGATGGTTGACTCTCTAATTGTGAAGAGTGCTGTTTTTCCTTTTGATGTGTGATGGCTAGTGAATAAGAAGATGCCACTATCCTCATTCATGTATTAAGGTCAGCGACCACAATTCCCAGGAAGTCAATAATTACGTGATGCCGCCTTGAATGACATTTCATAACAATCTCTTTAGGAGTAGAAGGTTCAGTTCTTGTCTCTGCTTTCCAGATCTTCTAATATGTTTTACTTGAACGCCATTACTGATATGACCTTTAATTAAGCAGATATTCTCTCAAATTTTTCTCCATAGTTGTCTATCAAATCTTTTTTATTTAAAGGTGTTGTCCAACAATAAATCTGAGTCCAGCATTATGTTGGAGCACTGATGTTTACTTTTGACTTTGGGTAGGTCCATTACTGTATAGGTATAGGGGTCTCCTAAAAAAGGATTATCCTTGTAATAGAACATATTTTGTTTGTGGACCATTTGGATATGGTTTCTTGGTGGCTTTATTGGGTACTAGTGTTCTTCGATTCCTAAATAGTTACCGATAAGATTATACTTAGTAATGGAAATTCACTCAATGAAGAAGAACCACAATTCTTGATAAAACTACCTCAGATAGGTAGTGAGTGCCATTCGGTGGTGAAAACAGAAAAATGCAAGTGAGAAAAGATGAGAGACCTGGCTTGTCACATTGACTGGCAAGTCAACCAAACCTTTTTTTTTGTGGGGGTGGGGGGGAGGTGGGGGTTGGTTTGGGGGGTTGTCTCCTTCTGTGCTAACCAAGGGACGAGTTCTAGAGGTTCATGAGTTGTTTCTAAGATGAGCTTCTCTAGACATTGGTTGACCAACTTTCTTCAGATCCAACTCTCCAAGTTTTCCTCTGAAGGCCAAAAAGTCGGCTCCTCTAAAATTCCTCCTTGTATCTGTTTGCAATTGCTATGATTTGATTATCGATACATGATTCCACCCAGATTCTTTGGAAAGAATTTTAGAGGTATCTGTTTCCTCTGTAAAACCACAATCTGCTCCATTATGATGGCTAATCTCTTTGGTTGGGCCTTCTGAGGACAATTCATAGATTTCCCCTGTTAGTGTTCTACATGACAACCTATAAATTGTGATGCCTTCTTGAATAACTGCAAAAAGGGTTCATAACATAAACCTTTACTGCACCATTCATTACCAAATAAAATATACTTGCCAATTACAGTCAATGTAGATATTGAGAACCCGGTTTACAAGACTCCATCATGTCCTTTGATAAGGTATTGATTGGGAACTGTAAAATGATGTTCTTGCTAGATGTGTTCCCTGTTATTTACTTAGCTGATAACCTTAGAAAACATAGAATTGACTGAAATATGCACAGTCAGGTCATGTGGATCTTATCTGTCCATTTTTACTCAGATTTATTCTGACAAAAGTACTGCCCTGCAGAGATCTTAGCTTCAACAATTTGGCTGGGGAAATTCCTGAGAATTTTGCAAATCTGGGTAATCTTGCTAATATGTAAGATAATATGGTCTGATTTGCTCAAAAATCTTTGTATTCATCATTTGTGGTCATCATTGATTTTAGTTTGTCTTATGCAGGTTCCTCATGAACAACAAACTTAATGGATCAATACCCAATTGGATTAGAAGAAGCAGGGAAAACATGTAAGTTTTCCTTAGTTTGGTTTTCTTCTGTTTTCTGTATTTCGTTGATTTTATTATTTTTTGACGTAATGATCTATATCTCAGAGACATTTCTCAAAATATGTTCTCTGATCTTTCATCTGCACCACCTAATTGCGAGCAAGAATCTCGGTATGTTCTCATAATCAAGTCCCCAGATTCTTTTTCTGAGCTAATGCAATTTTCTTCTTTATTACAATGTTGTTTTCTGACCTTTTAGGAACTATGCTGCAAGTTTTTCCTCAACTACAAGCACCTTGTATATTTCTTTGCCCAGTAAACACAATTTGTTATGTTCTATTTATCCTTTTGTTGACCAGGGGCTTTATCTCCTGATTTCTCCATTTGACTGTTGTAGGATATCTTCCTGCCTAAGGAAAGACCTCCCTTGCGATGGGACTGCTAAAAGTTAGTTCTCAAGTCTTTTTCCTGTTTAATTTTAGATGGAATTATACTCATTTTTGTTGGTGTTTATTGATAAGCACCCCGTGGTGACTTATCAAAGGAGGAGGGGCTCACAAAGGGACCCCTCCTAATTAGGCCCTAACTAGACCCGTAAATAAGGCGTACAAGCCACCGAATAAAGGAGTACAAGGTAGTTACAAAGAAAGTGGGAAGCGGAGCCACGACAGGCCTATAAGGAAAGGGGACCCCTCTTCCAGAAAGGGGAGGAAAAATCGCCCAGCAGGTAAGGAGATTCTCCTGACCGATTCGGTAACTCCGTGGGCACCGATTCGGGCCAGGAGGACTGTTGGGGTTCCCGCTCACTCCTCTGCCTAAATTCCTCTCCCTCTCGCTGCATAGGAGCACCATCGCGTACCAAAGATCGTGAATCCAGAGAGTCGGGAGGCATCGCGACAGGCTACTGTTCCGAGCGATTGGGTCACCCGAAAGAAGTTCGAGGCATTATATTGACAGCTTCGAAGTTATAATCGAGAGAGGGATCGAGAACTTTAGATCTCTAACAGTGTTTAACCCAAGGTGGTCTGCCCCCTTTGTATGACGAGAGATGAACAGCCTTGTGTGTTAGTTAAACAAGTAATAATTGGCATTAGAGAATAAGATATTACCCTCGTCTATTTAAGCTTACACATAGACCCGTTCTGGACTCAATAGTCCATAACGGCTAAACTTACTCACATGGCTATATGTAACGATAACATTACAGTTAATGGAATGTAATCTACATGCCTAATCTGCCAACATTTTTAAATATTTTCAGATTTTGACCTTTTTATAAACTGCGGGGGTAAAAGGGTGACTGTTGATGGAAATAATTATGAAAGTGACTCATCACTTGAAGGTGCATCGAAATATTATCTATCTAGAAGTGGAAAGTGGGCATACAGCAGCACAGGGAACTTCATTGGGGAGAGCAGGGCCTCATATGTAGCAGAGAATATGACAGCATTGACCATGCCTAATGCAGCATTGTATATGTCAGCTCGTTTGACTCCACTCTCTCTCAAGTACTATGGTCTATGCATGCAGCCTGGAAATTATACAGTCAAACTCCACTTTGCAGAAATAGTTTTCACTGATGATCAGACATTTTCAAGTGTAGGAAGACGCATATTTGACATATCAATTCAGGTCATCCAATTTTTTCTTTCATTCCAGAGTTTTTTTCCTTGATAATGTTATCAAAATTTATGTTCCCACTGTCAAATACTTAATTAGTGGTAATCTGTGATGAAGCAGGGAAAGCAGGTTTCAAGTGACTTTAACATTGTAGAAGCTGCCAATGGGACTGGAAAGGAAATTGTGAAGAATTTCACAGCCCTTGTGAATGGAAGTACTTTAGAAATCCTCTTCAAATGGTCTGGCAAAGGGACAAATGCGATTCCTGTAAGAGGTGTATACGGGCCTCTTGTCTCAGCAATTTCGGTGACACCAAGTATGTCTGGATGGATATATTACTTGATTTTCATTTTGATGATTTGATTGATAAATGCAGATTTTACACCACGTGTTTTCAAAGACAAGAAGTTGTCTGTTGCTGCTCTCATTGGGATCGTTGTAGCTTCAACTGCGTTTGTGATGCTTGTGATTTTGGGTCTTCTGTGGTTTCTCCTGAGAAGAAAATCCATTGAGAACAATGGTGAGAGAACAATTGCGAATCAAACTTGCACGTGCATTATTTCTTGAATTGACTGTCACTATATGGGGCAAAGTGTCTTTAGCAATTTTGTTTTGCATTATTCATGGGAAACGTTAGAAATCTAGGTAGCAAACAAATATAATGCGCCACATAATGCATTGTAATTCTTCCTATGGTATACTGATGAATGTCTTCACTTTTTATTGTGCTTTGTATGTTAACAGAGCTCAAAGGGATGGAGTTTCCAACAGGCAGCTTTACTTTGAAACAAATCAAAGCAGCCACGAGAAACTTTGACGCTGAAAATAAGATTGGTGAAGGTGGATTTGGCCCAGTTTACAAGGTCAATAATATCATTAGGTCAAACTTTGCGCTTAAAATCTTGGTCTGAATAATGTCCATAATCTTTCAGGGTGTTCTTCATGATGGCTCAATGATTGCTGTGAAGCAGCTTTCATCAAAGTCCAAGCAAGGAAACCGGGAATTTGTTAATGAGATAGGCATGATAACAGCCCTACACCACCCAAACCTTGTCAAACTCCACGGATGCTGCATAGAGGGGAATCAATTACTTTTAATCTATGAATACATGGAAAATAACAGTCTCGCTCGAGCCCTCTTTGGTAAAATCTGGAGTTTCTTAGTTGGATCCCTGTGTTGCCTTTGTAATGATCATTGTCTTGAACAGGACCTGAAGGGTCAAAGCTAGAACTGGATTGGTCAACAAGGCGTAAAATTTGCATAGGAATAGCAAGGGGACTGGCCTACCTTCATGAAGAATCAAGGTTAAAGATTGTCCACAGAGATATCAAAACCACCAATGTTCTTCTTGATAAGGATCTAAATGCGAAGATATCAGACTTTGGACTGGCAAAACTTGATGAAGAGGAAAATACTCATATCAGCACCCGTATTGCAGGAACCATGTATGCAAACCTTCTTCTAGATGAGAGATTCATTTATTGACGGCTTTTTTTTTCCATTTTCTGCAGGGGTTACATAGCTCCAGAATACGCCATGAGAGGCTACCTTACAGACAAAGCAGATGTCTACAGCTTTGGTGTAGTTGCATTAGAGATTGTCAGCGGGAAGAGTAATGCCAACTGCCGCCCCAAAGAGGACTTCATCTACCTTCTTGACTGGGTACACCATTGACTTTATCTGCCTTCCCATTTATAGACTTCAGGGATCAGGTCGAACTCTCGTCATGATTCAATAATGATCACGAATGTAATGATTGCTGATTCTCCTGACAATGGTTGTGATCATTGGGTATGCCCAAGCGATCAACTGGTCAACTGGTCAGTGGTGAACAGCCCCTTATGTTATGGACAATTATGGGCCAGTTGCAAGATTAGGAGGCCCATTTTAACATTCTATATTCAGAAATTGTTGAGGTAAAAAATTAACTGCTCCCTCTCTCCTTGTTGATAACAAAAAATCATGGCATGATGTGCGATGATATTTTTGGTGAATTTTAAATCTCCCCATCAGCTCTGACAGCTGATATTGAAATTTACTTCACCATCATGATCCTTATAAATGATTGTGCATTATGAACGCTGACTGTTATCAAGGCCATGATAAGTGATTATCTGATTCACTATAAGTGATTATCTTCAAATGCTACTTGATTGGTACACAGTTAACCTTTCTTTAATTCTGGTCAGGCCTATGTGCTGCAAGAGAAGGGAGCCCTACTCGAGCTAGTGGACCCTGCTCTGGGCGCCAACTTTTCAAAAGAGGAGGCCCAGCAGATGTTGAATCTGGCTCTGGTGTGCACCAATCCGTCACCTTCACTTCGGCCTGCAATGTCTGCTGTGGTCTCAATGTTCGAGGGGCACACGCCCGTCAAAGTCCCTGCCATGAAGATCGCTCGCACGGAGAGCATGGAGAACAGGTTCAAAGCCTTTGAGAACCTCTCCCGTGATGATCAGAGTCATACCATTTCCACTGATGGCCTGTGGGCCAACTCTTCCCTTTCTGTGCCCAGCAGCAAGGATGATGACCTCTCTCACTCCACATCAGTCTAATAAACTCCTCTCTCTCTCTCATTCTCAATGTCTTTTTCTGGTTTGGAATCAGTTTGCAAGATCTAGTCAGTAGTATTCTGGTGGATGCAGGTTTTTGTCATTTTTAAATGACAGATAAAATTTAAGAATATTTGTTCTTTTTTGCCAAATTGGGGAAAGGGGGGGGGTGTGGTTGAGAGATTGATACCTGGTTCAGGTCCTGCAGGAAATGTAACCTTGACTACGAGAAATGGATGAGATGGATAAGGTAAATGCTAGTGGAAAAGAGGATGGAGGAGTACTGCCATGATCTAAGAGCCTCCCTTGAGAGAATTGCCAATTAGGGCAGAGCAGAGAAAGGAAAGGGGAGAGAGAGAGAGAGAGAGAGAGAGAGAGAGAGAGAGAGAGAGCCAATTCATGATCCTTTGCATCCTCCCAAATGAAGAGACCTACCCTATTTATGTAACCAAAGAGGGGTGTCTTTACATCTATACTCTAGTGGGGTTATAATAGGAAACCTCTATCCTATTTGCAACCCATTGGACATGTAATACACACAGCGATGCATTGAAGGAAAGCTTCTAAACAAGCTACTAGGTAATTTTCTGCTAGGTATGAATGTTTGAATAATATTATACCTTACTATTAATCAAGTTCATTCATGTCACGATTATGTATATGGTCCTTTGCCTTGCGACACCAAAGATATCTTATTGACGGATGATCATGTTTTGGTGATAACTTATAACTCTCTATCTAGGGGATCTCTAAAATGTCATATATTATACACAATAAGATTGTATACTCTTAGTACTTGTGGAGATTGAATCAAGAAATGAGATGCGATAAAATCCTTACCTAAGGTAGTAGAAATATTAGATAATATACTTTTGAGATGAATGATTAGGGTTTGATAATTGACCATACCTTAAGTTATTCATGAAATATCATGCAGTTGAATGCTTATATATACATAGTAATCAAAGAAGATAGGGTTTCCATAAAGAAGTTCTTATACACTCTATATCTCTTAGAGCAAGTGGTGTATCTTGGCACCCAAAGGGCTTGCAACTCAACTTATCAATCAAGTTAAACAAATTATTAATTCATTAATCTATTTTTTTGATATAGTGAATAAATAATTTTGACCAATAAGTGTTTTTGAGTCTATAGAGTTATTAGCTAGCTAGATATATGGACGTGAAGTGTCACACACGTTCAATTAATAAATGTTGGTGGATATTCATATAATTCAAAAGATTTTTTTGGAAAGTTGATGATCTCGATTATGTGTGTTTTTCGTCGTTGTTGTGTATTGATTTCATGAAATAAAATTTATATTTCCATACTTAGTATTGTCTAAGCAAGGGTCAAATCCACAGGGAGATGAGGTAATGAGATTAGATATTAAAATGAAAGGTGAGAGAGCGTGGAAGAAGTGAGAGCCTGGAAGAAGTGAGAGCCTGGAAAGAAGTGCAAATGTAAATGCGGCATGTAGAGATGAATATGAGTGGTAGTTTTTAAATTTCTTGTTTAATTATGAGATAAATATGAATTCTAATGGAAAAACAATGTAGAAAGAAATGCAATGGGGATGAGATGATGACAAGGTGAGAAGAGTGGTCGGCGGTAGCGATGGTTCGACGAATCGATGTGCAACGATAGGGAGAGAGAGTTGCAAGTCTCGATGATGTCAAAGCCACTATATTAAAAAAAAGAAAAAAAAGAAAAAGAAAATACAACTTTACTGTTTATATAGATGATGAACAGAAGAAAGAACTCAATCCGGGTCGTTGCACAAACCCCGTCGGTGTGCCCGTCCTAGTCCGGGTGATGCTCGATCCGCTCCGAACACGATCTTTGCTTGCTCCCTTCTCCACTACAAGGTTGAGCATCAAATAATGCTCCTCCTTGGGCCTTGACCTCTTTTCACTTTCCTTCTGGTAGCTTGATGCTAAGAGAGAGCCAAAAAAACATAAGGAGAGAGAAAATGAAGGCTTTTATAGTAGGTTCCTAGGGTTTGAGTGTAAAGAGGGGTAAAAGAGTTCAATTATTAAAATCATTTTTTTTTCAAGCTTGACTGTTTTATCCAAGGGTATGGATGGATAGAAGGTCAAAAGATGAATCTAGAAATAAAATTTTAGCTCAAAACTCCATCTAGATCATGAGATATCATGTTTTTAATTTAGAGAAATCATAGTCTTTGATTGCGATAGTGCAGAGTGGCATTTTTGTAAATTTATGACTTCAAAAATTTCTATAAATCAGAGGGGCATTTATGTAAATTTTTACTTTAAAAATAGGAGTGACATTTCTATAAATTTTTGACTTCGAAAATCAGAGGGGCATTTCTATAAATTTTCACTTTAAAAATTAGAGTGACATTTTTGTAAATATGCTCAAAATCTGAAAAGTCCCTAAAAAATTTAGAAAAAATTCCAGAAAAATCCCTAAACTAAGAAATTAAATATCTCACAAAATACAACTCCTTTTTTCACGAAATTTTCTCCATTGGATCAAGAATTTAATCCTCTATATTTTCATCCCAAAATATCTAAAATCATGAGGAAAAATTAAGGTCTCATTTAATAAAAATCAAGCTTGGTCCAAACTCCTTAAAAATAAGAAGATTGGCCCAATATTCACAGTAAATCAATTTTGGATTAACCTAAAAATCTTATGATGATCCCTTTACCAAATCCAAACCTTATTTTCCACATTTCATAAAAATATGGTTGTCTTGGTGTTCAAATTTAGTAAAGAGTTGTTTTCACTTTCCTCTTATCGGCATCTATATCCATGTTTTCCTACTTGCATACCTATGTCCCTACATCCACATAACTCATAGAAAATATGAGAATTCAACCACTTGACTTTGAAAGAGCCAAATGGGGTTAGTCTCATAGTATAAGTAAGAAAAAAGAATGGTGCATGATAGGACATATCTATTTTTTTTACTAAATTAGTACTAAATAGATGCAAGTTGAGTATATGAGTGGAATGAAATGATGAATGCAAAAATATCATAAAAATATTATAACGTGCATTATATGACTAAGAATTATGTGTTAAAACCCATTTATAATGATGAAAATGAATACATCAATGACACGTTATCAAAAGTTTAGATGCCCAATGTTTATAAATAAGGGGAGAATAATCATACCCAAGAGTCCCTGTAAAAAACTCTTCCTTTTCTTACTTTTATCTCTTGGTGAAGAGTGTTAAAGAGGAGATCTAATTGTCCAAAAATTGTGTGCTAAAGAGGCTGGACACTTCAACAACTCCTTCAGTGAACCCTATAAGTATAGATTTTGATATATATTGAATGATAGGATCTTTGGTTATTGGTACCTCGTTATTTTAAATATTTGAATAAACTTCTTTTTTTGAGTTTGATGTTTTGATCAAAATTTTGAAGGCTTATCAATCCTCAATTTCTAGCAAAGGGAACACAATTGATTGGATGTCATGTGTTCTAGATGAAGTGATAATCTATTATGATATGCTTCCTCTAATTGAAGGATTCTTTGTAGTTTTTTAGGCTCGATTAACCACAAAGGACATATTGGGATGCCGAATTGTCAAGTATTAGAGAACCCCAATACAACTAAAATATTGAGTCGAGTTAGAAAGAGCAAGAGAGAGGGGGGGTGGAATTATCATATTGATAACGTGTCATTGATGAACTCATTTTCATCACTAGAAATGGACTCTAATGCACAATTCTTGTTACTGTAATGCACTTTATCATGTTTTTATGATATTTTTTCATTCATCATTTCATTCCACTCATTTAATCAATTTGCACATATTTAGTGATAATTAGGTAAAGACCATAAATATGTCTTTTCATATTGATGAAAGCTTGATTGTCGGGTCATAAAAATACACATGCATGTGTAAAAATAAATACCAAATCACTTAAATTAAGATTTAATCAAGATTTAATTACGATAGGGTCAAATACACAAAGCATTAGGTTAATTTCTAGAGAAGTTGGCAAATTTGATCAAATTGGATGACGAATTTGTTGGGATCTGAGATAGATAACTTTCTGAAATTTTGATCAAAACATCAAATGCAGCAGAATTCATTGAATCAGATATTCAAAATATTGAGGCACCAAGAACAGATGATCCTATCATCTAATATGTATCAGAAAACATACTTACAGGTTTCCTTGAAGGAGTTCTTGAATCTATTCAAGTGTCCAGCCTCTAGCGGTATCCACATGGTCTCCGTATGGTTAGATCTCCTCTTCAAAGCTCTTCACCAAGAGAGAAAGAGAAGAAAGGAGAGAATTCCCACAAGGCTTGCATGGGCACCTTCAGTTGTGGTCGTTCTCCCCCAATTTATAGACATTTGGAATGAGGTTTTTTCATAAAAACCCTCATAATTATGTCTATATGCACCAACATCCATAGACCTTATGTGTATGACCCTTTAGCTCCATATATCTCACTAGTTAATAACTCTATAGACCAAATAACACCTTATGGGTCAAAATTAATTAATTATCCATATCCACATATAGATTAATTAATCAAGGATCGATTTAACCCAATCGATAGGTTGAGTTGCCAGCCCGTTGGGTGCCAAGCTACACCACGTACTCTAGGAGATATGGAGTATGTAAGAACTCACTTATGGAACCTTCCCGTCATTGATTACCATGTATGTATAATCCTTCATCCACATTAGACTCATGAATGACTTAGGGTATGGTCAACTGTCAAACCCTAATTGGTCACTCAAGTTAGTACTGATGTATGTAGAAATCATCGAGAACTCCTCCGATATTTCTACTACCTTGGCCAAGGATTTCATCGAATCTCATTCCTTTGAGTCAATCTCCTCAAATACCTAGGGTGGATGATCCCATCTTGATCACACAATCATCTTTGTGGACTTCATGCCGTATCCAATGTATGACGTTTTAGATATCCCATGGCTAAGGATTCGTAAGTCATAATCAAAACACGATCATCCATCCACAAGATGTCTTTGGTGTCTCAAGTCAAAGGACCACATACACAACCATGACATGAATCAACCTGATTGACAGTTAGGTATAATACCATTCAGGGATTCATATGGATCAATTCATTGAACTCTTTCTCCAAAGAGCACTTACGGTGCGTTTTCGTGCGTCGTTAAATCACAAAAATGGCGGTCAAACAAAATTTACTAAGAACTGAACTCACAAAGATAAGATATAAAATCAAGTAATGTGTAAGTATCGGGTCGATCCACAGAGAGCAGGGTTGACTTTAATTGCAGAGTTGACTTGGTCAAACTTAGGCTTAAAAAGGGTTTTAAAGAAGTAAAAATAAGAAGTAATGAGTGGAAATGATAGAAATAAGCTAACTAAAAATTTTTAAGAATTTAATTCTCAGGTTTGACAGAGAAAAGTCAAAAGTCGAAGTCAAAGCATTGACTTTGACCAACAGTAGAAGTTCTATAAAATCAGAGAATCAAACAGAGTCAGAAGATTCCGAAAATTATATATTTGAAAACTAGAGACAAAATGGAACTTATTGATATATAATTCTTGATTTTTGGATAAGAAATGGATTTACTATGAATTATTGAAAATCAAATATCAGAAAATCCCCGAAATGAACACCTCGGAGGAAATCTTTAAATTAACCCATAAAATGAAATCCAAATCTTGCAATTTATATGTCAATGGAAAGCTAAGAACCAGAGGAATCTAAAGAGACCAAAATGATTGAATTCTGATTTGTAAATTGAAAGTAATTGACCTCGAAAGTCAACATTTGACTTCTGATGAAAGATGAACAGTCCTCAGTGAAACGTCAAATTAAAAGGTCAAATAAACTCGGAATTCGATGAATTTGCTATCCACAGAAAGCTGATGAAAATAAGAACCCAAAGAAACCAAAATCAAGTGATTTGAAATTATAATCAGAGAGATATCCTTTTTCAAAATCAGCAATTTTTTCAGACTTAAAATTGGGAAAAATGAAGAACACTATGAACTAATTTGCAAAATTAAACTTGTGAATCTAATAAAAACTCAAAATATCTCTTGATAATTGATCAAATCTCACTAGTAACCCAATTTCCGCAAGAATGGGCCCTCAATTCTCGTGGATTGAAGCGAATTTGCTCGGATTCTTCCTCGTGGACGGTCAAAATTTAAGGGGAAAATTCGATGAAATCAAGAGATGAAATCGTGATTATCATGCTTTAATGGATGCGTCTCTACACAGTTGGAAGCAGAGGATCACGAGAGCTTAAGACCTTGCTCAAAATTTGCTTAATTTCTTCACGAATCGATCAAAAGTTGAAGAACAAGAAGGGAGAATACATGGTTTTAAAGGAAAATTTGGCCCAAAAATCGTGACCGATTGATGCGGTCGTGGGAGCGATTCCCTTTGGCGGCTTTGTGGCTTCAATTTCACGACGAATTGGCCTTGATTTAGCGGTGAAAAAGCCTTGATCGTGGGGCGATCGGGCCACGATCGAACCGCGATCGTGAGCCACGATCGTGGTTTAACCTCAATTGCTGCTGTTCGATTCAGTTGGAAGAACCCTGATGTTGATTCCGCGATGTCGTGGCTCTGGATTTGGCGCTGAATGCGCCACGATTGCGCGTCGATCGGGTCACGATCGCGTGTCGATCGGGTCACGATCGTGTGTCGATCGTGGTTCTTCGTTAGATACGATCCACCGTCTGATGGCGATCTCACGGTAGATCGCGATCGCGCATCCGATGAAGATCGGGCGCTCCAGAAAGCTCCACGTGTCGCCACAGTGAGCCAAAGTCGCGATGGTGAGATGATCGTCCGATGAAAGTTGATGCTACTCACGCTGCCACGTGTCGCCTATCCAGCATCTCACTTAAACACGATATCGCGCACGTGCGTTGATGGATGATCGTGTGGACTCGGGTCCACGCGATCGATGGTTTCCGCTTAGATCCGACGCTAGTCGTGTCGCCACGTCGCCTGCAACATGAAATATCGTGTGGGAACATAGTCCCCTACGAGAAAAAAATTGGGAAAAGGTAAGCTTAAAAGATGGGGTGCGGTAACGCATTTGCGTTACCGCCCCAATCTCCTAACCAGGGCCCACTAACCTGTGGGCCCTCCATCTGCCGACCTCATCTGCCATGTGGTGCCCCCACACGGGCGCCCACGTGGACCCGCGTGGACACGCGTGGCCTCCTGCCACGTGTCCGTGCCCTGTGCGCCTTCTGCCTGCCACGTGGCCTCAGTGCCACGTCGCATCCACGCGGTGGTCCCTGCGTGCCACGTCAGCACGTCAGAAGCTCTTGCTCGCCACATCAGCACTTGCAGGTAAGTACCCCCTTTTGCGATTTTTTTAAATAAGAAATATTGATGGAGAAATCAATTTAAAAATCAAATAAAAATGAGAAAAAGGCCATAAACTTCAGAAATTCATAACTTTAAATGTATAACTCCTTTTTAATCCAAATTTTCTCGATGTGATCACAAATTTCTTCCTGTTTAACATCATGTCATTTAAAATATATTTTCAGAGAAGAAATAAAGAGGAATTAAAAATTACTTACTCATTTCTTAATAAATATTCTAAATCATAAATTCATCTTGAAATTATTCTTCAAAACATGCACTAAAGTCAAGATCATTCAATAAAAGAGATTAAAT
This sequence comes from Lemna minuta, assembly GCA_024174645.1. Taxonomy (NCBI): domain Eukaryota; kingdom Viridiplantae; phylum Streptophyta; class Magnoliopsida; order Alismatales; family Araceae; genus Lemna; species Lemna minuta. Next base: position 8,500,883 of record CM044105.1, read on the forward strand.
TCTATTAGTTTAAACTTAAAAAAATATTAATCATCTATTAAGCATGAAATTATCCCTAATTTATGCATAAATATCAACTTTAGTGAAATGACATACCAATGGAGAAAATTCCTAAAAAGTATGATAACATGCATCATATTCTCATAAAATAAGCATGAATATGAGTTAATTAGGATAAGAATTTAAGTTATAAATGCATGTTATCAAGAACCCTCTATCTATCCTTAGTATCTCCGCACCGATGGCTATAGGATCAGCCATACTCATCATATGAGATGGATTAGATAGTGTTATTCTTTCCGGATAATTCGATATCCTTCTCGAAATATCTCACAAATAGGAATGTTCAGAACATATGTTTAAAGACTAGTGATCACTATATTATGATCTCATCATAATTCACTTAGTCATTGCACATGCTCATGGACTTCATTACAAACATCACACAAGAATGACAATGAATAAATTTCATTTCAATGAACATAACCAAGATACATGAAAGTGTGATTGGCTTATAGGCCACATAATATCCATCAAAATTGTCATAAGAAATTAGGAAAAATTATATATTTGAAAAGGAAGCTCAAAGATGTATCCACAAAATTAAAATAAATCATTTTGGACATGTATCCATAGAGAAATCAAATAGCGACGTGAGAGGAAGAAATTTGTTCTTCAAGAGAGAGAAAACAATGAAATCAATCAAAATTGACCTAATATATGCGTTGAAATTAAAATCTAATGCTAAATAACCGAGCATTAGGAGAAAACACATAATCTAACCTGAAATCACTCTAAAAATGATCTAATTGATTTTTTGTTAAAGGCTTTTCATTCCGCATTTTCAAAAAAGGATCTTCGGAGTTCAAGCAATGAATTCTCCCTATTCCTTCGACAAAATGTTGACTTCATCCACTCCTTGGGCATGGAAATGAGTCTAGAAGATTATCAAAGCAAAAGATTTAAGAATTGAGATGTCCAAATGGTATGATTAATCAAAACATCCAATAATACATCTGTCATTGAAGAGAGAGAGAGTATAAATAGAGCGAGAATTGGGCATAAGCATCGGATTGCCTCTTCATATGCAATCAACATTTCAAATTCATCCAAGGGTAATGAATTGATGTTGTTAAGTCTCAACGGTTTGTTTGCATCTAAGAATCTAGATTACACCATGTCATCTTGTGTATATAAAGCATTGTGTAACTTTTGTCATTTTATCACCATCTAATGCTTAAGATGATGACACGTGTCCATAGGAGTACATCGGGCCCTTTAATCTCGACCATTATAAATCATTGATTTGACTGTCAAGATTCATCGAGTTATATAAAGAAAAAGGTAGAAAATTTAATTCTTGATCCAATGGAGAAAATTTCGTGGAATAAGGAGTTGTATTTTGTGAGATATTGAATTTCTAAGTTTAGAGATTTTTCTAGAATTTTTAGGGATTTTTTTAGTGCTTTTTCTTATTTTTAGAGAATTTTTATGAAAAATTCCTCTAATTTTGAAAGTAAATTTTTTATAAAAAAGCCGCTCCACACTTAGAAAGGTTGACACAACTTTTTTGGTACAATAAGAGCCAGCCACATAGCACACTTTGATGCAAGATCTCAATTAAATAGCTAAGCTTTTTTTAAATTAAAATCATAATTTTTTGTATGCTCAATCTTGTCGTGGAGAAGGGAGCAAGCAAGGATTGTGATATGAGCAGATCGAGCATCACCCCACTTATGCAATGATTTGCATGAGATTTTTTCTTGTGAAAATCTCTACAAAGAATAGACGTGCGTTTTCTTTTTCTTCTTATTTTTATTTAATTGTAGTAGCTTTGACATCATGTATGCATACATCTCTCACTCTCGCCCTTGTCACACATCGATCCATTGCTACTGCCATCTATCCTTCTCATTTTGCCATCATATCATCTCTATTTTTTTCTCTCTTTTAATTTAATTCTCTCACCTCATTTCTAGATTTTATCTTTAATTCTAAGAGACTCAAAATGATCGTTTACACTCACCTCCACGTGCTCCTTTCTCACTCATGCATATTCCCCTACCCTCATCTTTCTTTTGAACACCTAACCTCATTACTTTAGCTCCCTATGGATTTGACCCTTGTTGACTATATACTAAGTAAGTAATTCTATTGCATGAAACTGACGCACAATAACGACAAAAAACACGCATGATCAAGATCATCACATATATAGAATGTTGGTTGATTTGGCAAGAGATATGTTGGCACGATGCAGAAAGGGTCGTTAGGGTAGCAAGGTTGAGTGAGAAATTAATTGTTGAGCTGTGAGTCATTGAGCTGTGAAAAATTCACAATTTTTTAATCTAGAAAGCGAAAACCAAGCAAAGATAGTTAAGACATATGGCTTCCTAGGTTGATCTGTAGGGATTTTAGGGATGAGAAAATGTCAATTTTAGGGGGAAGAGAAGGAAATGTCCAAGATTACTTAAAAATCTTAATTAGAGGGGCGAATAGAAGATGTAAGGCCAAGAGGAATTTTAGACATTTAACATTAAGCGAAGAATTTGGGGAGGAGAATATGGGAGAAACATATAATAAAGGAGGAAAGGAGAGAAAGGAAAGCTAGATGAAGAGAAATAAAGAGGGACTGTAAGGGTGAGAAGGAAAGAGCATGAGTTGGAGAAAAAAGAGAGAGAGAGAGATAAGAGACCTTTCAATAACAAAGAGAAGAGGGAAGCAAAAGAGGGAGAAAGAGAGAACGTAAGAGAGAGAGAAAGTGTTGAAGAAAAATAAGAGGAGAGTAGAAGAGAGAAAGAGTGGGCGGGACACAACAGGAGTGTGGAAGAGTGAGGGTGAGAGAGATTTAGAGGGATGAAGGAGAGATCATGAAAGAGACAAGATAGAGAGAAATAGAATGCGATAGAGGGAGGGATGAGAGTCTGAACTATTGAACGAGGAGGAAATATTGAGAGTAAGCAGGATAGAACTATGAGAGAGAAAGATCAAGAGATAGAAAGAAACAGGAAGAGAGCAAGAGGGAGCAGAAAGAGAGAATGGGGAGAGAGAGAGAGAAGTTAAGCAAACTAGAGGGCGAGTAAAATATTTTAAGAAAGAAAGTGAAGTTGCAAGAGAGAGAGGGAAAAAAGAGAGTGAAGACAAGTGTTAGAGTGGTTGAAATTGAGAAAACTTACAAGAAGATGAGTCAAAGAAAGAAATAGAGGGAGAACCAAGAGAGAGAATGAGACTCGACGCTAGAATGAGGAAAATGGGAATCCATGGAGACATTTGGGGGAGAGAAGAACAAGGACATCGGAGAACAAGCGAGAGTGATATCACGGTGTGAGAAAGGAAGCGAGATGTTTAAAGAAATGAAGAGAGAGAACAAGAAGAATCAAATGGAGGTAGCGATAAAGGGAGAAACTGAGAAAGAAAGGGAAATAAAGAGAGCAACGAAGAGAGACAAATAGAAAATGAGAAAGCTAAAAAAAACATTGAGCTTCAGATTTTTCAACTACATTATTTCAATGGGATGAAAGCCAGCCAGAAAAATTCAAAATCTACGGAGAGGAAGAACAACAAAAGAAGACTAAAAAGACTAAGCGGACCCCAAAAGTTATGCTCCTTTTTCCTTTTAACATAACCTCAAAAGTGGCATTGATGGGAACCCTTCGATGCTTTAATGGGGCCTTGAAGTATGTTGCTTCCTTCAAGCTTTGCCCTTTAGAAGATGTTCTCCTTGAATGTTTTATAAATTTTTTTTACAATAAACAATCAACATTTATGTAGAGAAATTCTATTTCAAGAAAAATTATCTAATAAAATTCTAAGTCACGAAATAAAGGGCGTAATAGCACATTCAAGAGTTTAGTATAATCGTGTAATAGTATTTTCTGAGCACTTAAAATTATTTTATGCTCTTATCATTGACAAGAGGATGGAGGAAGTTTTATCCCAAGGAAATGGTGAGCTGATCTAAGATCTTGGAGGGCAAAAATGGTAGTTAGAGATTGAAGAAAGGAACTAATGATGACACTTTGGGGGAATGTTGATGTTGACCTCAATGTGGATGAGGAGGTAGACAAGATGAGTTGGGTGAGGTCTGAAATAAAGCAATTGGTCAATTTTGGAGCAAACAAATCCCAATTTTTGAAAATTAGTAGACTTGGAAGGGCTGTCGAGGGGTGATAACATGCTAATTTGACATGATAATACATAATTATTTATGCATATTAAGGCATAAAAGATTCCATTCCTATGCATGTTATCATATTTATGAGTGTTTATCTATCATTCCATGAAAAAGTCATTATAATCTCAAAATACATTAATTTAGGGTTAATTATGATGAATTAAAGATAAATAATTCCATAACCCATCTTTACTTGAGATTATAATTAGTTTTTAAAGTTAAATAATGAGAGAAATTATTTTAGATACATTCATTCAATTTTCTAAGTTTTAAAATCTTAAAGAAATGAATGTATTTTTGAAATAGAAATGAAATCTCTTGTTATTTATTAACTTTGATTTTTTTTAGAATGATTGATAATTCAATTTCTGACCAAATGAAATAAATTTGAATTAATTTGGAGTTATATTTTGAAAGTTATGAATTTCCTCATTTTTAGGGATTTTTCTGGATTTTTTCTGAATTTTTCTAAATTTTTAATCAATTTTTAAGGATTTTTTGGAATTAAAAGTTGATTTTTCTAATTAAAAATTGATTTTTTGTATTATTATTATCGCGCAGGTAACATATGATAACATGCTAATTAGACAAGATAAAACATGATTATTGATGCAAATTAAGGCATAAATGATTTCATTGCTATGCATGTTATCATATTTATGAGTATTTATCTATCATTCCATGAAAAATTATTATAATCTCAAAATACTTTAAATTAGGGTTAAATATGATGAATTAAAGATAAATAATTTTATAACCCACATTTACTTGAGATAATAGGTGTTTTTAAAGTTAAAATAATAAGAGAAGTCATTTTATAAACATTTACTTAATTTTCTTAAGTTAAAATCTTTAAGAAATAAATGTATTTGTGAAATGGAAATTAAAACTCTCATTATTTATTAATTTTGACTTTTTAGAATGATTGAAAATTAAATTTCGGATCTAATGAAAGAAATTTGGATTAATCTGGAGTTATATTTTGAAAGTTATGAATTTTCTAATTTTAGGGATTCTTTTCGGATTCTTCTGAATTTATTTTTGATTTTTAAAGTTTTAAAACAATTAAAAAAGGGCAAAAAAGGCGTTTATTTTTGCGCGAGATCCATGTGGATGCGACGTGCCACAAGGCCCCACGCGAGCGCCTACGTGGCGAGAATGTGACACATATATTTATTTACTCGTAATATAGGGTTATAGTACATATAAGCATTCCGATTATTAGAATTCCCTAACCCTCTATTTTTGTCGCACCTTATAAACCTGTCTCTTTCCCTTTATTTTTACCGTGTGGGACTATGTTCCTCTGTTCTTTTTTAATGTAGGCGACGTGGATTAACGTGAGGCCTCGGATCAACGGCGCGTTGAATGCCACGCGTGGATCGCGTGGACTCAAAGTCCACTGGATCATCAATCAAAGCACGTGCCTTATTGGGGATTAAGTGAGATGAATCGCGACCGTCCATCAAGGAGTTATAACGGTTGAGATCAAATCGCGATGAAACGCATCAAGGAGCATTGGATCGCGATCTAACAACGACAGTTTCATGCGTTCTATAACGCATATACACGTGGCATCATCTCGTGCGTCCATCGGTGATCCGACGGACGCAACTTAATCATAACGGTTCACGATGAACCGTTTCATCAAAAGCTGTCGATTAAATCCGATCGGACGGTTACGCCCAAATGTCTTATAAATTGAGATGTTCTTCTCATTTGTAAGCCATTCGAGAGCAAATCAATACAATTGATCTGTTTAGACACTCACCCTCTTATATCTCTTGATATATCCTCTTCTAGACCCAATTTTGCGTTCATGGAGGGTTTAAGATCGAGATTTGGCCGAAAGACGAAGGAGAAATCGACGCTTGAACTCCATGATCACGATTTTTCGGATTTTTTATGAACAACCTTAATCCGGCGATTAATTGGGTTAATCTGATCGTAATCTTGGGTTAGTGGAAGGGTTTTTACTAATCTTTCATTTATTCTTGTTTAATTTCAGTTTAGATTAGGAATGTCAAGTTAATTTCATTTCAATCTTTCGATATTTTCGTGATTTTAAGTTTCGGAAAAATCACCTCACTTTGATCTTCAATTTCTCTGCGAAATCAAAGTTAAATTTCGATGATTTTTTGATTCCATGGAATCGCTTGAAGTTCTCTTTCATAATCAACCACTTTCCTCAATTTCTATCATCAATTCATTGTCCGATTTGATCAAAATATTAAGAGATCTCCATAAATTTCCTTAATTCCTTGTGGATTCGACCCTTATTTACCATTATACCCCTCAATTCAAGATATTTTCATCAAATTGGTAAGTTTGGACTTTGTTTTGACAGGAGACCGTGTGAAATCGATGACCTTGCGGTCTCCTCTCATCAACGTGGCTTTAGTCTGGAGCGTCCAATTAATCGCGATCGATGATCAAAGGTGGGAGATGATCTGGCGCAACGTGGAGCGTCTAATCACGTGATCAAGTCGCGATCGTCAATCTTCACTTAAGGCGCGGGGTACGTGGTGCAATATTATTCGCGCGAATCATTTTAAAAAGATCTAATCTTAGCCGTTAATCAAAGGATTTATAACGGCTGAAATTAAAACCGACAGAAATGCATTTGAAACGTTTGATCAAGATCCAACGACAAGCGTTTGATGTGTTATCCATAAAACACGTGATGTGGCATCATCTCAGCGGTCGATCGAAGATCCAATGGCTATGACTTAATCGTAACGATTCGTAAGGGTGTGTTTCATCAGAGCTGTTGATCGAAGATTAAATTGAGATCAAAAACTTACGCCCAATTCACGTTATAAATAAAGGTGTTCTTCGACGATGTAAAGCATTTCAGGGAAATTCGACTTAATCAAACTATTTAGACACCAAATCCCTTGAATCTCTTGCTCCCAATTGTTTCTAGACTCATTTTTGCGTCCACGGAGTGCTTGAGAGTGAGATTTCGATGATTGACAAGGAAGAAATCGACGCTTGAACTCCGACGATTGCATTTTCTGCATTTTGATGCATTGCCTTGATTCCAACGAGTAATTGGATCAATTCGAGCGCAGTCTTGGGCTAGGGATCGTGCTTCAACCTAATCTATCTTCGTGTAGCTTTAGATTTTATTTTTGAATCATAATTTGAGTCAAAAATATCTAATATAATCTATCAGTGATTCTTGATTCCATGGATTCATCTTCGAGTCCTCTTTCTAAAAATATGTAATTGCCTAATTTCTATCACCATTTCATTGTCTGATTTGATCAAATTTGAAGAGATCTTCAGAAATTACCTGAATTACATGTGGATTTGACCCTTATTTACCGATATACCCCTCAATTCGTGATTTAATCTTAAAATTGGTGAGTTTAGATATTATTTTTACTCTTGACTGTGTGTTTTCAATGACCATACGGTCTCAATTCGTCAAGGGGTAGAAGAATTTGGGCATCTGATGTTAGTTTAATCTAAGTTTGATAATTTACATAGGTGATTTCTTAATGTTAAAGAAATTTAATTAAATTGTTTTAGAATTTGATTGATAGTATTTTTTTTAGCCAAAATGATTTGAGAAAGGTATGTCTTTGTCAGTGCAAGTACCAAAGGCTTGAGTGACCCACCTCAACTTCAAAACACAAATGTCGCTTAGAATAAGCTCTAGGTTACTTAGTTTCTTATATGTTATTTAAACATCTGAAATATCATTATCATTATCTCGTTATTATAATAAGACAGATGGTCCTACATATAGATATTAATGACATAAACATATATTAAGTTTCATCACCATAAAGCTCTTAATATATTTATCTATTTTCTCTAGTTAATTTACAATACCATCAATATAGAACATCAATGTTAATATGATTTTATTGATAAAACATGCCATTTTTATTTTCTTTTTACTATTATTTTCCTTATGTAATTCCATTTTAATTTCAGTTCTTTATTAAATGTTATCTAACTTTTTTTCTTCCTTTGTTTTTAGGTACTTTAAAACAAAAAATAAATAAAAAATAAATATGAAAAAAATGAAAAAAAAACCCCTAAACCCTCCCCAACAAGCATGATCTCCTCTCTATGCAGTGAAGACGCTATGTTTCTTTTTTGCAGTGGAATATAGCTCTCTGGCTTGGTGGCAAAAAGTTTTCCCACTTGGTGATTGATCAACAAGCTCTCACTTGCAAACGAGATTCCTCCATCTCCAGCGATAGACATTTTTTTCTTCACTAGTATTTCCTTGACAAAGGAAACCAGGGAGTTCTCATTGTACCTCACAGTATTCTACGAGTATTGTTTTATAAAATCTTTCTTCAATCTCTCTGTCTCCTGCGATCTACGTTATCTATCTCAAAAATTTCTTCAATCTCTCTATCTCTATTAATTTTCATAAGCCTCTCTATCTTCGATGCACGATTTCATTTTCACACTTCTAGGTAAAATTGTATTTGCATTCCTTCACTTATATTTTCAGTTAGATTCAATCAGATATCACTCGTTTTGTTTCCAAATTTCAATTTGATTGCATATTTAATTTTTGATTTGTCTTATTTAGAACAAAAATCTTCTTTAGTTTGTCCTCACATTTTGACTAGTTTACAGACTTCGTTGGATTTTCTATTTGGTTCAGAATAATGATTGTCCATGTTTGATTTTAGGGAGAATTTCGTGAAGATTTCATGTTTTGTTCTTGATTGATTTAGTTATCCCAGAAATTTGGCTAGTTAGCTTTGTGTATATATTGATTAAGCTCTAAGATCTACAGCAGGGAGAATTTTGATTTATCTCTTGGGAAATTTGTTGTTTGATTATAATATAATTTGTTTAAAGACAAGTCTCAATTATATTGTGAAAATTTTTCTTTGAAGTTCACTTTGTTATATACTTGAAATCACCTTGTCTATTCTTTTGTGTTGAAGGAAGTTTTAGTTAATCAAAGGATCATTAGCTCTAGTTCTTAAGAAAGATTAAGCCATCATTTAGTCATCAAATAGATCTTTACTAGGGTTCATTAGTAGGCTCATTTATGCATTTAGGATCACTTTTGCATAATTAATACATTCAAGGGGGAAGACTCTTATTATAAAACTCAAAGGGAGAAGTCAAAGTTAAAGCTCAAGTAGAAGCTAAAGTCGAAGTCAAAGTCAAAGCAAATATTTCAAGGAGTTTATAATTCTTTCACTTTTTGGCAATTTACTTCTTACAGTTCTCATCTTTAAAATTTTATATTATTTTCTATCATTTGTATATTTTTAATTCAGCTTGAATTCCCTTTTATAGTAACACATTGTGTGAGTTTTTCTTAAGAATTAGAGGTAACTAGGAATACTCACACACACTATGTTGACTTTGGGCAAATCGTATTTACTCGTGAGGAATAAGGGGGAGATTCCTACGGAATTATATCAAGACAAGAAAAGTCTAGACAATTGATTAGAAAGTCAATTTGAGGCATATTTGCTATCTACCTTGCAAGATCACGTGAGATCAGGGACATGTGACCTACTTGGAGAGTGTGTGGATTTGATGATGAAACTTGGAGACTTAAGAGAGGTAAGTTCAACCAAAGGGGAGTAGGGAACAGCACATAGAGCTCTGGGAGTCGACTCATGGGAGGCGTGACAAGGGTGGTGTACCAAAGGACTGCGACAAAGTGAGGTCCCTAATCGAGAGCCTGAGCGGGTCAGATCAAAAGCTCGTGTTTTAACTTTAGTATGAATATCATGGCCAGTTAGTAATTTCTACTGGGGGATTAACAAGGTGAGGAGTGACTCTAGGGGGACTGTCTCCTCCTAGGACTAGCACAAGGGATTTAGACATTCTGTCAAGTATAAAAAAAACCTGGTGTACGAGTGATGTGAGGATTTGAGTGGATAATCAACAAATTCATAAAAAGATATAGAAAAACATAAATGGTCAAAAGATACAAATTCACCTCCCTCCCCTTAGCAAATTCACCATCCAATTGGGATTTTTGTCTGGTCCATGAAACCATCTCTTGAATATTATCATGCCAAAAGGCATTCAACACATCTAGTTGATGGATGTGCAAGCCCTGATTGATGGAAATTGCAAAAAGCATTCAAATGATTGTCATCTTGACTACCAAGAAAAAGATGCTCACATGAAGAAAGCCTACTTGTTGATTGCTTTATAGAATCAAATATCCTAGAAGGAGTGTGTTTGAGGTGGTATATCCATTATAGCTCAAGACCTGCTTATTGGATCATATGTGGTTCTAGATGAAATCTTGGAATGTTTCTATCATGGCCTTCATCCATTAAGGATTGTGGATGGCCTTTGTGAGTTTGGTGGGTTTGGTAGGGGTCAAGACAATAACTAGTAAACTTTAGAGGGGTGTACTATGGGGGAGTCAGTGTGGTCATCAAGGAGGGCTAAGTTTGTGTGTAAATGATGCTAAGAGAGCCAAGCTTGAGAGCAAGTGTGATGGATATTACGTGGCCCATAAGTCAAATCATACTTTCATGTATCTCATTTATATTCACTGAAATAGAATTTATTAATTATCATTATTGTGTAATATTTATATTGAAGTCCATGAGTATATGTAATGATTACACGAATTATGAGGAGACCATAATACAACGATCACTAGTCTTTAAGCATATGTTTTAAACATTACTATTCAAGGGATATTCAAGGACATAAAAAAATTTAAAAATGATAGTACTATCAAATCTAATTCATATGATATTTCTGATCATGTGGCCATTGGTGTGGAAATACCAAGGATCGATAGTGGGTATTCTTTGGGAAACTAGTTCATTATATTAATCAATATGAATCCATGAATAATATTATGCCTAAATATGAATCATATTGATTAATGTCATAGTTGTGTATGTAGTCATTTGACTTGAGAGACCAAAGACATTTTATGAATGGATAATTGTATTTTTCATTATGATTTGTAGGTCCTTAGCCACAAGATATGGCTAATTATGTTTTGATAATTGATTTTTCGATATGACATTAAGTCCACGAAGGTGATTGTGTTGTCAAGATGGGATCATCTACCCTTTGGTATTTGAAAATATTAATTGAAGGTATGAGATGCGATGAAATCCATAGCCAACATAATGGAAGTATTAGAAAATGTGTTTTAAATGAGCTCCTTGCATCAGTCCTAACTTGAGTCAACCTTCCCCCAAGTCATTTATGAATCTCGCACGAACAAAAGATAATATATATTTATTAACTGATGATGACAAAGGTTCTATGCAGGAATTCTTATATGCTCTATATCTCTTAGAGCACATGGTGTAGCTAGGCAACTTAACAGGCTAGCAACCCGATTGTTGGATTAGGTTAAATTCAATCTTTGATCAATTAATATATAAGCAGTATATATAATTACTAGGAAAGACCAATAAGTATTAATTGGTTTATTGAGTTATTAACTAGCAAGATATATGGACTTAGAGGGTCACACATATATTATCTATGGATGCTAGTAGATATAGATAGAAATATGAGGGTTTTTATTAAAAAAATCATATATCCAATGTTTATAAATAGGGGCACTATAGATAAGGTGTCCATGAAAGCCTTGTGGAAACTCTATCATTTCGTCTCTTTCTCTCTTATGATGAGCGCTAAAGAAGAGATCCAATCATCTAGCGATTGAGTGAATATTTCTAGATCATCTAGAGAATCTGACTTAAGCATGGTAATGCGGGTGGAAAACTACTACTTGACTTTAAACTATAAAATTTAAGAAACTTATTGGAGACATTGCCTTTTTTTCAATGGGGAAAACCATGTATATTTTTTGAATTCATTAATAAAGATGACATAATAGGAAAAACTAAGGTTACATGAAATAAGGAGTAGCCCTCACAAATTGGATTGTATGAGTCAAGAGTTTTAAAACATGCGAGAAGTAGAGATAGAAGGCAATTTGTAAGATTTGACGAGGGCACATGACTCCGAGAGAAATTGTTGTGGATGATATGTTGTGGAAAGATCAAACCAAGCGATGACTTAACCAAGCGAACTATTCATTTGTCAAGAAAACTTTTTCTCCTTACATCACCATTGCCAAAATGCACCATTCATCACCATGGGGCAACCTAATTGACCTCCTAAAGAAGAACTCCCTTTGTGCGCTTCTCCTTCCCCACGAAATAAGTTTTGTAAAATTTAATGAGCGTGGGGTCATGACTAGAAAGACGATGAAAATAAATTAAATCACTCATAGTCGTCAAAATGTGCAAAATTTTGCTTAAATTTATAGCACGATAGAGGACCTAGTGAGATGAATCAAAAAACTTCTCCTTGACCTTTATAAGTCGATCTGGTCCTTGGTACTTTGTGGGATTGTAGATGGGAGATGATTCAAACATTGTGTGGTGAGTTTTGGCACAGTTGATGATACTAATTCATATGGTCGTTGAATGCACACGATTTAGTGTCAAAAAAAATCCTCAACTTACCAAATTATAATTAATTGATTTAATTACAGAGTATAATGGTAAATAAGGGTCGAATCCACGGAGAATTAGGGAATTTTGAGAGACATCTTTGAAATTTGATCAAATCAGACGACGAATTGAGATTAGAAATTGGGCAATTTATAATATTATGAAAGATAAACTCAATTGCAAATCCATTGAATAAAAAATCAAGTGATTTGGATGATAATTCGCAGAGTAATCGAAGTTTGAAATTAGGAGAAAATTTCGTATCGCGAAATTGATTTAAAACCAAAATTAAACTAAAATTAAACTTAATCTACGATTCAAAATGTAAAATTAACTCTAAATGATGAAAGATTAAGATGAAAACACACAATCTAACCCAAAGTAGCTCTCAAAATGATCCAATTAATCGCCGGATGCATGGCTTTTCATTTTGCATTTTTGAAGATGAAATTTAAGTTCAAGATGTGATTTCTCCTCGATCTCTCGATCAAACTTTGATTTCAAACATTCCTCGGACGCAGAAATGAGTCAAGAACATGAAGAAATTAAATGGCACTCGAAATTGGTGTCTGGATAGTTCGAATTTCTTGAAATTTCAAGGGCGCCTTCTTTCGTCGCGAAGAACATGTATTTAAAGAAGAATTTTTGGGCGCGACCATCCGATGAAGAGGCGCCTTGCGATCGACGGTCGTGATCAAGCGTCCATCGATCGAATCATCGCAATTAAGTCAAGAGCGTCCAATTTCCGATGAAGGGCCGAGGTGAGTCCACGTGTTTCAATTTGAATAGTCGCGTCGATTGATCATCCGTTGGATTTTAATCCAACGATCGCGATATGTTGAAGAGGTCACCGATCGTAAGTGATCTCAGCCGTTATAACTCGCGAGATTAATGGCTGAGATGAATTCACTTAAATGGGATTTGAAGCACGTGTTTGATCCTTGATCGGGTGGACCTCGCGTCCACCGCATCTACGCGCAATGTTCCACGCGCTATCGATCCGACGCACTGGATGCTGCCACGTCGCCTGAAATCAAAACAAAAGAAGAATAGTAGTCCCACACGGAGGAATTTAACGAAACATGTCGGGTATATAATACAACGCGATTTAGAGGGTTAGCTTAAATCCGAAATATCGGATGCTTATATGTACTATAACCATACTAATACGAGTAAATATAAATATTGGCACGTCACCTCCGTGCCACGCAGGCACTCGCGGGGTCCACGTGGCTCTGCCACATCACATCCATGTGGGCTCGCGCGAAAAATGCACCCTTTTTGCCCATTTTTTTATTGTTTTAAATCATTTAAAAATCGAAATAAATTCATATAAATTCTAGAAAAATTCCTATAAATTATAAAAATCATAACTTTCAAAATACAACTCCAAATTAATTCAAATTTGTTTTGTTGGATCAGAAATTGAATAATCTATTATTATAAAAAGTCAAGTTATTAAAATAATTAGAGAATAAATATTAATTAATTTTATACATTCATGTATCTTATAAAATAAATTTATAAAAATACATAAATGTTAATAAAGATCTTTTCTCTTATATTTTCATCATTAAAACATGATTATGATCTTAAATATAATTAGGATTAAAAATCACAATGTTTAATTATGTATAATAATCCATAAATTGATGTATTTTAAGATCATAATATGAAATGATACAAAATGATAGAAATGTACTTAAAATATGATAACATGCATACATTTGGAATAATTAATGCTTTTATTTGCATTAATAATCATGTAATTTCAGGTATAAATAGCATGTTATCAATAGTCAAGGTAATAAGCAGAAGGTGGTGTTGATAAAGGAGTCTTCAACAAGTAGGCTTCGGAGAGGGTGCTTTGGAAGGAAAGACATGCACATTGATGCAGGAATGTTCTTCCTCATAGTTTCTATTAAAACTCTCTCGATAGTCTATGAATTGATGCCCATATATTTTTTATCATAATTGAGAATTTGAATTCCACTTATTGTTGGAGCCCTTTAGGATCTCATAGTCACTAGGTGCAAGCATGATCATGCACAAAAATGGGTCTCGATTTTTTTATGTTTCCTTCAATTGCTAGGGAGAGACAGGAAGAGAGAGAGAGAGAGAGAGAGAGAGCTTCAAACTTGGGACAAAAGACTTTTATTCTAATGGAGAAAATCATATTCCATTAGGCGGCTTGGATGGGAGAAATGTTTCAAGATGAACAACCCAATTTTGATCTCATTTCTTCTTTGAAAAGGAAAGGAAAGGTAAGGTGCCCTCCCATTATGAAGGAGAGTCTCTCATTTCATTTAAGTTGAAGCCCAAGGATGGACAGTTCAGAAATAGATGCCCTAGGCCTCATATGGGGTGGGGCATAAGTGGTGGAGGCAGATATGGGTTGATAAAGTGGATCCTACCGTCTTGGGCAGGCTAGAGATAGGCCTTCCACCTAAATGAACACCTCTTTAACCCTTTTCTCTTCCCCTTAATTCAATTCTGAACTCTCCTCTAAATACATCAAACCCCCAGGTCCAAGGTTTGGGGTTTGAAGGTCAAGCAGTGGCGAACCCTTTCTTCGTTGCATGTGTTCATCTAACATACCAAACAAAGATTCAAGTGGGCCCCTTGTTTGTAGTTTTTTTGTTCTCGACCATGTGTTGACTATTCTATAGATGTTTAGGCTATGGAATATTTCATTAAAGTTTATAATAGTGTAGGATAATAAAATAAAATTAAAAATATTAAATTACCAAGGCACAAAGGTCAAATAAGAGGAGATAGCTGAAATAAAAAATGATTGACTCAAAGAAAATTGTAAAAAGAAGAAAAAACTATCTATTGAAATCATACTTAAGCGTAGAAAAGTTTGCAAGAAACTGAAGAGAAAAGGAGTACAAAAGGATGAAAGAGGGGATGCTAAGTCTCATGAGATAAGTGGAATAGAAGAAGAGATAGTTGACATAAAGAATGGTTGACAAAAGAAAATTGCAAAGAGAAGAAAAAAACTGCCTATTGAAATCATACTTAGGCGTAGAGAAGTCTTCAAGAAACTGAAGAGAAAAGGAGTATAAAATGATCAAAGAGGATATGGTAAGTCTCATGAGATAAGCGGAACATAATTTAGGACAGAAAAATAATGAGATAGAGAGAAAGAGAGGAGAGAGAGAAATTAAATAGACAATGAAATGAAGACGTGGGAGAAATTGCCCCAAAAAGTGAGAGGGAGAGGAGAGAGAGGAGAGGGGAGAGGGGAGAGCTCCAAGTTTCTTCCTCAATTAATGATCTCATGAAGCACTAAGCATTAGGTAACAAGGAAATATGTAAGTGGCTCTTGATTGAGAAAAAAATTCCATTCATGAGTACAAGTAAAGCTACAATTCAAAATCTCGTTCATCAATATAGGACATTGATGATGGACGGGTTGATAAAATTGGACGTGCCACGGGGACTGAGAGGGAATCTAAGGATGGAAGACCTAGGGCCAACTACTATGATGAAGATGATCACTCTGTCAATAGGAAATAGGGTGCCTCCTCGCACGTCTTCGCTGAAGCTCTAGGGGTGCTTCGAGTAGAGTCACTCAGGGAAACCTCCAAGTCCACGCCCACATGAGCGTTGGGCCTCAAGTCGTCGAGGGTAGCTTGACGATCAACGAGACAGGTTGGACCACGATCTGAATCCGCTTGTATCACCCTACTGTCTAACCTAGTCTAGTTCCGGACGGCGGTGGAAGTAAGCACGGGAAGCACTATAAGAAGTAAAAGGACTTCAAATTAAGAAGGGGATGAGTGCCTAACTTGCAAGGAGCGAGCCTGGTCGGTCGTGGTGAGGGAGGTCGCTCGTACGCGGCACGAACGATGGGCAAAAGTGGGGCAAGATCTGGGCATGAGCACTCTAGAACAGCCAAGCGACAGGGCACGGGGCAGTCGAGCATGGCGTGTGGGACGTTGCGGGTGCAGTGAGGTTGCACAAGCGCGGACAGGGGCATGGCGCGGGTGCAGCATGGGGTAGGGCGCATGCGCAACTTCGGGCAGAGCGCGGGCGCGGCCTGGGCTGGGCTTGGACGCGGCTTGGACTGGGCGCAGCCCTAGGCCGGGTGCGGGCCCGGCCTGGAGCCAAGCGCAAGAGCGGCCAAGGGCCGGGTGCGAGCGCAGCCAAAGGACAAGGCGCGAGCATAGCTCGGGGCTGGGAGCTGGCGCGACCTAGGATGGGCGTGGGCGTGAGTGCGGCCTGAAGTCAGGTCGCATGTGTGACCTGGGATGAGGCGCGGTAGGGCACAGCGCGACTGGGGAAGACCGGGGTGCCGCGAGGTGGGTCGTAGGCAAGCACGAGTGCAGCCCGAATTGAGGTGGGGCAGGGCGACGCGAGCGTAGGGGTGAGGCAGGAGGCAAGCGCGGGGCGGACGAGGCACGGCGCGCAGAGGGCGCAAGCGCGGCTAGGGCGACGATGTGAGGGTGGCGAGCTGGTGGGCTGGACGACGGCACGAAGGCGAGGGCGCAAGGAGGGCAGTGTGATGGCAAGGGCCAGGTGGGCTGGGTGTTGGCGCAAGGGCAATGGCACGAGGAGGGCGATGTGAGGGTGGCGGAGAGGTAGGCTGGGCGATGGCGCAAGGGCGATAGCGCAGGGGCGACGACCAGACGGCGAGAGGGCGTCGGCATGGTGCGTTGGTACGACGGTGGTGGCGGCGATACGGGATGTGTCGCGGCAGCGGAAATTGCGATGGCGATGGGGATTGTGGCGGCGACAGTGGCGTGATCGCGGCAAGGGGAGTCAGCGAAAGGGGGCACCACAGTGGCACCTAAGCGTACTGCGGCGGCAGCGATGATGGCAATTGGTCTCCTTCCTCGATCTTCCTTGAGCAGTCACTCAAGCGGGAGAACACTCCTTCTTTTCTCAAATGACGGCTAGGGTTTGTGGGGGGTGACATAGCGTTTTATGCAGTCGTTAAAACACACAAACGTCGGTCAAACAAAATTTATAATTCTGAACTCACAATAACAAAGGTATAAAATCAAGTATAGTGTAAAGATTGGGTCGATCCACAGAGAACACGATTGACTTTGATCGCAGAATTGACTTGGTCAGACTTAGGTTTAATTAAGTATATTAAGAAATAAATTGATGGAGAATTATTTCTATACATGAACACAAGGGTTCTATGTGAACCTATCCTCCTCCTCCTCCTTTTTCCTTATCTACCACTTTGTGAAATTATCCATTCCTTAAATGGATGAAGAAGACCTCTCTAAATAAATAAAGAGAGAGTAGATCGTAAGGGATTTATTTCCCCTCCCTTCTCTATTTTATATTGATCTAAAGATTGACTTGGTCAAACATTTAATCCTTATCTTTAGAAAACCTAGAATTCCTTGAGTGGACCAAGTCAACCACCTTCTTCCTTGATATAGGATCCTAATTTCCAAACCTTATCCACTATATCATAGGAACCTTGTATTATTAATGATCTCAAGAAAGGAACATCAATAGGAACACACTTGTTATCCCATCCCTCTCCCTTTGAAATCCACCCTAGTTAATAGATTAGAAGAGATCTATTATTATGAAAGTACATTATGTGCTTATTATACTTCCTATTCAAGCAAGAATATTATGGTTACGGATGAAGGTGAAGATTTACCCTCAGCCATCATGAAGGCAATGAAGAAGTCTCAAAGCTCTTATGAAATCTGTGAAGTCATTG
>CM044105.1:8519704-8575016 GCA_024174645.1 Lemna minuta
GGCTACGACGGCGGCTTGGAGCCGCGGCGACGGCGGCGGCGTGGAGCGGATCCGGAGCTAGGGCAGAAGTAGGGGGCGGAGGCGGCGCGGCGCGGCGGCGCGCACGAACTGATGCGGCGGCAGCGGCGGCGGCGTCGGCGGTAGGACTTCTTCCCTAACCTTCCTTGAGCAGCCACTCGAGAGGAAGACTCTTCTTTTCTCAAATGACGGCTAGGGTTTGTGGGGGGGTCCCTTCCCCTCTTATAGAGCCCTTGGTGGGCCAAGAGAGGAAAGGGCCCACTTGAGGCCCACAACCCACACCCATACTCATAGAAATAGAATAAAGGTTCACAAAAAGGGAAAGGGCCTTAGGCTAGGGTCCCGAAACAAAGGGAAACCCACCCAAAGGCCTAAAGAGAAAGAGAAAGACATGCAAAGGCCCGCTTAAACACGTGCGGGCTAATAAAGTCATAATAAAATAGAAAACGGAAAAGATAGCTCCACGTGCGCGAGCTCTACGAAATGTGTCGTGGCAAGAAGAGGGCCTCACTTGGTGTAGTGAAACTCGGGATCCTTCGTCTTCGCCTGTCGAGGGGGCTGGACGCGCGTAGGTGTCGGCTCCACCGGCGCCGTAGTGTCATGCCTTGGTGGCGACGGGGGTCGTACGCCACCAACAAATCTTTAGATTAGGATTGTTTTCTATCTATTTATTCAATTTTCCTCATCTATTCATCCACATTTCCACATTTACAAACCCTAAAACATCATTTCCACCATCGATCAAGGTTTTTCAATCTTTGCAAGGAGTTTGGAAGCACTTGTTTGGTTCATTTCATCTCCGTGCTCATTTTCTTCCTTTCACCGTCCATTTCTGCTTTCTAAATCTAAAAATACCAAAAATAATCTTATGAATTCAATCTCTTAACCTTCCTCCCTGTGGATTTGACCTCGACTTGCCACTGTTCTAATTTAAAAATCAGATTTTGAAGAGTTGAGTATAAATTGGTTTGATACGTAAATTTGCGAGTTCAACTACCGCATTTTTACGCCTATCATCGATCATGTGTAGATGTGTACAAATAGAAATTACATGAAAAGTGATTCATACATGTACATTTTCAACTTAGTCCTCCTGAGTCTAAAGTGAGATCAACTAAATTTTTATTTATAATGGCAAAATTGATGATTAAACCACATGTCTATTACATAATAAGCGCACAAAATACAAAACTTGCATTAAAATTAGATATTACCATATGCTCTCAGGCCCATATAAGAAGTATGTTCATGGAAGACTTTAGCCAACATTGCTGTAGTGAGTGGATCTGCTATCATGGAGTTTATATCGATGTGCTCAATAGATAGTTGGTCATTTTGAACTCATTCTTTAACAACCAGGCACTTGATATCTATATGTTTAGATTTTGTTAAGCTGAGATTGTTATTGGCAAACATAAAAATTGATTGGTTGTCACAATAAAGCTTAAGTGGTTTTTCAATTCCTTGAACTATCTTCAAATTTGTGACAAATTTTTTTAGCCAATTGTCATGATTTGATGCTTCGTAGCGGGCTATATATTATGCTGCCATAGTAGAAGATGCTATGAGTGCTTGTTTAGCGCTTTTTCATGAGATAGCTCTTCCTGCTAGCTGATAAGTCATAAATCTTAGTGATCAAACATGCTTTTGTAATGAACTCCCTATGCAACTCTCTGTATTTATTTGCATGTTTTATCCACATTTTATTATGAAATTATGATTTTCATAAATTTGAGACCTTGCCCTAAAATTATGCAAAATTATGTATTTTTAAGAGAACTAACCCCTACTTGACTCTTAGAGTCAAGTGGAGTCGATCTCATCAAAGATGTTTTGAGACAATTTCAGGGCTTAGGTTGATCAACATGAACCCAAGAAGCTAGAGGAGACATTCCAAGAATTTTTGGAGCAGCCCATGAAGATGTCAAGACATCAATTGAAAGGTCCATCAAGACCAAAAATGGGAAGCAAGTGAGAGTGCCTTCTAAGATGAATTAATGGGCTGTAATGTGATTGGAGGACCCCCTATGGATCCGCATTCAAGGCAGGAGAAGAGGATCCCGACCGCTGAAGCTCGGGAGATCCAATGGCCGCCTTCTCTCTCTCTCTTTTTCCCGATTTAAACTCTTAGGGCTATTTGAGAAAGACTTGTCATTCTGATTCAGTCCAGCCTGCGTTGGAAGCCTGTGTGCAACTAGATCATTGTCCCTCTTACCTGAGTAAGAGCCAAGAGGAACAAGGGCATCTAGAGCTGGTAGAGAGGAAGAGGAAGAAGAGACCCTCAGGCCTTGACGGGCATGACAAAATGTACCTCTATCTCATTCTCTTCCTCGTCCCCTCTTTCCTCCCTTTTCTGCAGGTTACCCTCGTGGCAGGTAGCCGCAGAGCTTCCGACGCCGCCGGCTTCGACCATGACTCCTCCTGCAATCTAGAATTCCAGGAATCCTCGTGTTTGACGTTGCACTCCATTATCGCTCTAGCCCAAAAGCCAATTTCTGAAATCGGTTTTGAATAAAAACTTCACCAAATATATCATTTCGCCAATTTATTTTGCTTCCGATTGTCTTCGCATCACCTCTATAATTGCGTGCACATCTGCTGCAGATGTGTTCCTGCTCAAAACCGATTTTCAAAATTGGTTTTGAATAAATAACTCACCAAAATATTTGTTTCGTCAGTTTTTTAATTCTTTCATAGTTGAATTTCACTTCGCTCTTGTCCTCGTGCTCACGAGAGTTACCGCTGCCCGTCTGCAGTTGTGCGTCTCCCTAAAACCGAACTTGGTAATCGGTTTTGAGTTACAAAAATCCAAAAAAATTATTTGTTTCACCTGTTAAGCTGCTCCTCAATGTCTTCGTATCTCATCCTTCATCGCACGCACTTCCGCTGCTGCTGCCCGCCTGCAGTTGCGTGCCTGCCCACAATCAATTTCATAAATCGGTTTTGAATCAAAACAGATTTCACGGTAAGCATTATTTCTACTTCTCTCACTCATCTTTAGTCTATGATAGTCCACCCTGTGTCTCGCACCCCCATGTCTCTTTGCTTTCTCTTCTCCTTCATGTCTCTCTCTCCTCTTTTATATTAATTACCTTTATTCATCTCGAATCCATTCTCTCTCTCTTACTGTTCGCGTCTTTGGCCTCTCTACAATCATTCTCTGTATTCTTTTCTTTTCTTATTTCTTACTTCTTATTTAGAGAATAAGAATCTCTACTTCTTACTCATTATTCTCTACACTCTTTCTTCTTATTTATTCTCTACTTACATCTTCTGCACTTTTCTTTTCTTACTTCTCCTCAATAACTCTCTTTAGTCCCTATTCTTCTCATTTATTTCCATTATTTCTAATATATTTTGCTAAATCACGTGAAAATTAATCTATGTTTCATCTTAGAAATGTTCTAAATCTTAAGTAAACTTCTAAAATATACATTTCCTTAGTTCATGTAGTAGTCTCAATCTTCAAACCTTGAGAAGGTGTCAAGCATTTTCTAAACATTCTAAAAAATCTGTTTAAATTGGAAATTCGCTGGCCAATCACCCGCTCCCTATGGATCGACCCTTGCTTGCCCTAGGCTCGTGAGGTTTATAAACGTTGTTGCGTAAGCTCAAAGACTCACACGACATAATAATTATTGATATTGTTTATCATTGATTAATACCACATTTTGAGCTTATCACTGACAAATAAGTATAGCCTGAAGTTGATGTTTTGCTATCAATGCATCCAGCAAAATCACAATCAGAATACCCAATGATATCTAGTTCTTCTGATTTTCTGTACGTGAACATAAATTCTTTGTCTTCTGTAAATATCTCAAAAGTCTCTTTGTTGCCTTCCAATGTGCCATACCCAAGTTACTCATGTATCGACCCAAAACCCCCACCATATAAGCAATATCTGGTCGTGAACAAAGTTGATCATACATAAGACTCCTAACAACTTGTGCATACGGAAATTTTTGCATCTCTTGAATTTCTAATGTATTCTTTGTACATTGATTAAGACTTAGTTTGTCTCGTTTAGCAATTGGGGTATCTAATTGTTTACAATCCTGCATGCCATATCTTTGAAGAAGCTTATGAATAACACCGTTTTGTGGAAATCCTAAGATATTTTTAGAACAATCTCTGTAAATTAGAATGTCTAAAATATAAGAGGCATCACCAAGGTCCTTTATCTTAAATTTGTTTGATAGAAACTTCTTGGTGTCACGTAATAAGTTTAGATCGTTAGTGGCAAGTAAAATGTCATCCACATATAATACTAGAAAAATATACTTTCTCCTACTAAACTTATTATATATACATTCATCAACAATGTTTATCACAAAGCCGAACGAACTAATTATTCTATGAAATTTTTGATACCATTGATGAGAAGATCGATTTAGTCCATAGAGATATTTCTTTAATTTGTAAACCATGGACTTTGAATCCCAGATCACAAAATTTTTCAGTTATTCCATATAGATGGTTTCATCGATTTCTCTATTTAGAAATGTGGGCTTACATCAATTTGATGTAACTCAAGATCAAAATGAGTGACAAGTGCCATTATGATTCTAAATGAATCCTTTGATGATATTGCAGAAAAGTTTTCATTAGAATCAATGCCTTCACATTAAGTAAATCCTTTTGCAACAAAATGCGCCTTATATATTTCTATGATACTTCATGCACTAATATCATGCATTTTATGCCTTAACATCTTACATTTTATGCACTTTTTATTAAAAATCTAATCACAAATACATTTTATCATGTTTTAAAATGAATAAAATGATAATTCCTATATTTTAGAGGATATTCTTGATTTTTCATAAATTGTAGCATTTTATGAGCATTTAATGATATTGATTTATGAAGAATATTGATTTAATGATATTTAATTTATGGGCATTTTCTTTTCTCGATTTTATATAATTTTTAAAGAATTTTTAGAAATTAAACTTATAAAATCACTCTCTATCTCTCTCTCTCTTAATCTTGATCTCGAATCTCTCGATCGCCATCCCCTCTCTCTCTCTCTTTCTCTCTCTTTTGATTGCTCTCTCTCTCTCTCCTGCGATCGCTCTCCCTCTCTTGTGATTTCTTTCTCTCTCTTATGATCGTCTTCTCTCTCCCACAATCGCAATTTCATGCACTAATACCATGCAATTTCATACACTAATACCATTCAATTTCATGAATTAAATGTAGGGAGATTTTCCTCAGTCTATTTTTTTGAGTGAAGATTGATGAATTGATGGCACCTGCCCCAAAAAAAAGCCCATACATTAGGCATTGTTTCAAATGATAACCCCGTCTATGTACGTCTAGCAGGGAAATGTAGATGGATGAAAAAAGAGAAAGAAATAAGGTGAGAGCAGGAGAGATTCTCTAATGCCAATTTACTCATTTGTGGAAGGCAACGGTGATCACCATAGTCAGCCCATGAATGAGAGAGAGAGAGAGAGAGAGAGAGAGAGAGAGAGAGAGACAATGGTCAAGAAGAGAGAGACTAGAAGATAGAGTTGATGGGGAGCATGGACTCATCCAGCTTCCATGCCCGCACTCTTCACATCTACCTGACCTAATTGCTCTCCACTCTTTTATCTACCCTTTTCTTGCAGAAACTTCCCTCTATCTACAAGCCCAATCCCCACTAGCCTTAAGCCATCTAAGGGGTTTTATTTTCTAAGCACACGTCAATTCATGTGTTCCCTCCCCCATAGTATTCCTCATCCATGGGACCATATCAGATTCTCAACATCTCGCCGTCTGATTGTATCACACATTTTGTTTAGGGTTCTTAGAAGAATTAACAAAACATAATTAATAATAGCTTTAAAAGTGACTAAAAGATAATTAATAACACTGGAACCTAAAGTGATATAGTTCAAAATTTTACAACGAATATAAAATTATTCAAAGCACAAATTTTAATTAACGATAAGAAAAATGAACACCAAAAATATTGTTACAGTTTTGATGGTGGTGGTGCTTTTAAGTGAAATAAATCATGAATGCAAAAACTTAGAAAGGAGTTCATAACTTATTTTTTGGCCGCATAATATAATTTCATCAAGTTCTGAAATTGGTGAGATGATGAGACTCAATGCAACTAGGCTCCAGTGATTCAACACAACCTTGCCAGTTGTTCTGCTGAGATGATGTTCTGATGATTTGTGAAATAAGAAGACCTTGATGACAGAAATGGAAATGTTTCGAATTGAGAAGATAGAGAGAGAAAGAGAGATGGAATCGACGATGAGAGATGTAAACCTGGGAGAAATAGAGAGAAAGAGTAAGAGAGACTAGGGTTCTACATCTACACCATGGCTAGGGTTACTCCTATGTTTTTCAGGTTTTTCCTTACTATGTGATCGATATAGTTTGATCCATCAAGACTAAAGTTTCACAATCAATCACACAATCACTTAACTAGGCCTAAAAATCGATCAATGAATGCAAGACGTAATCAATTGTAAGGTTCGATTAAGATCGGTAAATATTTTATCAAGTTGTCTTGTCTTTAGAAAGGTCTGATGATCCAAATGGATTCATCATATTTAGAAATAGAAAATGAAAAATAGTTTATGAGAGAGAGTCTCGTCCAGAGATCAACATGATCATTAGATTTGTCCATCTGATGCTATAATTGAAACCAAGAAGCAGCAACCTCAAGGATACAGGAAAATGTAACCATGTTAATTGTAACTATATTTCTACTATGACACGCTTAAGAATGTATTATATGATGAATCTTTGCAAAATACTTTAAATGATGACTAAAATTTTGGATCTCGATGAACATTGTCAATGAAAATATGAAAAGCGAGAGAAAACAAAAACCAAGATGAGATTTTGATAACCAGCGTCAAAATTAGGGATAAGAAAAAGCAAAAGAGTGATACCCTCCAGAGGATGCATGCAATAGATAGACCATACATGAAATATCCTAACCTAAATTTCTTAAGCAATGATTTATGTATGATAAGCCATCCGACATAACTATATTAAGTCTCCAGCCAATTTAATGAAATTAATCTACAATCATGGAATTGAATAATGCACCAGCCAGTTTGTAGATGTCTTGCGATGAACAAAAGAAACTAGAATACCTCAATCATCTAGTCAAGTCAACATCAGTACATGATTTGAAAACTGTATCCTCAGGGACACAAACTCGAAATATTTCAATAAACAACTTGATTATGGAATAACCAGCCTTCACACTTAAAAAGGTTCATTAAGTGAGTTCAGACTATATTCTATGTTATAGATTTTCAAAGAGGGCCCAAATCAATTAAGGGCATCTAATTTCTACATGAGAGAATACTAAGAAATGAGCAAGGAAGCATGACTTAAAATAAATAAGAGAACCCACATAGAGAACCAGATTTCATGCTTAAAATTTTTCATAAAATCATAAACAAAGAAGGCCCAAATAAGACAAGTAGATATAATTTCCAGTGAGAGAATTTTACACAATGGCAAGAAGAGTGTAAAATATTCCAGAAACTGACTTAAAATAACATAAAATGGGCCCAATTTCATGCACTACTATCATGCATTTTATGCCTTAATATCACACATTTTATGCACTTTTTATTAAAAATCTAATCATAAATGCATGTTATGATGTTTTAAAATGAAGAAAATGATAATTCTTATATTGTAGAGGATATTCTTGATTTTTCATAAATTATAGCATTTTATGAGTATTTAATTATATTGATTTATCAAGAATATTGATTTAATGATATTTAATTTATGGGCATTTTCTTTTCTCGATTTTATGTAATTTTTAAAGAATTTTGAGAAATTAAAATTATGAAAGTCAATCTCTATCTCTCTCTCTCTCTCTTAATCTTGATCTCGATCTCTCGATCGCCATCAATATCTCTCCCACTCTCTCTCTCTTTCTCTCTCTCCCGCGATTGCTCTCCCTCTCTCGCGATTTCTTTCTCTCTCTTTCGCTCGTCTTCTCTATCCCACAATCGCTCTCCCTCTTTTGCAATTTCATTCTCTGTCCTCCTCTCCCTCTCTCTTCTGCGGATCTCCAAATCTCATGTCCTCCTCGCTCTCTCCGCGTTCTCTCCTCTCATGCGTGCGACGGAAATTTTCCCGTCGCGCGCATTCTTTGCCTTCTCTCGTGATGCCCTCTCTCTTCTCTCTCCCACTCTTCTTTCTCCCGTTTCTCTCGCGTTTTCTCTCTCTCTCTCTCCTCGCATCTCCTCGCGATGAAAATTGCTTCTATTGCAAGGCGAGGCGCAAGGAGAACCCCCTCTCCAATTCCTTTTTTTCCTCGCTCTCTCTCTCTTGTAATTGCTCTCTCTCTCTCTCTCATGATCTCTCTATTTTGCTCCCCCTCTCCTCTCTCATGTCTCCTTGCACGTGCGTGCAAGCGCGCGTGATGGGGAGAAAATTTTCTCCCCCTCTTATTCTTACTATCTCCTCCTCTTATTCTTCCTACCTCCTCCTCCTCCTCTCTCTCTCTCTCTCCCGTGATCTCTCTGTCTCTATCTCTCTCTCTCTCCCTCTCTCTTTCTCTCGTGATAGAACTTCTGTCGCGAGAAGCAGTGCGAGGAGAGGCGCACCTGCGCAGCCTCTCCTCTCACTCTTTTCTTCCCTTCCCAGCATGCACATGCGTGCATAAGGGAGAGGAGAAGATCTTCTCCCTCTCTCTCCTTGACTTCTCTCCCACTCCCCCTCGCTTCTTGCTCTCCCACTCCCCCTCCCTTATGCAGCATGCACATGCGTGCAAAAGGGAGAGAAGAGAGAGGAGAGAGAGTGAGAGGATTTATCTTTTTTTTTTAGCGTATGACTGAGCGGGAGCAAGTTGACTAAGCGGGAGGGGTTTGATTGGTAGAATTTGAGGAGAGAGAAGGCTAAATCAACGGCCACAAATGCTTCAACTTAAAATCTTGGTATCTCATGATCTTGATTGACTTAGGGGCTAAAATTTTGTGTGTATGATCGTCATTTCAAGATCCAGGAATCTGTTGGGGCTGATTTAAGTTCTGAGATAAAAAAATTAGGGCTATGAATGTTTTATTGTGTGCCTCTAGCTTTGGCTAGCAATAAGGAAATAATGCAGCGATTTACCATTCTTCATGTATAGAACTCCATTTTTAGTGAGTTTCTTCTCTTCTCTTTTCATTCTTCAAGTTAGATGCAAGATGCCTAGCCCACACGAAATGTACAAGCTCTAGAAGGTATATTTTACTTAGAGAGCATCACTAGATATGTTTTCATCATGAATATTTAGATTAGGATCATCTTCTAACCATTTCTTCCATTTTCTTTATCTTTTTATCAATATTTTCTCATTTTCAAACCCTCAAATCAATTTTCCACCGTTGATAAAAGGTTTTCAATCTTTGAATAGATTTTGGAAACATTTGATCGATTCATTTAGTTCCCGTGTACACCTTCTTCCTTTCATCGATCATTTCCGCTTTCTTAATTGACAAAACGTTTTATGCGGTCGTTAAAACACACAAAATTCGGTCAAACAAAATTTATAATTCCAAACTCACAATGATAAAGATATAAAATCAAGTAAAGTGTAAGTATTGGGTCGATCCACAGAGAACAAGGTTGACTTTTATTTCAGAGTTGAGTTGGTCAAATTTAGGATTAATTCAAGATTTTAAGAAGTAGAAATGAGATTTAATGAATGGAAATGATATAAATATATGAGGTAGGAGATTTTAAGATTTTAGACCTCTGATTTGACAGAGAAAAGTCAAAAGTGAAGGTCAAAGCATTGACTTTGACCAACAATCAACTTTATGTAAAATCAGATAATCAAAAGATGTCAGAAGATTATGAAAATTATATATTCAGAATTTATAGAGCAAATGGAATTTATTGATATAAAATTCGTGATTTTTTGATAAGAAATGGATTTATTATGAATTATTAAAAATCAAAGATCAGAAAAATCCCGAAATGAACACTTTAGAGAAAATCATCAAATTGACTTATCCAATGAAATCTTTCAATTTACATATTAATAGAAATCTAACAACAAAAGGATTCCAAAAAGACCAAAATTATCAAATTCTGATTTATATTTTAAGAGTAATTGATCCCGCAAGTCAACGCCTATACTCAGATTGAAAATGAATAGTGATTGGTCAAACGTTAAATTTAGGGACCAATGATCTTGGAATTTTACAAATTTGCTATCCACAGAAAGGTGACGAAACAAGGAATCCACTGAAACCAGAATCAAGTGATTCGGATTTAAGATCAGAGAGATATCCTATTTTCAAAATAAACAAAAATTTGAACCGAAATTGGGTGAAATTGAAGAACACAATGACTTGAAACATAAAATTAACTATCTAAAACTAATCAAAACTCAAATTACCATCAGATAATCGATCGAGTCTCACTGCTAACCCGATTGCTGTGAAGATAGGGCTTCAATTCACGTGGATTGAAGTGAATTTGCGTGGTTTCTTCCTCGACGGACGTTTGACGTTCAAGGGGAAAATTCGAGGAAATCCGACGATTAATCACGACGAATCCTGCCTTAATCAGATCGCGATCAAGTATAAATGCAGGGGAATCATGATGAACTCAAGATCTTCCTTTAAATTCGCTTAATTCCTTCATGAATTGATCAAAAGTTGAGAAAAGAAGAGAAGAACATCGGTTTTTAAAGGGAAATTCCCTCAAGAAATGCGGGCCTTTTGATTCGATGAAAGGCCGATTGATGGCCACAGTCGCACGATGATCGTGGGCCATCAATGGGAGTCAATCATGGCCACAATCATGTGGCAAATGAGCCACGATCGCATGGCGAATGAGCCACGATCGCGCTACGATCATGGCTCACTATCGCGTGATGATCGTGAGCCACGATCTCACTTGGATGTGTGTCCGCTGTCTGATGGCCATCATCGCATCGAGATGCATCCAGATGTGTCCACATGTCCCCCCTCGATGTGCTGAAATTGTGATGAGTCGTGACCGTCCGATGTAGCCACGTGGTGCAAGGTGATGCGCTGATCACGTTCACCTAAACTCCTTTCAGCACACGTGCTTGATTGATGATCGCGTGCACTCGAGTCCACACGATCGACGCACCTTACGTGGCGTGATTCTGATCCAACGCACGCGACACCGCCACATGTCCTGCACAGAAAGTTCTCTGTGGGAACATAGTCCCACACTGAAGGAAAAAAAGAGAGGATATCAAGTATAAAACGTGGGGCGGTTTAAAGCCTTTGTGTTACCGCCCCAATCCTATATCCAGGGCCCAGTAACCCGTGGGCCCTTCATTTGCAAGCCCCCCTACCACGTGGTGCCACCCGGGCATCCGCGTGGACTCGCGTGGCCCCTGCCACGCGTCCGTGCCACATGGCGCCACCTGAGCTCTATGTGTGGACTCGCGTAGCTCTGCCACGTGGCCTTGCGTGTCGCATTGCATCCGCGCGGGTTCCGCGTGCCACGTCAGCTTCCCATGCCACGTTAGCTCCACGGTCTTGCGGTAAATAACCCCACTTTTTTGCGATTTTAATTAAGAAATAAAATTAATAAAATCAGTAAAAATCAAATTAAAATAAAAAAAAGTCTAAAATGTTCAGAAATCCATATCTCTTAAAATATAACTCCTTTTAATCTCAAATTTTCTCCATTGGATCACAATTCTCTTTCTTTTTAATATCATGCCATTTAAAATAACACTAAGGCATTCATTAAGATTTAGATCTTTTAATCATCCAATCATTCTTTAATAGAATTAATCCTTTAAATCTTCTACTAAAGTCAAAGTAAGGTAATTAATTTCTATTTATTTAACCTTGTAAAAGATTAAACATTCATAAAGCACATAATTAACCTTAAATTATGCATAAATATGAACTTTAGTAGAATGGCATACCAATGGAGAAAATTCATAAAATTACGATAACATGCATCATAATTACATAAAATAAGCATGAATATGGGTTAAATAAGATAAGAATTTAAGTTAGAAATGTATGTTATCATTAACCTAAGAACATAAAAAAAATATCTTCTGATTTCAATCATTTAACCTTCCTCCTTGTGGATTTGACCTTGACTTCACATTGTTCTAAATTTAAATTTGAATTTCGAAGAGTTGAGTATAAATTTGTTTGATATGTAAATTTGTGCATTCAACGACTGTATTTTTATGCATATCAATTACCTTTTAAATCCCTCTTGGTTTTAAATGTCCATTTACAACCAATAGGTTTCAATCCGTTAGATAACTGAAGAAGATTCCAAACGTCGTTTTAATGTATAGATTTTATCTCTTCCTTCATGACACCAATCCACTTGTGAGCATTGAAGCTCTTCAAGGCTCGCTTTAAATTAATAGGATCATTTTCCTTTATCTCAAGGATAGCCTCATTGTTTGAAATTTGACTTCCCTTTTCAATTGTGGATTCTCTTGATGCAAATAATTCTTGAGGATATGAAATTTTACCATAGGAAGTTGAGGGACGTGAAAGATTTTCTTGAGCACTTGAAAGAATTAAATTATCTTCTACATTAACACTATCATCATGTTCTTCGTCAAAGTCAATGTTGCTAACTTTATTTCCCTTGTCAAATTCAATATCCTCAAAGAAATGTGCATTTCTAGTTTCAAAGATACTTCTAGTACTAGGATCATAAAATTTGAAACCCCAAGATTTTTCTAAAAATTCAACAAAATAACAACTTATTGTTTTGGAGTCTAGTTTTCTTTTCTTAAGAACATAAGGTCGTGCTTGAGCTGGATATCCCCAAATATGAAGATGCTTCAAACTGGGTTTTCTTCATGTCTATAGTTCATATGGTGTCTTTATTGTTACTTTTCTTGGAAACTCTATTTAATGAGTATATGGTTCTATTTTAATGCCTCACCTCATAAACTCTTGTGAAAAGATTACTCAACCATCATACTTCTCACCATATCTTGAAGTGTCCGATTTCCCCGCTTAGCTATGTGACGAAAACGATTTATGCAGTCGTTGAAAACACAAATTGTCGGTTAAACAAAATTTATAGTTTCGAACTCACAATAACAAAAATATAAAATCAAGTATAGTGTAAATATCAGATCGATCCACAGAGAGCACAATTGACTTTGATCAAAGGGTTGACTTGGTCAAACTAAGGTTTAATTAGAGATTTTAAGAAATGAAAGTGATATATAATTATTGGAAATGATATGAATATATCGCAAAATATATTTTAAGAAATTTAGAAAATGATTTGACGAAGAAAAGTCAAAAATAAAGTTCAAAGCGTAGACTTTGACTAGACGTTGACTTTCTATAAATTTTAGAGAAGAAAAAGAGGGTAAAATATTACAAAAGTTATATATTCAGAAACTAGAGAAAAAATGGAAAATTTTGATATATAATTCATGATTTTTAGAGAAGAATTGGATTTATTATAGTTTATTGAATATCAATGATCAGAAAAATCCTGAAATGAACACTTTGATCAAAATCATCAAATTGACTAACTAAATGACATCCAAATAAAAAAATTCACATATGAATAAAAAGCTAACAATCAGAGGAGTCCAAAACGACCAAAATTATTGAATTTCACCTTGTATTTTTAGAGTAATTGCCCTTGCAAGTCAACACCTAAATTTGGATTGAAAATGAATAGTCGATGGTCAAACGTCAAATCGAAGGGTCAAATGGTGATGGAATTTTACGAATTAGATATCCATAGAAAGCTGATGAAAACAAGGAATCCAAGTAAAACTAAATCAACAATTTGGACTTAAGATTAGGGAGAAATCCTTGTTTGAAGATCAGAAAAAATGTGGACTCGAATTTGGACGAAAAGATGAAAATTCTGATTTCTAAACTAAAATTACCTATCTACATCTAATCTAAACTACATAAATTATAAGGATTACAATCAAATCACACTACTAATGCGATTTCCGCGAAAGATTAGGCTTCAAATCGCGTTGATTAAAGTGTATTTCTCCGTTCAAGGGAAGATTTCAATCAATTCTTGCAATGATTCGTGATCAGTCCTGCGTCAATATGATCATGAAGAACTTAAGATATTTCTCCAAAATGGCTTAATTTCTTCATGATTCAATCAAAAGTTAAGTTTACAAAGGGAAGAACATCTATTTATTGGAAAATAGACACGAAAAACACAGGGTTGTCCGATTCACTGAAGAGACTTTGGACGGCTGAGATTGCGCGATTTTGATGGGCCACAATCCCACGATCCCGCGATTATCGCATGTCTAATCTTCATTGGAGAATCCACATGAAGCCACGTGTCATTCCATGAGCTGCCAAAGACGCGATTAAATCGCGGCCATAGCATCTCACTTAAGCAATCGACGGTTATGAAATGCTCACGTGCTTTGATGTTTATCTAGTGGACTGAGATCCACCAGATTAACGCGTCTTGATTGGCGCGAATCGATTCGATGTGCCACGCGATGCCACGTGGCCTTCAAAATCTATGAGGGCGGTTTGTCCCACATTGAGAAAAATAGGTAAGGTGAACGGGTTTATATGGCATAACCGACTTAAGGGGTGCATCGCCCATATAGGCCTAGTACGCCCCTAAATTACCTGGGACCACTAACCCGTGGGCCCATCAAACGCCAGATGCATGTCCGTTGGTTTTAATCTCAACCATTATAACTCTTTTGATCAACGGCTAAGATTAAATCGATTCGCCGACGAATCAAATCATGCCACGTATCCCACGCCTTAAGTGAAGATCAACGATCGCAATGTCATCGCGCGATCGGACGTCCCACGTTGCGCCACGCCACATCTCGCGTTTGATCATCGATTGGGATTGATTGGACGCTCCAGATTGCCACACGTCACCTACGCGCTAATAATAATCCAAAAAATTGATTTTTAATTCCAAAAAATCCTGAAAAAGTCATTAAAAATTCAGAAAAAGTTCAGAAAAAAATCTAGAAAAATCCCTAAAAATTAGAAAATTCATAACTTTCAAAATATAACTCCAAATTAATTCAAATTTGTTTCATTTGATCAGAAATTAAATTCTCGATCATTCTAAAAAATCAAATTTAAGAAATAACAATAGATTTAATTTCTATTTCAGAAAAATACATCCATTTCTTTAACATTTTAAAACTTTAAATGAATGTATATAAAATGATTTCTCTCATTATTGAAATTTAAAACTACTTACAATCTCAATTTAATATGGGTTATAAAATTATTTATCTTTAATTCATCATAATTAACCCTAAATTAATGTATTTTGAGATTATAGTGGTTTTTAATAGAATGATAGATAAACACTCATAAATATGATAACGTGCATACGAATGGAATCTTTTATGCCTTAATATGCATAAATAACATATGTAAAATTAAGTTAGATGGAGAAATAACATTAAGTAAATAAGGGTTACTATCATGTAGTAAAGATGATGTGCGAATAACATTGTCTTCATAAATGATATTAACTTTTCTATTTCCAAAGTTAAACTAAACTTGTCTAGTGTAGATGTAGACACCAGATGGCGTCTAAAAGATCGTACAACAAAAGTATCTATTAGATTGACAAAATGACTAGTGTTTAGAAGCAATCTAAATATTCAGATCTCGTGTAAAAAAAAGTTCCAAACTCACCAATTAAAGGATTAAATCACTAATTAAGAAGTATTGTGGTGAATAAGGGTCGAATCCAATGGAGAAATAAGGGAAATTTTTAGATATCTTTAAAATTTGATCAAATTAGACAATGAATTGAGGTGGGAAATAAGGGAATTTTGTATATCATGAAAGATAACTCCAATACAAATCCAAAAAAATCAAAAATCACTGACTTTGGATTAGAATTCGCAGAGAAATCGTAGATTTAAATTTGAGATAGAAATTCGATCGCGAAATTTCATAAAAACTGAAATTTAAACAAAATTAAACTTAATCTACGATTCAAAATGTAAATCTAATACTAAATGATGAAATATTAGGATGAAAACACACAATATAACCCAAAGTCATGCTTGAAATGATCCAATTAATCACCAGATTCATGGGATTTTCATTCCGCGATTTCAAAAACGAAGTTTGGCATTCAAGATGTGATTTGTTCTAATTCTTTCAATCAATTTCTGATTTCAAAGCACTCCTTGGCCGCGGAAATGAGTGTAGAAGATGTAGAAAATCAATATATTTTCAGATTGTGGTGTCTAGACAGTTCGATTTGCTCAAAAACCACAAGAATGGTTTTCTATTACGAAGAACATCTCAATTTATAGGTGAAATTGGGCGTAACCGTCGGATGCGTCGATTCGATCTGATCAATGTTTGAGATTAAACGCCGCTTGATCGAATCGAAGTCATTAAGTTGCGTTCATCCGATAGTAGATGGAGTGTCCAGATTTTGCCACGTCGCAGGTGAAGAGAAGGCATCGCTTCATTTTTTCCGTTTGATCTTCATCGGATGATCGCGATGAATCCATGTGTCCAGCAGGCGCATTAAATCCCGAACGTTATAACTCCTAGATGAAACGTCTGAGATTAGACGTTGATTGATCAAATCGTCGTCTAATAGGATGTCGCGAGTTATCCCGTCTGAGTAAGTGACATCCAACGCACGTGATTCAATCACTCGATCGGACGTCTTACCGTGCGCCACTTCACTTGAAAAATAAAGAAATAAACATAGTCTCACACGGATCAAAAGATAAGGTTTTATCGCATATATAAGATAGGGGATTGATAACGTGTCATTGATGCATTCATTTTCATCATTATAAATGGGTTTTAACACATAATTTTTAGTCATATAATGCACGTTATCATATTTTTATGATATTTTTGCATTCATCACATTCCACTCATATACTCAACTTGCATCTATTTAGTGCATAATTTAGTAAAAAAAATAGATATTTCAAATCATGTACTATTCTTTTCAATTACTTATGCTATGAGACTAACCCCATTTGACTCTTTTCGAAGTCAAGTGGTTGAATTCTCATATTTTCTATGAGTTAATGTGAATGTAGGGACATAGGTATGCAACTAGGAAAGCATGGATATGGATGACGATAAGAGGAAAAAGGAAACAACTCTCTACTAAATTTGAACACCAAGACAACCATATTTTTATGAAATATGGTAAATGAGGTTTGGATTTGGTAAAGCTATCATCATAAGATTTTTAGGTTAATCCAAAATTGATTTCGAGTGAATATTGGGCCAATCTCCTTATTTTTAAGGAGGTTGGACCAAGCTTAATTTTTATTAAATGAGACCTTAATTTTTTCTCATGATTTTAGATATTTTCGGATAAAAAGATAAAGAATTTAATTCTTGATCCAATAGAGAAAATTTCATGAAAAAATGAGTTGTATTTTGTGAGATATTTAATTTCTAAGTTTAGGGATTTTTCTAGAATTTTTCTGGAATTTTTCTGAGTTTTTTAGGGACTTTTCAGATTTTGAGCATATTTATGAAAACGCCACTCTGATTTTTAAAGTGAAAATTTACAAAAATGCCCTCTGATTTTCGAAGTCAGAATTTATGAAAATGCCACTCCCATTTTTAAAGTGAAAAATTACAGAAATGCCCCTCTGATTTACAGGAATTTTTGAAGTCAGTAATTTACAGAAATGCCTCTCTGCACTATCTCAATGAAAGACTATGATTTCTCTAAATTAAAATCTTGATATCTCATGATCTAGATGAAGTTTTGAACTGAAATTTTATTTATAGATTCATCTTTTAGCCCTCTATCCATCTATACCCTTGAATCAAACAATCAAGCTTGAAAAAAAATGATTTTAATAATTGGACTCTTTTACCCCTCTTTACACTCAAACCCTAAGAACTCACTATAAAAGCCTTCATTTTCTCTCTCCTTGCATTTTTTGGCTCTCTGTTAACATCAGGCTACCAGAAGGAAAGGGAGAGGAGGCCAAGGCCCAAGGAGGAGCATAGTTTGATGCTCCACCTTGTAGTGCAGAAAGGAGCAAGCAAATATCGTGATCAGAGCGGATCGAGCATCACCCGGCCTAGGACGGGCACACCGACGGGGTTTGTGCGATGATCCATATTGAGTTCTTGCTTGTGTTCATCATCTCCATAAACAGTAAACTTTTATTTTCCTTTTGTTTTATTTTTCTTTCTTATTTTCTTTTAATATAGTGGCTTTGACATCATCGAGACTTGCAACTCTCTCTCTCCCTATCGCTACACATCGATTCGTCGATCCATTGCTACCGCTGACCACTCTTCTCACCTTGTCATCATCTCATCCCCATTGCATTTTTTTTCTAAATTGTTTTTCCATTAGAATTCATATTTCTGTCCTAATTAAAAAAGAAACATAAAAACTATCACTCATATTCATCTCTACATGTCGCATTTACATTTGCACTTCTTTCCAAGCTCTCACTTCTTCCACACTCTCTCACCTTTCATTTGAATATCTAATCTCATTACCTCAGCTCCATGTGGATTTGACTCTTGCTTACACTATACTAAGTAAGGAAATATAATTTTTTATTGCATGAAATCGATACACAACAACGATGGAAAACACGCGTAATCGAGTTCATCAGAGATATTAACAGGTTAGCTTAAATCCTAATGGATGCTCAAACCCATTAACTAATCACTCATGCACATGTGCGCACTCACACGCGCACACGCGCATACGTCTCACGCATACACGTCACACACACACGTCACGCACACGTGTATACGTGTCACTTGCACATGCATCCACGCGTCGCCACGTGGCGATGCTCTGCCACATCAGCACGCAGTTTAAAAACACTTTTTTTATTCTATTTTTAATTATTTAAAAACAAAAAATAGAGTTAAATAAATTCAGAAAAATTTCATAAAATTC
Source organism: Lemna minuta (assembly GCA_024174645.1). Classification (NCBI taxonomy): domain Eukaryota; kingdom Viridiplantae; phylum Streptophyta; class Magnoliopsida; order Alismatales; family Araceae; genus Lemna; species Lemna minuta. The sequence continues at coordinate 8,538,581 of CM044105.1, forward strand.
CTAAAAATTGGAAAATTCATAACTTTTCAAATAGAATTCCAAATTAATTCAAATTTGGTTTGTTGGATCAGAAATTATATTATCTATCATTATAAAAATTCAAAATATTAAAATAACAAGAGAATAAATTTTATTTTAAAAAATACACTCATGTATCTTATAAAATAAATTTAGAAAAAATACATGAGTGTAAATAAAAATCATTTCTCTTATCATTTAATCATGAAAATATAATTATGATCTTAAATATAAATAGGATTAGAACTATATTATTTAACTATGCATAATCATCCATAAAATGATATATTTTATATCATTACATGAAATTACATAAAATGATAGAAATGTACTTAAAATATGATAGCATGCATACAAATGGATCAATTAATGCCTCAATTTGGATTAATAATCATGTAAATTTATGTATAAATTTGATGTTATCAATCCCCTCTACTCTAGCTGAAGAATTTTTGCTAGTGTATACATATTTCTCCTCATTTCTTGGCTTCCAACAATGGTGGCAACCCTACATGAACACACTAACATGAATAATAGTACTAAAATCTACCGGCCAAGTATCGGTAGGTACAGAGGCTAGATTAACTTATGTACAAACAAGAGTAAGGGACTTACCTTTCTTTTCTCTCCAAGCATGATATATAATACATTCTTTCTTAAAATGACAAGGTTTGCGGAAATGGAAACAAGTCAGTGCTTTATCTTGCTTTTGCCTCTTCTGGGCCTTTGGTAGAGTAAATCCTTGTTTGTGCTTATCATGTTTCCTTTTCTTGGTTTTAGAGGTAGAGGTGAAATTTGCGCTTTCCATAATTAACTTCATTTCATCGGAGTTCTTCTTGAGTGCAAAGTGATGTAAGGTCTTCAATACTTCATTTATGCTCTTGTATACTATATGTTAACTTGAAATGATCAAATCTTGGTGGAAGTGATTTGAGAAAAATTTCATTAGCATATTTTTTTGTTACTTCCATACCCAATTGTCCTAGTTTTGCTGCCACTGTATTCATTTAGTATATATGTTCTCTTACATGTCCTAGACCTTTGTATTGCATGGAAGATAGCTTTGTAAATAACTCCCCAGGTTTCACAACTTTATTTTTAAAGAATTTTTTCTCTATCTTCTCGATAAATTCCTTGGTGGTCAGGTCTTTGTTTTCAAGTTCTCCTTGATAAACTTCTTGAATCACTAATTTTAGAGTCATTAAACATACTCTATTTGAAGTTTTCCATTTGTGATATTGCTCGGCATCCTCTTCTAGGGGTTTAGGGTTTCTCATGGCACAATCAACATTATCATAGGCTAATGCCATCATGACATCATTCTTCCAATTTTTATAATTTGTAGAAGTCAAAATAGGAACCCTATTTTCTTGTATAATAATATATTCGTCTGAATATGCTACATAAAAAGGACAAAGAGTAACTCACAACTGAATTTGAAAATTTTCAAATATACATTTTCCAAGACATCAGTGCACATTAATGAGTCATCTTCAGACAACCACATCCCTTGGTAGCAACATCTTCATGTGATAAATGTCATTGACAATAAGTTCTTGACAAAACGCAAGCTATCTTTTGGCTGCTTTACCCTTCACAATGAACAAATTAATGAATAATTGTCACATGATAATTCTCACAAGTATGTGTAATCTAGTGTGACTGTCGCCTACCTTTTGGCTGGCTAGAGCCGACATTTCGATGTACATACTCCATCTAAGATTTGGAATAAAAGATTTCAAACAAGAGAGCCCACTTTTGCATAATGTTGCTTAAATCTAAAAGTCCAAAATCATAGATATGTATATAATTTGCAAAGTGATGAATTTGTTTTTTTAACATAAGCCTAGCCTAATTTATTAGGGCCTTTTAGCCCTATTTAGGCTTTAAGAATTTATTAGGGTCTTCAACATTAGCCCTATTTAAAATGACCCCTTTTTTGTGTCATTTTTTTATTTTTTATTTATACCTTATTGAGCCCTAAATTTGGACCAATTCTACCTTATTGGACCAATTTTTGCTAAACTTGGCCCCTGCCCTTTGTTGAGCCCAAAGTCGATGTGTGTTTAAGCCCGACAAACTTACTATTGATACTCGAGAAAACTAAGTCCGGATGGAGATAATAAAGGCGTATAGCTATCTAGGTCAATTCACAGGGATTCTAGGGCACGAGAATATCAATAATAGAAGTAGAGATGAGGGTAATGATAAAGGACTGGTGGTCAACTCTTCAAGTTGACCGTGGGAAGAAGGATTTTTAATGGATGATGTAAGTAAACCTACATATGCAAAGATCCTAAATTGAGAGTACAAAAGAATTAGTGACATGAATAACTAAGGAAATCTAAACCATGTAGAAATAAAAGAAATAAGAGGGGGAAGAAGTAAGAGAAATGAGATGAGAAGTTGGGCAATCGGGAGAGAAAGGTAATAAGAGAGAGAGGGAAATGGAGAGAATAAAGAGCTAGAGAGGGGATGTTTTTAGGGGAAATAAATAGAGAGGAGTACTAAAATAGATAACTAGAAAAGGATAAATGTGAGAGTGTGTTTGAGGGAAGGGAGTGACTTGCAAAAAATTACTTAGCCGAGAGAGATATTAGAAAGAGTAGGAGAAAGAGAGAGATTAGAAAGAGTAGGATCAAGAGAGAGAGAGTTAGCGAGAGAGAACTAGATAAAGAATGAGAGAGAGGGAGATAGAGAGAATGTGGATTTTGAGAAAGAACATAATTAGAGAGAGGAACGTGATGAGAGAGAGAGAAGGATAGAGGAAGCGGGAGTAGAAAAGAAAGGACGACGAAGATAAATAGAGACGAAATAGATGGAGAACGGAAGAGAAACAAAAAGACGCAGAGAAGGAAATGGAAGTTGTGAGAGAATAGGAGAGAGAAATCTAGAAGGAAGGGGGAGCAAGAGCATGTAAGCTAGAAAACAAGGAGAATCAAGCTGGAGAGGGAGAGAAAACGACAACCAGAGCATGAGAGGTGAGCCTCAAGAGAGGTTGAATGGGAAATCGTGAGACAGAAGAGAATAAGGAGAAAGGAGGGGATTGTAATTGTCAGGAGGTGAACTTTGGAAGAGAACGGTAGTGGACCGAGAAGAGGGGACGAAATCAGAAATAGAAATTGGGAAACAAAAAGGAGGTCTCGACGTGGAGGGGGAGATTAGGAGAGAGAAGCGAGTTTGCGGAAGGAAAAGAGAGAGGAAGAATCGCAAAACCAAAGAGAAACTAATTCTATCAGCGGCGACTGGGAATAGAGGAGAGAGAGAATGTAGAGCAAAAGAAAGAGGAATTGGAAGAGATTGATAGGGAGAGAAGGCTTGAGAGAACTTGGAACGACAAGGAAACTGTGGAGAGCAGAGGAAGGACTAGCAATTGGGAGAGGGAGTGAATTCATTGGAAGGGGAATAAAAGAGAGAGAAAGGGAAATTTTGGGGAAGATAGAGAGAGCAAGAGAGATAGAAAGACAAAAGATAAATTCGGAAGAGGGAGACAATATCGGGATTCAAGAGGTAGAGAGAAAACAAAGAAGACGGAAAAATGGAGAGATAGGAAGATCAAAAGAGGAAAAGAAAAGAATGTGAGAGATAACGATAGAACAAGTGAGAGAAGGGGAGATTTTGGGAGGGAGATGCGAGACGAAAGTTAGAGGAAGGGAGAACTGAAAATTCGAGATGAAGAGGAGAGAGAGAGGCAAAAGAATAAGAGAAGTGAGAGGGATATGGAGTGCCGCATAATGGAGTTAAAGAGGGAGAGGAAGAGACTGTTGACTCCCGATAAGCTATCGACGTTCTCACTCTAACCTCCGTAAGAGATTAGAAGAAAAACACGAAGGATAACCACTGAAATAAAGTGTTTGCTCTCACACACAATTCGCGAACGCGAAGTCCAGTTAAATAGAACTATCACTCCTTGAGAGAGAAGAATAATATCCTAACTAACTTCGTCGCCTACTATTGTAGTGAGTTTCGTGGCTGCCGCATTGCCATTATAACAGACGGCGATGAATGACCATGATTCTACCTGCAAAAGTAGAAACTACCCGAGAAGAGAAAAAAAACGCACAAGTTAGTTGCGGCCATCGTGCGAGCGGAAATCGACGACCTCTACGGTTTTTCGGTGAATTGGGAGCAATTCTTCAGAGACGACTTTCGGAAAAGGGATCGTAATGGAAGGAAGGAGAGCATGCAAAAGAGAGAAAATGGAGAAGATATGAAATGGAGAGAGAGAGGGAGTCATGAGAAGGAAAGAGAGAAATCGATGAAGCGTTGGTGACCAAGAATGTGAGAAAGAAATTTAAGGAGCGTAAGAGGAATCAGATGAGAGGAAGATCAAGAGTTGGAGAGGGAGAGAGAGACAAGAAGGAATGAAAAGAAAAACAAGAGAAGGAAGAAGGGAAATTGATCGTAAGGGAGAAAATAAGCCGAGAGCAAAATGGAAGACGAGCACGTGAAATGGAGATGGGGGAAGACGAGAAAATTCGAAAGAAAGAGGAATGAATACTTTCGGGGAGAGCGAAGAAGAGGACAGAAAAGCGGAGATCCTGAGAGGCTATCGGAGAAAGAGAATGTGAGGGAGAGGCCTAAAGAAATCGGAGATTTAGAGGGATTCAAGATCCGTGCAAGGGAATTTGAAGGGGGGAGAGATGAAAAATGACCGCGGTTGAAAAACTTTCTAAGAAGAAAACCTAAAAAAAGCACTTGAGAAGCAAGAAGAAGCTGAAAAAGAAGGGGGAAGAAGAGGAGACTCCCGAGAGAGCTTTTTTCCCCTTTAATTCACCCGAGTCTCCACTTTGGCTGGGCTCACATTTCCTTTGATCGGGCTCACCCTTCTTGCTTTGGACAGCCCATTAAGCCTTTTAAACCTTCTCTTTTGGAGGATCTTTCTACTCTTCCTCTTGTATAGTTCTTGAAAAGAAGAAAAACAAAAGTCATGTAAAATAAACTCTTTTTGATGCATTAATAGTCTACAACATCAAGCTATGAGATAGTAGAGGAGATGGTGTATTCAAGAGTTTAATAGGATTAAATAAGAGCAATTCATGGGTGCTTATAACTACATTTCATGTTCTTATCACCCTTTATTTATTTTATTGGGCCAATTTTAACAAAAAATTGGCCCTTTCTATAAGCTCCATGTGTAACCCTTATTCTCTCTCTCCTTCCTCCTCTTCTTCAAGTGAATAGGTTGAGACACTTGCGGCAATTTTGTCGTAATTTCCAGAGATTTCGGCTATAATCTTCAACGATTTCATCAATTCTAGTGATTTCAGTGAGGATTTCGGTGATTGCGGTGGTTTCGGCAACTGCGGTGGTTTCAGCGGCCGCCAAAATCAATAATTGTGGAAAGCGTGAAGATTTTGCAATTTCATATGAAGATGGAATCATAAGAACCACTGCAGGAGGAGGTTCTAATTGATCATCTAATAATTCGGAGGCGATGAAGAGTCTTGGAATGCCTTTGATAACATGCAATTTCATGCATTTACATGATGCATTTTATGCATTTTCTTCTTTAAAATATAATCATAAATGGATGTTATCATGATTTAAAATGATTCAATTGATAAATTCTATGTTTTCAAAGATATTCTTATTTTTTACAATTTAATAGAATTTTATGATTATTTTAATGACGTTCATTCATCAATAATATATATCTTTTCATATATAATGACCTAACATTTTTTCTGAATTTTTTTAGAATGCTTTTGAGAATTTTTAGAAATTAAAATCCTTAAAAAATGAATACATTAAAGAAAATAAAATATAATAAAAGGGAAATATGAAAAAAGCAAGAGAGGAGAAAAAATTGTTCTCCCTCACTCTCTTCTCTCCGGATTTATTTCTCTTTCCTTTTCTATCTTTCTCTCTCTCTCTCTCTCGTGATGGAACTTCTCATTGCGGCACGCCATCTTCTCTCTCCTGCGACGGAAATTTCCGTCGGGAGGAGGGATTGTGCTCCCTCTCCTTCTCATTATTATCCTCTTCCCTTTTTCTCTTTTTCTTCTCATCTCTCCCTCTCTCACGATGGAAAATGATTCCGTCAAGAGGAGAGGCGAACCTCTCTCCCTTTCTCTTTCTTTCTCTCTATTTCATTCTCTCTCTCCCGCAATCTCTCTGTATCTCTCTATCCCGATCGCCTCCCTCTCTCTCGCTTCTCTCACAATGGAAAATCTTCATCACGAAGAGAGAAGCGCCTTCGTCAATCTCTCTCCATCTCTCGCATGAGGGGGATAAATTATTTTCCCCGTATCCACTCCTCTTTCTCACGCAACGGAAATCGTTTCCGTCGCGCATGTCTCTTCATCTTCTTCCTCCACTCTCTTCCTCTCTCTTTCCTTCTCTTCTCTCTTCTCCTCCCATCTCCAAACTCTTCTACGCCCTCACTTTCTTTGCTTCTGCACCCTTGCATTCTCTCACTCGCCTCTCCCTCTCTCCCGATGGAGAAAAATTCTGTCGTGAGAAGAGGTGCACCTCTGCAACCTTCCCACTTCTTCCGTGCCATTTCTCCCTCTCTCTTGCACACGTCCTCCATGCTTTTTGCCATCGCATAGAGAGAGAGGAGAGAGAAATTTATCCTTTTTTGTTTTAAATGCACGTAGTTTGACCGCGGCGGGATGAGGAGGCTGATCAGTGCGATCTGAGGAGAAAGAGACGATATCAACAGTCCAAATTCATCTAAATTAAAAACTTGATATCAGACAATCCTGATGAAGTTAGGGGTTGAAATTTTATGGGCATGATTGTCATTCCAAGCTCGACAAATCTGTTGGGGCTGATTTAAGTTCTAAGAAGAAAATATTGGGGTCATGAATGTTTATTTGTTTGCCTCTTACATTGGCTAGCCAGAAGGAAAGAAGTTAGCCATTGACCATTCTTCATGTATGGATTACCATTTTTAGTGAGTTTCTTCTCTTCTCTTTTCGTTCTTCATTTTGGATGCAAGATGCCTAGCTCAGGAAAAATGTATGGGCTCTCAAAGGTATGTTTTTATTAGAGAGCATCACTAGATGTGTTTTCATCATAAATACTTAGATTAGGATCATTTCTATTCATCATTTCTATTTTCCCTCACTAGCTTTATTATTATTTTCTCATTTTCAAAACCTAAAATCACTTTTCCACCATCAATCAAGGGTTTTCAATCTTCAAAAGGAGTTTGGAAGCATTTGATCAGTTTAGCTCATTTCCGTAAACATCTTCTTCCTTCCGTCGATCATTTTAACTTTCTAAATCTAATAATACCAAAAATTTTTATTATTTCAATCTTTTAACCCTCCTCTCTGTGGATTCAACCTCGACTCGCCATTTTTCTCAATTTAAATTTGAATTTGAAGAGTTGATTATAAATTTTTTTGATATGTAAATTTGCTCACTCAACAACCATATTTTTATGCTTATCAGCCTCCGAATCATTTCAATCGCCACTTCTTGAGGTTTTGATTTTTTTTTCAGTTATTGATTTTCATATGGCGGTAATTATTTTTATTTTTTAAGTGATTCTATCAGTTACAATCAGGAAATGAATTTTAACTAACGTAGAATCGCAATAAAATGAACTAAGAATCTTAAGAATCAGTAGAAGAAATAGAGGAAGATGATCTTCTATGTACAAATTGACTGACAAGGAGCTTTTGGCGAACGAGGAATTACTCTTCACTGTCAAAGCTTCCTCTCGACGCTTTGTCAAAGCTCTTTCTTTGATGATACAAGGGATTGATAAAAGAAGACTGATGCATAGGATTGCCCCCCCTCCCGTCAAGATGCATCACGAAGCAGGGGTTGACTGAAAGTTTGACCAAAATCAATATTTCCCCTTCTTCACTCTTTCTTCTTTTCTTTTCTTTTTAAGAACAATATCGAATCAGTATGTTCTCTGAATCCATTTTCAAAATCAATGATAATTTCCTCTACTTCAATTCTGAATCGAATCAAGTCTACCCAATGAATATTTCAAGGAAAATAAAAAAAAGATCTGATGAAGTTTTAGAAGACCCAAGGAAGATTTCTTTTGAAATTCCATGAGTTAAAGGATAAAAACACTAAATATCTCAATGAATATATAAAATGAACTTATTATCCTAATGAATAGATGCATAGGAGGCTCAGATACCAATTTTTAGAAACTTTGGATGGCATCTTAAATTCATTAGTACAATTAGAAACATAAAACAAAAATTAACTTATACCTGAATTCATTGCATGATTCTTCATCTTTGAAAAATTCTTAACTGGAGAATAGTCTCTTGAATCTCCCCAAGATAACCTCTTGATCTCTAGAAGAAATGAGAATCTATCTAGAGGGTTATGGACATTGGATTACTCAAGTGGACCATGGCCTCCTATTTATAGAGAGTGAGGAGAGCTTAAGCCTCTAAATCATAATTAGTCAGCCCATTATTGACTATTAACTGATTTAATTGCCTCTACACATAACTAATCTGCACACACATCAATGAATGACTTGATCCCCTTATTTAATATAATTGAATAAAAAAATAGGATTGAATGATAGCTAATCCACAATAATACATAACTATGTCCCCTTAATTGAGATTAAACCTAAAAAATTGATTTATAGCTTGGTAGAAATCTACATAAGTATATAAACAAATATATAGATAGAAAAATAGAAAAATAGATAAATAGATAGATAGATAAATTCAGATATTTATAGATCATTATATGGATGTATATATAGCACAGATAGATAAATAAATAAATAGATTAATTGATAGTAGATAGAAATATAACTAGAGACATAGATAGTTAAAAAATAGAGCAATAGATAGATATGATATTTAACCGATGAGTATATCTAGATATTAATCTATTGATATATAAATAGTGATATACATACATAGATATATAGATATATGGATTGATAGACAGATGGATAGGTAGATCCATTGATAGATAGATAACTTTCTAGATAGATCAAAGGATAGATTGATGGATAGAAAGATCGATTGATAGATTGATAACCTGATTGATATGTGTAGTAATTTATCAATAGATAGATAGATTTACAGAAAGAAAAAGGTAGATCGATAGATAGATAGATAGCTTAATTAATTTATTGATATATCTGCAGGTTCTCAGATCGATAGATAAGTAAATTGATAGATAGATAGATACATATATAGATTGATTGATAGATGATAGGTTGATTAATTGAATGGAATATCAATAGATCAGTGGAATAATAGATACATAAATAGATAGATACACAGATACATAGGTTGATAAATAGATAGATCAAGGGATGGGGGGATAGATGGATAGGTATACTTATAAGTACATATAAAGATGTACAGAAAGACAGCAATAGGTTGATTGATGGACTGATTGATATGTGGATAGGTAGATCATTAGATAGATATGTAGGTAGATAGATAGAGAGAGAGATAAATATATATATATATATATATATGTATGTATGGATTGATCAATAGATAGATAGAAAGATAGGTTGATAGAGATAGATAGATTGACTGGTATATGTATCGATCAATAAATAGGTAGATGAATAGACAGATAGATATATGTGTTGATTGATTTACTTATTGATATGTTTGACTGCCTTCATTCGTGCATTTTTTTCTGTGGGGGGGGGGGGTGGGGGGGGTGGGGGAGAGAGAGAGAGAGAGAGATTTTAAACTGGAGTCACTGCCGTAACAGAAGTGATATGATTGGAGGAATCTTAGCCTCTCAAGTTCTTCCGAATGTTACGGGAGAGTGTGATGGATGAAGAACAGATAATCCAAAGTCTCCTCCGATAAAGAAATTACCCATTTGCAATTGGGACGGACGAATATCCCTGGGCCATCCGTCCTAGAGACGGTGGAGGGTCCTTCCGAACCGAAAAACCCTGCAAGATGGCGACTTGATGAGTGCGTTCCCAAGGCAGACAACAATCTTAGTCATTATCCGAGAAAAAGAGTGCCAAAATGATCAATCGGTGCCAACTTGAGGCATGAGAATGTCCAGATGCACGCTCCAGGGCTTCAGATCTCAGCCACCAGTTCCATTTTTTTTTCTCCAAATTCTGGCATCTCCGTCAGTATACACGAAGGGTAGGTACAGCAAGAAAGACAGCGGAAAACCGATTTGGCCGACGTTGAATTGACTCTTCTTTCATAATTATCTTTTAATTGGATAAGCATGGTATTAGGCTGAAGAAAATCAAACGGCAATCCAATGATTACCGTGCCAGATGCGTGGAGATAACACGGCATGTCGCGCCGAACTTGTCGTATAGGTACTTGTTGACTTGGGGTGGAGGGCACGTGGCGCACGGATAGAGCTAGATGGGACGCCGAAGACTCCTGTATTACATAACGCCTCCGCGTCGCAGCCGCAGACGATGGAAGAAAGTTTGCAGAAGACTCAACGCCTTTCCTCCATTATTTTACTCAAGTCTTGAATCTTCCGCATCTATAAATCCAGGATTTCCTCTTTTCTTATTCCTATGTTTGAATTCTTTTTCAGGCTTCCTGTGTAAGCTTGGGTTCATCTTCCAAAGGTCAAAATGGAGGAATTGGAGGAAGCCGAAGTGCTGTGGCCGGAAGATTCCCAACTCCGACCATCTTCCAACTCAAAAGCCCAAGTTTACCGCGATTCCGATTGGAATAGCTCCCAGCAGACCGCAGCAATGAATATTCCTCAGGTAAGATCAGCGAAGTCCAATGGTGCGTGGATTTCTGGGGTTTCCAAGGGAGAAGAAGATGGTAGCAATGGCGGGTCAAGCGGACGGAAGACGATAGTCCCTCCTCATCTTCTGGTAGCCCGACGGTTCAGCGAGAAGATGGCATCATCCGTCTGCTCGGGCCAGGGCAGGACACTCAAGGGCCGCGATCTCAGGCAATTCAGAGACTCGATTCTCCGGCTCACGGGTTTCCTTGAAAGATGACCGCTTATTCGTTCCCCAGACGATCGAGAAGCCATTTGTTCGTCCGTCCGGAAACCAATAACATGAGCCGGATTTTTTTTCAACCATGACTTATCAATATTCAAACCATCCCACCTCGGTTCCATCTTTCTTTTCTTGTTTATTCTCTGCCTGGTGCAACCCTAATTCGTAGGAAGAAAATTAAAATTTTGAAGACGTTTTCCCCGTCTTCTCTATCTTGTCTCGTGCGTATTTTGCATGCACTCGAGCTTCGTCAGCGGCACAATTTCGCCGAGCCTGACGTGTCGATTCCTCAGTTTGTCCTGTGCTATCGCGAGCCTGACGCTCGCTTGCTTGCACATTTATCTAACCCGGAGTCCACATCCCCGGGAGATTTTTCACACGGTATCACTAGGGATGCGGCCAATGATAGAAGACTTCAACAACACGGCGGAGGGAGTGCGCGCGCGAGAGAGAGAGAGACACACACACACGAAAGCGTTTCGCCGAATTTCATCTTAGCATGGGTAAACACATGATTAAGTCAGCGTTTCCATGAAGAGAAATATGATAAGACACGGCTGTCACGCCAATTAGAATCTGATGAGCTGGTCACTAAAAAATAGGCGTTAAACCTGATATCTGACTTCTCTAACTGACATCACCATGGCGTAAATCTTCTTCGATACGAGTCAACCAATCAAGAGATATATGCTTGAAAAGAGAGAAGCCTACTCTGATTTTTGGCGTCATTTATTTTTATCTTTGTTATCTTTATTGAACCCAAAGTGACGAATATTATCTTATATATCCAATATTCCTTCCTCTATCGGCCCCTTAGATATTTTCCCCTCCTTTCACGAGTTCTTCCCTAGACAACTCTTTGGTCATTCATCTAGATTTCCCCAAAGGAAGTTTTTATCCAAATTAGGTAATCACCCCTTAACCCTTTATAATGGCTTTGTTATCTTGGTTCCAAGGGGATATTCACCACTATCAACATCTAATCTGTGGAGAAGAGTGATAAATTCAGTTCCAGGGTTGTAATTAGTTGTTACGGTCAATTGAATTCATGTAAAAAAATAGATTTCCTACCTTAATATTGTAGTTAAGTAATGATCAATCCTCATGGAGCCTATAACGTGAGATTAATAGGCTGAAGTATGAGGGCCATACTAATAAATAGGGAAACAAGAATTTCAACACATGAATTTGGGATATTTGGCATGGTAATTAGGGAGAATGATACATGGTTGTTTTATGTTTTGATATATATAGAAGATAATGGAAATGGATATCAAATTTGGGATTTAGAAAAAGAAGTAGAAAAATTAAAGATGAGAATAAAGAGAATAGAGAATATTTGAAAGATGATTGTGAGAATGAAGAAATGAGCAACTATTTTTATCACAAATAGAAATATGATTTTTACACTAATAAAGGAGGGATTTCAAGAATCACATAAATCAAATTTTCATAGTTGTCCTTGAAAGAGCCATGTTTAATGATATGGAATTGATATGATCATTTTTATCAGTTTTGGATGATTTAAATACATGATTCTTGATAATACTCATATGAAATTTGTCTACTCATAACATGCAATTTTTACATGAAATTATATGATTATTAATACAAATTAACTCTTAAAACATTCTATTCCTATGCATGTTATCATGTTTTGAGTGTATATTTATCATTCTATGAAATTTAAGTTATAATATCAAAATGCACTATTTTAGGGATAACCATGGATAATTAAAGAGAAAATATTTAAATATTATATTATTACCATCTATATTTGAGATTATAATTAGGTTTCAATGATAAATAATACGATCAAATACTTTTTATACTCATTTATTTTTCTAACTTTTTTCTTAAAGAAATGAGTGTTTTTTTGAAATAAAATTTATTCTCTTGTTAATTCTTGAATTTAACTTTTTAAAATGATAGATTATTTAATTTTTTATGAAACAAGACAAATTTGGATTAATTTCTAGTTCTATTTTGCAAGATATGAAATTTTATAATTTTTAGGGATTTTTCTAGAACTTTTCTGATTTTTAATGAACTTTTATGAATTTATTTAGAGTTAAAAAGAATAAAAAATAATTAAAAATCGAGCTCTGATATGGCAGCTGATGTGGTGGAGTGGATTACATGTCGCCAAGTGGCGGCCTGTGCGTGCGCCACATGGCGCACGGTGTGTGTATGCGTTTACGTGTTTACGCGTGTCATTTGTGGGTTAAGCATCCATTAATGGATTTTTGATCACCCATTAATACCACGAGCTTTATATACTTATCATTTGGCCTCTATATTTGCATGTGGGACTATTTTTATTTATTCGCAGGTGATGAGGCACAATCTCTAGCAGATGATCGCATGATTTAATCGCGATCGTCGATATTCACTTACTTGAGGGGATACGTGGCTGCATCTGGTGAGGCAAAATTTTTTTTAACATGAATTAATCTCAGCCGCTTGATAAGTCCGAAATATGGGATGCAATGCGTAGTTTATACTTTTGTTCAGACTTAATCAATAAAATGAGTTTAATAGAATTTCCCTTAAAATTTGCAAATATCAAAAGTTGTGGCTTAGTAAGGGGTCGAATCCAAGGGAGGTAGCACCAATGATTTTCTTTTTTTTTCATATATTCAAAACAGAATTTTTGTTTTTGTCACGAATATGGAGCAATAAGAAAATTATATCAAATGAATTGCAATGTAACTTTTTTATATAAAAAAGAGAACAAAAATAAGATGCAGAAATGATGAGTTTAATATGCTAAATCTACTTTCATTGTTTAATTTTTGTTATTTGAATTTTTTTTTATCCATCTGTTGTTATTATTTTTACTACAGAAACTTATCAAGAGAATTTCATTTTTTGCTCACACTTCGTTAGAGAATATCTCTGTTTATATATCACACTGAACTCTTGTTTTTATTTCTTTTTTTAATTAGATGCACTTGGAATGGGAATCAGTTTTATCCAGATGACTAGACTTAAAGGATATTAGCTAATGTAGAGCCTTTCAAATTAATATGAACAGAGATTAAACCAGATCTAACTAACAAAATTCAAATTTTAGTTTTAGTTTTCAACGTAAACTTAAAGCAACAAAAATCAGATTAATTCAGAGAAGATAATCTCTATTTATCTATATGTATGTATTTCCTCACTGAGATGAATAGCTGTAGAATTATGAAACAGAAATAAATGAAGAGAAAAGATATGGGGATAGGCAAGAGAAAAGAGTAAGGTGAAGAAAAAGAAAGAAAAGAGTAGAGTAATAGAAATAGAAATAGTAGTGAATAAGGAAGGAGTGTAGATAAGAGTTGTATATGAGTTTTCTCACTGAGAAGAAGAGCTGTAGAATTGTGAAACAGAAAGAATTGAAGAGAAAAGAAATGAGGAAAGTCAAGAGAAAAGAGTAAGGTGAAGACAAAAGAAAGGAAAGAGTAGAGAGTAATAGAAATAGAAATAGTAGTGAATAAGGAAGGAGGAGTGTAGATAAGAGTTTGTATATGAGTTTTCTCACTGAGAAGAAGAGCTGTAGAATTGTGAAACAGAAAGAATTGAAGAGAAAAGAAATGAGGAAAGTCAAGAGAAAAGAGTAAGGTGAAGAAAAATAAAATAAAGAATAGAGAGTAATAGAAATTGAAATAGTAGTGAATAAGGAAGGAGGAGTGTAGATAAGAGTTGTATATGAGTTTTCTCACTGAGAAGAAGAGCTGTAGAATTGTGAAACAGAAAGAATTGAAGAGAAAAGAAATGAGAAAATTCAAGAGAAAAGAGTAAGGTGAAGAAAAATAAAATAAAGAATAGAGAGTAATAGAAATTGAAATAGTAGTGAAAAAGGAAGGAGGAGTGTAAATTACTGACTAAACTGATAAGGAATCAAAAGAAAATGATCAATACAACCTCAAACAATCACAATGCAAGAAGAATATTAAGAAACAAAGATTCAACTTCAAAATTAAACTAGAATCAAACTCACATACTAAAATAATTAAGACCTAAAAAATTACTGAGTAAAAAAACTTACAAACAATCAAAGTAAAAAAGAATACGAATGAGAAAATTATTCTATTCCGAAAAACAAAGTTGAAGAATAGAAAAAAAATGAATAAAGAAAATGTAAGAAAAATTTTGTATCTAATCGTTATACACAAACCTAATCGCAGCTTCCGATCGGAGGAATGGAAAATCTCTTCAAATGCTCCCGGTCGTCGCTGCTTCAAGGTGGATCTCCTTTCCCGTTGTGTCCTACAGGCCAAGAATCTCCTTGGACAGGAAATCAAGAACGCTCCTCTCCCCCGCCTTCCTCTTCCTCTTAAGATGTTTCAAAATCGCAATGCCCTCCCTTTTGCAAATTTGTTATGTCTCTTAGTGCTCATCGCTCTGCACACGCGTCTGCAAATTTGTTAAGATGTTGTGAATGGTCGGCATCTCGTCTTCTTCCATCTAATTAGTAGAGGAAAACTTGTGTGTGTCTTCACCGCGTACCCCCAGGTGAGCTAACATTTGACTATGTGCACGTCGCGATGTACGCAGCCTCCTGCTCCTTTCTGCGATTGGTTCATACCAGTCACGTGCAAATCCTGTCCACAGTGCTCCGAAAATCCATAAGTAACAATAGGCCCATTAAGGGCATTAATACAATGAAGGTAATAATTTCTGAAAAAGAAAAGATTATTTCATTTAAAGTAAATGCTAAAAGAATATGAATTATCCTGTCCAACAGTTGCTAATAGAGTAATTGTTTCTGAAAGTAATTATTGTGTAAAATTTCTCATAACAGCCCTAGTTATTTGTAATTAACTCATCCATTTTCAAGTGCAGTAAAAGTGTTTAGTTCAGGCATAATATCATGATAACATGCAAAATCATTGATGATTTAAAACATTCAATGATCAAGATGTAAATAAAATGGATGGGTTTAGAGTATACTTTTGCCTGTTATCACCACTCATCTGTGGAGTTATAATGGTTGAGATTAAAACCACCTAGTGGACTCCATTGGATATGGGAATTTATCTCGAACACTCGATGAAGATCAAATGGCGGACATTAAGCAACACTTCTTCTTCACGCATGGCATGGTGAAATCTGAGCGCTTCATCTTCGATTGAATGAATGTGAATTAACTTCCATGATTCACATCCAAGCATTTCATTTGAGCCATTGATTGAAGATGAAGAGCCAAATCCAACTGCCACGCCCAATTTAGCCTATAATACACATGTTCTTTGACGATTTAAACTATTTAGGGGTGTTTTGAGAAATCAAACTGCTTAGACATCTCAATCCTTGAATCTCTTTCTTCCCTTTGCATCTATATCAATTTCCACTATCAAAGAGGGCTTGAAAGTGAGATTTCATGGAGAGAATAAGGAGAAATCGGTTCCTAAAAGCTGACGATTGTCTTTGAAATTGCATAATGAAATAGCTTTGATCAATTGGATAATTTTGAGCTCTATCTATGGTTAGAATTTGTATTTTCCTTTGTAATCTTTCTTCCTATAACTTTAGATTTGAATGTCATATTTTAGATTAGTTGAATTTCAGATTTAATTTCAGTTTTCTCTGAGTTCACATTTGGATTTTCTACCTAATTTTTGCTCGTTGATATCTCTGCGAATCTTGATCCAAATTCTTTGATTTTTAATTATGTGTATTTGTCTTTGAGTTATCCTTCTAGAAATATCCAAATCCCTAGTTTCTCACCTCATTTCATTGTTTGATTTGATTGAATTTGAAGAACACCTAAAAATTACATGAATTCTCCGTGGATTAGACCCTTATTTACCTCTATACTATCTAATTCATGATTATTTATCAAAATTGGTGAGTTTGGAACTTTGTTTTGACATGAGTCCAAGTGTATTCAACAACCTCGTGGATTCATATCGTCAAATGGCACCGTTGCTTCATATCGCATTTTTGATAAAATTTCATCACTTTTGACTTGGTCAACTCGGATTTTTTGGTTTCTTTATTAAAATTAACTCACATCAATCCTATATTAAGTGTTCTGAAGTAGAAATGAATCTTTGTGATCCTTAATTTGATAAGATCAAGTGATTTTTGTTGCTTTTCAACGGACTACGGACGATCATTTTTTCAAATTCGCATTAAGAAGGCGTAACTCTCACAAAGACTAACACTCAAATATAATTGTTTGTCATTATTTAAAAATTTTATAAGTAATACCTGTTTATATTTATAGAAATATATTATCCAGCTTCCATGAGATGATAGACCACCTGGGGATTGAGGAATAACCCTTTATACCTAGAACTATTTGAACGCTCATCGCAATTACTTGCCCTCTTGTGAGTCCTCTTTGACCATAGAACTTGTAGAAATGGCTCGGAACAACAAGCGAAATGCTAGTAATGCATTAGTGACTTTCGCTAGGCTCGTCCTCTAGAGACCTGTGACTCGCATTCACGTCATCCCTAAATAGAGGTACGAATTTCTAGAATAGATTCTCACATGATGAGTATGATACCTATCTTCCATGGTAAACCTTCTGATGATCCTTATAGACACACAAACAAGCTTAGCCAAGTATGTGATATCAATCAGATTCATAATATCCCTGCAGATGTAATGAAGATGAAACTCTTTCCTACTACACTTAGAGACCGAGCAAAGGATTGGTTTTTAAAGTTAGGAAAAGAATTCACTAGTTAGACCAACATAAAGGAAGAATTTCTTAGAAAATATTTTTCCAGAGGGAAAACCACCTCCGTTTGAAAGACTATCCCCAAGTTTACCCAAGGCCTGAGTGAAACCTTTCACGAAGCCTGGGAGAGAATTAGAGACCTCACTAGGGAGCATCCTCACCATGGAGTGTCTAACCATGAATTAATGCAAATATTCTATGGTAGGTTAGACCAGTAAGATAGATATCTCTTAGATGCAGCTAGCGGCGGCACCTTCATGAGCATATTCAAAGCCGACGTAATGGAATTGATCAAGACGGTGGCAGAGAATAGCCACCACAACGCGATGAAACCATTCGGGAGAGGTGCCATGCCGAAAGGACAATTGATTGACACCAAATCAGCTGAGACAAGCATGCTCCTAGAAAGGATCGAGGTGATGGCAGAAGTTCAAAACCTTCTATTGGACCGGCTCAACATTCGGTATGATTCTAAAGGACTTGCACCTGTCTTGTTACAAGAAGCGTTACCAATGCTCAAATTACTCAAGACTCGACCACGTCAAGTTAGACTGCCTAGTCATGGCAATACAAGGGCCAGGCATGTAAAGACAAGGCTTGAAAGAAGGGTCGAGCAAATTATCCGAGGTTCATACCTGAATTATTATAGTAACCTTATTTTTTATAACAATCCTTCGCAGCTTGCAAGATTTAGGGGGAATAACGATCAGACATATCCTCCGACATACAACATTGGTAAGCAACAACCATATGCAAACACAAGACAGTTGACGTACACCCCACAACAACATTCCTACCCTCAAGCGCCACGATAGAACTCACCGGCATCGGACATGATTCTCAAGGCGATCTCACAATTAGTGGAGCAAATGAAACCGGATGAACTCACGTGTGGAAGAGATACAAGACTTTGTCAAGACGAATGTTCCTCACACGACTAATGACAAGAAGGGTAAGCAGGTTTCACTCTCTGATCAATTACCACCGCAAGCCACCGCCAACCCAAGGAATTAAGGGGCGTCGTCAAGCCTAATACATAATGAGAACTATGTTTATATTGACTGCGAAGCAGTTGAAATGACATTAGCTATATCAAGCCTTCAAAGTGGTAAAGATTTATGAGATCCATACAAGGATCATCCCTTTCACCAAGGCTTGATAGATGAAGAAAAACTATGTATTGTAGAGCAAGACAAGAATTTCATGGACGAGGAAGAACAAACTAAGGAAGAACAAACGAAGGCTGAACCTAACCCCAATACATACAAGCCTTTAATTGCGCTAGAGCCAAGGTAAATGAATCATATGATTACCTACTAGAAGCCTTCCAAAAGGTGACTATTATCATCATCTTGTTCATAGATGCCATTTAGCATATTCCATCTTATGCAAAATTCTTCAAAGGCATATGCACACCCTATAAGAACCCCAAAAGGATCCAACTAAGTGACCAATGAGTTCAATTATAATCAATTCCCTACCGATTAAAAAGAGAGATCCACGAGCACCCATGATTGATAAGAACATAAAAAGCAAGTATAACCACCTATCAATTGCTCTTATTTAACTGTATTAAACTCTTAAATACACTATCTCCTCTACTCTCTCAAAACATGACATTTGTAGAATATTAGTGCATTGAGAGGAATTTATTTTACATGACTTTTGCCTTTTCATTTTTCAGGAAGTATACAAAGAGGAAGGCTTTTCATTTCCAAAATGAAAGGGCATAATGGGCTGTCCAAGGAAAGAAATTGTGAGCCTAGTCAAACAAATTGAGCCCAACAAGGAGGAGACACGGGGGACTTAAAATGGGCAAAAGCTCTCTTTTGGGGGGTTCTCTCTCTCTTTTATGGGACCTCTTGATCTTCTTCGTCTTCTTCATGTTCTCCTTCTTCTAGGTTTAGAAATCTCTCTTGCTATAACTCCCATGATAATGGAAGGGACAAACGAAAGAAGTTAATTTCAGTTTATTTTGAGTTCTCTCTTGCTTTTTTCCTCATTGTTTCTCTTGCTATCTCTATCTATTTCTCAAATCTGCTCTCTTTCTCTCCTACCCAGCCTCATTGGATTTCCCTCTCACCCTCTCTTTCTTTTGCATTATTCTAGAATCACCTCTTACCTGGATCTTTCGATTTGTCTCGCCCTCTCTCTTAATCCAACTCTCTCTCTCTCTCTCTTCCAAACTCTACCGCTCTCTCTCTTGTTTACTTTATTGTTCAATTTCTTTGTTTGTTCTTACTCTTCCCCCTTTTTGCACCCATATATCTCTCTAAACCGCTATTTTATATTCTTCTCTCATCTCCTATTCTCCGGAAATTTCTCTCTCTGTCCTCTTTCTTTATCAAATTGCACGCTCTCCCCCTTGCGTTCGTCTTCTAGCATTCGCTCCCTCTCTTCTTCCTGCTCTCTCTTTTCCATTCCCTCTTGCTTTGTCTCTCCCTCTCTCATTCTCCCCCTCTTCCTCTTCCCCATATTCTATTTGATTCTTCTCTTCCGCCCTCTTGCTTTCTTGCTCACTGATAACATGCTAATGAGACATGAAATACATGATTATTTACGCATATAAAAGCATACAAATTCCATTAACATGCATGTTATCATACTTTTGAGTATTTATCTATCATTCTATGAAAAAATTGTTATAATCTCAAAATACATTAATTTATGGTTAATTATGATGACTTAAAGAAAAATAATTTCATAACCCATCTTTACTTGAGATTATAATTTGCTTTTAACGTTAAATAATAAGAGAAATCATTTTATATGCACTCATATATTTTTCTAAGTTTTAAAATCTAAAAGAAATAAGTGTATTTTTAAAATAGAACTTAAATCTCTTGTTATTTATTAATTTGATCTTTTTGAATAATAGATAATCTAATTTCTGATCACATGAAACAAATTTGGATTAATTTGGAGTTATTTTTCTAAAGTTATGAATTTTATAATTTTTAGGGATTTTTTCAGATTTTTCAAAAATTTTCTAAATTTTAAATGAATTTCTCAGGATTTTTCAGGATTTTTTAGAATTAAAAATTGAATTTTCTAATTAAAAATCAATATTTCATATTTTTATAAGAGCGCAGGTGACGTGGCACAATCTGGAGCGTCGGATCAATCTTGATTGAGGATCAAAGGAGGAGGGTGACGTGGCAGCACATGGAGCGTGTAATCTTGCGAAGAATCATGACTGTTGATCGTCACTTAAGGTGAATCACTTAAGGCAAGATCTAACGGCGAGCGTTTGATGTGTTATTTATAACGCACGTGACATGACATCATCTCAGCGATCCATCTAGGATCCAACGGCAATGAGTTAATAGTTACAATTTGCATCCGAGTGTTTCATCAAAGCCGTTGATCGAAGATTAAATTCCGATCAGACGGTTACACCCAATTTGCCCTATAAATTGAGATGTTCTTCGACATTTTAAAGCATTCGAGGGAAATTCAAGTTAATCAAATTGTTTAGACACCAAATCCCTTGAATCTCTTGCTTCCAATCACTTCTAGAGTCATTTTTGCATCCACGAAGTGCTTGAGAGTGAGATTTCATTGAGAGACGAGGAAGAAATCGACGCTTGAACATCAACGATCGCACTTTCCGAATTTTGATGAAGAGCCTTGAATCCGGTGAATAATTGGAACAATTTGAGCGCAATCTTGGATTGGGGATCTTGTTTCATCCTAATATATCTTCCTATAACTTTTGATTTTATTTTTGAATCATAATTTGAGTCAATTTTAATTTCAATTTCAGTTTTTCGCGAATTTTCATTTCGGAAATTTCTCTTGTTCATTTGATGATTTCTCCACGAAATCAGATCCAATTTCTATGATTTTTTATTCTGTGGATTCGTTTTCGAGTCCTCTTTCAAATAATTTCAAATTTCCTAATATCTATCCACATTTCATCATCGTATTTGATCAAATTCAAAAATATCCTTCGAAATTACCCTAATTCCCTGTGGATTCGACCGTTATTCACCACTATACCCTTCAATTCATGTCTATTTCCTAAAATTGGTGAGTTTGGTATTAATTTTGACTCTTGAGGGTGTTTTTTTAATGACCTCGCGGTTCGATTTATCACTCACCCTCTTTACGAAACAAGACCAAGTGGTTGTCAATTGCACAGAGTCAAGAGTCAAAAATAATTCCAAACTTACCCATTTGATAAAAATATCCCGAGCTGAGGGGTATAATGGTAAATAAGGGATTGAATCCAGATGGAATTAGGGAAATTCCTGATGATCTCTTCGAATTTGATCTAATCGGATGATGAATTGATGATAGAAATTGGGCAAAATGGTAGATTATGAAATAGAACTTCAAGACGATTCCACCGAATAAAAAATCATCGAAATTTGACTTTGATTTCGCGGAGAAATTGAAGATCGAAGTGAGGGATGATTTCCGAAAGTCAAAATTGCGAAATAACTGAAAATAGAAACAAATTAACTTTAAATTCATAATCTTAACTGAAATTAAACGTGAGTAGACAAACGATTAGTGAAAACTGACTCCACTAACCCACAATTGCAATTGGATTAACCCAATTAATCACCGGGATTAAGGCTTTTCATCAAAAATCCAAAAATTGCGATCGTCGAGTTCAAGCTTCGATTTCTTCCTCGTCTTTCGCCCAAATCTTGATCTTAAGCTGTTCGTGAATGCGTAATTGAGTCTATAAGATTGATTTGCTCTCGAATGTTATAGAAATCGGAAGAACATCTCAATTTATAGTGTATTAGGGCGTAACCGTCCGATCGATTTAATCAACGGTTCTGATGAAATGGTTCATCGCGAACCGTTATGATTAAGTCATGTCCTTTAGATCGCCGATGGACGCACGAGATGTTGTCACGTGTCGCGCTTTATAAAACGCGTCGAAACTGCTGCCGTTGGATCGTGATCCGACGCTCCTGATGCATTTCCCTGCGTTTTAATCTCAGCCGTTATCACTATCGTGATCAACGGTCTAGATTAGACGCGATCGGTGAGCTCTGATTTAAGCCACGTGGTCCATCAATCTTAAGTGAAGATCAACGGTCCACAATGCACGCACGATCGGACGTCCACAATGTTGCCACGTCGCCTCCTCATCGCGATAATCAATCACGGTCGATCGGACGGTTCTGAAGCTGCCATATCACTTGCCAGAAAATTCGATATTTAATAAGAAAAATTGATTTTTAATTCCAAAAAATCCTTAGAAATTCATTAAAAATTCAAAAATTTCAGAAAAAATTCAGAAAAAATACCTAAAAATTAGAAAATTCAAAACTTTCAAAATATAACTCCAAATTAATCTAAATTTCTTTCATTTTATCCAAAATTTTATTATCTATCATTCTAAAATTCAAATTTAATAAAAAATGAGAGGTTTAATTTCTATTTCAAAAAACACATTTATTCTTTAAAGATTTTAACTTTAGAAAATTAAATAAATGTTTATAAAAATGATTTCTCTCATTATTTTAACTTTAAAAACACTTATAATCTCAAGTAAAGATGGGTTAAAAATTATTTATCTTTAATTTATCATGTTTAACCTTAAATTAAAGTATTTTGAGAATACAATGACTTTTTCATGGAATGATAGATAAATACTCATAAATATAAATCATTTATGCCTTAATATGCATCAATAGTCATGTATTATCATGTCTAATTAGCATGTTATCACACCCTCCAACTTAAATGATTGTTAGTCTCTTAGCATTTTAGTATATAATCTCCTTAGAAAGTCCTTTCATCCTTTGATCCTACTACTAAAAAGGTGAAGTGTATAAATGTATGATCACTTTTTCCTGATAGTGTAGGCTATAATGATCTAGATTCCATCTCTAGGTTGACTTCTTTAGTGTATGTTAGGGTAGTGCTCATCGGGCTAATGCTCGAGTCGAATCATCAATTGTAATCAAGGTGAGCATATCTAAGGTATGATGCTATGGTGATGAAAAGATACTCACTCTCTCATGAGCGGATGTAATGCCTTACCCTCTCCATAGATACATCACTCCTTCCCTCAAAATGGAGGCAACTTAGTGTTTTACAATTCCCCTCAACTCGCTTTCCTCCCATAAAGAGTGCAATTCAATAGGATTCCTATCTTTGGGATGCATCATGTGAAGTGGCTGAAGGAAATAAAAAGATAATATTTCTAAAGGTATGACTTGGTTAAAAGCAAATATGAAGATAAAGCAAAGTAGATTTTAAAACAAAGAAGGTACCACTTATGATAATTATACTCCCAATTGAGGTAGATGGTGATGGATAGGTGACGAGACGAAACCGTGAGGTCATCTTCACATGGTCTCGTGTCAAAAATAATTCCAAACTTACCAATTTAATAAAAATAATTCAAATTGAGGGGTATAATGGAAAATAAGGGTCGAATCCACAGGGAAATAAGGAAATTTATGATGTTTTCTTCGAAATTGACCAAATTGGACGATAAATCGATGGTAGAAATTGGGAAAAATGGTATATTATGAAAGATAGCTAAGATAGCTTCAAATAGCTTCCACGGAATCAAGAATCATTGAAATTGATCTTGATTTCGCCGAGAAATTGAAGTTCGAAGTAGAGAGAAATTTCCGAACGTTTAAATTGCAAAATTAAAGTAAATTAAACTAAATTAAACTTGAAATCATAATCTAAATCGAAATTAAACATGATCGGATGATAGATTAGCAAAAACCGACTCCACTAACCCCAAATAGTGATCAAATTAACATGACTAAACCTCTTAATCGTCGAAAATGGAAAGAACGCGATAGTGGAGTTCAAGCTTCGATTTCTCCTTCTCCACTCAACAAAATCTCGATTTCAAGCCCTCAGTGGATGCGGAAATGGATGTAGAAGAGGATGGAACCGAGAGATTCGAGAAGGGACGTGTCTAAACTGATCAATTTGATTGATTTCTAACTCGAATGCTTACAAATCGGAAGAACATGGCTTGTTTATACGGTATTTGGGCGTAACCGTCCGATCAAAAACGATTGACGGTTACGATAGAACGGTCCATCATGGACCATTTTGATTAAGTCCGAGCCATCGGATCTTGATGAAGGGTCCAGATGAAGTCTATTGATAAGCGTTATAAAAATGCTTTAGATCGCAATGTTGGATCGCGATCTGACGGTCCAGATGCACCACGGCGGTTTCAATCACGACCGTTATAATTCCTTCCTTTTCGATACGTGCGTTGGTGGTGATCAGTGGTACATGAAGAAGAATTTTAGTGCGGTCATTAAACACACAAAACGTAAGTCAAACAAAATTTATAAAACCGAACTCACAAAGATAAGATATAAAATCAAGTAATGTGTAAGTATTGGGTTGATCCACAGAGAGCAGGGTTGACTTTAATTGCAAAGTTGACTTGGTCAAATTTAGGTTTAAAAGTAGGTTCTAAAGAAGTAAAACTAATATTTAATAAATAGAAACGATATAAATAGACTAAATAAGAAGTTTTAAGAATTGAATTATCGGATTTGATAGAGAAAAGTCAAAAGTCAAAGTCAAAGCATTGTCTTTGACCAACAGCAGGTGTTCTGTAAAATCAGAGAATCAAACAGTGTTAGATGATTAAGAAAATTATATATTTAGAAACTAGGTAGAAAATGGAATTTATTGATATACACTTCATGATTTTTGGATAAGAAATGGATTTACTATGAATTATTAAAAATCAAATATTAGAAAATCCCCTAAATGAACACCTCAGACGAAATCTTCTAATTGACTAGTCAAATGAAATCCAAATCTTCAAATTTATATCTCAATAGAAAGATAAGAACTAGAGCAATCTAAAGAGAACAAAATAATCAAATTTTGATTTGTAAATTGAAAGTAATTGACCTTGAAAGTCAATGTTTGACTTTTGATGAAAGATGAACAGTGCTCGGTCAAATATTAAATTGAAGGGTCAAATGAAACTCGAATTCAACCAATTTGCTATCCATGGAAAGCTGATGAAAAGAGGAATCTAATGAAACTAAAATCAAGTGATTTGAAATTATAATCAAAGAGATATACTATTTTCAATATCAGCAATTTTTTGGACTAAAATTTGGGGAAAATTAAGAACACTAAGAACTAATTTGCAAAATTAAACTTCTAAATCTAATAAAAACTGAAATTACCTTTTGATAATCGATCTAATTTCACTACTAACCCGATTGCCGCAAGAATGAGGCTTCAATTCTTGTGAATTGAAGCAAAATTTGCTCGATTTCTTCCTCGTGGACGTTCGGAATTCATGAGGAAAATTCGATGAAATCAAAGGGGAATTCGCGATCAATCCCGCTCCAATTGCTTCGCAAGCGAGTCTAAACATGGGGGGATCACGAAGAACTTAAGAGCTTACTCCAAATTTCACATAATTGCTTCACGAATCAATCTAAAGTTGGCGAAACAAGGAGAGAATACATCGGTTTTAAAGAGGATTTTGGCCCGAAACTTTGGGCCGCTTGATGCGGTCGTGGGAGCGGATTGATGGGGTCATGGGAGCGGTTTGACTTGGCGTTGATCGTGGCTTCAATCCCACGATGAATGAGCTCCGATTTGGCAGTGAATTAGCCTCAATCGTGGGGCGATCGGGCCACGATCGAACCACGATCGTGAGCCACTATCGTGGTTCAGCTTTAATCGCGGCCGTCCGATCTGATCAGGTAGGGCTGGGCGGTTTCGATTCACGCTTCAGTGTCTTGTTGATGCATAATCGTCGTCCATTCGATGAGGATCTGATCGTCCCGACGAGTCGCTAGATAAGCCGTCAATCGTGATCGTCCGCGTTCTATCATGCCTTCGACTTGATGAAGATTGGGAGTTTATCAGGATGCCACGTGTCGTAAGGTAATCCAATCATCACGTTTCACCTAAGTGCGGATTTAGCGCACGTGCTGTTGATGACGATCGGGTGGACTGCAGTCCATTTGATCGACGCACATCGTCTTGACGCCATCAAATCGAACGCTTACGGCACTGCCACATCACCTACAAAAGGTAAGAAACGTGTGGGACATAGTCCCATATGGAATAAAATAAAGGAAATGACGCCTGTAAGAGTTGGGGCGCGATAACGCATTTGTGTTACTGCTCCAAACTCCTAACCAGGGCCCACTAACTCGTGAGCCCTCCAAATGCCGATCCCCTTGCCACGTGGCGCCCCACACAAGCGTCCACGTGGCCTCCTGCCTTGTGTCTGCACCCTGTGCGCCACTTGTGCCTTACGTGGGCCCACGTGGCCCTGCCACATGGCCTTTCGAAGCGCGTCGCATCCACACAGGTCCCGTGTGCCACGTCAGCTCCTCGCCACGTCAACTACGGGGTCTGTGGACCAAAATACCCCCTTTTTCGCGATTTTAATAAGGGAAAATCAATTTAAAAATAAGATAAAAAAATCAGAAAAAGGCATAAACTTAAGAAATTCATAACTTTAAATATACAACTCCTTTTTAATCCAAATTTTCTCCATTGGATCACAAATTTCTTCCTTTTTAACATCATGTCATTTAAAATATATTTTCAAAGAAGAATTAAGATGAATTAAAAATTACTTAACTCATTTCTTAATAAATCTTCTTAATCATAAATTCATCTTGAAATTATCCTTCAAAACATGCACTAAAGTCAAAATCATTCAAGAGAAGAGATTAACTTCTATTAATTTAAAGTTTAAAAAAGACTAATCATCTATCAAGCATGAAATTATCCCTAATTTATACATAAATATTGACTTTAGTGAAATGACATACCAATGGAGAAAATTCCTAAAAAGTATGATAACATGCATCATATTCTCATAAAATAAGCTTGAATATGAGTTAATTAGGATAAGAAATTAAGTTATAAATGCATGTTATCAGTCCGCGAGCACATCCAATCTACGCGCGATGATCTGCGCTCCATCCGATCCGACGCACCTCGGTTGGCCACGTGTCCTGCACTTAAAAACCGTGTGGAACTTATTCCCACACGGAGAAAACTAGGGAAATCAATTGGGTTTATAACGTCTACTGAATTAAAGGGTTAGCATAATTTCGATAATCAGAGTGCTTATATGTACTATAACCCCTATATTTACGATATATATAAATATGCACACGTCACATCGCGCCACGTGGGCCCGCGTGGCTCTGTCACGTGGCCTTGCGTGCCACATCGCACCCGCGTGGGTCCTGAGTGAAATTGAAACCCTTTTTGTTTTATTTTTAATTCATTTTTAACATTACAAATCACAAAATTAATTCAAAAAAATCTGGAAAAATCCCTAAAAATTAGAAAATTCATAACTTTCAAAATATAACTCCAAATTAATCCAAATTTCCTTCATTTGATCCAAAATTTAATTCTCTATCATTATAAAGAGTCAAAATTAATAAATAATGAGAATTTTTTTATTTCCATTTCAAAAATACATTTATTTTTTTTAAGGATTTTAACTTAAGAAAATATAAATAAATATTTATAAAATGTTTTCTCTCATTGTTTTAACTTTAAAAACCTTTACAATCTCAAGTGAAGATGGGTTATTAAATTATTCATCTTTAAATCATCATATTCAACCCTAATTTAAAGTATTTTTGAGATTATACTGACTTTTTCATGGAATGATAGAAAATACACATAAATATGATAACATGCATGGAAATGAAATCATTTATGCCTTAATATGAATTAATAATCATATTTTATATTGTTTATTTAGCATGTTATAACACCCCCCAAATTAAATTATTTCTAGTCTCTTAGAAATTCACTATATGATTTCCCTTGAGGTGTTTTCATCCTTTGATTCTACTACTAAAAAGGTGAAGTGTATAAGTGTATGATCACGTTTTCCTCATAGTGCAGGCCATAATGATCTAGATTTCATCTCTAGGTTGATTTCTTTAGTGTATGTTAGGGTAGTGCTCATCGGCTAATGCTCAAGTCTAATTCAAAAGAGTGCAATTCAAAAGGATTCCTATCTTTGGATGCATTGTGTGAGGAGGCTGAAGAAAAAAGATACTATTTCTAAAGGTATGATTTGGCTAAAAGCAAATATGTTGATAAAACAAAGTGGATTATAAAAAACAAAGAAGGTACCACTTATGATGATTATACTCCCAAGTGAGGTGGATGGTGATGGATAGGGTAGATGGTGGAGATGATAGTGGAGGTAGAGATAAAGGTAGAAGATACTCCCACTTATTTTCCTTCTTGTAACTTCTTATTTCTCTCTTTCTTTTGACTTTTCTCCTCTTTTTTTTCTTCTTTTTTATTTTTTTAAGTATTTCAGAAGACTAGAATGATGATGTGGAGGAGTTTTAGGATTTCTGAAGAGAGTGTGTAGCAAATGAAGTGTAGTGAAGGTATAAGTACATGTGGGAGGAAAATGGAAGGTGAGATGTATATGTGAGTTCACTTGGGAGTGTTCATCAGCAAAAGTGGAATTTTTAAAACGAAATTTGTGTAACTACTTGACTGCTTTGGAAGAGACAAACTACATGCCTATAAGGAAAGATAGGTGCTACAAATATTATGGATCATTGCACTCTTTAAAGGGGAAAGTCTAGCCTCGAGAAAATTCCTTATACTAAGCAGTTTTGGCTAATGATAGGTATAGGATGGAATTTTATTTTCCCTCAAATACTCTCCTTTTCAATCCCATAGCATTTCAACCTCTGAATACTCTTTTTCCTTGGTGCATGTTAGGTACCCAACCCCAAAGAAGTCAACCACTAAGTATAATCCATGGTTTCTCTAGATCATTTGGCTTTATTACTCAAAATGTAATCATATAGGCTATGAGACCCTCACTTCTACATCTCTAGTAGGTCAGATCTCTAGATGAAAAGACTTCTAAGGTGGGGTAGATTAGATCAAAGTTTTGAAAAATAGGAGTTTTTAGAAGGTAGAATTTTAAAATTTTTGAAAATGGTAGAGCTTTTTCTAAATCCTCACCCCCCAACTAGAATTTTTCATTGCCCTCAATGAAAACTACATGCTCATGTGAAAACTCATCAAATCATGGCATGAAAAATGATATAAAAATGTGGTGAGAGAGGTTTAGAAAGGCTCATTATTTCATGATGCTCGAGGGATTTCCGATGTATGTGTGCCCTTTCCTAATGTAGTTCTCTGATATCTATAAAAAAACTAAAAACAAATAAAACTAAAAAGGTAAGATAATCTTAGGGTGCCTCCCAAGAGCACTAAGTTTAACGTCTTCAGCGAGACTAAACAAAAATTAAACCTATGACTAATGATAGGTTGAGGGTGATACCGTCACGTCCTCGAGTGCTCGGGAAGATTCAGATTTACCTTATCTTCCGGTGCGGGTGGCTCAAAGGTCAAGTACGGCTTGAGACGATGGTCGTTTACCTTGAATTGTCGACCCATCTTAGCGTCGGAGATGAGTATCGATCCGCTGTCGAACAACTCTAGAACCACGTATGGACCATCCCATCTGGAGCGCAGCTTTCTAGGGAAGAGCTTGAGGTGCGAATTGTAGAGCCAGACCTTGTTGTTGACCTGGAATGATTGTCGTCGGATGTGTTAGTCGTGGAAGGCCTTTGTCTTCTCTTTGTAGATCACCGCATTCTCGAACGCGTCGTGCCTCAGCTCTTGTAACTCCTTGATAAGTCCGAAAATAGATGATGTAATATGTCGTAGTATTTCGTTTCAGACTTAATCAAGAAAATTTATATAAAAGAGTTTCCCTTAACACTGCAAATATAAGAATATATGTGGCTTAGTAAGGGGTCGAATCCATGGGAGGTTGCACCAATTTCTTTTCTTCTCTTCTAATCCCAATCAAAAGTTTTCCTAGGTCTGGTACTCTAAACACCAAAACAGTTATACGCATTTAAGCATAACCTCAAAATACAAAGATTAGAAAAGCAATTCAAGAAACATTAAATCAGACTTCCTTTTTCTTTAATTTTCTGTTAAAACATCTTTTTTCAAATTCTTTTTCTTATTTTCAAATTGTATCAAGTATTCTAATCTCCTTTTTAACCTCCTGCAGATAATATCTAATTGATTAATTGAGTTTGATTTTCCACAAATTAATTATTTTAAGGTTGCTTTACTATCAAATGAATTTTCTTCTCTTTAATATATTTTTTCGAAGTTTCCGTTATTGCATTAGTATGATTTACTCCTTAATTCCTCTTGATAACATGCAATTTCATGCATTAATATCATGCATTTAGTGCATCTTTTCTTTAAAATATAATCATAAATGCATGTTATCATGAGTTAAATTGATTAAATTGATAGTTTCTATGTTTTAAAGGATATTCTTGATTTTTCATAAATTAGTAGCATTTTATGAGCATTTAATGATATCGATTTATCAAGAATATAGTTTTCTTTTATTATTAAATGAAATTCCTATTTAAAATGCATTTATAAAGTGTATTTATAAAAATACATTTAAAATACATTTATCAAGAACATTTAGAAATTCTCTCTCTCTTAATCTTCCTCTCTCTCTCTCTCTCTCTCTTAATCTCCCTTAATCTCTCTTAATCTCTCTCTCTCTCTCTCTCTCTCTCTCTCTCTCTCTTTCTCTCTCGTTATTTCTTTTTCGCATTGAGTCCGACGGACTATTGCTGTAGAATTTATAAATTGCATTCAAGGTTAAACATAACTACAGGATAGTTACCAAATACGAGGCCCTCTCTCTTCTCTCCCTCTTCCTCCATTTCTCCTCTTCCCCTCGCTCTCTCTCTCGCGATGGAAATTCCGTCACGAGGAGAGGCGGGAGGAAAATTCCTCTCCCATTCTCTCTCTTTCTCTCCCTCTTCCTTTGTGTGTGTGTGTGTCTCTCTCTCCTCTTTCTTTCTTTTTCTCTTCTCTCTTCTTTCCTCTCTCTTCCTTCCCTTCTTTCTTCTCCCGCTCTTTCTCCACTTCTCGTTTCCTCTCTCGCGTTCTCTTTCTCTATCTCTCTCTCTCTCGCGACGGGAATTCCGTCGCGAGCCTCTCTCTTTCCTCCTCTCCTCTTTCTCTCTCCAGCAAACTTCTCCCTCTCTCGCAACGGAAATAATTTCCGTCGCGAGAGGACTTTCCTCTCCTTGTTTCTCTCTCTCCCCGTCTCTCTCTCGCGACGGAAAATTTCCTCTCCGTTTTTCTGTCTTTTTCTCTCTCTTCCCCTCGCTCCCTCGCGACGGAAATAATTTCCGTCACGAGAGGAGTTCTCTCTCTCCCGCGTTGCTCTCCTCTCCCCCTTGCTCTCCAGCACACGCGCGTTGATAACATGCTATATTTACATCATAAAACATGATTTTTCATGCATATTAAAGCTTAAATGATTTCATTTACATGCATGTTATCATATTTATATGTATTTTTTTCTATTATTCTCTTAAAAAAGTCATTATAATCTCAAAAATACTTTAAATTAGGGTTAATTTTTTTATAAATTAGAGTTTCATAATTTGATAACCCATATTTTTCTTGAGATTATAATTGTTTTTAAAGATAAAATAATAAGAGAAATAACTTTTATAAACATTCATTTTATTTTCTAAAGATTAAAATCTTAATAAATGAATGTATTTTTGAAATAATAATTTTAACTCTTATTATTTAATTAATTTGACCTTTTGGAATAATAGATAATTAAATTTTGGATCAAATGAAAGAAATTTGGATTAATTTGGAGTTGTATTTTAAAAGATATGATTTTTACAATTTTTAGGGATTTTTCTGTATTTTTCCGAATTTTCTATGATTTTATTTTCGATTTTTAATAATAAAAAAATAAATAAAAAAATTAAAAAAATGGGCGCGGGGCCCGCGTGGATGCGACGTGGCACGCAAGGCCACGTGGCAGCGCCACGTGGACCCGCGCAGCGCGCCTACGTGGCGCGAATATATCTTATATAGTATTATACTTATATATATAAATGGGTCTTTGTCCTCCCCTATATGGGGAGGGTCATACCCTTATAAACCGTCGGGTTATTTAAACCCGACGGTTTCATAATCATCTTCCGTGTGGGACTAAAAATATTTCTTACTTACCTTGCAGGCGACGTGGCGCGACGACGGGCGTCGGATCGACGGCGAGCGTTGATCTCACGCGTCGATCGCGTGAGCCCGGATCATTGATCGCGATCAAGAACACGTGCGGATTAAATAGTTATAACGGCTCAGATTTTCTTTGGCGACGTGGCTGACGGAGGAGCGTCGATCGGATGCGCGCGGACCACCGGATCAGATCAGAAGCACGTGCGTTAAATCGAAGCGTTATAACGGCCACGATTTAATCTTGGAGGAAGCATCTGGAGCGTCGGATGAAGATCCAACGAACGCGATCACGCGCGTTTTAAAACGCAAAAATGAGGAGCATCCAGACCGTCCATTCTTCATCCGACGATCGCGATATTTTCCGAAAACGGTCCATCATGGACCGTTATCGTAACCGCCGATCGCTTTCGATCGGACGTTACGAATTTTTCGCCCTATAAAAGGGCATGTTCTTCGTCGTTCTTAGACATCCAAGCAAGAATCAATCCAATTGACTGTCTAGACACCTTCCTTGCTTGTTTCTCTCGAGTTCTTCCTCTTCCTCTTCAATTTCCGCGTCCAAGGAGGGGTAGAAGTCGAGATTTGGTGAAGTATAGAGTGAGAAATCGACGCTTGAAGCTCGTCATCGCGTTCTTGGTGTTCTTCGCGATTATTCATGATAATCACGGCGATTTGATCGTAACACGGGTTTAGTGGAAGCGGTTTTTCATTATCTACCTCCCAATCAAGTTTAATTTCTGTTTAGAATAGGATTTCAATCTCAATTTCATCAATTTTCATCTAAAATTACGGTTTTTACGCTCGAAAATTTCTCTCCACTTCGAAATTTGATTTCTCCGCGAAATCAAATCCAAATTGGACGATTTTTGATTCAGTGGAATCGATTTCAAGTCTTCTTTCTAAAAATACCATTTTCCCCAATTTCTACCATCAATTTCTTGTCCGATTTGACCAAATTCTAAAAGATCTTCTGAAAATTCCTAAATTCCCTGTGGATTCGACCCATATTTACCATTATACCCTTGAATTCGTGATTAATCCTCAAAATTGGTAAGTTTGGAATTATTTTTGACACGATACCGCTTGCAATTGACGACCTCGCGGTTTCGTCTCGTCACGCGTGCGCGCGTAACCGGAGAAGTGGGAGATCTCTCCCTCTCTTCCTCTCCACTTCTTCTCTTCTCTCTTTCTTCCACCTCTCTTGTTTCTCCCGTGCTTTCTTCATCTTCTTCTCTCCTCCACCTTTCTCGCTTCTCGCTGCTCATTTCTCTCCCTCAACCATGTGCGCGGAGGGGACCTCTTCGTGCCCGTATTCTTCGCGATCAAGAGACAAGAGACAGACGAGAGAAGGGAGAGGGGAGGAGAGAGGAGATATGAGCGAGGAGAAAGGAGTGAGGAGAGAGGAGAGAAACTAATATTCTGTCTTTAGTTTTTTTCTTGTCTTTTAGCGAAGTTTGACCGGGCGCGATACTGAAGTTGAGCGGGTTGACCGGCGCGATCTGAGGAGAGAGAATGGCAAATCAACGGCCCAAAACGCTCCAAGTTAAAATCGCGATATCTGACGATCCTTATGGAGTTAGGAGCTGAAATTTCGTGGGCATGATCGTCATTTCAGGCTCCACGAATCTGCTGGAGTCGATTTAGGCTCAGAGACAAAAAAAATTAGGGTTATGAATATTTTTGTTGTATGCTTCTAGCATTGGCTAGCCAGAAGGAAACAAAGCAACGATGGATCATTCATCATGTGTTGAACTTCATTCTCAATGAGTTTCTTCCCTCTTCTATTCATTCTTCGTGTTGGATGCAAGACGTTAACTCCGGGCGAAAATATACGGCTCTCGAAAGTATGTTTTGATTAGGGAGCATCATTGGATAGTATTTTCATCACGAATCTTAGATTAGAACTATCTCCTATCCATTTCTTCTCTTTTCATCATCTGTTTATCAATATTTCACATTTAAAAACCGTAAAAATCACTTTTCCACCATCGATAAAGGGTTTCCAATCTTCGAAAAGAGTTTGGAAGCGTTTGATCGGTTCATTTCATCTCCACGCACATTTTCTTCCTTTCACCATTCATTTCCGCTTTCTAAATCTAAAAAAATACCAAAAATAATCTTCTGATTTCAATCTCTTAACCTTCCTCTCTGTGGATTCGACCTCGACTTGCCACTGTTCTAATTTAAAAATCAGTTTCGAAGAGTTGAGTATAAATTTTGTTTGATACGTAAAATCGGGCATTCAACGACCGCATTTTTACGCTTATCAATATGATCCAACCCATATGATGCCCATGGTTGATTGATGAGTCGATACCACGAGGTTGTTGAAAATACATAGACACGAGTGAAAAATAATACCAAACTCACCAATTTGATTAAATTAACGTAATGGTGAATAAGGGTCGAATCCATGGAGAATTAAGGGATTTTTTAGATATATTTTGAAATGTTGTGAGAAATTAGCTATATTGATATATTTCGAAAGAAGATTCGAAGGTAAATCCACGGAATTAAAATTCACAAAATTTGGAACAAGATTTGCGGAGAAATCAACAAGTGAAGTAGATAGAAATTTCTTAAAACAAGGATTGCAAAAAACTGAAATCGAAATTGAAATTAACTAAATCTATGATTCGAAATTGAAATCTAATTTTATACGAAGAAATAGTAGGACAAAAACTTGAATTCTAACCCAAGATAGCCCTTGAATTGATCCAATTCCTCGCTAGATCAAAGGCTTTTCATTCACGAATTCAAAAATGATAGTTGGCATTCAAGAGTCGATTTCTTCCTAATCTCGATATAGATTTGACGACCAAGATCCCCGATATATCCGATTTTCTCTCTCTATATGCGATGAATCATAATGTGGCATAATCTTGTGCATTTATACTTATAATAGAAGATTGGATGGCTTAGCAATGATCTCACTCTTTCTCTCTCCTTATGGCGAATCAAAATGTGACATGTGATGCAATTTGATGCATTCTGACAATCAAATTGATCAAAATCAATGGTTGCGATCAGATCAAGAAATTTTTAGGCAAAAATCAATGCCTAAAAATTCTCCACATTGAAATAATAATATCTCATGATTTTGAATGAGTTAGGGGCTGAAATTTTATGAGCATTATTGTCATTTCAAGTTCCAGAAATCTACTAGGGCTGATTTAAATTTAGATGCAGGAAAATTAGGGTTTTTAATATTTCATCATGTGCTTCCAGCATTGGCTAGCCAAGAGAAAAGGGGGCATTGATAGATCATTCTTAATGATGAATCTTATGTGGCCTATAAGCCAATCACACTTCCATTTATTTCATTTATGTTCATCAAAATAAAATTTCTTCATTGTCATTCTAGTATGATGTTTGCAATGAAGTTCATAAGTCTATATAATGGCTAAGTGAACTATGATAAGATCACAATACAATGATTGCTAGCGTTTGAACATATATTTTAAACATTCAAGTTTGTGGGATATTCAAGAGGGACATCGAATTATCTGGAAAGAATATCATTATCTGATCCGACTCATATGATGAGTGATAGCATGCATATTTAACTTAAATTCTTATCTTATTTAACTAATATTCATGCTTATTTTATGTAATTATTATGCATGTTATCATAGTTTTTTATGAATTTTCTCCATTGGTATGCCATTTTACTAAAGTCTATATTTATGCATTATTTATGATTAATTATGTGCTTTATGGATGTTTAATCTTTTGCAAGGTTAAATGAATAAAACTTAATTACTTTCCGTAATTTACTTTGACTT
>CM044105.1:8575516-8637399 GCA_024174645.1 Lemna minuta
CCCGACGCATTATGGGCATACCGGACGGCATACAAGACACCCATCGGGATGTCTCCCTTCCGACTTATCTACGGGAAAGCCTGCCACCTTCCGGTTGAACTAGAGCATCGAGCCTACTGGGCCATCAAGAAGCTCAATGATGGAGAATTATTTTACAAAACATGAACACAAGGGTTCTAAGTGAAACTATCCTCCTCCTCCTCCTCCACCTCCTCATCCACCAACTTGAGAGATTATCCATTTATTAAATGGATGAAGAAGACCTCTCTAAATAAATAAAGAGAGAGTAGATCTTAAGGGAATTATCTTCCCTCTTTTTCTATTTTATACTGATCTAAAGATTGACTTGGTCAAACATTTAATCCTTATCTTTAGAAACCTAGAATTCCTTGAGTGGACCAAGCCAACCACCCTTTTCTCTTTGATATAGGTTCCTTATTTTCCAAACCTTCTCCACCGTATCATAGGTACCTTATATCATTTTAACTAATGATCGCAAAAGAAAATTAGTAGGAATCTATTTGTATTTTCCCTCTCTTTGATAACCACCTTTAGATAGAATTAGAGGAGATCTATTTCTCATGGAATACAATATCTTCTAAGATCAAAGCCCTTATAAAGGTAGCTCAGCATGAGGATAGCTTATGAAGAAAATAAGCTAAGAAGATTACTCTCTTAATTAATGAAGAGTTTCAAGACTAATATGAGAAGACCATTCAACAAGAAGACAAATACGAGCAAAGACTCAACGGTTTTACGAGAGATCCCTGAAGAGCCCGTATCTGTTGAAAGCTATCCTAAAGAAAGCTAAAATATGGAGAGACATCAATCCGAGAGCTCTCTGTCATCCGCGAACAGACTTCACCTCGGGAAGACTTTCCTGAAATAATATTGCTTCTACCACCTCGACAACCCGTCCGGGAGCACCATTTGAGACGACATGACGTCTCATATCCGCGAGAAAAGGACGACAACCGGTTACTGATTCAGAGCGATTTAAAACCCGTTGACTTTTGAAGAAAGAAATGAAAGTGATGAAGACGATGTATACGGAACTCCTGACAACAGCTTTTAGCAATGTTCTCATCAACGATATTCCACGATCACAAGCCAACCCGACTGACGTTCGAAGGAAACCCAGACGACCCCAACTGACAACCTCCTCACCGGACGAAAAGAATCACCTTTCCGTCAACAGCCCTGAGTCATTCTCAATTGAGAACCACGATCGTCACGACTTATACACTGCCATCGAATGATGCAGGCGTTGACTTCCGAAGGGACGCAAGAAAGATAAAATAATCTGGAAACCCTCAGATTCTCCTTACCACACGATCGACAGCGACTTGAAGAAGATGAAGCTTCCGTGACGACATCTGCATGGCAACCTCTCCCTCAAGCTACCGGGAAATGCCGACTCAACAAACTATTCCCTCCAGCAAGGAATCGCTGCTTCGACCGACGAAATAAAATATGAGAAAGCTCACTCTGTCGTTCCGTGAAAGCTACAAGGATGCGCGATATCCGGACATCTCCCAACGCTCGTGACCTTATCCCCGAAGCAGAAACTTACCTCACAAATTCCGCGTTGGTCAACGGTTATGATGGTGCAGGAAAATCAAGTAAAAAGCAAACCGTCATACGCGGAATTAAAACGACGCGTCTTCCCGATTTCACTCCTCATCTCCGTAACCTATAAAAGGAGATTTGTAAGAGAAGAAAAGACAGTTGTAGTTTATGAAATTTGGTTACCTTTGGGTTCGTTTTACCCTTTCGTGTTCATCGTATCTCCTGTGTCTCCATCACTCTTCTCGCATCTCCTTCATCTTCCGCTTCTATCTCCCTATCTAATCTCCCTCCCGCTCTGTCGTCTTTTTCCACTTCACGTCCGAAGCCTACCGAGGAAAGTCCGGTTCAGTGAAGCGATTCAGGAGCATCGCTTCTTCCTTCTATCTCGGGTATTATCCTCTATTATTTTGTTGGTTAATAGTTCTCCTAAAGATCATTCTATTGTCCAACATCTGACCACTCTCCGATTTCTCTTCCATCTCACACCCATTATCGTCACTCTCTCTCTATTACCATATTAAAGATATCACCTATTCACCGGTTACATCTCCTCTTCATATTTTAAATTATATTATACTTTCGTCTCTCTCACTTCTCCTCACATCCATCTATCTTTCTATTTTCCATCTCATCCGAAACTAACATTATCCCTCTTCTGATTTAATCTCTGATATCTCTAAATATCTGCTGATTAGATATATTCTAAATTATCCAATAAAATCATCCTTACTTATTCTATTCTTAAATATTCTCTATATTCATCATCCTTCTTTATTCTTCACTAATTCCTATTACTGATTATTCACAGTGATATCACTTCATAGATCCTCCCCTATTGTAGGATTTAGATACCTCTTCTAAAATATCCTACATCACTCAACCTAGCATTGGACGAAGCAGGCAAGGAACGACTTCTCCAGCTCCAGGAATTACAAGAGTTGAGGCATGACGCGTACGAGAACGCGGCAATCTATAAAGAGAAGACCAAGGCCTTCCACGACTGACACATCCGACGATGATCATTCCAGATCGGCGACAAGGTCTGGCTCTACAATTCCTGCCTCAAACTCTTCCCTGGAAAGCTGCGCTCCAGATGGGATGGTCCCTACATGGTTCTGGAATTTTTCGACGGTGGAGCAGTACTCATCTCCGATCCTAAGACTGGTCGACAATTCAAGGTAAACGGCCATCGTCTAAAGCCGTACCTGACCTCAGAGCCACCCGCACCAGCAGATAAGGTAAATCTGCATCTTCCGGAGCACTCGAGGACGTGACGGTATCACCCTCGACCCATCAGTAGTCTAGGTTTCATTTTGTTTAGTCTGGCTGAAGACGTTAAACTTAGCGCTCTTGGGAGGCACCCCAAGATTATCTTACCTTTTAGTTTTATGTTTTTCATTTCAGTTTCTTTTTAGACGTCGAAGAACTACATTAGGAAAGGGCGCACCTGCACCGGAAAATCCCACGAGCATCACGGACTAATGAGTTTTTCTAAACCCATCTCATCGCACTTTTTATTGTTTTCATGCCATGATTCGATGAGTTTTTCACATGAGCATGTAGTTTTCATTGAGGGAAATGAAAGATTCTAGTTGGGGGGTGAGGATTTAGAAAAAGCTCTACAATTTTTTAAAAATTTTAAAATTCTACCTTCTAAAAAAACTCCTATTTTTAATCTTTGATCTAAATTCCTATTACCCCACCTTAGAAGTCTTTTCATCTAGAGATCTGACCTACTAGAGATGTAGAAGTGAGGACCTTATAGTCCATATGATTACATTGTGAGTAATAAAGCCAAATGATCAAGAGAGACCAATGGATTAGAATAGTGGTTGACTTCTTTGGGATTGGCTACCTAACAGGCACCAAGGAAAAAGAGTAATCAAGAGGTTGAAATGCTATGGGATTGAAAAAGAGAGTATTTGAGAGAAAATGAAATTCCATCCTCTACCTATTATTAGCCCAAACTGCTTAGTATGAGGAATTTTCCGATTCTAGACTTTCCCCTTTAAAGAGTGCAATGATCCATAATTTTTGTAGCACCTATCTTTCCTTATAGGCATGTAGTTTTCTCTTCCAAAGCAGTCAAGTAGTAACACCAATTTTTTTTAAAACTTCGCTTTTGATGATGAACACTCCCAAGTGAATCCACACATCCATTTCACCTTCCACTTTTCCTCCCACATGTGCTTATACCTTCATTACACTTCATTTGCTACACACTCTCTTCAGAAATCCTAAAACTCCTCCACATCATCATTCTAGTCTTCTGAAATGCTTAAAAAACAAAAAAAAAGAAGAAAAGAAAGAAGAGCAAAGTCAAAAGAAAGAGAGAAATAAGAAGTTACAAGAAGGAAAATAAGTGGGAACATCTTCTATCTCTTTCTCCACTATCATCTTCACCATCTACCCTATCCATCATCATCCACCTCACTTGGGGAGTATAATCATCATAAGTGGTACCTTCTTTGATTTTATAATCCACTTTGTTTTATCAGCATGTTTGCTTTTAGCCAAGTCATACCCTTAGAAATAGTATCTTTTATTTCCTTCAGCCTCCTCACACGATGCATCCAAAGATAGGAATCCATTTGAATTGCACTCTTTTAAGGAGAAAAGCGAGTTGAGGGGAATTCTAAGTACTAGGTAGCCTCCAATTTGAGGGAAGGAGTGATGTGTTTATGTAGAGGGTAAGGAATTACATCCACTCATGAGAGAGTGAGGATATTTTCAGCACCATAGCATCATACCTTAGATAAGCTCACCTTGATTACAATCAAGAGTTAGACTTGAGCATTAGCCGATGAGCACTACCCTAACATGCACTAAAGAAGTCAACCTAGAAATGGAATCTAGATCATTAGGGCCTACACTATGAGGAAAACGTGATCATACATTTGTACACTTCACCTTTTTAGTGGTAGGATCAAAGGATGAAAAGACTTTCTAGGGAGATCATGTAGTAAATTGCTAAGAGACTAGCAATAATTTAAGTTGGGGGGTGTGATAACATGCTATATTTACATCATAAAACATGATTTTTGATGCATATTTAAGTATAAATGATTTCATTTCCATGCATGTTATCGTACTTATATGTTTTTTTCTATTATTCTCTTAAAAAGTCATTATAATCTCAAAATACTTTAATTTAGGGTTAATTTTGATAAATTAGAGTTTAATAATTTGATAACCCATATTTTTCATGAGATTATAACTGTTTTTAAAGTTAAAATAATAAGAGAAACAATTTTTATAAACATTCATTTTATTTTCTAAAGTTTAAAATCTTAATAAATGAATGTATTTTTGAAATAATAATTTTAACTCTTATTATTTATTAAATCTGACTTTTTAGAATAATAGATAATTAAATTTTCGATCAAATGAAAGAAATTTGGATTAATTTGGAGTTATATATTAAAAGATATGATTTTTACAATTTAGGGAATTTTTTTGGATTTCTAAACCATTTTTCTTATTTTATTTTCAATTTTTAAACCTGTTTTTAATAAATAAAAAAAATTAAAAAAAGTTTTTTGCTTTTCGCGCGGGCCCCGCGTGGATGCGACGTGGCACGCAAGGCCACATGGCAGCGCCACGCAGACCCGCGCAGCGCCTACGTGGCGCGTTATACATATATACATATTATTTACTATAGTTAATAAAACGGGTCTTTAGCCTGCCCTATATGGGGAGGGTTCTTAACCATATAAACCGTCGGGTCTTATAAACCCGACGGTTTCCTAAGTTGTTTTCCGTGTGGGACTAATCCACACGAGACTTATCTGATGCAGGTGACGTGGCTGCTCGCGAAGCGTCGAGTTGTCGGCGTTTTGAAATCCACGCGTCGATCGCGTGGAGCACGGATCACCGATCAAGATTAAGCGCACGTGCCTTTATTAAAGGCATTATAACGGTCGCGATTAAAGATTGGCGGGGAGAATCGGAGCGTTTTTATAACCGTATATCAAGCGATGAATCTGGACCCTCCATCTCAGATCCGACGGACGCGACATTTCCGAAAACGGTCCATCGTGGACCGTTTATCATAACCGTCGATCGTTTCGATCGGACGGTTACGATCCAAAGCCCTTTAAATAGCCTTGTTCTTCACGAGTGTAAGCATCCGAGTTGAGATTTCAATCAAATTGAATGTCTGGACACCTCCCTCTCTCGTTTCTCTCGAGTTCTTCCTCTTCCTCTTTCATTTCCGCACCCACGGAGGGGTAGAAGTCGAGATTTGGTGGAAAATTGAGGGAGAAATCGACGCTTGAAACTCGTCGTGACGTTCTTAGTGCTCATCGCGATTAATTGGTTTAATCGCGACATTTCGATCGCTAAACCGGTTTAGTGGAAGTGGCTTTACCTTAATTATCCTCCAATCTAGTTTAATTTTCGTTTAGAATAGGTTTTAGAAGCTAATTTTGTCAAATTTTACCTAAAATCGCTCATTTTCACGCTTGAAATTTTCTCTCCACTTCGAATCTTGATTTCTCCGCGAAATCAAGTCCAAATTCGACGATTTTTTATTCCGTGGAATTGATTTGAAGTGTACTTTCTTAAAATACCATTTTCCCCAATTTCTTGCATCGATTTTTCGTCCGATTTGATCAAATTTGAAGATTACGTCAAGAAATTCCTTAATTCCCTGTGGATTCGACCCATATTTACCATTATACCCCTCAATTCGAGTGAATTTCTGAAAATTGGTAAGTTTGGAATTATTTTTGACGCGATACCGTATGAAATTGATGACCTCGCGGTCTCCGATCGAAAACGATTGACGGTTACGATGGAAAGGTCCATC
Organism: Lemna minuta; assembly: GCA_024174645.1. Lineage (NCBI taxonomy): Eukaryota > Viridiplantae > Streptophyta > Magnoliopsida > Alismatales > Araceae > Lemna > Lemna minuta. The sequence goes on from CM044105.1 coordinate 8,581,896, forward strand.
GTGGACCGTTTCAATTAAGTCCGAGCCGTCGGATCTTGATGAAGGGTCCGGATTAAGTCTATTGATAAGCGTTATAAAAACATGCTTTAGATCTTGCCATTGGATCGTGATCTGACGGTCGAGATGTGGAGCGGCGGTTTCAATCACGACGGTTATAACTGCTTCCTTTTTGACACGTGCGCTGGTGGTGATCAGTGGTCCGCGAGCACATCCAATCTATGCGCGATGATCCGCGCTCCATCCGGTCCGACGTACCTCGGTTGGCCACGTGTCCTGCACTTAAAAACCGTGTGGAACTTAGTCCCACACGGAGCAAAATTAAGGAAATCAATTGGGTTTATAACGTTTGCTGAATTAAAAGGTCAGCATAATTTCGATAATCGGAATGCTTATATGTACTATAACCCCTATATTTACGATATATATAAATATGCACACGTCACATCGCACCGCGTAGGCGTCGCATGGGTTCGGGTAGCTCTGCCACGTGGCCTTGCGTGCCATGTCGCACCCGCGTGGGTCTCGCGCAAAATTTAAACCCTTTTTGTTTTATTTTTAATTCATTTTTAACATGAAAAATCGCAAAATTAATTCAAAAAAATCTGAAAAAATCCCTAGAAATTAGAAAATTCATAACTTTCAAAATATAACTCCATATTAATCCAAATTTCTTTCATTTGATCCGAAAATTTAATTATCTATCATTCTAAAGAGTCAAAATTAATAAATAATGAGAATTTTTATTTCCATTTCAAAAATATATTTATTTTTTTAAGGATTTTAACTTAAGAAAATATAAATACATGTTTATAAAACATTTTCTCTCATTATTTTAACTTTAAAAACTTTTATAATCTCAAGTGAAGATGGGTTATTAAATTATTCATCTTTAAATCATCATATTTAACCCTAATTTAAAGTATTTTTGAGATTATAATGACTTTTTCATGGAATGATAGAAAATACACATAAATATGATAACATGCATGGAAATGAAATCATTTATGCCCTAATATGCATTAATAATCATGTTTTATAATGTTTATTTAGCATTTTATCAATAGGGTAGATGGTGGAGATGATGGTGGAGGTAGAGATGAAGATAGAACATTTTTCCCACTTATTTTCCTTCTTGTAACTTCTTATTTCTCTTGTTCCTTTGACTTTTCTTCTCTCTTTTTTTTAACCTTTCAGAAGACTAGCATGAGGATATGGAGGAGTTTTAGGATTTCTGAAGAGAGTATATAACAAAATGAAGTGTAGTGTGAAGGTTTAAGTACATGTGGGGAAGATATGGAAGATGTGGTGGATTTGTGAATCACTTGGGAGTGTTATTATCATGAGTGAAGTTTAAAACATAGTGGTAAAAACTACTTGACTGATTTGGAAAAGATAGAACTATGTGCCTACAAGGAAAGATAGGTGCTACAAAAAGTATAGATCATTGCACTCTTTAGAAGGGAAAGTCTAGAATCGAGGAATTCCTTACTGATGTAGGATATTTCTAAAATTGATAATATTCCTACAAAATTAGGGAGGACCTATGAATGATATCACGTGGGATGAATGACAAAATGAGAAGAGATAAATTATAGGGTAATGTGGAAATAAGAAGATAGAAAATAATAAGAATGAAGAGGTTAAGGTGAATATGAAGAAAAGAAGAAAGGAGGATTTAGTAGATAATATAAATAGTGACTGGGGAAGAGATATTATAAAATAGAGATGATATAGATTAGAGGCAGTAACAATAGAGGAAATAGGAATAGAGGAGATATAAGGGGAGTGAATAATGATCAGGATGGTACGACAGTGGAGAAGACAGAGGAGATATACAAATTAGAGGATGATGTATATGGATAATGGGAGAGAATTTAAGAGAGGAAAAGCACAGAGAGAAGAGAATAGGTAAGATATGTGTCTAAAGAGGACTTACGGTATTAATAGGTGAACTATCATTCATGGTGGAGAGAGAGGATGATACCTGGGAATGGACGCAAAGTAACGCCGTCGGACTCCACGTAAGATCCGGATTATCCTCAAAATGCTTTGACATGAGAGAGTTGATAGACGACAGAAAGAAGGGAGAACAGAAAGGAAGATAGAACGCAAAGATGAAGAAGAAGAGGTGGGGAAGAGAAATGAGGGAGATACGGGGGAACACAAACACAACGGGTAAGCATACCCAAAGGTAACCAAGTAACCAATCTTTTATCAAAAACAACATGAGTTTTCTTGGTTACAATCGTCGCCTTTTATAGAGTAGAGATGGTGAAGAAATCGGGTCCAAGAGGTGCTTCGGGAGAGAGATAAATTGCCGGTTACGATCGTTCGCTTACGCATTGTACCTCTTCATCCGACGTGGTCGCCGCTTGGTGGAATGACACGGAAACGTCTCCGCAATCCCGTGTGGTTTCTCGGTAATTATGGTGACTCGTCGCGTCAATCTCAATTTCCACGTATGGTCGGTGGCAGAAAATTCCTCTATGTCTCTCGTGGATTCTGTAATGACCGTTTGACCGAAGGTGAGTTCAGTCGGAGTGAATTCATTGAATGCAGAATCAATTTGATGGACTGAGTCTTCTTTCGATGTCAGTTTAGGATGAAATCTTGGTCCTGGTTGTTGCTGAAGTGTCGACGAGATATCGTCCGAACTTGATGAGTCGATCCGCTGGTTTGTCTTGCTCTGACGTCTGCCTCCGACAGTTCTTTTCTCTTGGCTCGCTGGAGATGAGAAGCTTCCGAAAAAATGCCAAGTAGTAGATGATATTGCTGCCTTGATTGGAGACTCTTCAAGATCTTCAGAATCTTCGTGTAGCTCAAATGACTTCGTTCCTTCCTTCGGAATCTATCGTTACCTCTAGGAAGAGTGAAAGGAATAATGAAGCTCAATAGGGAAATCAACAAGGTACACTCGGAGGCACTCTTTCTCGTTGGACTATGGGGTACTCCCTTGTCCTTCTAATCCTCCGGAACAAGGAAGGTAATCTTTTTCTCAGGCTTTTCCTGGGAAGAAGAAGAGGAGGCCGCTTTAGCTAGCTCCGACTGCTTATAAGGAAGGACAGTTCATGGACTTCCTTTGGAAAGCTTATGCTGAGCCCGAACGTAAGCGCGCATGGGAATGATACTCCAAAGAATCCTTCGCTGACTCTAGCATGCATCCAATAGTCTCAGGAAATAGAGAGTCCTCAGATGTTCAGATTCTCGAATTCCTGTATGCCTTGCACCGTTGCACTTTCTGAGTACGTGTGGCAGCAGAGATCGTGTTTCTTGCACCGATCCCTCATAGAGCTTGGAGGAGATTTCCAGTGTATGAAGGTGCTGCGTATGGCTTGTTGTAGTCTGACGGGAAGGTTGGTGTTCTATTTTTCAATTCTGCATATCCGTCTTCACCGCATTCTCCATTCAAAGTAGTCGTCATTCGCGTGGAAGATACACAGACAGAGTCTTCGGTTGGAGATTTCAAATACACTGTTGTTGTTGCAGTGTTTGGTCGAAATGATAATTTTCTCATGACAGGCAGAAGAGGACGGATGATGCTGCGGGCGATGAGTGGACAATCGTGGATTATCGCCGAGGAGATTTCCTTGCGTCCTCTCTTTTCGATACTGAGTCGTCTTCTGTCGCGGTCCTTTTGTAGAGAAAGTGTTGATAGGTATATTCCTTGCTCTCTGTAGTCACATCTTCATTATCTTGATTGTTTCAGTGATGATGAGAGTTGATAATGTAGCCCATCGTTCGTGTGATGATGTGGAGACCTCCAGAGTTGCTTCACTGCTCCATAGATGCATGAGGTTATTCATGCAAAGAAATTGTCTTTGAGTAGGATAAAATATAGTTTCTCCCATAGGTAATTGATATGGAGATCTCTCCTATAATTCTAACTAAGGGTAGTTTCAAAGAAAGAAGGAATTGGAGTAACAAAGGTGTTCCTATTTTCTTTTCTTTTGAGATCTTTAGTCATAATTTATAAGGTACCTATGATATGGTCGATATGGTTTGGAAAATAGGGAACCTATACCAAGGTAGAAGGTGGTTGACTTGGTCCACTCGAGGTATTCTAGGTTTCTAAAGATAAGGATTAAATGTTTGACCAAGTCAATCTTTAGATCAGTATAAAATAGGGAAATAAGGAGGAGGAGAGGAAGAGGAGGATGGTTCACTTAGAACCCTTGTGTTCATGTATAGAAATAATTCTCCATCACTTACACTAAGCAGTTTTGGCATATGTTAGGTAGGGAATGGAATTTTTATCTTCTCTCAAATCTCTCCTTTTCAATCCCATAGCATTTCAACCTCTAATTACTCTTTTTCCTTGGTGTCTGTTAGGTACCCAACCCCAAAGAAGTCAACCACTAAGTAAAATCCATGGTTTCTCTAGATCATTTAGCTTTATTACTCAAAATGTAATCATATGGGCTATAAGGCCCTCACTTCTACATCTCTAGTAGTTCGAACCTCTAGATGTCAAGACTTCTAAGGTGAGGTAGAGTAGATCAAATTTTTGAAAAATAGGAGTTTTTAGAGTGTAGAATTTTAAAATTTTTGAAAATTAGTAGAGATTTTTCTTAGTCCTAACCCCCCAACTAGAATCTTTCATTGCCCTCAATGAAAAGTACATGCTCATATAAAGATAGCAAAAACATTCCATCGAGAGCGCAGCTTCCTAGGAAAGAGCTTGAGGCACCGATTGTAGAGCCAGACCTTATCATTGACTTGCAATGATCGTCGTCGAGATGTGTCGGTGGAGAAAGGCCTTCGTCTTCTCTTTGTAGATCGCCGCATTCTCGTACGCATCGTGCATCAGCTCTTGTAACTCCTAAATCTGGAGAAGTCATTCTTTCCCTGCTTCGTCCAGTGATAGGTTGAGCTTTTTGATAGCCCAATAGGCTCGATGCTCTAGCTCAGCCGGAAGATGGCAGGCTTTCCCAAAGATAAGTCGGAAGGGAGACATCCCGATGGGCATCTTGTATAACGTCCGGTATGCCCATAGTGCATCGAGAAGCTTGTGTGACCAACCCTTCCCATCTGGTCGAATTATCTTCTTTAGTATGGTGTTGACTTCTCGATTACTTACCTCTACTTCCCATTCACCTGGGGGTGGTATGGCGTGGTGACGCGGTGATGTACTTTGTACTTCTTCAATAATACCTGGAAGTGAGCATTATTGAAGTGTGAGCCACCGTCGTTGATGATGGCCCTTGGACAACCGTATCAGGCGAAGATGCATCGTGTGACAAATCTCAGAACCTCTCGATGATCGTTTGTCCTAGTGGGGATTGCCTCGACCCACTTGGACACATAATCCACCGCCACTAATATGTACTATTTCCCGTCAGAAGGTGGGAAAGGTCCTATGAAGTATATCCCCCAAAGGTCGAAGATTTCCACTTCAAGGATTGGTCGCATCGGCATGTCATCTCGCTTGGAGATGTTTATCACTGCTTGACATTGTAAGCATTCCGTGTAGAAACGGTGAGCGTCCTTGAAGATGGAGGGTCAGTAGAAGCGGCTTTGCAGGATCTTATCTGCGGTCTTGCGTGCCGCGAAATGTCTTATGCATGTCGATGAGTGACACATCGCCAAGATGTCTCCTTGCTCTTCTTCCGGTATGCATCGTCTGATGATCTGGTCGTATCCCAGGTGGAATTGAAGTGGTTCTTCCCAAAAATAATACTTGAGCTCATGGAAGCACTTTTTTATGACGATTCCAATGCTCCAGGATCAATCCAGTTACGATGAAGTTCACGATGTGTGCATACCAGGGAGCGTGGTTTGAGATGGCGAGGAGATGCTTGTCGGGGAATGTGTCGTCGATTACTCCTCCTCTCGAGATGTGGAGACACGATAAATGATCTGCCACTGAGTTCTCGCTGCCCTTCTTGTCTTTTATCTCCAAGTCAAATTCTTGAAGGAGCAGCACCCATCTTATAAGTCGTGGTTATGCCTCTTTCTTGGAGAGCAAGTACTTTAAGGTCGCATGATTATTGTAGATGATGATCTTGCTCCCCAAGATGTAAGGCCGGAACTTCTCGAGAGTGTAGACCACCGCCAAAAGCTCCTTCTCCGTAGTCGTGTAATTAATCTGAGCTTTGATGAGGGTCTTGCTTGCATAGCAGATGGCCTTCGACTTCTTGTCTAGACGTTTCCCTAAGACCGCTCCCACCGCGTAGTCCAAAGTGTCGCACATGATCCTCCACAATACAACGGTGTGCTCTCCCACCTTGAGAATTACTTCTCCTTTCCCCCAGTCAGTAATGGCTTTCGCGGTAGCTAGGAAGAGTCGTCCTAAGATGATCGGAGCTTGGCTAAGCTCCTTAGTCATTTTCATATCGAGCACTAGGAAATCTGCTGGGAAATAACAATCTTCTATCCTAAATATGACATCTTCTACTAGTCCATGGGGTTTCCTCACCGATCCATCGGCTAAGTATAACTCTACTAGAAAGGCTGCAACTCCCCTACATGATGACGGTCGAAGACGGCTTTAGGGAGGATGTTGATACTAGCTCCTTTATCTAGTAGGGATCTAATGAAGGACATTCCTCCTATCTCACTCGTATTCTTGGGTGCTCCCGGATCTCTCTTTTTAATCGGTATGACATTCATCATGATGGAACTCACCGTCTCACTAAGTTGGATCCTTCTAGGGTTTCTATGGGGAGTGCATATACCTTTGAGAAATTTTGCATAGGAAGGGATATGCTTGATCACATCTATCAAGGGAATGGTTATGGTACCCTTCTTAAAGGTGTGTAGTAGATGATCATCGGTTTCATTAGTCTTGGCTTTGGGGCGATTTAATACTGGAGGATAAGGCACAAGGGGCTTGTATTTGTCAAGGTTAGGTTCTGTCGTAGCCTGTTCTTCCTTGTCCTTCGAATCACTGTCTTGCTCGATGATAATTGGTGTTTCTTTTTCTTCAATCGGGCCTTGGTGGATAGGATGATCCTTGTATTGATCCGGTAGGTCTTTTCCGCTCCGAAGGCTCGATATTGCTAATTTCATTTCCATAGCCTCCTCGTTGACGTGTATGTGGTTGATGTTGAGCATCTGGCTTGACGAGGCCCCTTGATTCCTTGGGTTTGATGTGGCCTACGAGGGTAATTGGTCAGTAAAAGTTACATGTTTACCCTTTTTGTCAATCGTCAGTTGGACGTTCATCTTGACGAAGTCCTCAATTTCGTCCACGCATGAGTTCATCTGCGTCATTTGTTCCATTAATTCCAAAATTGCGCTACGGATCGGACCCGATGCCGGCGCAGTCTGGCGTGAAGCTTGCGTGTAGGCTTGCGTGTAGGTTTCTAACCGTTGTATTGTGGAGGATAAGATTGATTGTTGTTCCTCCAAAATCTGTTATTCTACGAAGAATTTTATTAAAAACAAGGGTATTATAATAGTTAGGGTATGAACCCGGATAATTATATCATCCCTATTGACTCAGTCCTCCCGATGGACCTTGTCTAAACATGTTTTGCCCTTGGAATGCCATCACGGGGCAATGTAATTTGACATGATCGAATATTGAGCAATTAGCACATGGTGACGCTTATTGAAGTGAGACGAGGGCAAGTCCTTTGGAACCGTTACGGATGTTAAGTCGGTCTAGTAGTAAATTCTGAAGTGAGACGGGGGCAAGTCCTAGTAGTCCTCAAGGAGCATCCCTGTCTCTGCTGATTTGGCATCCATTGTTTTTGGCATTCCACCTCGTCCAAATGGTTTCGCCGCATTATGGTGACTACTTTCCGCCACCATCTCGATGAGTTCCATCGCGTAGTCTTCGTACTTGATCATGAAGGTGCCGCCACTTTCTACATCTAAAAGATATCTATCTTGCGGGCCTAACCCGTCATAAAATATGTGCGTTAATTCGTGGTTAGACACTCCATTGTGTGGACACTCCCTAGTTAGGTCTCTAAGTCGCTCCCAAGCCTCATGGAAGGTTTTACTCATGCCTTGGGTAAACTCGCTAATGGTTTTTCGGACAGAGGTGGTTTTCCCTACGGAAGAATATTTTCTTAAAAATTCCTCCTCCATCTCGGTCCAACTAGTGAATTCTTTCCCTAATTTTAAAAACCAATCCTTGGCTCGATCTCTAAGGGTAGCGGGAAAGAGTTTCATCTTCATCGTGTCAACAGGGACATTCTGAAGATGATTAATCTCACATACTTGGGAAAGCTCATCTACGTGTCTATAAGTATCTTCAGAAAATTTACCATGGAAGATAGGAAGCATACTCATGACATGGGAATCAATTCTAAAATTTGCCCCTCTAGTTAAGGGTGCGTAAATTCTCGTGACAAGTCGCTAGAGGACAAGCCTAGCATAGTCACTAAGGCATTTTCTTGCATTTCCCTCGTCATTCCGAGCCATTTCTACTGATTCTATCGGATCCACGGTTGTGTCGGTCTTGAGTAGTGTCGGTCTCTGTAGTGTGGGGGATTGCGAGGATCGCTCAAAAAGGTATATGTCTTAAGGGATTATTCTGTAATCTCCAGGCAGTTCGTCGTCTCATGAAGAGTGGATCAGCTATTTAGATGGATGTAAATTATAAAATACCTTATAAAATATTAAAAATTGATTTCAATCGTACTTGAATGTCGGTATCTGTAAGAGTGACGCGTTCTCAACGCGATTTTGAAGAAGTGATCACCCGTGATCCTTAGAAAAGGGACGAAATCACTTAATCTTATCGAATTAAGGATCACAAAGATTGATTTCTACTTCGAATACCTTAATATACAATTGATTTGCGTGAATTAAGAGAAAAATCTGAGTTGACCAAGTCAAAATTGACAAAATTGATCAAACCTTTGCCTTAATTCCTCGGCAATGGCGCCATTTGACTAAACAAGACTGAGTGATTATCAATTGCACACGGTCAAGAGGTAAAAATAATTCCAAACTTACCAATTTGATGAAAATATCTCGAATTGAGGGGTATAATGGTAAATAAGGGTCGAATCCACAAGGAATTAGGGAAATTCCTGATGATCTCTTCGAATTTGATCAAATCGGATGATGAATTGATGATAAAAATTGGGGAAAATGGTAGATTGTAAAAGAGAATTTCAAGACGATTCCACGGAATCAAAAATCATCGAATTTCGCTTTGATTTCGCGGATAAATTGAAGATCGAAGTGAGGGATAATTTTCGAAAGTCAAAATCACGAAATAACCTAAAATAGAAACAAATTAACTTCAAATTCCTAATCTTAACTGAAATTAAACATGAATAGACAAAAGATTAGTGAAAATCGACTCCACTAACCCACAATTGCGATTGGATTAACCCCATTAATCGCCGGGAATAAGGCTTTTCATCAAAAATCCAAAAATCGTGATCGTCGAGTTCAAGCTTCGATTTCTTCCTCGTCTTTCACCCAAATCTTGATCTTAAGCCGTTCGTGAACGCGTAATTGAGTCTAGAAGAAGATAGGATCAAGAGATTTAAGAAATTTGGTGTCTAAATAGATCAATTTGATTGATTTTCTCTCGAATGTTTCAAAAATTAGAAGAACGTCTCAATTTATAGTGTATTAGGGCGTCACCGTCCGATCGATTTAATCAACGGTTCTGATGAAACGGTTCATCGCGAACCGTTACGATTAAGTGGTGGCCATTGGATCACCAATGGACGCACGAGATGTCACCACGTGTCGCGCTTTATAAAACACATCAAAACTACTATCAGTGGATCGCGATCCGACGCTCCTGATGCGTTTCAGTGCATTTTTATCTCGACCGTTATAACTATCGCAATCAACGGTCGAGATGAGATGCGATCGGTGAGCTCCGATTTAAGCCACGTGGTCCATCAATCTTAAGTGAAGATCAACAGTCCACAATGCACGCGCGATCGGACGTTCACAATGCTGCCACGTCGCCTCCTCATTGCGATAATCAATCGCCATTGATCGGATGGTTCTGAAGCCGCCACGTCACCTGTGATCTTAGAATATTCTAAAAAATCAATATTTAATTCGAAAAATTGATTTTTAATACCGGAAAATCCTTAGAAATTCATTAAAAATTCAGAAAAAATCCCTAAAAATTAGAAAATTCATAACTCTCAAAATATAACTCCAAATTAATCCAAATTTCTTTCATTTGATCCGAAATTTAATTATCTATCATTCTAAAAAGTCAAATTTAATAAACAATGAGAGGTTTAACTTCTATTTCGAAAAATACATGTATTCTTTAAAGATTTTTACTTTGGGAAATTAAATAAATGTTTATAAAAATTATTTATCTCATTATTTTAACTTTAAACACAATTATAATCTCAAGTAAAGATGGGCTAAAAATTATTTATCTTTAATTCATCATATTTAACCATAAATTAAAGTATTTTGAGATTATAATGACTTTTACATGGAATGATAGATAAATACTCATAAACATGATAACATGCATAGGAATGAAATCATTTATGCCTTAATATGCATCAATAATCATGTACTATCATGTCTAATTAGCATGTTATCACCTCTTCTCTCTCTCATTTTCGCCATTCTTCCTCTTAATTTCCCTTGTGCGTTTCTTTCCGTTTTTCTCTCGTTTCCTATCTGTTTTCACGATTCTTCTCTGATAATCACATTCCTCCGCTGATCTCCATCTCTATTTCTCCCATTCTCTTACTCTCTATTTCTCTATCTCTCAACCCTTTTGCCACTATTCAATCCCTCTACAACCCTCTCTTTTCTTCCATCGCGATCAATCCTTCCCCCTTCTCTAGGTTTCTGCTTGTTTGTCCTCTTATGCATTCTTTCATACTTCTCCCTCTCTCCCTCTCAAGATTTCCTCTTTCTCCCCATCTCGTCCTCTCACGTCCACCTAGCCCCGTCTGTTAAGTCTCTCTCTCGCACCCACTCTCTTTCTCTCTCTAGCCCTCTCTCAAGATCAGCTGCTCTCTCTTTCGCTCTTTCTCGTTTGATCTTCCTCTGTCTCTCGTCAACTTCTCACTCTCTCATTCTTCTCCTTCCTCATCTCATTTTCTCTCTATATATTCTTTCCTCGCACTGTATTCTTTCTCCCCCTTGCTCTCATTCTATTTCTTTCTCAAAGTCTCGCTCTCAACCGCTAACGCTCTTCCTCCTTTGTTCTCGTTCTCCATCTCTCCGCAATTTCTTATTCTCACTTTCTTCTTCCTCTCTAATCTCACTCCCTCCCTCTCTCTATTTCATTCCTCACGTCTTCTCTCTCTTCCTCGCCTTTTTTACTTTTGTCTTCTGCACTTCTGCCTCTCTTTCTGCCTTCTAGTTTGCTTCCGCATTTCCGCTTCATCTCCCTCTTGCTCTCCCTAAGTCACTATTTCTGGTCTCCTCCTAATCTCTCCATTTTTCATTTTCTCTTCGGATCACCGTCCTTCGCCCTCTCGCATTCAATCGCACACGTATCCGTGCTCTCTCCTTTTTCTCTATAAAGTTCTCAAATTCTCTCTTTCCCACGATCGATTGTCGTCCCTCTCCTTTCCTTTGCCTTCTCCTAACATGTTATTCAACTTATCTCTTTTCATCTCTCTATCTCTCTCTCACCTTTCTACTCCACCGCTTCTCTCATCATTAGTCTACATGTCTCTATTTTTATAGACCAATCCCCTTTTCTCTTTCAAAAACTCATCTTATCGCTCTCTCTCTCCTTTGACCATCACGTCTTCTCTTTTGCGCCCTTCGACTACCTCATTTCCTTTTCCAATCCATTTCTTGAGTTCTCTTTCACCCTTTTCCTATTCCTCTACTTAGCCCTCTCTCTTAGTTAATCTTTCAAATTATCCTTTATTTCTCTCAATCACTCTCATTTTACTTTTGTCTCTTGCATTCACTACCTCTCCTGATATTGCCCTAAAGTCCCTATGGATCGACCTAGAAATCTATATGACTTTATTGTCTCCATTCGGACCTAGTTTTCTTGAGTATAAATAGTAAATTTGTAAGGCTAGGATGAACAACGATTCGATGGCCAATGAAAGAAGAAATTCTTAAATGGCTAAACGCAGAAATCATCTACCCCATATTCGATAGCCAATGGGTGAGTCAATTTCAGTTTCTCGCTATTTTATTTTTCAGAAATTTCTCTCTTGTTCATTTGATGATTTCTCCGCGAATCCTGATCCAAATCGAGTAATTTTTTATTTTGTGGATTTTTCTTCAAGTCTTCTTTCCAAAAATATTAAGATCCCTTATTTCTATCCACATTTTATTTTCCAATTTGATCAAATTTGAAAAGCTCATCAGAAATTACCCTAATTCCCTATGGATTTGACCCTTATTCACCACTATACCCCTCAATTCGTGTTAATTTCTTTAAATTGGTGAGCTTGGTATTAATTTCTTTAAATTGACCACGTGTTTTCAATGACCTCTCTGTCTCAATTCATCAATATCCAAACGTTAGTCCCAGGAGGAGACAATCCTCCCAGAGTCACTCCTCACCTTGTTAATCACCTAGTGGCAACTACTAGCTAGTCGAGATAATCAGATCAAAGTTCTAACACGATCTTTTGATTTGAGTAACTCACACTCTCTATGAGTAACCTTACTTGGCCGCCGTCCTTTGATACCCCTTCGCTCATCCCGTCCCCCGAGCCAACTCCTAGAGCTCCACGTGCCACTTCCTACTCTCTTTTGGGCTGGCCTACCTCTCTAAAGTCACCGAATCTCATCACCGATCCACATGCACACCAAGTAGGTCGGTCGTCCATAAATCTGAGTAATCCTACAATGTGAAGAACAGATGTACCTCGAGTTGACTTTCTAGTCCACTGCCTAGATTCATCCTAACTCACTACGATTCTCTAGGAATCTCCCCCTTACCCTCATTGGTAAGTATGACTCACCTAGAGTCAATGCAGTGTATGATGGTATAATTAATTTTCCCTAGTTCTTAAGTTATACTCACAAAATAAAGAGCTATAATAGAATACTAGAAATTGAACCAACCACGACAGCTAACAACAAATAATTTACATATAAAAAGTGTAAATTACATAAGGAAAAATATTGAAAATGAAACAAATAAAAATTAACATCCTGAAGAACTCATTCGTATAAGCCTTTGGTTTTGACTTTGCCATTGACTTTGACTTATGTACTTGACTTTGATTGTGACTTCAATAGTTGACTTTGACTTTTGAAGTGGCTTTGACTTTTGCTTTGACCTTGAATGTAACACTTGTAGATAGTCACCTTAAACCTCACCTTGATGCAAACTTATCAAATTTTCTTTCTAATCCTTGAAAAAGCACTCCTCAATAGTGCAATTAATCAGGAAATACAAATTAAGAGGAATACGAATCTAAAACAGTAATGAGCTTGTTGATAAGCACTAACAATTAGAGATGTAATTCTAAAAATTGGCATTTTCAGCAAAAGTAAGGTTAGACATAATTTTAAATCCCAATCAAACAAAACAGAAATATTGGAATAACAATAAAAATTAAACTTGGTTTGATCTATCCTTAAAAATGAGGTGAAGATTAGACTGAAAAACTCAACTTAAAATAACATAAATTAGACAAGTATTTGACAGAATTTTGACAGATTTTTCTTCTAATATATATGCAAATAATCGTTTAAAGACCAACCTAACATAGATAGAGGATAAATAAATATTAAAACACTAAATCCAAATCGTGAGAAATAATTGGATACGAAAAATAAGGTTACCAAACGAGCCAAAGAAAATAAGAACAAACCAAAATCATAACGAAATTAGGAAAACAAAAAATCGGAACAAAACAAAATCACAACAAAATTAGAAAAACAGAAAATTGGAATCATGAACAAGAAATGATCTAAAGAAACTTAAGTTAGAAAAATGAAACAAAGTGAAATTGAAATCAAAATGGAACTGGAAAACACAAGAAATGAAAACGAGAATCAAACGAATGCCTAACACAATGATTTCTGCTAAGAATTTGAGTGGTTTCTGTTGAGTACAGTTGCGTAGGACAGCTGATGAGTGACGATCGCTTGATCATCGCCGCTTTTGATCTTCGAGCGTGAAGAAATACTGACCGCTTGAAGGGCGGGAGATAATGAGAATGACAAGAGAAGAGAATGAAAAACTTATGATTGAACCAAAAGAGGAGTACAAGATGCATTTCTGGGGAGGAAATCCACTTATTTAAATAGGGAGAAAACTGAGGGTGAAACGACGCTACGCACAAGGCGGCGTCTGTTGATAAACAGACGCCTAGCCAAAATTCCGGAGAAGTCAAAGGGCTTCAACTCCTCGCCACTCCTCTTCTGTGCAGCTTCAAATACGGGAGAGATCATTTTCCAACATTCTCCCCTTCGATCTCTTTCCCATTTCCGACATCAAACATTCCAATCAAGTTCGGAAGTAACAAAAATTTCTCTTTTACGAGAGACTTAGTTAAAATATCCGCCCGCTGTTCTATACTTGGAATGTGAATAACTTCTACGTCTCCACTCTGTATGCACATTCGTACGTAATGATAACAAATTTTGATATGCTTGGATCGACTATGAAAGACTGGATTTTTTGCTAGATCAATCACCGATTTGTTGTCAACAAATATTCTTACAAGCTTCACGCATCTTCCAGTGAGTTCCGCGATAAGATCGGCTAACCATACTCCTTGATAGGCAGCAAGTGTGAGTGAGATATACTCGGCCTCACACGAAGAAAGAGCAACAATTCTCTACTTCTGTGACATCCAAGTTATGATGTTATCGCCGAGGAAGAAAAACGCACCCGAGGTGCTTTTCCTATCAACTGAATCTCCTCCGTAGTCACTATCGCATTAGCCAGCACCTATGTACAGTTGCGGAGGACTCTGCCTTGCTTGTAAGATAAACCAAGATTTAGAGTCCCTTTCACATACCTTAGGACTCGTTTGGCACTTGTGAAGTGCTCCTTTAACGGAATTTCCATGTCCCAGCTCAAATATCATGTGCAGAACATAAGATCGAGTCTTGTGTGTGTCAAATACCTCAGAGATCCCATCAAGCTTCTGAAGGTGGTCGAGTCCACGGGATTCTTGGAGTCGTCTTGACTGAGCATCGGCTTCACTTCGAGTGGTGTTTTAGAGGAATTGCATTCAAGCAATTTGAAGTCGGAAAGGATCTTCCGAGCATATGAACTTTGCGCGAGTGTGATCCCCCCTTCAAGCTGATTTACTTGAATGCCTAAATAAGACTTTAGAAGCCCGAGATCAGTCATATCAAACAAGGATTTCATTTTATCCTTGAATTCTAAAATCCTCTCTTTGGAACAACTTGCAACAAGCAAATCGTCAACATAAACACCTATGTATAAGTTGCTTGGATTATAGTAAATCGCAGGTTCGTGATTGCTTCTGATTAGGCCTAATTCCATTAGGCTTTTATCAAGCTTTGAATACCAAGCTCGAGGAGCTTATTTCAACCCGTACAAGGCTTTCCATAGCTTGTACACATGATGCTCTTCTCCAGGGATTGCATATCCCTCAGGTTGTTTGACATAGATATCCTCCAAGATTTCACCGTTGAGGAAGGCTGCCTTTACATCAAGATGATGGACTTCCCATCCATAAAACGCTTCAAGAACTAAGAGAACTCGGATTGTCTCCATCCTGGCTACAGGAGCAAACACATCAATAAAGTCGATTCCATACCTTTGAGCATACCCTTTGACAACTAATCGGGCTTTATGCTTGGTGAGCTGTCCCGATGAGTCTTTCTTGACTTTGAAGACCCATTTCAAGCCAATTGGCTTGCATGATATAGGAGGTGTTACAAGAGACCATGTGTTGTTCTTCTGAATTTGATTAAATTCTTGTTCCATGGCTGTTTTCCAAACTTTTTCTCTCAAGACTTCAAGAAAATTTCTTGGTTCTTCTTCCGAAAGAAGAAATGCTTCTTCCTCATTCATTGGTTGCGTCCCTTCATATAGTTGAGAGAGTTCTTTGAATTTGCTCGGTTGAGAGCTTGCTGAGGAAGATGAGCTCAGAGGACATGCTGAGAAATTACCTGAATTCTTAGTGATCGAGTCTTGCGAGGAGCTCACAGTGGGCATCTCCGAATTGTTGGAGTCCAAGTTGACATAGGAGGAGTACTCGGAGGTAAGCATACCCCCAAGTGAGTCTTGATTGAATTCTTCCCAATTCCAGCTTTTCTCTTCTTCAAAAACTGCATCTTTCGTGATGTGAATTGTGTGAGAAACAGGATTAAAAGTTCTATATCCTTTTACCCCTTTCTCATACCCTATAAATATCATAGGTATGCTTCGATCATCTAGTTTTCTCAGACTTTTATTGAGAGTTTTTACAAAGACTATGCAACCAAATACCTTGAGATGTTCAACAGAAGGTTGTCTCCCTGTCCAACCTTCATAGGGAGTTTTACTTTCCAAGCTTTTGGTGGGGGCTCGATTGAGAAGGTAGATAGCAGTGCTTATAGCCTCTCCCCAAAAAACCTTAGGAAGATTCTTGTTTTTCAACATGGCATGGGTCATGTCCAGAATCATGCAATTCTTCCTTTCAACAACTCCGTTTTGTTGAGGAGTGTATGGCATCGAGAAATGTCTCTGTATCCCGTGTTCACTGCAAAAGGAAATAAATTATTTGGAAGTAAACTCACCACCGTTATCTGTTCTAAGACAGATAAGCTTCAATTCCTTCTCTCTTTCAGCTTGTGCTTTGAAGTTTTTGAAAACTTCGAATGCCTCTAATTTTTGCTTCAATAGGGAGACCCATAGCATCCTAGTGCAATCATCTACTAGTAGAAGAAAGTACTTACTCCCACCGAGAGTTTTCGGAGCAAAAGGTTCGCAAAGATCACCATGGATCAGTTCTAGTGGTCTTGAAGCTCTGAACTTGGCTAATGAGGGAAACGATTTTCTTGCTTGCTTGGAGGTGATGCAACTTGAGCATAGTTCTTCTCGTTTGTGAATTGTGGGTAGTCCTTTGACCAAATTCTAAGAGGAAAGGATCTTGAGAGAGGCTAAGTTCAGATGTGCATACCTCTTATGCCATAACCAAGTGCAATCTTCACTCATTTGGAGGCAATGCTCAATGATGTCTAATTTCAAAGGGTACAATCTTCCCGAGCTCCTTTAAACCTTGGTGAGAAGAAATCCATTGTCATCATGAATGGTTAGAAAGCCTTTGTGAAGGCGAATATCATATCCTTCTTCATCAAATCTTTCGAGACTCATTATGTTTGCTTTTAAGGACAGTGTGTACAACACATTCTTTAGAGTAATGTGAGTGTTGTCTTTAGAGTTTAGGATGGTCTTACCCTTTCCTTCGATGGAGATCTTTGACCCATCTCCAAATCGTATTGTACCTTTGTAAGAATCGTCGAGATCAGAGATCAATTCTCTACCTCCTGTTATGTGTCTGCTTGCGCCTATATCAAGGTACTACATACCTTTGCTTAGATCACACTAAGAGATGCCTTGAGGCAGGATTTCGTCCGAAGTTTCTATAGCCATAAGAAGAGTGGTTTCTTTCTCTTCTTTGGCTAAGTGAGCTTTCTCTTGAGAATCCTTCTTCGGTCTTTCTTTCTTGGGCTTTCTACACTCATTTTCAAAATGCCCTTTGCCTTGACAATTGTAGCAGGTTACCTTCGATTTATCCTTGGGTTTCTCGTCCTCATCTTCCACAGAATTTCGAGGATTGTTTTGGCCGTGACCTCATCCACGTCCTCGCCCATGGCCTTTGCCATTCGAAGGATCATGATCCTTCTTCTTCTCCTTGATGAAAGCTTTGACCAATAAAGCTTTTTCTTCTCTCTTGACCATGCGAGCTTTAAGCTTATCTTCATGTACTTTTAGAGTGTCAATTGTTAGCGCTTTAGTTTTGACGTAAGCATTTCATCTTGAATTGTAATCATCATACATGGAGGAATTAACTCTCATAGACTGTCTATTGTACGTTATTAATTTTAATCACTACTACATTATTCTTCCCTTGATTAGTTTCCACTAACCTACTAATGTGTCCATGAAGAATTATTCTTTCAGGAATCTACTTTCTCATGCAATCGCCATGTACATTTTTCCATGCTTCACTTATTTACATATATATATACATATACATATATACATATATATATATATATACATATACATATATACATATATATATATATATATATATATATATATATATATATATATATATATATATATATACATATATAGGGTTTTTCATACAAGTAATTCTTATTGCTCTTTGCACAGATACATAGATATGTATATATCTATATAGATATAATTATAGGCTTCATAATAATGTTTTTCATATAGATATACATACATATATGCTTGGTATTATTACTCCTCTCTATAAACACCTATTAGAGTATTATCGTAAAATATACATATATATACATATCCCTCACCATGAATAAGACTCTTTACTTATATCATTATTACTAGCATGTATAAGGGTAGTAAGGTAATCTTTCCTATAAATAGAAAACTAGGTTTTCGTTTTCGTTTTGGGATTTTGAATTTTTTGAGAAGGTGCAGCTCGAAAGTTGGCTCTACTCTGCGGTGAAATCGCTCCTCAAATCACGGTGAAATCGCTCTCCGATTGCTCCAAATCAATCCCCACACTGCCTGCAATCGCTCTGCAAAAGCTTAACATATCTAGAGATTGAAGAACGGTGCGAAGAGAAATCTTCTATCGCATCCATGTTACAGTCTTCATCCTCTTTGATAACTCGACAAAGAATACTCCACCGACCTCCCGACCACTGCGTTTGCCAAATCGCTGTGTTCTATTCTTGAGCATTCTCAATCGGTGAATCAAAATCATTTCGAGCAGCTTTATCTCCTTTTACGGTTTTTCATCGCCTTCAAATCGTTCATTCTAACAAATCGATCCTCGTAGATTCTAGTTCTATTAGGATAGCTTAATTAGGAAGTCTTATCCGAAGGACGTCTAGTGTTAATCTAGATTTCAGTCCATCGATTATATTTTATTAATACGATTCTCTGTTTTGAATTTACGTCAAGTGAGTAACCTCGTTATCAGTCGGGTATACGAATCTATTCTTTATTGTCGGTATTGAATATCTCCGTTATTAGTTAGTGGCATAAATCTAATTGGTTTTATTTTTCCCCTGCCAGTATTAATTCAGTTGTCAATCATCCACAAAAATGGATTAAGATTCAAATATCTGTCTTGATTAATCTCATTCTTAGTCAGTTGCATAACACTGTACAGAGTTGATTCTCTGTTTTTATAACTTCATTTCTCAGCTCATTACACAGTTTAAATATCTTTGACACTCTGATCTCAATATTCTACAGTTAATATTAAACATTACTTCATCAACTTTGTTAACTTAATCTTCTGCATTCCTCTGTGATTAATTCAGTCTTTTTCTTTGTTGTCTCAATAGTCGATTGCAATAAATCAATTCTACTTGATTTACATAAATTGCAGTCTTGTTTGATAGATCGTGGTCACGATCCAACGTGATTTTGACAGAGGTCCGAAATTATAATTTCCATCATCGGTTCGCTCATCCAGTAAGTTATATAACACGTGGTTGTCTTGATATTCACTGTGGTATCCAACTCGATTTAGTGTTTGAAGATCATCTATTTCATTGAATTATCTCATTTCAGGATTGGTTACCCGTATTCACAATTAGTAGAAATTTATATTATATGTTAATTATCACTCATCAGTTTGCTCACTGTGGTATTTAATTTGATTGGAGTGTGTGTATCTCTTTTAACCTCTGTGGTAAAACCTTTTACATATTCTTTAGTCCACTGTGCTTACAGCTGAAGCTCATCCACATCATCAAGGTACTTTGGCTAAAATTTGTTTACTATTATAACTATATTATTGATCATATCAACATTCATCAGATTGATATTATCAGTCAAGGGTAAGAGGAATTTAATTATTTCTTTCAAATACATTATCCTTTCTGTTATCAAGTTTAATTTAAGGTTTATATTATCTATTGGCTAACCTCGTTGTTCTGTTTAAAGTGTTATCATTGTTTATCATTGAAGTTACTTTCTATTCAGTTATTTGTACGGTAGGTTATCAAGTCATAGCTAGATACTGGGCTATTTGATTAGTCAAGTCAACCCTATAAGTTAGAAAAGTCAACTCAGTCTAAAAAGTCAACTCTATTAGAAGAGTCAACTCAGTCAGAAAAGTCAACTCTATTAGAAGAGTCAACTCAGTCAAAAAAGTCAACTCTGTTAGAACAAGTCAACTTTAGTAGAAAGTCAACTCTAGTTTAGAAGCTTACCCTAAGTCAACAGAAGTCAAAAAGTCAACTCTAGGTCAAAAGTCAACCCTGAGTCAACAGAAGTCAGAAAGTCAACTCTAGGTCAAAAGTCAACACTGAGTCAACAGAAGTCAGAAAGTCAACTCTAGGTCAAAGGTCAACCCTAAGTCAACAGAAGTCAAAAAGTCAACTCTAGGTCAAAAGTCAACCTTGAGTCAACAGAAGTCAGAAAGTCAACTCTAGGTCAAAGGTCAACCCTAAGTCAACATTAGTTGGAAAGTCAACTCGATCAGAAAAAGTCAACTTTAGCAGAAAGTCAACTCTAGTTTAGTAGTCAACTCAGAGTCATCAGAACTCAGAAAAGTCAACTCTAGGTCAAAGTTTAATCAAAGTCAACTAGAATCGAGAAAGTCAACTCTGTTTAAAAAGGGGTCAACTCTAGCATAGAGTTATTATTAGTCAGGAGAACCACTCAGTTAGGTAGCATTGCTTAGATACACCGTTATCATATTCACATACACACGCAGAGGACGAGAAGGTCTCATTTGTTGAGACGAGAAGGAGTCAAGACTTCGAGAGCGAGAAGACCGAGTGAAGCCGGAAGACGAGGTCTCAGTTTACCGGTGGTCGGCGGTACTAGTGGAAGAGGCACGACAAGGCGTGAAGGGACGAGCGATCGCGTGGAGATCGGCCTGAGGGAGTCAGGACGTCCGGGAGCCGAGGAGGTCGAGGCCTAGTGGGTAGTGCCGTAGGGACAGGTAAAGGTGAGTGTTAGGTTTGCCGTAGGGGGCAAATCTAAACCCTTGTATTTGAACATTGTCCTTCACCCTTTAAGTGGTGAGAGGATTAGGTTTCATTTGGTGAGGAGGAGGCTCCGAGTCTATAGTACTCGGGACTGGATTAAGGGACATTAGGTCCCCCAACCAGTATAATAATATCGGGTGCATCGAGAGGACAAGAAGTGAGTGATTAAACAACGAATCTTAGTAAACAGAAAAAGTAGAGAATAATAATTAAAATTAACATCTAACCTAATTCACCCCCCCTCTTAGGTTAATTCACCGCCCCATTGGGACTTTTCATCAATCACTTCTTCGAGAGTGATTGTTTTAAGATCCTAAAATTGCTCAATCAAGGTAGTTATCATGTCGAACTTACCAGAGACGGAATGTAGGAGCTTTGCGGCAACTTCCACGTCGGTAATTACTTCGCTGAGGCTCCTTAGTTCATTCACCACACAGGAGAGTTTTCCGAAATAGTCGAGGAAAAGTTCATCATCATCCATGCTAAGATTCTTATAATCCCTCTTCAGAGATTGAATCCACGCCTTGAAAATCTGAGACATGCCTCCACTCTTGACTTTCAGAGTAATCCACGTCTTGGTAGTTTTCTCGACATCGAGTTCACGCGTGACCTCATCTGAGATCGTGATGAACAAGATCGACATCACTTTCCGATCTTTCTTCTTTACCACATTCTCAGATTTGATGGTGTCCCAAAGCTCAAGCCCTTCAAGATCTAGGCGCATCTGTGATGCCCATACTTGATAGTTGAGTTTGTTTAGGATTAGAAAGGTTCCAATTTGAGTCGGTTGATCGGCACCTTTCAATCCTCCCGTAACAACAAGCTCTTGAGATGAACTTTCTCCTCGTCGTGGCGCCATACTTCGAATCGTTGGATCACAAATGCTCTGATACTAACTGAAGAAATACTGACCGCTTGAAGGGTAGGAGATAACGAGAATGACAAGAGAAGAGAATGAAGGGCTTTTGATTGAACCAAAAGAGGAGTACAACATGCATTTCTGGGGAGGAAATCTCGTTCTTTAAATAGGGAGAAAACTGAGGGTGAAACGACGCTACACACAAGGTGTCTGTTGATAAACGGACGCTTCGCCAAAATTCCAGAGAAGTCAAAGCGCATCAACTCCTTGCCACTCCCGTTCCGTGCAACTTCAAATATGGGAGAGATCATTTTCCAACAGAGCTAAGAATCATTGTTGCTAAGGGAGAGTGACGAGATGAGACCGCTAGGTCATCGATTTCACACGGTCTCGTGTCAAAAATTAATCCGAACTTACCAATTTGGGGAATTAAGAGAGAATTGAAGGGTATAATGGTAAATAAGGTTCGAATCCATAGGGAATTTAGGTATTTTCGAGATATCTTTTGGAATTTGGTCAAATTGGACAATGAATTGAGGTGACAAATTAGGGAAAATTGTGTTTTTAGAAAGAAGACTCAAAGATCTATCCGTGGAATAAAAAATCGCTCGATTTGGATTAGTAATCACGGAGAAATCAAAGATGGAAGTGGGAGGAAATTTTCGGAATCGCGAAGAACACAAATTGAAATTAAAATGAAATTAAACTTAAATTGAAATCCTAATCCTAAAATTGATGATACATGACGATAGATAAGAGGATAAACTTGTTTTCTAACCTGAGATAACGATCAAATCGATCCAATTGATTGCCGAATCGACAGCTATTCATTCCGCGAATTCAATCGTGAACATCGATGTTCAAGAGACAAATTCTCCTCGCACGATCGTCGAAATCTCTCTTATAAACACTCCGTGGACACGATTTCGAGTCTAGAAGAGATTACAAGAGAGAGATTCAAGAGAGAATGGGTTTAAATGCGTCGATTAGATCAAATCCCTCAAGAATACATAAAAACGACAAAGAACTCGTCTATTTATAAGGGCGAAAAAGCGTAACCGTCCGATCAGTGTATTTGAGGCTTCATCAACGGTCCCGATGCGTTTGTAACGGCGAACCGTTACGATTAATCTGAGGTCTTCCGATCTTGAATGGACGCTCCGGATTCGCCGCGTGGATCATCGTTATAAAACGCATGAAATTCCATCCTTTAGCTCGCGATCCAATGGTCCAGATGGAGAAACGCATGATTAAATCAGGGCCGTTATAACTCGGCTTTTAAGACACGTGCGTTGATCTGATCGGATGGTCCGCGCATCCACGTGATCGAAGTGTGTGATGCCGCCACGTCGCGTAAATCTGACCGTTATAATTATGCCTTTTAAGTCACGTGCATGATTGATTTTGCGGTGGACTTTGGGTTCACCGTATCGACGCGCGATGCGTCACGCGCTTTGATCCAACGGTCGATCTTACCTGAAATAAGGGGTTTTTAGTCCCACACGGGATAAAACTCGGGAGATCAACCGGTATATAAGTTGCGAAGAACTGATAGGTTGAATGCCCTTCCGGTCTACGGAAGGCTGACTTACCCATTATATGTATATATATACTATATAGCATAGATAATAAATGCGTATGCCACGTGGGTCGTCGTGGCGCTGCCACATGGCCTTGCGTGCCACGTCGCATCCACGTGGCCCCGCGCGGAAATTAACCACCTTTTTTTTGCTATTTAAATATATATTTTAATCGTTTTAAATCAAAATAAAATTCGAAAAAATCCAGAAAAATCCCTAAAAATTGTAAACATCATATCTTTCAAAATACAACTCCAAATTAATCCAAATTTCTTTTATTTGATCTGAAATTTAATTTTCTATCATTCTAAAGAATAAAAATTGATAAATAATGAGGGTTTTAAATTTTATTTCAAAAACACATATTTTTTAAGAGTTTTAAACTTAGAAAGAATATAAATAAATGTTTATAAATTGTTTTCTCTCATTATTTTCATTTAAAAACCACTTATAATCTCAAATAAAGATAGTTTAAAAATCTTTAATCTTTTATTCATCATAATTAACCCTAAATTAACGCATTTTGAGATTATAACATAAAATTGCATAGAATGATAGAAATACACTCAAAATATGATAACATGCACATAAATGTAATGTTTTATGCCTTAATTTGCATTAATAATCATGTTTTATCATGTTAAGATTGCATGTTATCAGAGAGTGAGAGAGAGACTTCGCTTCTTCCTTTGTTCTTCTTTTCTCAAAAATGTAAGTATTGAGGAGTCGTCACGACGATTTTGTTTTTAGGGTTTTAAAGAGAGGAATAGAGAGAGAAAAACCATGATTTCTTTTTTCTTCTATTTTTTTTTGTTTGTAAAATGAGTACCTGAAAATAAATAAAAAATAAAAACAAATTATATAACATTTAATTTAAAAGGAACTAAAATGCAAATGAAAAGATATAACAAAAATATCAGTGATAAGAAAAGAAAGAACAATAACATGTTTTAACAATAGATATTAATATTGATATTATAAACTGATGGTAATGTAAAAACTAAGCATAGAAACTAAAATAATAGGACTAATAATTATAACTAATAGTTTTATAAGGATGAAACTTAAATATTTGTGTCATTAATACCTATATTTAGTAACATATATCTTTTTATAATATTAAAACAATGTTAATTATAATCCTATCTTTAGAATTTCTTATTCAAATGTTTTTATAACAGATTAGAAAATAAATAATCTAGAGCTTATTCTTACTTGTGTCTACGTTATGAAATCGAAGTGGGTCAATTACTCAAGCCATTGGTACCTACACTAACAAGGAGAGACCCTTCTTAAATTATTTTGACGAAAAGCTATCAATCAAAATCTAAAAGCTTCTTAATATAATATTTCATAAACATTAACAACGCACTAATGTAAATTATCAAAATTAGATCAAACTAAGAATATAGAGAAGAATGGGAGATTTAGGTAGAACTTATGAAGACAAATGAATTATCCAATGATTTAAGCAGACTAAAATGAACTAAATTAACCTTGGAAGGGTCTACAAGCAAATCTCTCATCAAAATCTTCACACAAACCTCGTTTTTTCGGTGCCAATCCTAGACCGGGTGGTGCTTGATCCGTTACGATGTCGAGCTCCACTTGATTCCCTTCTCTAAAGCAAACTCGGGCATTCCACGACACCCAGCTTGGGCCTAAGCTTCTCCCGTCTTCCTGCTGGTGACCTAGTGTCAAGAGAGAGCCAAAAGACAAGGAATTTTGGAATGGATGGAGGAGGGCTTTTAGGAGTTAGGGTTTCCAACAAAACTGATGGATGAGATCAATTTTTGGGGTTTCCAGGAATCCGACAAAAAATCCGACCATGCGGATGGAAAGAGCACAGCGGGATTAGTATCCCATAAAAAATTCAGCCCAATTAAACGGCTAGATCAAAAGATATCAGCCTTCTAAGTTGGCGCATTTCTAAACGTCTGATGTAATTAATGATCTCTACAATCGGTGAGTCCATGTGATCGTGCCACATCGCCTGAAAGCCAACCGCCGGATGCTTGCCACGTCACCTCCACAGGTAAGTGACAAAACGACAAAAACAACAAACCAAATTAAATCCACGATCTGCGGTGATTAATTTCACCGCAGATTTGTTCCAAAATGCGAATAAGAGAGCGCCACATCGCTCTCTTATTCCACACCAAGGTCAAACTAAACGGCGTGAGTAGGAGGGCACCATGTCACCTGCAAGGTAAGTGAACAAAGCGACAAAACGTACGATGAAAGAAATGACAAAAGAGACGATAAAAAAAAATGACAAAAGAAGAAATAAATCACCACAACGAAAGAAGAATTAAAAAAAATGACAAAAGAGAAAGAAAGCAAAACGAAAAAATAGAAAGAAAGCAAAACGACTTGCGGCGATTACTTTAGTCGCAGACTCCCTTCGTTGAGCAAATAAGAGAGGGCCATGTCGCTCTCTAATTCCACGGGCAGTCAATCATGACGTCACATGAAGGGGAAGCTCCATGTCACCTGCGCGGGTAAGTGAATAAACAACATAAAAGAATTTAGAGATGACGCTATCAGATCGCGACACGTGTCGCGATCTGGTGGCCATTGTCTGACTTACCTTTGCAGATTCCAAAATTGTGTTTATACCCCTGCTGCTGATAAATATGCAGAAAAACATTACAATACTTAGAGATATATCCAAAAAATCATTACAAAATGCTCTAAAATTCATTGAAACCATTTATAAATTCTAGACAAATGTATTTTGCTTTAAAAACTCATTTCCTTCTGAGTTAATAATCTAAAAGAATTATTTAAATATTACCAAAAATCAGGAATTATCTCAAAATCATAATGAAGTCAAAATTAAGCAACTTTAATCACGATAACATGCAAATAAATTTATTTTAGGCCATGTATGCATGTAATAAGCATAGTTTACAGTCATAAATTTGCATGTTATCAGTGATTTCGATTGATTATGATGGAGACAAAATTAATTGCATTTAATCAAATTAGAGGAAAAAATAAATGAGAAAATAAAGATAGTGGAAAACTTAGAAAGAGGGAGAAGAAAGGGATCAAATGAATCTAAGGGGCATCAATCGAAGTTAAAGTGAAGGAGATATTGAAGGAAGAATATTGTGATGATAAGAGAGAGAATCATGAAAATTCATTGAGCATAAGCTCAAAATCCTATTTCTAATCTAACTCTTATTTCACCTCTAATATATGAGAAAGTTGATTACTAACCTAGAAACATCACGAAGATGGTCTTATGTTGCCGAAGTAAAGGCTTTAGATAACAATTCCTCGGCAGCAGTTGTCAACATTCAAGCATGAATTCCTTATACATTTCAAGGGCAATTTATGATATTTTCACAAAATCTCCAACAAAATCAGAAAATGAATTCGAATTCATCACTCATTGGGTGAAAAGAAACAATTTTTGCGAAGAACAAGGCCTCAAATGTTCAAGCACAAGAAGAAATGCAGAGGGAGATGGGTTGTATAGGGTTTTTGGGCTTAAACAGCCTTAAAGGGGCTGTTTCAAGCCTTAGTACTTGGATCAAATCATTATGGATCAGAACGGTTGAGATTTGTGCCATGTTTGCGCTCCAAATACCCCAAAACTACCCCTTAAAATAGTAAAAAAACACTCTCAAACACTTGATTGCATATTTTGGGGCCAATGGATGGCCTTGATGATGCCATGTATTTGGGGCCTTAAATGGGTCATTTAATATTGCCCTTAACTAGGCCATTAAAACATGAAACAAAGTCCCACATGGAAAAAATCAAAGAGAAATCACGTGTATATAAAGAATGTGCGATTAAGAAGTTATCAAAAATCCTTAATCACATACAGACACGCGCACACACATGTGCACACATGCACATACGCGCACACACGCGCACTCACACATATGCGCATGAATACACATGTGTGACATGTGGTGGTCTCATATGTCGCCATGTGGTGCCACTTTTTCTGCTCGTGCCATAGCTTCCACGTCAGCACGCGATAAAAATTTATATTTTTAATGAATTTAATTTGAAGAAATTGATTTTAAATTCAGAAAAATTCTAAAAAAAATCCACAAAAATTAGATAATTCATATGTTTTAAAATATAACTCTAAATTAATTCAAATTTGTTTCATTGGATCAGAAATTAAATTATCTATCATTCTACAAAGTCAATTTTAATAAATAACAAGAGAATACATTTCTATTTCAGAAATACACTCATCTCTTTTAGATTTTAAAACTTAGAAAAATATATGAGTGTATATAAAATGATTTCTCTTATTATTTAACCATAAAAACTAATTATAATCTCAAGTAAAGATAGGAATAAAAAATATTGTTCTAAATTTATCATAATTAACCCAAAATTTATTTTGAGATTATAATGACTTTTTCATAGAATGATTGATAAACGCTGAAAAAATATGACAACATGTATTATAATGTAATTTTTTATGCCTTAATTTGTATTAATAATCATATATTTTTCATTTTTAATTTTCATGTAATCAATAATCATGTTATTACCGGTATAAATTTCATGTTATCGCTAGCCAGGAGGAAAGAGGACAGTAATTGATCACTCTTTTTATGTACACTAATTGATCATTCTTTTTATATGGAATATCATTTCAAGTAATTTTCTTCTCTTTTCTATTCATTTCTTGTGTTGGATGCGAGACACCAAGCCGAGGCAAAAAATCTATAAGCTCTCAAAGATATGTTCCTATTAGAGAGTATTGCTAAAGTGTGTTTTTAGTGCAAACCTTAATATTCGAATCATTTTCCATTGATCTCTTCCATTTTCTCCATATTTTCATCAAAATTTACATATTTTAAAACCCTAAAATCACTTTTCCACCATTGATTAAAGGCTTTCAATATTTGAAAGGAGTTTGGAAGGGTTTCATTCATTCATTCCATTTTCCTTGTGCATCTTGTTCTTTTAATCAATCATCTCCACTTTTTTAACCTAAAAAGACCAAATTTTGTGTTGATTTCAATCTTTTAACCTTCCTCTCTAGGGATTTGAACTTGACTTGCCGCAATTCTAAATTTTGAACCAAATTTAAAAATTTAAGTATAATTGTTGATATATGAATTTGCGCATTCAACGACAGTAATTTTACACGTACCAAACATATATCACAATCTTAACACATTTGATCATGTGCCAATCATTGGAAAGCTTAGATTAAATTTTTTTCTTCTGATAAAAATGTAATACCAATTTTTTTAATCCAACAATAGTGTGTCACTTGACTTGCTCTAATGCATTTCATCAAGATCAAATGGTCATAATTCATCCCTACTAAAATCACGATATCTCACGATCTAGAAACAATTTTGAATTGAAATTTCATATATAGATTTATCTTTTTACCCTCTATCCACTCATGGCCTTTGATTGAAGATTTGACAATAAAATTATGTGATCTTGGAGAAATGATTTTACCCCTCTTTGAACTCAAACCCTAAGAGGACGCAAACTAAATTTGTTGTGTCTCATATTTTTGGCTCTCTCTTATCATCAAGCTACCAAAAGTAAGAGGAGATGAGGTCAAGGGCTAATTGGAGTATTTTTTATGCTCATTCTTGCCATGGAAAATAAATCAAGCAAGGACTACGAAAGATGTAGAGCTAGCATCACCTAGTTGAGGACAAGCGATGTAATGACGTTTGTGTGCATGATAACATGCATTTATTATTACTTTCATATGAATAAATGCATTAATTTTCATTTTATCACCAACCATCCAATCTTCTTTCATCAATTTTGAGATAGCCCAGAGTGTGCACCATGTCACACTATGATTAGTCGTGATAAAAAGGCAAAACGGAGTCAAGTTCGGCCATTGATCATGTGGAGCATCATCATACGCTCCATATTGTGCCACGTGGTATGCTTTGACTTTTCATGCAGAAAGAACAAAAGAACATAGAAAGGATTTAGTCCATATAATAAAACATCTCTAGCTGGTGCCACCAATCGGAGCATCTTGATGTTGTCATGTGTCCTTGCAAAAACGAAAAAGTTAGTCCCACATAAAGGAAATTATTTACAAATGGGTATAAATGATTAAGGTCACTTAATTAATTGACAAGCAGATTAGACAAATGATGTTCATTAATCACTAAGTACTCCCCTTGATTGTTCCATGCATGTGCACTGCGTGGCATTGCCTTGTCACGTGATGTGTGTTCCATTGGTATATAAGGTTAATAAGCCTTTCAAAGTTTCAATCAAAACATAAAAAATACATTGAATCAAATATTCAAAACAATGAGGTACAAGAGTAGATGATCCTATCATCTAGTATGTATGAGAAAACATACTTATAGGGTTCACTTGAAGGAGTTCTTGAAGCTATTCAAGTGTCTAGCCTTTAGTGGTATCCATATTATCGTCAAATGGTTGGATCTCCTCTTCAAAGCTCTTTACCAAGAGAGAAAAATAAGAAAGGAGAGAATTCCTACAGGGCTTGCATGGGCACCTTGAGTTGTGGTCATTTTCCCCCTATTTACATACATTTGGTATGTGGATTTTTAATAAAAACCTTCATATTTATGTCTATATCCACTAACATCCATAGGCACATGTATTCTAACATATCCGTTGGGTGCTAAGTTACAACATGTATTCTAGGAGACATAGAGTGTATAAAAACTCTCAAATGGAACCTTGCGTCATCGGTTATCATATATGTATAATCCACACTAATAGCTCCAAGATTAGACATACTCATCATATGAGTCAGATCACATAGTGTTATTCTTTCTGGATAATTTGATGTCCTTCTCAAATATGACATGAATATGAATAATTAGATCATATGTTCAAAGACCAGTGATCACTGGATCATGATCTCATCATAATTTACTTAATAATTACATATGCTCATGGACTTTTATTGGAGAATATTGAAAAATATTGCACATATTGCACAAATATTGCACATACTTCATTAAAAATATTGCACAATATTGACAATAAATAATTGTATTTAAATGTACATAAACGAGATACATGGAAGTATGTTTGGCTTATAGGTCACATAATATCTATCATGCATGCTGCCACATAAGCTTGCCACATTAATACAAAAATAATAAAAATCTCTTTATATGTTTTTGAGCCCTTAAATAGAGTAAAAATCAAGAGAAATAGAGAAAATTTGGATAAAAAAATCCAAAAACTTCCTAAAACTTAAATCCACATCTTTTTTTATGGAAAAACTCTTTTAAAAAAATTTTTTTGCCATTTTGATCCCCATCATATCCTCTTTCCTTACATTTCACCTGAATTTAGAATTTAACAAGATAAAAGAAATTTTTGAAATAGCGTTACGCTCACCTCATCCTCTTCTCATCTTCATCCTTCTTGCTCTTTGGTCATAGCCTACAGTATGAGACTCACACAAATGTGGTCAATTCACACTCCTTTGACCTTAAAAAGGTCAAACATCAATCATGCATCAAATTAACCCTAATTTTATTGGAAAACTAGGCTTATGAGTAAAAATGATGAATGCCAACATTTTATCGAGAACATGATAACATACATAATAGTGAAATTATACCCTGAAAACATTAACAAATCATGATTTTTTGGGTACCAAATGCATATTATCATGCCTTCATACTAAATTTTTTCTAACATGACCCATGTCACAAATAGGCTGTGGCTTGGCTTGGGAGACTCCTAGGCTAACATGGCCATTATATGAGTGTGCAATAGTTGGTGGAGCAGACTAAGAGAGAGACTCGTGGGTTAACCAAGAAAAATAAATTCTCAAACGAATCTCATATTATTATCATCCCTATAGTTAATATTATGATATTAATTATTGAGTGAGATAGAGAAAGAGAGAGCGAAATAGAAATAGAGTAATCAAGTGAAAAGAGAGAAATAAATGGAGGGGAATCACATATTAATTTACAAAATTGAGGTCAAATAATTCTCAAAGAAGAACACTTAATGTTGTTAAGTGAACTTGTGTTTTTCAATAAACATGGTTGCATGCACAAGTTAGAGAGTACCACAACAACATGGCTCGCACTGGTTCAGTTTTTCATACACGGGTCAGTTGATTCAAGCCCAACCTCTTTCCTCTCATCCATATCTGCGTTCACTTTCTCTTTTTTTCCAGCATTCTAATTCCCAACCATTGTGGTTTTGATTTCTTCCTCTTCACTCTTGTTTTAATGCCTAATCCTGTACTTTTAATGATTGAATGATAAGGGCCCGTCAATAGTACAATTAACAATATTGAATGACTGGCTAAATTTTTGCAGTCCTTATTAGATTATAAAAGTGAACATTATTGGATTGCATGGAACACTTTCTATCCGTGTATGAAGAAGTATCAGACATCGTATAAAGTGAAAAGAAGATATTTTTTTGCAAGTGACAATAAAAAGAGGGGAAGAAATGAGAGACAAACTTGACGATTGAAATTCGTGAGAGGAAAGATTAATTTTAAGCATTCATGGTTTGATATGAGGAAAAAAATCCAATGGAAAATTGGTAACTGAAAGAGAAATGTATGGATATATCATTGGAATGGGAAAAAATGTATGGATGAGCATTCAGGCCTCAAATGAACGTTCTAATAGAACAGAGTTGGTCAAATCTGCAATGTAAGGATGGTCCCATACGGATGGATACACATAAAAGGGTATTTCCTATGACAAGGAGAAAAACTAAATGAATATCATAGTAAATGAACTGTTCATGCAGAATAATTCTTTTTTGTGTTGCATATATGAATTCAGCTAATGACAGGCAAATGAAAGCCCATGATTTTGTGCTAGATTTTCCTCAGTAGCAAAATTTATGGAAATAAATTTGGTAATTTACAAGAGCTAAATCTTAACACTCTCAGCAGTATTAATGCATATTATATACGTATATTCTATACTATAAATAATAACATACATATCTTCTTATTCGAGGAATATTGAATTGCCTGGACTATTCAAGGAAGCTTGACCAGAGGCTGAAGGCCGGACCCTCTTCCCTCGCCCTAGCTCACCCCTTATGTTGACTTTTGAGATCTGACTTCTTCCTCCTCATTCTTCTCCAGAGCAGCTCTTCACGAGCTCACTGGAAAAGTCAGCGTAATCTTCCCACAGATTTCTCAGCTCTGGGATTCCTACTTCAAGCCACGGCTTTGCAGGTCCGCTAAAATGGAGAACACCAGCCGATTTTACCGATTGATCAGATGGTCTATGCAAGCCTAGCCCACTAAGATGCCACGAAGATTCTATAAGGTGGATGTAATGGGCAAATGCCAAAATTGCTGGAGCTTCCGCCCTTCCTTTCCATAGCTTGAAGCCAGCTTCAATGTTCTGCAAGAGAGACAATGCATAGTATAATTCAGCATGTTAAGGAGTAATTCCAACAGGTAGTGCCGAATTTGGTATAAAATGATATATATTCCAATAGTAATGGTTTGGTCAGAGAATCAAGAGACGTACGATCCTGAGCCAATGCTGATATAATCTGCTGATGTTTGTTTCTCGCCATGCCTTGAGATCAAAGACATTGACTCCATTGATCCACGTCCATTCTCCTGGGTCAAACTGGGAAGAGATCTCAGGTCTCGAGAAGTTGAATAGATCCCCAAAGGAGTCAATGGAATTGACCGCACCACTGACTTTCCCTTGGAGGTCAACGGACCAGAGCAGAGATAAGTCGCGGCGGACCACTGTATCATCATGCAGAAAGATTGCCTTATCAAGCGCAGGGAACAGCTGCACAACAAAGCAAATGCTACATCAGAATGTAAACTCATCGTGTGTAATCAATGCATCTACATCACACCTCCGGAAGATGGATCCAAAGATAACTCAAGATACACTCAGTGTTGACTACACTTCTTTGATGGAGCTTTACGGTATCCAGGATGGCCATACTGACCTGGGAGGGAAAGTCAAACTGGTGCAAGCTTTTGACCGCGACAACGGCTGGGTAAACGGGGTTAAGGGCAAACCAGGAATGCATTGCAGCATAAGTCTTCTTGTCAGTGATGACATGAAAGACGAGCTCTTCAGGATTTGAAGAGCTCTTAATGGTAGAGTTGACTACAACGGATGCTGCAATAACATTATCCGTGAGAACAGTCACATGGATGAAAGAATTGTCATCAAGGCGACTGATCAACTCCGGAGGAGGTAGAGGAGACCGAGCCATGGCATTGATGTAGTATTCTTCTTTAAGTTTAAGTGTCAAACAGTGCATGCTCTTTGGAATTCCACCAGATGCAACTCTCCAGAGGGAAGACTCTCGATGCCGCGCCAGCTGAACTTTGTGATCCATTTTCAGAAGCTGGTTTTGGGCATCCAATCGACCGTCTGTTAGATAAAAGTCATTGCAATTTTTAAAGGAAGAGAATGAAAGGGCTTCACCGTGGCTTTGGTCTTTAGAGCGAATGTCTTCATGTCCTGGGTAGGATGGGAGAAGGTGTCAGAGACCAGATCGCTGAAGGATTCCGGTGCGGCTTCAACAATGTTAATCCCTATGTCTTCTCCTTCGGCTTCTAAGAAGACTAGCTTCAATGCTTTTGTCAGTTCCTGCATCAGAGAAAATGAACATAATCGCCGTCGGCCTAAACATCCCATTGAAGGACTTTTCTATTTCAATTAGTTGAAGCTATTGGACCAAATCAACCGGCCCTTCAATTTGATCCGTGAATGTCAAGTCACGTCGGATCCATGGTAATAGAGCCGTTTCTAGTGCGTAGAATAGAGCACCGAAAAGTCAACGGCGATGAATAACAAAAAGAAGTTCAGAATAAAGAATAATTTATCAAGAGGCAACGAATAATTTGCTACGATGCCTGCCCCCTTACTCTTGAATTTCCGCGCCGGAAGAATCCCCATTCGTTAAGATCTGAGAAACCCGGAAGAAAGAAGCGCAATTAGACGTTACTTTATTGGAACGAAGATAAATTGTACAGAACGAGAATTATACTGATTGAACAGCATATGGCGGGGCCGTCAATGGCTAGAAATGAAGTGACACTGAATAAGCGGAAGGAGAGCCCCAAGGAGGACGATAGCGAGAAGGATTGACTGGTATGATAATCGACGGTGGAGATTGTAATGCCGCTGCCGCGAAAGTTTGCAATTAGATCCAGCTACTGACATCCACATCTCCCCCGAACACCTACGCTCGGCGGGTTCTTTCGAAAGATAGATTTCATCGGACGACGTTCCGATCTCGGATCCGAAGGTGGAACTCCATCTTCGAGGGAATGGATACTGCGCAGAGATCCGCGCGAATCGGAAGAGGACAAATCAACGGCAGAGGACAGATCAGATAGAGAAGGATTGATTGTATAGGGACTGTGACTATAGCGTGTACAGTGCATACGCAGTCCTGCAGACCGACTCAAGACCGACACACGCCATCGCTTCGAGCGAACATCATGCATATGAATGGGCAACGAAGAAAGATTCTGTCCGGTGGACTAAGCATCATAAATAATCCGCCGTCGGTGGCGTAGAACGTTGACCACGCGGCGCTCCGACTTTTCTAGTGGGGCCCATGAACGTGCGAACCAGCTGTACCTAAAATAAGCCTTTTTCTGTTCAGTTTAATTACTTGACAAAATCCGAGGCCTCCAAAACTCCATTTATTAATAATTAAAGTTCTCTTTAATTCGGAAGTTGGAATGTTCTGGGGGAGTGTGAACGCGAGAGGAACCTTCCCAGCTGTACTCCAGTGCAGCTGAGACGTTTCAAAACTCTTTCGGCAAGCTACTGACAGCTAAGACGACAGAGAGGAGGCCGAAATAAATGAACGAACGAACAAACTTAACAGGCCGACAAACAAGTAAGGTACGACGAATCGGACTTCGAATGTGGGTTTCAGTTGTGCTTGCTGCTGCTGTTGGGCTCAAATACGTAGTGGATGAGAGATTCCTTAATGGACCGCAGCTCGGGGAATTCTTTCTTGAGTTTGGATGCATCCAGCTCGTTGTTACTCCGTGCCGCCACAATAACCTTAGCCTGCTCCTCCAGCGTGAAGTTGGACCACATAAAACCCGGATCCAGGTAAGCTTTGTACATCTCTAAAATCTCGTTGTGGCTCACCACACCAGGATTGGTGAAGTTCCAGACTCCTCGCAGGTTCCTCTTTGCCATCTCTATGGAGATGGGCAGAAGCTCATCCAAAACTGTCATGCTGTTCGGGATGTTGACCACTTTATTGTACCTCGTGATCTTGGTTATGAAGTTCCTGGGGTTTATCAGATCCGATGATATTGGCATTCTCACTCTCAGCGTGCACACATTGTCATACTCATTCAGCAGCTCCTCCACCTGCCCAAATCAATAATTAGTAAGCTTGATAACTAGATCATCAAATAATTAGTAATTACTACCATGGCCTTAGTTTTTGAGTAGAAGGAGCCAGCGAAATTGGGCTTGTCCTCCTCTTTGAACCCTTTTCCTGAGCCTTCTGGATGGTCAATGTCATACTCAAAGATGCAACCGGTGGCAAAGTTCATCATCAGGAGGCCATGCTCACGGCATACGTCAGCAAGAGTCAACGTGCCAGCAACGTTGACTCTGATGGTCTCTGGTCTGTGGGACTCACACCAGTCAACGTTCGGCCTTCCTGTGACTCCTGCTGCATTGAAAAACATGGGTAGGCTTCACACTCTGGATATCAGCTAGAGAGAGGCTCGGTCTTCCAGACGCCCTTTTCCATACTCAAACAGTATTCCTTGCTTCTCACAGATCTTTCCCAATAACCCCCCAATCCATCCTGACTGGCCGTAAATCAGGAACTTAGATAACGGCTGCTTGCGCTGACATGCTGTTGCTCTTGGATATCGGAACAACCATCTTCTTCTGACCCGGGTCAGTGTTAGACATAGAAAAGATGCCATCTTGGGAATCCTCGGTTCCATCAAGCTGTCTCTCTATGCCAGGCATCATCAGCATCCTAGGATGAGGCAGAAGTGCACCGGACACATCTCCCCACCAATCAGGATTATTTTTTTGTACCATTCCAAGGTCAACTTCAGGCCCTCCTTCCAGGGAGTACGCTCTGCCCAGCCCAAATTCTTCAGCTTCTGGTCGTCCAAGAAGTATCTCTGATCATTAAATGGCCTGTTCTCCACGAACTTGATAACAGACTCTGGGTCGAGGTTAAATAACTTACAAATGTCATTGGCCACATCATTCACCCTCCTCTCCTTCTTTGTCCCAATATTGTACACATGCCCCACTTCTCCCCTGTGAAGAATCACTTCAAATGCCTCAGCCACATCCTCGCAATACAGATAACTCCGAACATTTGACCCATCCCCATGAATAGGGAGTGGCTTTCCTTTCATGGCTAGAAGAATGAACTTTGGGATGAGCTTCTCAGGGAATTGATTTGGCCCATATACATTGTTACCTCGGGTGGTTATAACTGGCAGGCCATAAGATCTTCCATAAGCCATGACCAACATCTCGCTCCGGCTTTTGTGGCGGAGTAAGGATTCGTGGGAAGAAGCTGTGATGCTTCATGGTTTCCTACAACAGCATCTTCATCCGTCTCACCGTATACTTCATCAGTGCTGACATGGATAAACCGTTTGATCTGGCCAGTGACTTTGCAGGCTTCGAGGAGAACATGGGTGCCATAGATATTGTTTTTTGTGAACTCAAATGAATTGCCAAAGGAGTTGTCAACATGAGTTTGTGCAGCAAAGTGCATGATTGTGTCAATGGATTCGGTTATGAGAAGATAGTTGACCAGGTCAGCACTTGCGATGTCTCCTTTCACAAACTTAAAGTTTGGAGATGCACGGGAGGGATTAAGATTCTTGAGGTTTGAGCAGTAATCCAGCTTGTCAAGAATCACAATCTTGTATTCTGGGTAGTTACGCACGAGACGGTTGGCCACGTGAGATGCAATAAAGCCAGCAGCACCTGTGATGAGGATGTTTTTCGGCGTGTACGCCATTTTTTCTGAATTATGAAGAAGAAAATTAGGTACATAAGAATGAACAAAGCGTTTTAAGACTATTTTCAATATCAGAAATATCAAAGAACAGACAAACCAGAAAAGAGATGCTTTGAGAGGAAAAAATAATCCAGTGACGGGAATCGTTATTTAGTGGACATACACAAAAATATGAAAGGAAAGGGCGATTAAACTTTGTTTCAATAAAAATATTGTAAATAAAAGCGCTTAAGAAAATTCTGGCAGTCAGATTAAAAAAAAGAATGTGTTTCCCACTTAGATCTGTGGATAGCCGACAAAAGAAATAAAACGGCATGCCTGGATCTGATGAAAAAAACTCTAGAAGCTCATCATCTTACCAGAAGACATCAAAGATCCTCAACTAAGAAAAAAAGGAACCCGTCCGATAAAAACCAATAACGGTGACAGAGAGATATATATACACGTCTCATGCAATAGCCGATCGCACGAAAACGAATCTATTTAGATCTCAAAAATTTGGCTAACAAAAAAGACAACACCCGAAATAGGATAGAAACGCAACCCAAAAAGTTTGGTCGGATTAATAAACGCGTACAGAACGAGAATTATAGAGAACCTAGTTATAATCACACTTTTCCATCACCGACATGCCATCCCGGTCGCTAAACAGAAATACAACGAAACCCACACCAGATCTAGATCGGGGATGCAAAAGAAACTCAAACGATCTGGCTTATAATGGAGGAATGCTTAAAAGGTTGAAATGCAGTTTCGTTATCCAAATTCAAAAAAAAATCCCCACCGAATTGCTTGTCAGGAGCTGCTTTGACTGGATCACGCTTGAATTGAGCCTGGCGGTGATCGAGAGACGATCCTTCGAGAGAATGGGGAGAAAGCCGGGGTCTCTAACGTATAAGTACTGCAAGAGAAGTTCGCGGAAAGAACGACGGTCATACTCTCTGTCGAATAAATTAATTAATATTCACAGGTAAATAAGAACGCGGTCCGAAAAAGGGTGCCGGAAAAGCGGTCCGCCCCTAAATTTTTACGGGAGTATTTCTCCTCTTTTTTTTCCCCACAGTGGGGACCAAACGGAGAAGATAACGGCGTTAGGATGAGCGTCGGTGGATTAGACCGGCCGGCTCAGAAGAACGGGAATCCGGCTGGCCCAAATCTGTCAAGACAAATTGCGGAGAGGGTTCTCTTCTGGAGACTAGATGTCGAAAGACTCTTTCCTGCTTATCTCACTCAACGCTTCGAGGATTTTGCCTGATCAGCGATCAAGTATCTATCTTGCTTGTTTCTAGTTTAATTCTATACCGATGCTGACATCAGAATATTCTTTGTTGATTTCCCGATAATTTCTACTTTTCTCTTGTTTAGAAAAAAACCCCAGCTCGACGTCTATTTTATGCAAGTACTGATTCGTTTTCGGTATCAACTAGTGTTTACACTTTTGTTCTTGACCAGCAGATTAGGGTTCTGTTTTTTTCGAACTTCTTATTAGCCGTTTCCACTTTCCAGATGTGGAAGCGGCGGAAAGCAGATCGAGCCATTAGAAACGCCAAGTATACGCCGCGCT
Source organism: Lemna minuta (assembly GCA_024174645.1). Classification (NCBI taxonomy): domain Eukaryota; kingdom Viridiplantae; phylum Streptophyta; class Magnoliopsida; order Alismatales; family Araceae; genus Lemna; species Lemna minuta. The sequence goes on from CM044105.1 coordinate 8,620,888, forward strand.
TGTGTTCTCATCGTTTCTTCACTCGCGATGTTGATTATATGTTTTTGTCTTTGCTTACAAGAATAAAGAAGGATATATTTACTCCTCTGATATCCAGCACCTGAAGTGGAACTCTTTCTGGTCATCCGTCCAATTTTTATCCTACCGTAGAGTTTGTGAATCGAACAGAGATAATATGGCAGATTCCAGACTCGGCCCGGGCTGTGCTTTTCATTGCCCACGGCTGCAACGGCCGTGCATCCAATTTCTGGGACAGGTCTCCCTCATGTCAGAATTGTGTTGGCTTGCCTGAAGAAAGACTCATCGTTCTTCAAGCTCTTCATCAGAGATACGCGGTCTTGACTATCTCCAGCCTTGGAAGGTGTTGGTCCTTTGGAGATGAACAGACACGGGTTCAAAGAATTATCCAGTGGTGGGTCCGGATCAATAAGCTTGAGAGACTTCCAATTATGGCTCTAGGGGCTTCTTCTGGTGGCTATTTTGTTTCAGCGCTTGCTGCAAAGATGAAATTCAGTAGCATTGTGCTTATGATCGCTGAAGGAGTATTTGACACCATGACTGTAACATCCGAATACCCTCCCACACTATTTGTTCATATGCCTAAGGATCAGATTAGAAAAGTAAGGATCAGGAAGAACATGGATTCTCTCCGGAAGATTGGTGTTCTAGTCGATGAAGTTGAATGTCAAGATTTTCCATTGACTCCAATGTTCTTATCTGATAGGATACCCTGTCTGGATGAAACTTTGTCTGTTAAATTGTTTGAATTATTCCGTGAAAAAGGGTTTCATTGACAGGAAAAAAACTATATGAAAAGAGATGGACGTGGAACTAATTGGAAGGAAGCTCTTAAAGATGCAGACCCATCTTTTGATGGTCATGAATGTGCAGATCATGTGCAGGAAGAGCTGAATCTTGCATTTGGATATCATGAGATGACTAGTCTACAAATTGGGCATATCATTCACTGGTTTGAATCTCACATCAGACGGTTTGAGCACAAGCATGGGTAGGTTTCAAATTGAACAGTAATATTCACATTTCATTGGATATGGCAAGGTTATGCAGCTCCAACAGGGATGGCTTATCACAGGTTGAATTTCACAAGTAATTCAAATATTGAACTGATGATATGGATTTTGGACTCTGCCGATTCTCAGAGAATATGTTGTCGAGAAAGAGTAGGGGTAGAAGATGGATTGAGGAGACAATAAGAGGGACGACCATTGACTCAAGATGAGCAAGCCACCTGAGAGTTACAGATCTAGTCTTTAGAATATCATAAACCTTTTATAATGATGTATCTTATAGCAACTTAAGTCTCTCAAAAACCGAAATGGAATTTTTTTGTCAAATTTGCATTAAAAGGGTATCATCTTCACTCAAGTTAAGTGGTCAACAATAAAACCCTACAAGTGCAATCAGTTGGGCATACCTCACAAGTAAATGAATGTAATCATTAGTACAATTTAAATAGATGTCTAATATGCATAAATTGCAATCATTGTAAGCTTGAAATTATATAATAAAGAAAAATTCTCTACTCACTAAAATAGAAAGGTGCGAAAGTGCATCTATGAAGAAATGTAGTCAGATGATAGATAAATTGAGATTTAGAAAATAGTCCTGATGGGCTTTCCAATGAGCTCAAAATGGCACAAATCAGATGTAGATCAAAAGAATATGTTATAGGATTAAGTTAGAGCAACAAGGAGATGTGTGAGGACAGAGAAAATATGATTACAACATAGTTATCTACCTAAAACAGGAAATAAATCTTAATTAAGCATCATTTCAATGGTTTAACCTTCTACTAACTTGGATACAGCAAGAGATTGATCCAATTATCGCCAAATCGAAGCTAGGCTTGCACAATCGTCTTAATAAGGCTTTGCAGTTCCAACGAAGAAGTTGCTAAAAGATATTGACGCATTTCCTAGCAAAAAAAAAGTGCAAAGATCAGTCAAAATCATTAAGAATACATCAAGGCTCATCCAATTCTCTGTTTCTTGCGGCTAGAATCAAGTTTCTAGGGAAGACACAGATATGAAATTCAAAGAAACACAGACAGAGGCATAAGGGTGATCACAGGTATTTCTGGTTGTTCTATCATCTCTTTATGGAGCACAATGACAAGGATTTGGCCACATTTCCTTCCCCTCTAGGGGGAAAGGAGAAGAGAGATTGCGAGACAGAGATCAAAGTGATATTGGCCATTGATTTCCCCATCATGATCAAGAGGAGTTGTGATCTTCTAATCTACTCATCATCAAATGTGAGAGCTACTTGATAGTGCTACATGGTGTGTTAGATGTAGGGTGCATCAGATTGAGGGGAGATAAGAGAAAATTTTGTGGTTTCATTTGAGCCATCCAATCGATGTGCCCATGTGTCAATGCTCTAGGATTCTACCATGTGCCAAGTTCTCATTTTTCTAGCAAGAGGAAAAGAGCAGCGTCTTGTGAAATTGCAACACATGTCCTCTTCTAATTTTCCATGAAAAAACGACGCTGCCACCCAATGAGATTCTTAATTGTGTTTCCCATGTGATTTTCTGCTGAAAAATAAAGGTTGTGGGGAATCACAACCTACTAGGTGTCTTGGCAATGCCGTAAACATGAGTTCACATGATCTAATAGCTGATATAGGTGCTACTTTTCCAATGCTTAAGAATATGTCACATTTCTATACAAAAAAGTCAAATCCATTAGTCCCACATTGAAAGAATGAGAAAACAAAAAAAGTATAAAATAAGTTGTTATATTATATATTCCATGGGAATGTTGATGCATACAATGTCAATATCTTTTACTTGTGCTTGTGTGGCATCACCTTTGTACTCCATGCAAGGGCCACCTTGACTTGTGAGCTCCTACCATACGGTAAACCTTATGATGTGTAAATGCCAGCTGTCGTGATGCGCGAGTGCCAAGTGCTTGTGTTGAGCCAATTGTATTACTAGTTGGCATGCTAGCATGTGGACATGTGGGAGCACTTCTACATCAAGTGACAACCAAATTTTGCCCAAAATGCCCTTAAAAATTGAAATTAATTTCAAAATAATCCATAAAATTGAAGTTCTCAATACGGTGGGGTAACTAACTAGAAGGAGGGGGAGTGAATTAGTTAGTTGTACGTCTATGTATTTTCTAAGTTTCTTTCTAGTGATTCATGATTTATCGCTCTCCACGTTGCCTCATGGTGCACAAGTGATTTTATAATGGTTGGGGGACCTAATGTCCCTTAATCCAGTCCTGAGTAATGTTGCCTCGGAGCCTCCAATCTCACCAAAAAGGAAACCTAATCCTCTCACCTCAGAGATGGGTGAAGGAAAATGTTTATACAATTTAAGGATTCACCCCCAACGGCGACCCCAACTCTCAACTTTACCTTATCCTGCGGTACTACCCTCCTGGTCTTGACTTCCTTATTGTCAAACGCCCCTTCTCCCACAAGTCAACCTCCTCATGAGATTGCGTGTCCCTGCAACCCGCGTCACGACTCCTTTCAATTGCGTCGCCGACCTCAGGCAAAGTGAGATTGTGCCCTTCTGTACCTCTTGGTCTTCTTGCTCCAAAGACCCCTCTCCTTCTTGTCTCAACTAATGAGACTCGCCCAATTCTTCCAAGTGTACGTGAGTGTAATTCAGATTAACAGAGTATGACTAAAATATTCTAACTAAACAAAGTATGGTGAGATAAGACAATCAAAAGAATAACGAGGAGAAAGCTTATTCTACATAGTAGTTGTCTGCTAACTCCCTCAAGTAGTCCTCGAAGCAATAGGTTAGTGATGAGACGAGACCACGAGGTCATTGATTTCACATGGTCTCATGTCAAAAATAATTCCAAACTTACCAATTTGATGAAAATGTATCGAATTGAAGGGAATAATGGTAAATAAGGGTCGAATCCACAAGGAAATAAGGAATTTCTTGACATATTCTTTAAAATTGATCAAATACGATGATGAATTGATGATAGAAATTGGGGAAAATGGTAAATTATGAAAGATAACTTCAAAACGATTCTACGGAATCAAGAATCATCGAATTTGGACTTGATTTCGTGGAGAAATTGAAGATTGAAGTGGAGAGAAATTTTCGGACGAAGAAATCGCGATTTTGACTAAATTTAAACCAAAATGAACTTGAAATCCTAATATAAATCAAAATGAAACATGATAGGAAGATAGATTATGAAAAACCGCTTCCACTAATCTCAAATCGCGATCAAATCATCGTGATTAAACCGCTTAATCACAAAGAACGTGAAGATGAGGTTCAAGCGCCGATTTTTCTCAATCTACTCAACCAATTCTTGATTTCAAAGGCTTCGGTGGTGCGGAATTTGAGGCTAGAACACGATGAGATCAAGAGAAACGAGAGGGGAGGTGTCTAGACAGATCAATTAGATTGATTTCCAACTCGAATGCTTTAGAATTCGGAAGAACCCCTCATTTTATACACATTTTGGGCGTAACCGTCCGATCAAAAAGATCGATGGTTATGATGAAATGGTCCACGATGAACCGTTTTGAAAATATCGTGGCCGTCGGATCTTGATCAACGGTCTGGATGCGCTCTGAAGAGATGCGTTATAAAACGCCTTGATTTGCGCCCCTTGGATCGTGATCGGAGGGTCGCGATGCATTCCTTGAGATTAAATTGTGGCCGTTATAATGCTTGAATTAAGCCACATGCGTTTGATCAGATACGGTGGTCCGCGCGTCCACTCGATCGGTGCGCTCCGATCACGATCCAACGCTCCGATATTAGCCACGTCACCTGCATTTAAATAAACTGTGTGGGACTTTAGTCCCACACGAGAAAAATTAAAGAAACGAGAGGGTTTAAAAGAAGCACCGATTCAGAGGGTTGAATATTATGCACTATATAGTATGTAAAATATATATGTAAATAATAGCACACGTCACCTTGCCGCGTAGGCGCCGCGTGGGCTCGCGTGGCGCTGCCACGTGGCCCGGAGTGCCACGTCGCATCCACGTGGACCCGCGCAAAATAATAAACCCTTTTTTGCATTTTTTTTATTTTATTTAAGCATTTAAAAATTGCAAATTTAATTCAGAAAAATCCGAAAAAATCCCAAAAAATTAGAAAATTCATAACTTTTAAAATATAACTCCAAATTAATCCAAATTTCTTTCATTTGATCCAAAATTTAATTATCTATCATTCTTAAAAGTCAAAATTAGTAAATAATGAGAGTTTTAAATATTATTTCAAAAATACATTTATTTATTTAAAGATTTTAACTAAAAAAAGTAAATAAATGTTTATAAAAACCTTTTCTCTCATTATTTTAACTTTAAAAACCTTTATAATCTCAAGTAAAGATGGGTTATTAATTATTTATCTTTTAAATCATCATATTTAGCCCTAATTTAAAGTATTTTTGAGATTATAGTGACTTTTTCATAGAATGATAGAAAAATACACAAAAGTATGATAACATGCATGTAAATGAAACCATTTATACCTTAATATGCATCAAAAATTATGTTTTATCATGTTAATATAGCATGTTATCACACCCCCCCCAACTTAAATTATTTCTAGTCTCTTAGCAATTTACTATATGATCTCCCTAGAAAGTCTTTTCATCCTTTGATCCTACTACTAAAAAGGTGAAGTGTATAAATGTATGATCACGTTTTCCTCATAGTGTAGGCCATAATGATCTAGATTCCATCTCTAGGTTGACTTATTTAGTACATGTTAGGGTAGTGCTCATCGGCTAATGCTTAAGTCTAATTCTTGATTGTAATCAAGGTGAGCCTATCTAAGGTATGATACTATGGTGTTGAAAATATACTCACTCTCTCATGAGTGGATGTAATTCCTTACCCTCTCCATAAACACATCACTCCTTCCCTCAAATTGGAGGCTACTTAGTACTTAGAATTCCCCTCAACTCGCTTTCCTCCTTAAAAGAGTGAAATTTCAAAAGGATTCCTATCTTTGGATGCATTGTGTGAGGAGGCTGAAGGAAATAAAAAGATACTATTTCTAGAGGTATGACTTGGCTAAAAGCAAATATGCTAATAAAACAAAGTGGATTATAAAAGCAAAGAAGGTACCACTTATGATGATTATACTCCCAAGTGAGGTGGATGATGATGGATAGGGTAGATGGTGGAGATGATAGTGGAGGTAGAGATAAAGGTCGAAGATGTTCCCACTTATTTTCCTTCTTGTAACTTCTTATTTCTTGTGACTTCTTCTACCAAAACTCCTGTTAGGAAATGATTCCTCAATTAAGTCAATTGTATGATTGAAATGAGCTCTTATGATATTACTGCTGCTATGGGAAGAGGAATAAAGTAAACTAGATACAAAAGAACAAAAGAAATTAACTAAACTAGCAACAAAATGATAAGAGATAACTTATCAATCTAACAGATGGATAAGTATGTGATGTAGGATATTTCGAAATGATTATATGTATGTAGATGAGAATGTGAGTGTGAATATGTGATGAAGAGATGAATGAGTTATGGTAGGAATATCTACCGATTTTAATTCTGAAATAATCCTACAACTTATGAAGGACCTATTAATGATATCACTGAGGGTATAATGTATAATTCAAAGAATATATCCTGTAGAATAATTCGAGACTAAGAGGAGAATAATGAAGATAATATTATGAACGCGTAAAGAAAATAATTGGATGAGAAAATGATAATTATTATTCAACGAATAGGAATGGATCTTGTAATAATTCTATAATGTGGAGATGATATAGAGATGATAATATGAGGGATTAAAAATTATATATCAGTGAATGTATGGAGAAGGACAATTCGGATAGAACAATGTAATAGTGGCGATATTGAATGGGAATGTGATGAGAGGGAGAATTGAGGAAATGATATTTCGGTTTATATTAATAAGAATATAACTGATGAGAGGAATATTAAGAACTGAGAGGACGATGATTGGGGTTATCTGATAGGGAATGGTTTTGGATGGTAGATATAAGAAAGAATAGATATGAATAGGCGATAATGTTGGACTTACGATATAGTATATATGAACTATTATACACGGTTAAAGAAGAGAGGATGAGCACCTTTCAAGCGTGAAGTGGAAGCTTTTGGAATCACCACACGATCAAAGATATTCTCAAAGTGCTTCGGACTGGAAATGGATGAAAGATGACAGCAGTGGAGGGAGAAAAGAGAGGAAGATAGAACTCGGATTGAAGGTTTCGGAAAAGAGAATGGTAGACAAGAACACGATGAACACAGTACTTTCCAACCAAGGAAAAGATTTTTATTTCAACAAAAAAACTTCTGTCTTTCTCCATTACAAGTTCCTGTTTTATAGAAGGAGAAGGAGACTTTGGTGAAACGACGCGTCGCTGCAATTTCCACATACGACAGTTACACATCGTGGCATTTCTTTACTTCTTACGTGTGTTTCGTGACGGTCGTTGGATGACCTCTTGGTCTGTGACGGTGTGTTTTGTGACGGTGTGTTTCGTGATGGTCATTGGACGACCTCTCAGGATTAGGACTGATGCGGTCCACGCCAACGAGACAGGAACTCCCTTCATAGTCGTTGACCCAAGGTCGTATCGTTTATGGTGAACGGAATACGCGAAGACGATTAGGTACTGAATCGCAGCTTGACTTTGAGTTGAAGTCGATGCACATGCACGATGACCTTGAATCACCTCTTGTTGAATAATCTCTATGCTCTCATAGGGTTTTGACTAGAAGGAGCTCAGCAATCTTCGTGTTTCTTAAAGGTTCCACATCTGGAAGGAGGGACGACGTGGAATGCTCTTGGATCTCCAGACGGTTAGGTGGCAGTTGCGATAAATAGAGCTGTAATTACTTGATCGGTTGACAGTAATAAGTTCACCTCTTCAACATCTTTAGAAGTCACGAAGATCTTTCTTCATATGAACTGCTTTCAACATATTTTCGTTGTGTTTATGATGGCCAACGATTGAAGTGTGGAGGCTCCTTAGTTTCATGATGGTCTTGGCAATTTGGGGCGGTTATAACTTCTCTTCTTGGAGGTCTTCATATCTGTAGAGGTCGTGAGGACCTTTTGACGCAGCTGTCCTCATAATCATCTTAAATAAATCGAGATCTTGATACTCCATATTCATGAAGCTTGCTTTCATGTGGAAACTCATTGACATAACATAGTGGCAGGCGTTGATAAGTAAGAGGATTGTCCACTAGTAGATATCAAACTGAGTTTCTTCTTCTTCATCAGCCGTGAGGGCCTTGTTAGATGGGAGATAGTTCTCCTTGTTGAAATCTTCCTTCATGTTCTTCATAGCTGGCTTTAGTTATCTTCTTTGCTCTTACAATGACTGAAGGCTAAGATATGTAGACTCGTTGACCTTGAGATGAATAAGAAGATAGTTTCCTCCATAATTGATTAATAATTAGATCTCTTCTAAAATTCTAACTATAGGTGGTATTAAAAGGGAGAAGGGAGTGGGATAACAAGGATGTTCCTATTGATTTTCTTTCTTGAGATCAGTAATTATACATGGTACCTATGATATAGTGGATATGGCTTGGAAATTAAGGATCCTATACCAAGGTAAGGGTGGTTGACTTGGTCCATTCAAAGAATTCTAAGTATCTAAGGATGAGTATTTAATTTCTTTTGACCAAGTCAATATTTGGATCATTATGTAAATGGAGGAGGAGGGAAGATAATTCCCTTTGGATCTACACTCTCTTTCAATGTTTTAGAGAGGCTTTATTCATTCATTTCATGGATGGATAATTTCTCAAACTTGTGGATAAGGAGGAGTATGCCATTTTGTTGCTATTGAGAATGATTTCTCTTCCTTAATTCATATCTAGGTTCACTTGGAACCCTTGTGTTCATGTGATGAGATAATTCTCCATCAGTATGAATAGGTACGATGCCTACACACTGAATGATAATCAGAACAAAGAATAGATTAAATATCTTGAGTGATAGATAAACAAGAAAAGTGAAAGAAGTATCTAACCTCTGATAGAGATTGACTAGATGAGTATTTAAAGAATGATGATCACAAAAGAGAACAAATTAAATATCTTGAGTGATAGATAAATAGAAATGAAAGAAGTATCTAACCTCTGATAGAGACCAATTAGATGACTATTTAAAGAATGATGATCACAACAAAGAACAAATTAAATATCTTGAGTGATAGATAAATAAATAAAAATTCTAAGCGCTAATAGAAAATGATTAGATAACAGCCGGTTCACAATGAGAAATTTTGAAGTAAGTTTAAATGATCCGAGCCGTGATCAAGATAAGAAATTTGAGAAGTGAATAGATATTGACGATGATCGAATAAGATAAGATAAAATAAAGAAACATGGTGTCTAAGAACTATGTAGATCAAAGACTACTTGAAATACATAGATGTATAAATCTAGAAAGAAGAGGGACACTAATATGTCACAAAAATATTTAAGATCAGAGACTAAGCTGAACACAAAATCTCAAGACTTTGTTATGTCAACAGAGAATGTGACGGGAATCAGATAGATAAAATGGTTAAGAGGGAGGGAGATTGACATCAGAGAAATCGTGAGTTAATGGAAGAACATGAGCACGGGACAGAATCACGAAATCCAAAATCAATGACTTAGTCGATTCGTGAGTGAAAACATAGAGAACTTGGATGTTAGCTGTAGATGAAGCTTTAGAGAGCTTAGATGTGGATGTTGATCTCCTTCCACACTTCGTCAAAACCTTGAGAGATTTGGAAATTTTTTGAGAGCCTTGATGAGCTTGACGGCTGCAAGTAATCATAACAAAAACCCTATTTTTCTCTTTTCAAAAGAAATTAGGGTACGATCAACTTGGTGATATCCTCTATTTATACCCGAACCCCACGGAACTCAAATTAAAAGGAAATGACTAAAAAAACTTTTTCTTCCTCTTAGGGAATTTTTGATATAGATAAGTCTGATATGCAGCATGAGTATTAAGAGATACATTTATATGGATTTAAAACTAACTCTAGATAACATAAAATTAAATTAGTTTACACTTGTAATGATGATAAAGATAAACAGGAAAGGAAATAGTTTTGATTGTAATTAGGCCTGCAAAAGATGCAATAATTAATAGGATTAGTCCAAAATAACATAAACAAGAATAGCCAATAATTAATAGGATTAGAATTGATATGATGTAAGAAACTAAATAATTTGACTTATCATGCAGAAATATTCATTTAAACAGTAGTACATACATCAAAATCCCTAACACTAACAAAAATGTCCTGAAATTCAACCTTTATATCAAATTGAGAAAGATTTTGCCATGAAATTGTTTCCATTTAGCACCAAATCAAGTCCTCTTTATTTTTATGTCATGTGCAATTAAAAAAAAGAAAAAAAAGAAATAACAGTCATTCTAACACACTTATTTCAACTTAGAAGATCAAATCAAGGTCTTAATCTTCTTCTCATCTTTCTTCATTATTCATCGTTACTCATGTCCTACATACATGAGAACTCGAGAAAAAAAGGTTAATTCACCATCATTTGACCTTGAAAATGGTCAAATGCAATTGATGCACCAAACTAACCTTAAATGAATGTAAAAATGATCATATGAGTGAAAAGGAAAGCCTATGTCATTGCAGTTAAGATTTAATTAATTATAATCATGAGTAGTAGTTGGAGCCATTTAGAATTAAACTTTAACTTTGAAATGTCTTAAAATAGGACGATGTGAGGATTCGGGTAAAATATTAATTTAGAAAAGTATATGGCGAGAGGATTTCACTAAATCAAATTTGAGACAAAAGCATGCTTTAATCACAGTGAGAAACTACACTCTTAGTGAGAAAAAAGTTTGGAAATGATGAAATTAGACATATAAAGAGTTCCAAATCCTAATATAATCTTGATGACAAAAGAATTTTTGACATCTAGCCGAGCTAGTGTGAATCAATCATATTATTTATCAGATTATTCATTTAGTCAAAGTTTTTCATTCAAAACACTTTTGGGGCGAAGTTCAACATTCAAGCAAAAATTTCTTCATCATATTTATTTTGATTTATTTGTCAACACCCATGTAAAGTTCATTGAAAAACACTTAAAAATCAAGCCATGATACTCTTGAGACACTTTGTCCAAAGGCTTGAAGTCCTTAGATTTCTTTTCAAGAATATCTTCTTAAATCGAGGAGAGTGTTCAAATGAGATGAAAAATGAGGAAGGTAGGCATGAATTAGGCTGTAAAAAATTGGGCTTTGTTGCATATAGGGTAAAAACGTCTTGGAAAGTGATCGGAGGTGACCCTATCATGAAATGAGAAAATCAAGCAATCATAGGAAAATGCAGCCAAAGACAACATCTTTGTGTCCAAATTGTCCCTTAATGATTTTTAACTTCTCTCTCTCTCTCTCTCTCTCTCTCTCTCTCTCTCTTCCATGCACTATCCTTCATCACATCATCAGAGTTATCCGCAGCATACGGACACCGGTACGAGAGCTGCGGGCGATGGAGGTGGAAGAACCACGAACGGAGTGGCAGACGAGTCGCGAGACCAAAGGGGGAGAGAGGGTGCGTCGCAGACGTGGCGAATGGCGAGTCACGAGAGGGTGTGGCGACAGACGGTAAGTGGGGGGGGTGTGTCACGGAAATATGGCAGAGGAGGTGGCAGGCGGGGAGATGGGTGAGTCGTGGGTGGGGGTGAGGAAGACGGGAGGCGGAAGAGGAGGAAGATGAGGGTCGGTGAGGACGGGCGTGTGCAGGTGTGGAGGTGACGGTGCAGGTGAGGGGAAAACGGCAGACGAGGTGCGTGCAGACGGCAGAAGGGGTAGGGTCGCGAAGTCCACGAACGCACGCGCTTTGTGCGTCGGTCAGGTGTTCAGATCGGGAGCGTTCTTCCTCTTCCCGGACTGCAGGGCGTATCGGAGCGTTTCTGGTGGAAGACGACCGCAGGTGGACTCCGCCGGTTTCTTCCTCCCGACGCTTGCTAGAAGGAAGCGCGACGTGTGCAGGCGGGGCCCGCAGTTCCGCGGTGGCAGGCGAGATGCAGCGTCAGCGGGCCTTGAGGTGGACGAACTGGGTGAGTGTAGCGCCCGGACTAGTTCCGGATGTCGACGAGACGCGGCGATCGCGGGCGTCACCACGCGCGGAAGAAAATTATCCTCCCGCGGGCGACGAAAGTAGGATACCGAGAAGAGAAAGGGAACCGGGGGGTCGGGGAAATCGCGTGTGGCGATTTGGCGGCGTTGCAGGGGCGGATCTTGCTGGTCAACGCGGGGAGAGAGAGAGGAAACGGGCCTCCCCCTTTTATCTCCATCTTGATCTCTCTTCGACCAACAGCTTCGTCCAGAGGAAACGGCCGCACGATGGTCTTCCCAGGTACGTCTCCTTTGAGGCCTCTCCCTCACGAATTCCCTTACGCGAGAGAATAATCGCATTCAGTGGCTTCCGCGCTGTCGCCTGGCGTCAACAGGTCTGCCACGACGAGTTCGCCACACACGTAATCGCGAGCGAGGCGTCCCGGTGTCGTGGACTATATCTAGTATCGCAGCGGACTTTCATAACGGGGGGTGGGAAGGGGGAGAGGAAGGTAGGGGGGACTGGAGGAGTTCGATAGCAGGAGAGAGAGATGAGAAACCGTCAAGGTGCGCTGGAGCGTCGCAGGCTCTTCTTCACGCGGCCGGCGGAAGGAGGGGGTGGTGGCCCTGGGACGGATGACAACCCCTCCACTTCTCTCATCTTCCACTGTTTCCTTCCACTTCTTCGCGCGCACGCAAGCGACCGGTGGGAAATCTTCTCCTTCTCCTCGTCTCACGGTCCCCCTCCTCTCCTCTCCCTTCCCACTCTTCTAACAAGACTAAAAAAAACTACAGTACTTCTCAAATTCTCAAAACGGCGGTTACAAACTTCTCTAGGTTTTGGGGAGGTTCTCGCTCCCTTAAATAGAACCCGTAATGGGCCTAAGGGAGTGAAAGCCCACTTGAGGCCCAAACCAAAAGAAAGCTCCCAAACAAAGACCAACACACACACATATGACCATAGGGCTCATTTGGGCCTAAAAGAAAAGGCCCAATGAACCCTAAGAGGGGAATTAAAAGAAAAGAAAGAGAGGGACAATAATCGGGCCCGCTAAACACAAAAAGGCCCGAAATTTTCAGAGAAGGAACTACGAAAATAAAAGAACAAAAAAATACGGTGAACTCGTATCGTCGATGTCTCCCGCGATGGTGGCGATGGGTCCCGCTCGCCATCACAAGGCCACGTGGCAGTGCCATGCGGGCCCGCGCGAGTGCATGCGTGGCACGGATGTGACGTTTATATATAGTATATATTTATTACATATGGTTATAGTACATATAAGCTATCCATAGAGGATTTTGCTAACAGCTATAACCGCGTCACCTTATATGCCCGATAAGTCTTCATGTTTTTATCCGTGTGGGACTATGTTCCCTTGTTTTATTTTAACTTCAGGTTGCGTGGCGTGACGTGGAGCGTTGGATGGGAATCGTGATGAACGGAGTACGTCGATGCAGTGGACACGAGGTCCACCCGATCTTTAATCAAGCACATGGGTTAAAATTCATTTAAGTGAATTCATCAGAGCCGTCGATTGTGCGAGTTATAACAGCTGAGATCGCCCGCGATCGGTGGACCCTTCGACACATCGTGATCGTTGGATTTAAATCCAACGGATGATCAAGCGACGCGACGATTCAAAGCGCATAACGTGGACACATCTTGATCTTTGATTTTTGATCGGACGGATGCAATATAATCGCACCGTTTCGATCAAATAAAGCTTCATCGCGACTGTCGATCTTGAGGCTTCTCTTCATCCAACGGCTGCACCCAATTTATACCTCTTTAAATGCAGTTCTTCGCGACGGAAAGAACGACTAGTGGAATTTCAAGAAATTCAACTTGTTTAGATGATCATTTCATGTGTCGTTTGATTCCCTGTATTCTTAATGCATTTCCGCATCCACTAAATGCTTGAAATCAAAGTTTGATCGAGAGAGAAAGAAGAAATCACATCTTGAACTTCAATATTTGTCTTCGAAAACTCAGAATGAAAAGCCATGCATCCGGTGATTAATTGGATCATTTCGAAGGCTAATTTGAGTTAGATTACGTGTTTTCATCTTAATCTTTCATCATTTAATGTTAATTTTACATTTTGAATAGTAGATTAAGTTTAATTTCATTTTAATTGAGTTACATTTCTGTTTTTAATTAAACTCGCGATACGAATTTTCTCCTAACTTCAAACTTCGATTACTCTTTGAATTCTCATCCAAATCACCTAATTTTTGATTCCGTGGATTTGCAATTGAGTTATATTTCTTAATACACTAAAACTCCCAATTTTTAATCTTAATTTGTCGTCTGATTTGACCAAATTTCAAAGATATATCTCAAATTTCCCTAATTCTACGTGGATTCGACCCTTAATTACAATTATACTATCTAATTAAATTGATTAATCATAAATTGATAAGTTGAGGACTTTTTTGACACTAAATCGTATGCATTCAACGACCATACAATTTAGTCTCGTCACTCTCCCTCTCTCTTTCTTTCTTGCCTCTTTCCTCTCTCTCTATCTCCCTCCCAATCCTCATTTGTCCCACCTCTTTCTTTCGCTCCTAGTCTCTCTCCTCTCCCCTCTCTCCCCCACTCACCTATCAAAGCATTGCAAATGGGAGTGTTTGGGCATTATTTTTTAAACATAGCCGCAGCTTGAATGGGTGATGGGCTGTCAACTCGTCAACATGCGACCTAGTAACTCTTAAAAAAATTAAACAATGGACCTCTAAAAATTCATTACATTATGACTTTCTAGCCTCTGTAAATTTGAAATTTAAAATTTTATTAAAAAGGGAAACCCATATCCATATTTTAAAATAGTATATAAATTAAAAGAGAAAAATTCCATGTGCTGAATATAAATTCATGCCAATAAAGTAGCCAAAATTTAGTTAAATTTGTGCTAGTAAGATCACACACAAAAATTTGCATTCAAATTGCTCATGTACAAAATTCTCCAACTAAAAAAATTTCTAATCAAGTACATTCAGCCTGACCCAAAACTTGAGATGCAAAACCTCATCGACAACTTGATTCTACTAACTTGATTATGGAGATTGTTTCTCTTTTGGGAACTAATAGTCTTGAAAATGATGAAGATTGTTTTCCTTCTTGTTATGCCTAGCTTTCAGTGATTGATGTTGATTTCCCATTAGCTTTACCATGGAGAGTGAAACGGGCCACAAAATTTTATGTTTTTCTCCCTTGTGATATTAATATTGAATGTGAGAATGATCTAGAGAGAGGAGATTCTTGCTTTGATTTTTTTGACCTTGAGGTAGATCAAGAGAAGGAAGAATTCTGATTTTTTTTACAGCTTGAACAAAAAAGGGAGACAGAGAGAGTGAGATCTTGATGGTTTTATAACCTCCATTGATAGCCTCCTATTGATCTTCATCCTTAGTTGTTGAGCTGCTAGAACAAAAATGAGGAAGCAAGAGAAAGCGTTGAGAGCTATTAAATATTGATTTATCTTTTTCGTAAAAATGTTTGGTTGTTTTGATGGCCTAGGATCAACATTGCAGAAATGGGCCCAAATTTGAAATGGGCCTATGACAATGTGTGAAGATGGGGAAAATGGAAGACTAGGGATTGGGGGGGACATGTGTGTGACTCCATGGCCACATTTGGCACAATGTCAGTTGGGAAAGAGCCCACGGATGGGTCATGCCATGGAAGGCCACAACATTTTTTTGTGGGTCATGTAGTCAATTGTGAGCCTTAATCCTATCTTCCTCCCTCTCTCTCTTGTACTTTCTATCTCCTTCTATCTCCCTCATACTTAGGGTCTCAACCGAGCCCCTCAAGTCAGTTTTTGTTTGCTAATGATGAGTTTCATAATTTATTTCAATATTTTTATATTAATGTTATGAAATATTTTACTCTTTATCCAAACTTCTTGAGCAAGTTATATTTTTCATAGCTACAAATGCCATAAGATTGATAAATGGAGCCATGTAAACATCGAAAATAGACACCTCTAAGAAGAAACTTTATAGTATTGATTTTCCATTTGTTCATTCATATTTTTGAATATCATCATCAATGTCTCCTATATACTTAATTATTTTTATTTTTATTTTATTGGAATTTTCCTCAGTTTTTATTTCCTACCTCTAACAATAACATTTATTTATTTGAGGTACTTAGGACATGTATAAAAAAGGTTAAAACATGTGGCACTCTCTCATCTTCTCTCTCTTTAGGGTAATACACCACTAGTTTATTTTAAAAAAACCATCAACTATCTCTCTCTTTCTCCAAGACTGATGTCAGTGCTCTCTATTGGTTTCTAAACACATGATCCATGATCAAATATTTTAAACTCAGATATGAGACCATCACAAAAATGGAAAAAGTCAAGCTATTAGTTGAAAGTAAAATTCATCAATTGAAAGGCAAATTCAACATTGATACG
>CM044105.1:8637899-8659780 GCA_024174645.1 Lemna minuta
TCATGTCCTCTTTCAAAAAATATCAATTACCCTAATTTCATACCGTGATTCATCATCTAATTTGATTGAGTTTTAAAAGATCATCCAGAATTACCTTAATTCTTCATGGAATCGACCCTTATTTACCGCTATACTCTTTAATTCATCATTATTTGATAAAATTGGTGAGTTTGGTATTAGTTTTGACACGAATTGGTGCGTAATCAATGGCCGCATCAATTCGTTTTGTGAATCACCAAATGCTGCGATTTCAAAATGGCTAGCCACAGTTTTAGCATAGGCAGGCACAAGTTCATCAACATGTGCCCAATCTACCACCAGTAGTTCTTAATTTTACTAACCAGGCCATTAATCAAAATTTGTGGGAAACTGTAAGGCATTTGCAAGAGGAGGAGAAAACATGGGAAGAAGAGAAGAAGCTTCTATTAACACACATTGACCTACTATGCAAGCAAATTACTTGGAGGAGCCCAAGTAAATTACTCAACCACAGAAAAAGAATTACTTGCGATTGTGTTTGAATTGGAGAAATTCAGACCTTATGTTTTAGGCAAAAAAAATTATCATTTTCTCTAACCATGCTGCTTTAAAGTATTTTCTAACAAAAAAAGAATCTAAATCAAGACTAATTTGGTGGATTCTCTTGTTACAAGAATTTGATTTTGAGATCAAGGATAGACCAAGAAAGGAAAATGTGGCAGCCGATCACCTATCAAGGATTCAATCAACTGAATCTGGATTAATCAATGAAAATTTCCTTGATGAAAGCATCCTAGCTGTGCAATTTAAGCAATTACTATGGTATGCTAATATTGTTAATTACCTTGCTGCAGGCGTGATTCTAGAGGATTGGGACTATGCCCTTCGGAATTTTTTTTAAAAGAGATAAAATTCTATTTCTATGATGAACCTGAACTATTTAAATTAGGAACAGATGATATTTTCAGAAGATGCGTACCGGAAGAAGAACAAGTAAGTATTTTAAATGCATGTCATTCTTCCCTTTGTGGTGGTCATTATGCAAAAAACCACAACAGTTAAAGTGCTTAACGCTAGATTTTTTTGGCCAACTTTGTTTGCTGATGCAAACAATTATTGTACATCTTGTTTAAAATGCCAGTCATATATTGATTTGAGGAAAAAAGATGTGATGCCCCTTCGCCCAATTATAGAAGTAGAAATCTTTGATTTATGGGGTATTAATGTCATGGGGCCATTTCCTAATTCTAACGGATTTGAATACATCTTAATTGCAGTAGATTATATGTCATGTTGGGCAGAAGCTATTCCAACCAGAACTAATGACCGTCAAGTGGTGGTGAAATTCATTCACCAACACATTTTTTCTAGGTTTGGTTGTCCAAGAGCAATCATTAGTGATGGGGGAAAGCATTTCAACAATCAGAAAATGCAAACAATGCTTAAAAAATATGGTGTTGAGCATCGAGTGGAAACACCATATCATCCTCAAGCAAATTGACAAGTAGAGAATGCCAACACAGAGGTTAAAAAGATACTTATGAAAATTGTGAGATTAGATGGGAAAGACTAGTCGAATAAGCTCTATAATGCACTCTGGGCATATAGGATAGCGTATAAGATGCCTCTAGGGATGTCTCCATTTAGGGTAGTTTTTGGGAAAGCTTGTCATTTACCGGTGGAAATTGAACATAGAGCTTACTAGGCATAAATAAACTCAATCTCTCTTTAGATAGTGCAGAAAAGACACAACTACTCTAACTACGTGAATTGCATGAATTAAGAAATGAAGCCTACACCAA
The DNA here is from genome assembly GCA_024174645.1 of Lemna minuta. Taxonomy (NCBI): domain Eukaryota; kingdom Viridiplantae; phylum Streptophyta; class Magnoliopsida; order Alismatales; family Araceae; genus Lemna; species Lemna minuta. Next base: position 8,639,681 of record CM044105.1, read on the forward strand.
TTCAGTTATCTACAAAGACAAAATGAAGCAATGTCATGACAAACATCTTAGTCGTAAGAAATTCTTTCTTGGGCAAAAGGTATGGCTTTATAATTCGTGTTTAAAGCTATTTCAAGTAAATTAAAGTCAAAATGGGATGGACCAATGGTGGTAATTGAAATTTTTGAAAATGGAGCAATGCTTATTGAAAATCCTAAAAATAGGACTCAACTCAAGGTAAATGGGCAGAGAATTAAACCTTTTATTGAAGTGGAAATTCAAGGTTCCACATTGACATTAGTTCCTAAGATTTATACTTTGCACGATCCCAATCAAGAGTAATTTTTCTTAAAAGAAAAACTTGAATAATTCTTCCTTTTATTACAGGTACAAAAATAATATATACATCTATATTGGGAGAAACAAATGAAAAGGACACTGATAGGCCTTGCCAAACATCAATCTGACAAATTGCCATATTCTAATTTCCAATTTTATTTCTACATATCGATTTGGGCATATACAGAGAAATATGCACGTAAATATTAGAAATTTAAGTCATAATTATCGTAAGCATGTAGAAGTTTCATTCCATTGAAAGGATTAGAAATAACTATAAGTGAACAACCACCTGATAACATGCATTTATAACTTAAATTCTTACCTTATTTAACTCATATTCATGCTTATTTTATGTGAATATGATGCATGTTATCATAGTTTGTAGGAATTTTCTCCATTGGTATGTCATTTCACTAAAGTTGATATTTATGCATAAATTAGGGATAATTTTATGCTTGATTGATGATTAATATTTTGCAAAGTTAAAATTAATAGAAGTTAATCTCTTTTGTTAAATTACTTTGACTTTAGTGTATGTTTTTGAAAGATAATTTCAAGATGAAAATGTGATTAAGAAGATTTATTAAGAAATGATTTAAGTTAATTTTTAATTCATCATAGATTCTTCTTTGAAAGTATTTTTTAGATGACATGATGTTGATGAGGAAGAAATTTGTGATCCAATGGAGAAACTTTAGATTAAAAAGGAGTTGTATATTTAAAGTTATGAATTTTTGAAGTTTCTGCCTTTTTTCAGATTTTGAATTTGATTTTTTGTTGAATCTATACTAATTTTTCTTACCTAAAATCACGAAAAATGGGGTTTTTATTCCATAGACCCCGCGGAGCTGACGTGGCATGGACGTTGACGTGGCGCGCGGAGCTGGCGTGGGGCGCGGGACCAGCGGGGATGCGACGTGACACTGAGGCCACGTGGCAGGGCCGCACATGGCCCACGTGAGGCGCAGGTGGCGCAGACACATGGCAGGAGGCCACGCGGGTCCAGGCGGATACTCGTGAGGGGCGCCATGTGGCAAGGGTGTTGGCAAGTGAAGGGCCCACGGGTTAGTGGGCCTTGGTAATAGTATTGGGGTGGTAACGAAATAGCGTTAAACCGCCCCGGTATTTATACTTATCTTCTCCCATTTTTTCTTTTGTGTGGGACTAAGTTCCAGTGAGTTTTATCTTTTGCAGGTGATGTGGCAGTGCCGCAGGCGTTGGATTTGATGGCGTTGACATAACGTGCGTTGATCGGATGGAACGGAGTCCACCCGACCGTCATCAACAACACGTGCGCAAATTCAGGCTTCGATCGTTTTTAAGTAAAAATCAAACGTACGAGATGTGATCGCAATCTTGGCCATCGTGGGCACTGCGTGGACACATCGTGATGGTCCGATCTCCATCAGATGGGCAAAAAGTGCGTGAAGCTCTTCTTGGACGCGTGGAAGCATCGTGAGCATCCGATCTTCATCAGACAGGTGAAATCAGCGGCGATTGGATAGCGGAAATCCAACGATAAGCGAGATCGTGGCTCACGATCGCCCAATGAAAGTAATACGTGGACTCACCTCGACGTTGAGATCAAAATCGGACGGCGGGAAAAGGTTAGATCGTGAGATCGTGGTCGACGATCGTGGTACGATTGTGGTCCATAATCATCGCGATGATCGTGGCCAAGAATCGACCCTCACCGGATCAAACGGTGCTGATTTTTCGCGGGAATTCTTCTTTAAAAACCGATGTTCTTCTCCTTATTCCATAACTCTTGGTTGAATCGTGAAGAAATTAAGCCATTTGAAAAAAAGATCTTGAGTTCTTCGTGATCCCCCCACGTTTAGACTCGATTGCGAAGCAATTGGAGCGGGATTGATCACCAATCATCATCGGATTTCATCAAATTTTCCCCTTAAATTCCGAACGTCCGCGAGGAAGAAATCAAGCAAAATCCGCTTCATAGCGCGTGAGTTAAAGCCCCATTCTTGCGGCAATCGGGTTAGTAGTGAGATTTGATCAATTATCATATGGTAATTTGAGTTTTTATTAGGTTTAGATCTTTAATTTTGCATTTTAGTTCTTAGTGTTCTTCAATTTTGCCCAATTTTAGTCCAAAATTTTGCTGATTTTGAAAATAAGATATCTATTTGATTATAATTCTAAATCACTTCATTTTATTTCATTGGATTCCTTACTTCATCAGCTTTCCGTGGATATCAAATTCCTCAAATTCTGAGTTCATTTGACCCCTCAATTTAATGTTTGACCAAGCACTGTTCATTTTCAATCCGAATTTGAACTTTAACTTTTGGGGTTAATTACTTTCAAAATATGAATGAGAATTTCATCATTTTGGTCTCTTTAGAATCCTCTGGTTCTTAGCTTTCTATTGATATATAAATTTCAAGATTTGGATATCATTTGACTAGTCAATTTGAAGATTTTCTCTGAAGTGTTCATTTCAGGAATTTTCTAATCTTTGATTTTCAATAATTCATAGTAAATTCAATTCTTATCCAAAAATCACGAATTCTATATAAATAAATTTCATTTTCTCTCTAGTTTCCAAATATATAATTTTAGTTAATCTTCGACACCTTTTAGTTCTTTAATTTCATAGAACTTCGACTGTTAGTCAAAGTCAATGCTTTGATTTTGACTTTTGACTTTTCTTTGTCAAATCCGAGATCTTAAATCTTAAAACCTCTTATTTAGTATATTTATATCATTTCTATTCTTAAAATATTATTTTTACTCCTTTAAAATCTCTTTTAAACCTAGGTTTGACCAAGTCAACGCGGCAATTAAAGTCAACCTTATTCCCTGTGGATCGATATGATACTTACACTTTACGTGATTTTATATCTTTATCTTTGTGAGTTCGGTTTAATAAATTTTTTTTGATCGACGTTTGTTTGTTTTAACGACCGCACAAAACGCTTTGTCACCAGCACTTCTTTAAGTTAATTATGTGAGAAAATAAAAAAATGTCTATTGTTTTGGTGCGAGGAATGTAAAGGTACTACTAAGATATGTAGGTTCAAAGTGGAGGCAATGATTTTACCAATTTTTAATGTAGGAATGATTAAGGTGAATATCATGATACACTAGCCGCACATCTGCTGAATGGGTAACTTATGGTGCTCATGAGACCAAGAAAGTCAAATTAAGCTCTGTACCCTAATGATGCAAAACAACTCTTTATTTGTGATTAGAAGTTCCTGTTGTCCTATTAACAAAATTCCTTTTAGAATGACTTTCTACTAGACTTCCAAGTTCTCAATTACTCAAGAATTTCTCCAAACCATTAGCCATTTTAAACCAATGGTTACAATATGGGGTAACTCTAACTTAAACCCTCTAACCACTCATGTGCAAGACCAAAAAAGAGAGTAATAAGCTGAGAGCAACATCAAATTTCAAATGAGTGGCATCAGCTGCAAATAAGTTGCAAGCAGCAGTGAGGCATTTAAATTTTGATTTCACCAAAAAAAAATTTCTTGCACATGAGTGGTTCAGGACGATATAATTTAAGCCTTTGTAGAATACACCAAGTGGGAAGATCAACTCATGGGGATGATGGAATTTTTGCTTTTTTTCTTCCTTTCTATCTCTCTGATTTATTTTATCCTTCTTGGTAGTAGGATCTAATAATCACAGTTGAAGAGACTGAAGTGCCGATAAGAGCCAATTAACCCACTACTTTTGTGGTCAGTTCTTGAAAACTAATTGTAACATGGAACTGTTAGGGGAAACTTAAAACATTTCCCATCATGATGCAAATTGATGTGTATCATTCTAAAATATCAATCATTGCTAAGTGACTAGCAATGGTTAAAGTGGGCGGTTATATGATAACATGAAAAAGATGCTCATCTTTGTCATAATGTTAGGGTCAAAATCATTTATCTTTTCTCCATGTTATCATATGATTATGCCAAGATGAACAACTTCTAGATGAATAAGGTAAAAGTGTTTTAAGAGGTGATTTATAGATATTCAAGATAGTTGTAATCTCTTTAAATTCTTTGATTTCCTTCAATAAATGAACTCTCCTTTAATGCCTGCAATTTGGTTTTAGGGAAGTATTAAATTACATATTGATTTTAACTAAAGCCCTTAATGGGCTAGTCAGAATTAATGGGTTTTAGTAGCTTTTGAGCATGATATGTGTGCAGATGATGTCGACCAATACCAAGTGCAAGCATTATGTTAGGTGAAAAGCAAGATATATAGAGACATCGATGCACATGAGGTATACAATGCGTGGATCACGGGGATGAGTTTCCGACAATCACTTGAAATTGAGGCTAACTACCTACAGAAACAAAGAACAAGTACATCACGGGAGCAAAGCATCAAGCATCAACATCTTAACTGACTCTCCTAATCTCTTGTTGCGGAACAGTTAGGTAATAAAGGAGTGAACGAAGAAGGAGAATGTCGTTCTTGATTTCCTACCCAACTAATCTTGGCCGAGAGGACACAGTGGGAAGAGGAACCGTAGGATCAACTTGGAAGACGTTCGGAGCAAGGATTTGAGTAGATAATAATTAATTCAAAGTAGCTGCGAGATCTGTAAGGGTCGAATAAGGTTTCGTGTTTTATGTTTTAAGAATTTTTTTTATTTCATTTAAGTTTCCTTTTCAAATTTAAACTTCAATTTTTCTCATACTCTAATGATTGAGTTTTCATTCTTAAGAGATTCATTTGACTTGACTTCAATATACATAGTGTGTAGCATTAATCATTTCTTTTTATTTTCTTTTAAGGTAAATGCATGAGTAATTAGTGTTAGGATTAGGTTGACTTTGGATATACACTCCTTTAAATCTTGATAATCTTTCCTTTGCTCTTGATTTCTCACCTTCAATTGCGGTTAAAGAAATCGTTCTAAAAATTTTAGACTTTGTTTTGATTTAGAAGAGAGACATAAAAAAATTAAATAGATAGTATTAGATAGAGTTATTTTAAATACTTGGTACGAAACTAGGGATTATATCAAGCGAAATATGTGGTTTGATAATCCTTTTCTGCAGTTCAGTTTTCTACTTATAAGTAGAAATGTTGCATGAGAAAGATATTAAAGTGAAAAAATAAAAATAAAGAAATTACTACAGCAACTCACAATCTTTTGTAACCTCGTCCATTCAGGAATAAAAAGAAAATATACAATTTCCTGTAGTTCAGTCTTGAGTAAGTGTTAGCTACAAGATTTGCATGTGAAATACAAAACTGAGTAAAGTCTTACTGAATTGAAGTACATAGAAAGAACATTGCATAGATAAAAGAAAGATCACCATTGCCTCCCCTGGATTTGACCCCTTACTAAGCTATATCTATGGGTAAATAGAAAATTAAGGGAAATATTAGAAATATCATTGCATAAGTCCAATAAAGACAATAACAACGACATCCAATTTCTACTTGAATTTGGACTTATCACCCACCTTGCATGCTTGACTGCCCGCACACTGCTTCTTCGTGCCGTCACGACATCTTTGCTTTTTCCACGACCCACCGGGCACCCAGCTCCACAGGTTAGCTTCGACCCCTCACTTTCATGTTTAATTGGTTTTTGAAGCATTTCCTTTACTCGTCTCCACCACCATCGGACGACCTAGGTAGGGTAGACTGGATATAAGTTCAAGAATTTTGACACGTACATCAGGTCCGACACTGTGCGTGGGCTGCAGCCTTCAGCTACTCCAGGACGAGTGAGTTCATGCCCCCGGACATGGACTTAGAGGATTTCACCCTACCCATCATCGCGAGTTTCCCCGCATTACCCGAAGTCGACTTCGCTTATTGGTATGCTTGCCTGCACTTAGGTTTAGGTTAGATACCGTACTTAGGGTCTAGGACTCATCTACCCATGGGCTATGCTCGACTGCCCTACCCAGAGTAAGCTTTAGTTACATTGATCAAGCACAATAGTTTTCACACCCCGTCTAGCATCAATTTATATTTTTGGAATTTTTCTAAAATTTTATCCATATTTGTTGGCTCTTTTAATTTTTTTTCGAAAAATCAATCTGAACTTTCTAGATTTCTTTCTTGTCTTTAATGTCAAAAAATTGGTTTATTAGGCATCACTCACATGGTACATTGACATGGGCAATTAGTGCTTTTGTTGCAAGATGGCAATGTTTGCATTCGACACTATCTAGTGAAGAATACCCAAAGTGAGACCATGATCTAGTGACTTCTTTTGAACAAACTCAAGACCATTGCTATTGTAGAATATTTTGGGAGTGGAATGTCATTGAGTGGATATTTTAAATAAAAATTGATCAACAACATGCAGAATGGCAATGCAGTCTTTTTGAAGAAAAATCCATAAAGCTCATGAGAAATCATGAACAAAGATAAGATAATATCAAAAACTCAAAAAGGATGAAAAATGATAAGACTTACATACACTACAATGCACTAGATCAAAAGTTTCTTGCTCAAAATCTAGTGAAGATACTAATGGGTTCTAAGCTCGATAAACTTTTGAAATTTTGATCAAAACAACTAATGCAGTGGAATAGATTGCATCATATATTCAAAAAATTAAGGCACCAAGAATAGATTATCCTATCATCTAGTATGTATAAGAAAATATACTTTCAGGGTTCCCTTGAAGGAGTTCTTGAAGCTATTCAAGTATCTAGCCTATAGTAGTATTCACATGGTCTCCGAATGGTTAGATCTTTGACGAAGCGAATCGATGCGGTCATTGAATACAGATGGATAAGCATAAAAAATTTACTAAACTCACCAATTTTTAAAGGTTAATCATGAATTGAATAGTATAGAGGTGAATAAGGGTCGAATCCACGAAGAATTAAGTTATTTTTTATCAATTAAGGTATTCTTTGAAATTCGATCAAATTAGACAATTAAATGAAGTGATAAATTAGGGATTTTGATATATTTGGAAAGAGAACTCAAAATTGAATCCACAGAATCATAAATCACAGAATTTGGATCAAGGTTCATAAAGAAATTGACGAACGAATCAGAGAGAAATTTCTGAACAAAGAGATAGCAAAAAACCAAAAGTGAAATTGAAATTGACTTAATTTATGAGTTGAAATTGAATTATAATATTATTGAAAGAAGGATTAGGACACAAACATGATTTCTAACACAAGATAGCGCTTTAATTGATCCAATTTCTCCTCAGATCAAAGGCTATACATTTACGAATTTGAAGACAATCGTTGGCATTCAAGAATCGATTTCTCTCTATTCTATCAATGAAATCTCACTTTCAAACATGCTGATGGAGAATTATCTCAACACATGAACACAAGGCTTCCAAGTGAAACTAGGTATGAACTAAGGAAGAGAAATAATTCTCAACAGCAATAGTTATACTATTGATAAGAACATTTATTGTTCTTATTTAGCTTTGTTAAACTCTTGAATCCACCATCTCCTCCATTATCTCTTGACTTGATGTTGTAGACTATTAATGCATCAAAAAGAGATCATTTTGTATGACTTTTGTTTTTCTTATTTTCAGGAACTATACAAAAGGAAGAGTAGCAAGACCCTCCAAAATAGAAGGCATAATGTGCTGTCCAAAGCAAGGAAATGAAGTATACAAGAGGATGGGCAGCAAGATCCTCTAAAATAGAAGGCATAATGGGCTGTCCAAGACAAGCAGCTGCAAGCCCAGTCAAACAATGTGAGCCCAGCCAAGGAGATGCGGGAGAATAAAAGGGGGAAAAGCTCTTTCAGGAGTCTTCCCTTCTTCGTCCTTTTGTTTATTTCTTCCCGTAGCTTCTGCTCCTCCCTTTTTTTTTCTGCTGTTCTTTCTCTTTCCTAGGGTTAGATCTTCTCCCGCTCTAACTCCTCTTCCAACTGATTCTGAAAAAATGTTTATGCAGTTTGCTTTGTGTTATCCCTTCTCACCCTCTCTTTCTTTTACATTCTTCCGTAGTCACTCCCTTCCGCCAATTTTCCGTTTCGCCTTCTCTCTAAATCTACCTCTTCCTCTCTTGAATTCTACCGTTCTTAATTTCGCCTTCCCTCGTACTTTTTGATTCGATTTATAAATTCGTTCTTCCCCTTCTCCCTTCTCGTTTTCTCTTTCCGTGCTCTCCCTCTCCAATTTTCTATATTCATCTTATGTGGGAAATGAGTTTATTCCCACTCCGCACAACGACTAAATCGGGAGGCTGGGTCTCAGCGCAAAAAGTGTGCATCCTGCGCACACTGGCGCGTGAAAATTTCCGTTTTTCACGCGCAACGTCGCTCACTCGGCAGAAGAATGGGGCAGAAAAATAGGGGAGCTTATTTTTCGGTTTTTCTGCTTTCTAGCCTATAAATAGGGACCTAGAGCATCCCTATAGGTATCTCTGCATCTTCCTTTCTTCCTCCATAGAGTTATTGAGTGGTTTAGTGCTTTTAGTGGAATTTCTCTCTTCTCATTCTTCTTCTTCTTCTTTTGAGTGTTTGAGTGCAATTGTGAGTGTGCTCATCATCTTGAGAGGGTGCTTCTTGAGGTGATCAGCAGCCAACATCTTCTACGTTTTCCGATTTCGTTCTCGCTCTCTCTCTCTTCTCTCTCGCGTCTTCTCTCTCAATTTTTGTACTATCACTGCAGCTTCTTCCTCTCTCTCGTAACCCCGTGCCTCTTTATCCTCCTCAAAATTTCCCTTTTTCTCCCTTCTATTCCCTCTCTTAATTTCTTTCCTTCTCTCTCTCTCAATTTCATCATCTTTCACGTAATCCTCTTCCACGGTCGACCCGTTCTCTCCCTCGATCACTCTCTTTCCTTCCCTTTTCTTCTCCGTTTCTTCCTTTTCTTCTTCGCCCTCTCCTCTCTGTGACTCTTCGTGCTTTTCGTTTTTTTAGTTCGTCCTTTTGGTATCCCCTTCTCTCCCCAGTTTTCCAATTTCATCTTTTACGTCTCCCGATTTTGTCCTCTCTCCAGTTTTCTGCCTACTTTCTTACGTCTTCATCTTCCTCATAAGCTCTCTATCTTCCGAACATCTCCGTCTCATTCATCCCTCTCTCGCGATTTCATTTGTCCTTTTTCTAAATTCCGCCATATTCGCATTCTCCTTCTTTCTCGCGTCACGTATCCTCTCCATTCTCTCTCTCTATTTCTTCGTTTCGCCCCTTTTGAGTTTCCCGTTCATTCACAATTCCCATTCGTTGAGTTTCCCAATCTTCTCCTAATCTTCTTCTACAATTCCGCAACCTGCATTCCTTCTCTCTCTTAAATTCACTTCTTCCGTTTTCTGCCGTCTTCCGTGTGTATTTCTCTCACAACCTCTCTAGTTCATTATCTCTATCTTCCCATTTCTCTCTCAATCCAATTTCTCTCTTCATCTTCCCCGAAATCTCTCCTTCTCTCTCTCGTTCTGTTGTCCTCTTTTCCGTCTCTGTCCCCCTCTTCTTCATCTCAGAAATCCATCTCATACGCAATCTCTCTCTTTCTCGCCGTCTCGCAACCTCTCACACTCACCCTCTCTATTTTTCGATGCTCCTTCTCTCGTTTTCTTCTCTTCTCTCTATTTTCTTTTCTACCGTTTAAGCTCTCTCTAGTTCCGCTCTCCCTTTCTCTCCCATTTCTTCAGCAATTTTTCTCTCGCTCTTTCTCTCGCTCTCAATTCCGCAGCGCCATCTTTCTCTCTCTTGTATTCCCGCCTTCGCCCTCCGTCGTCTTTTCTCTCTCTCTCTCTCTCTTCCGAATTCCTCAATCCTGTCACTCATGCTCTCTCTCCCGTCATAGTTCTCCATCTTTAATCCCAATCATCCTCAAAACCTGCTTCCAGTCTTTACCTGCTCTCTCCGACCCTCTCCTTTACCCCTTCTTCCTTTCTCCTGTTTGTCTTTTTCCAGCACGATCGTGTAAGTTACGTTTGTCTTTTTCTCGTTTGTCGTTATTAGGGTTCAACGGTTCCGGTCCGGTCCGGTTTTTGGCACAATACTCGGTCCAAACCTTAATTCGGTCTCGGTCTCGGTCAACCTCGGTCACAGTTCGGTTCAGTCTCCAATTTTCAAATGTAAAAAATTTTCAAATATCAAAAAGTAGTTTCAAATGTCAAAAAAATTTCCACCTATAAGTTTAATTAACTAGCGGAATGAGCTCATGATGAATTTAAGAATTGGTGGCCTACTCTAAGAGTTCAAATACTATCTCCAGAAAGACGTATCCCTTGCGAATTTGAGCCTTTGAGGATCTGCCCATGAAAAAAAGTGAAATTTTTTAATAGTTCAGAAACTTAAATAGTTTACTAATAAATATAAGTGTGCCTATTGATAAAAACGCTTATTATAAATAGAGAAACAGACCTAGGAATAAGAAATAGAGCTACCAATAAGAAAATTTTCTCAAAAAGAAATAATTTACTCAATAAGACCTAACAATAAGAAATCGAGCTAGCAATTAGAAAATTCTTGTTTTTAGGACTTTAGTCGATGGAGGTCCGGTTTGACGACACAATCTCTATCTTAAGTGTCCAGGATGACCAATCTTGATTGACATAGTGGTTTAGGCTGAACAAGCTGTTGTAGACTCCCTCACTCAACACCTTGTTAGCATCGTCGTGGAAGCTGGGAGGGCATGTATTGACTAGCAGCTGGAGAATGGGAATGGCCTCGACAGTGACAAGAGCCTGAGACTTGGCCACATCCTCATTCATGTCAGACTTGAGGAGGTAGAGAGTGTCGAGGGAGGACTCTTGCGCAGCCTCACTATCGGATTTCAGAGCATCAACCAGGTGGGGGATGTAGAGGGTGGCTGCTTCCGATGTGCGAAGCTTCTTGAAGTTGGCAAAGATTACCTGGATAGTCTTCAAGACTTCCTCATTTGTCATCCCCGTCAACCACAGCTCCGCACATCTCTCTCACAGCGTACTTGAAGAGCTCCTCCACCATATCCGCATAACCCTCCCCAGCCGAAATAATCAGAGCAGTTTCTCCTTTATCATTCGACTCCTAAATAATGGAAGACCTACTTTCAATAATCTAAGCATCAAACTCATCCCCCCCGGTGAATTCCCTCATATGGGCATCAAGATCTCTCAAGAACTGTCTAACCGCCGCTAGATCGCCACTTTGAGCCACCAGATGAATTTTCGTCTCGTTGTGGCGGCCAGTAACTTGTCAGACGTACTTCTTCCTTCCTGATTGATTCATTTTCTTTCCAGAGGTTGAGATAACAAGAGATGGTGCACCCGAAGCAGACGAAGGACAAGATGAAAGCGACATCGATTTGGGGCTACTGCTACTGCCCGAATTGCCGTTGATTTACCCCCAACTTAAGAGCATTATCATCGCACCCTTAATTAAAGCACTCGGATCACTCAATTTCTAACGGTGATAACAATAATTGACGAAAGAATCTTTATTTCTTACCTTCTCTATAGCCCATGTTTCTACTCTAGCTGAAACCCAAGGAAAAATCTATGCTTAGGCACGATGCGAGAGGATTTCCAATTTTCTTTCTCGCCTGATATGAGCAGATGAGAGTCTTCTCTAAAGTCGTTGTGCCAGCGTGAGTGGGCCCATCGCGATGAACACCATGGAGGATCATAGTCCTCCATCATCACGTTTTTACTATCAGTGTCGTCGTCGCGAAACTTTGACTATCCACGGAGGAATATACGATCGATGCCCTTCAAATTTCACTCGCCATGCCCGCGCGATGCAAGAGAAATTCTTCGCGCAAGAAAAGGGTGCAGCCGCGAGAGAGAAGGTGGAGACGAAAGGGAGAGATGTGCTGTGGCGATAGAAGAAGAGGGAGAGTGATGTAGGATATTCGGAGGAGGCATCTAAATCCTACATATGAGGGAGGACCTATGAATTGATACCACCGATGAATGAATGGCTAATTCACTGAAGATTATGTGAGAATATTTTCGGAAATAAGAAGAGGATAATGAAGATAATGAGGATGATAATGATAACGATAATGAAGAGATAAGAAAAATAGAATGGATGATAATAAATTAGAGAATAAAATATAGAAATAGATATTAAGGGAGTTTATGATAAAATAGAATAATGCTGGTGATAAAGAGAAGAGAGGTAAAAATATTATATTATATAATATAAGATAGCGGCTGAAGGGAATAGAGGAGGAAGAGCGGAGAGAGATTTAAGAGAGGATAATATATTCCATAGTATGAAGAGGAAGATAAGAGGACGGAATAGGTGAGAGAAAATGCAGGGTGAGAACGATAAAATTTATGATAGGATTTAAGAAAGGAAAAGGAGAAGATTGTGAAACGGATATAACGGTGGCTTAATGTGGACTTATGGACTTAATATGAACTATCACACGCTTTAAAGAGAGGAAGAATACCTGATGGAAGGGACAAAGCGATGCTCCCGAATCGCTTCATAGACTCCGGATATTCCTCGGTTTGCTTTAAGCTTGAAGTGGATGAAAAAACGACAGAAGAGGGGGAGAATAGGTTCACTTAGAACCCTTGTGTTCATGTTTCAAAATAATTCTCCATCAGAGAGAGAGAGAGAGCTTCTCTCACCACGTGGAAGAAGTTCCGCGCCGGCTCCTTCCTCCATGCAAGCATTTTTTTTTCATTTGGTCGAGGACTGAATATGTCAGTCAACCGGACCGAATCGGGACCGAGACCGTTAAACGCCCATTTTGATGGACCGACGGTCTCGGTCTGGTCCGGTTGACCAAACCTCGGTCGCTCTTTGTGGAACCCTAGTCGTTATCATTCTCTCATTTTTATTCTATTTTATTTTTAGTCCCCTTCTATTTTCCGAAAGTTAATTGTCCTTCTCTCATTCTCCTTCTGTTTTCATTTGATCTCTCTCTCTCCAAAGGGTTTTCCTCTCTTCCCCTCTCTTTAGCTCATACTCTTTCCCTCTCTCCTTACACTTCTCCTTCCCCATATTTCCTCTAATTTCCTTTCCTCCCTAATCTCATTTTTATTATATTTCCTCACACATCATTCTTCCAAAATTTCACCCTAGGTTCAATATCCCTTGAATTGCATGTACTCCAGTTACTCTTCCCATTAATATATCAAAGTAATCTAGGTCATTCTCCTTTCTTCCCACCTACATTGATATTCTCTCACCTTAAAGTCCCTGTGGATCGACCTAGGAAACCTATACATCCCAATTATCTAATTTGCTTCATAGTTTCCTAGTCTCTAAATATTAAGTTTGTTGGGCTTAAAAACACGACGACTTTGAGCCTATCAACTATACTTCTCCGTATTCACAAGTTTGAGAAATTATCTATTCATAAAATGAATGAAGAAAGCCTCTCTAAAATATTGAAAGAGAGTGTAGGACAAAAGGGAATTATCTTCCCTCCTCCTTCAATTACATATTGATCTAAAGATTGACTTGGTCAAAATAAATTAAATCATCATCCTTAGATACTTAGAATTCTTTGAATGGACCAAGTCAACCACCCTTAGCTTGGTATAGGTTCCTTAATATCCAAGCCTTGTCCACTATACCATAGGCACCTTGTATAGATAACTGATCTCAAGAAAATCAGTAGGAACATCTTTGTATTAAATTCCCTTCTTTCGTTGAAAACCACCTATAGATAGAATTATAGGAGAGATCTAAATATTAATTGTTTATGAAAGAATCCATCGTGGGGCTCTACTCAAGACCAAATGATGGAGAATTTTCTCATCACACGAACACAAGGGTTCCAAGTGAACCTAGATATGACTTAAGGAAGAGAAATCATTCTCAACATCAATAAAATGGCATACTCCTTATTCATAAGTTTGAGAAATTATCTATTCATGAAATGAATGAAGGAAGCCTCTCTAAAACATTGAAAGAGAGTGTAGATCAAAAGGGAATTACCTTCCCTCCTCCTCCAATTATATACTGATCCAAAGATTGACTTGGTCAAAAGAAAAGTAATCCTCATCCTTAGATACTTAGAATTCTTTGAATGGACCAAGTCAACCACCTCTTACCTTGATATAGGTTCCTAATTGTCCAAACCATATCCACTATATCATAGGTACCTTGTATAATTATAATTATTGATCTCAAGAAAATCAGTAGGAACCTCTTGTTATTAAACTCCCTTCTTTCTTTGAAAACCACCTATAGATAGAAATTTTAGGAGAGATCTGATTATTATTACTGTTGGAAGAAACTAACTTCAGTAGCAACTCAAGTCAAAGCCCATGAATATAAAGATGACTACATCAAAGAAGACAGTCATGATTAACATCAAAGAAGCCTCATAATTGAAGAATTTCAAGACCATGATTCACTCAAATGATAATGAAGACAACGACTTTTGGAAAAGCTTCACGATTTCTGAAGTTCATGAAAAAGCCTATATATGTTGAAATCAGATTGAAGAAAGTTATCACCAAGGAAGATCATCATGAGGATAAAGTCCTACCCATCTTCCCTTTGAGTATCATCTCCATGGTTGAAGAAGAAAAGGAAAATTACCCTTCTTACCATCACAAGAACGATGAAGATATATGAATCAACTATGAAAGACATGAAAGAAAACTCCAACAAGGGGAACTACCTCCCGTCTAAACAAGGTTTTCACGGTTGATAAAGAAGAAGAAAACTCAGAGTATCAATGAGTTCCACGTGGAATCTGGCTTCATGATTATAGAGTTTCAAGATGAGGATTTATTCAAAATGACTATGAGGATAGCTGCATCAAAAGATCATCACGGCCTTCTTGGATCATTTTTAGTATGGTTTTAGGTAGAATTTATGTATTCTCCATTATCTATTATCTCTCACCATTGGATTTTAACTTCAATGCTTAGCTTATCAATTTTTTAGTAATTTCATCATTTCCTCTTTTCATCATGAATGATTTTATTTGTCAAACTCCTCTATTTTATTTCTCCTTGGATACAGATCCAATTTCAATAATTTTTTATTCTCTTGATAGATCCTTATCTGACAACTAATTGGATCATTTCGATTGTGGGTTTTGGTAGACTTTATATATTCTCCATAATCTATCATCACTTAGCATTATATTTTCACTTCAAAGTTTAGATTATCAAATTTTAGATAATTTCATCAATTCCTCTTTCATCGTGAATGATTTCTCTCTCAAACTTCACTATTTGATTTCTCACTCGGTATGGATCTAATTTGAGTAATTTTTTATTCTATCAATATATCTTTGTGCGACAACAAATTGGATCATTTCGAGGGTGGTGTTGGTAAAATTTATGTACTCTTTGTAATCTATTGTCACTTAGCATTAGATTATAACTTCAAAGCTTAGATTATCAAATTTTAGGGAATTTCATCATTTTGTCTTTCATAGTGAACAATTTTCTCTCTCAAACTTCATTATTTGATTTCTCCCTAGATAGAGATGCAATTTGAGAAATTTTTTATTTAATTGATAGATGTTTATCCAAAAACTAATGATATCAATTGGAGCATGGTTTTGGGTGGACTTTGTAATGTGTATTCTTTAAAATCTTTGGAGCTTACTTATGTATTCTTTGTAATCTATCGTCACATAGCATTAGATTTTAACTTCGAAGCTTTGATTATCAAATTTTATGTAATTTTTGCATTTTGTCTTTCATCATGAATGAACTTCCATCTCAAATTTCATTAATTTTTTTTTCGAAGATAAAGATTTCATTGAAGTATTTTTTTATTCAGTTGATTGATCTTTATCCCACAACTAATTGGATCATTTCGAGGGTGGTTTTGGTTTGACATTATGTATTCTCTATAGTATATCGTTACTTAGCATTAGATTTTAACTTCAAAGCTTAGGTTTTATTTTTTATAAATTCTTCATTTCCTCTTTCATTGTGAATGATTTTATTTCTCAAACTTCACTGTTTGAATTCTTCCTAGATATAGATCTAATGTTAGTAGATTTTTATTCTATCGATATATCTTTATCCGACAACTCATTGGATCACTTCGAGCATGGTTTTGGATAGACTTTCTATATTCTTTGTAATCTAGTGTCACTTAGCATTAGATTT
Organism: Lemna minuta; assembly: GCA_024174645.1. Classification (NCBI taxonomy): domain Eukaryota; kingdom Viridiplantae; phylum Streptophyta; class Magnoliopsida; order Alismatales; family Araceae; genus Lemna; species Lemna minuta. The sequence goes on from CM044105.1 coordinate 8,655,958, forward strand.
TAACTTGGAAGCTTAGATTATTAAATTTTAGATAATTCATCATTTCAACTTTCATTGTGAATGATTTTCTCTTTGAAACTTAACTATTTGAATTCTCCCTGGATATAGATCATATTTGAGTAATTTTTTGTTATGTTGATAGATTTTTATCAGACAACTAATTGGATCATTTCGAGCATGGTTTTAGGTGGACTTTATGTGTTCTCCATAATCTATCATCACTCAACATTAGATTTTAACTTTGAAGCTTAGATTATCAACTTTTTAGAAATTTCATCATTTCCTCTTTCATCATGAATTATTTTCATTTTCAATCTTCACTATTTGGTTTCTCACGAGATACAGATCCAATTTGAGTATTTTTATTCAATTGATAGATCTTTTATTCGACAATCGATTGGAACATTTCCAGCATGGGTTTTGATTGAATTTATGTACTCTTTGTAATCTATTGTCACTCAGTATTAGATTATAACTTCAAAGTTTAGATTATCAAATTTTAGATAATTTTCATCATTTCCTCTTTCATGGTGAATGATTTTCTCTTTCAAATTTCACTACTTGACTTCTCCCTCAACATAGATTTAGTTTGAGTACTTTTTGGTTCTATCGATATATCTTTGTCCAGAATTAATTCGGTCATTTCGAGTGTAGTTTTGGGTAGACTTTATGTACTATTTGTAATCTATTGTCACTTAGCATTATATTTTAACTTCAAAGATTAGATTACCATATTTTAGATAATTTCATCATTTCATTTTTCATGGTGAATGATTTTCTCTCTCAACTTTCACTATTTGATTTCTCCCTGGATAGAGATCCAATTTGAGTAGATTTTTATTTTATTGATAGATCTTTATCAGACAACTAAGTGGATCATTTTGAGCATGGTTTTGGGTAGACTTTATATATTCTGCATATTCTATCGCCAATTAGAATTAGATTTTAATTTCAAAGTTTAGATTATCAAATTTTAAATAATTTCATCACTTCAACTTTCATCGTGAATGATTTTCTCCCTCAAACTTCACTATTTGGTTTCTCCCTGGATATAAATCTAATTTGAGTAGGTTTGATTCTATAAATAAATCTTTATGTGACATCTAATTGGATCCTTTTGAGTGTGGTGTTGGCTAGACTTTATGTACTCTTTGTAGTCTATCATCAAAGCATTAGATTTTAACTTCAAAGCTTATATTATCAAATTCTGGATAATTTCATCATTTCATCTTTATCGTGAATGATTTCCTCTCTCAAACTTCACTATTTGATTTCTCCCCAGCTAGAGATCCACTTTGAGTAATTTTTTATTATGTATATCGATCTTTATTTGACATCTAATTGGATCATTTTGAGCGTGGTTTGGGGTAGACTTTATGTATTCCTTGTCATCTATCATCACTTGGCATTAGATTTTAACTTCGAAGCTTATATTATCAAACTTTAGATAATTTCATCATTTCCGCTTCCATCAAAAATGATTTTCACTTTCAGTCTTCACTATTTGATTTCCCGTAGGATATAGATCGAATTTGAGTAATTTTTTTATTATGTTGATAGGTCTTTATCAGACAACGAATTGGATCATTTCGAGCATGGGTTTAGGTAGTCTTTATTTATTCTCCATAATATATTGTCACTCAGCTTTAGATTTTATCTTCAACGCTTAGATTAACAAATTTTGTATAATTTCATCATTTCCTCTTTCATCGTGAATAATTTTCTCTCTCAAACTTCCCTATTTGATTTCTCCTTGGATAGAGAACAAATTTGACTCATTTTTTATTTTGTTGATAGATCTTTATCCTACAGTTGATTAAATCATTTCAATTGTGGTTTTGAGTAGACGTTATGTATTCTTTATATTGTATCATCACTTAACATGAAATTTTAACTTCAAAGATTAGATTATCAAGTTTTAGATAATTTCATCATTTCCTCTTTTATCGTGAATGATTTTTTATCTCAAAGTTCACCATTTGATATCTCCCTGGATATAGATCCAATTTGAGAAATTTTAGATTTTGTTGGTAGATCTCCAACCTAGAACTCATTAGATCATTTTGAGGGTGGTTTTAAGTAGACTTTAAGTATTCCCCATAAGATATTGCCACTTAGCATTAGATTTTAACTTTGAAGCTTAGATTAACAAAGTTTAGATAGTTTTCTCATTTCCTCATTCATCGTGAATGATTTTCTTTCATAAACTTCACTTTTCATTTCTCCTTGGATATAGATTCAATTTGTGCAATTTCTTGTTCTGTTGATAGACCTTTATATGAGAACTAATTGGATCATTTCAAGCATGGTTTTGGGTAGACTTTATGTATTTTTCATCATCTATCATCACATAGCATTAGATTTTAACTTCGAAGCTTAGATTATCAAGTTTAAGATAATTTATCATTTCTTCTTACATCGTGAATGATTTTCTCTCTCAAATTTCAATATTTGATTTCTCCATGGATAGATTATTCTTTTGGATAGATTATCCAATTTGGCTAAGTTTTTATTCTTTTGATAGATATTATCCAAAAACTAATTGGATAATTTTGTTTTTGGTTGTGAGTAGACTTCATGTATTCTCCATAAACTATCCTCACTTAGCGTTAGATTTTAACCTCAAAGCTTAGATTATCAAGTTTTAGATAATTTCATCATTTCCTCATTCATCGTGAATGGTTTTCTTTCTCAAGCTTCACTATTTGAGCTCTCCTTGGATATAGATTCAATTTGAATATTTTTTAATGTTTTTGATAGATCTTTGAGTCTTCTTCGAAAATCTATATTTTTTCCTAATTTTTTTATCGATTCATCATCCAATTTGATTGAATTTGAAGACATGTTAAGAAGACATCTTAATCTTTTGTGAATTCATTCCTTACCTCTAAAATAAATTAATTATAATTAATCTTGAATTTAGGTGAGTTTGGTTTCAAATTGGACACCTCATACTCCATCAGTATTGGGTTAGTTTAGGAAAAGTAGTGCATGCAAGATGTTGAGAGTAATAAAGCCAATGCATAGGATGCTAGCGATAGATGATGGTGTCATCGGTAGTAAAATAGGTAGAACAAGAGGCCTACATCTATGGTGGGCAAAAATAGATGGCACGAATGACACTTGTCACCGAGGTGGGTTGCAAATATGCAAGCAAGGCAATCAACATGTAAGGTTGATAGTGCTTCTGTGAGCAGGGTCAGTAGTAGGGTAGATCAATATTGAATTTTCTTCCCCCAAGCTTGTTCCCCTGAAGCAGAGAATGCACAAGATGTTGAACTATTTTCTCTCTCAAAATATCACAAAATTAGTGTTGAGGGGAACAAAGGGATCCTCATGAACAAGGCAATTGCACTTGACATCATTAGGAAACAATGCAGTGCACTCATACAAAGACGGTGAAGGAATCTCCTAGGCAAGTAATTGAGCAACACTACTCCCCAATGACGCTCGATTTCCATACCAAAAGGAAAATCCTCTAATAAATAGTGATTCTCCCATCCAAGTATCTCTACAATGTGATTGAAAAATTCTTCAAGCACTTGATGAAGTGAGATCTTAGTCAAGCTCTAGGAGGAGGAGCATGGACAATGCCATTAGAAAGCTTGCTGCCACCACTTCCATCATGGAGGCTTGCAAAGAGCTTTGATACTATGTGCAATCAAGCCTCTATCATTTTAGAAGATCAAGCTAAGGGAATAACAGAGAAGGAAAAAAACAGAGAGAGAATTCGAGAGCTTCAACTTTTTGTGAGACAAATTCTTCACACGATTCATGAGAGAGAGAGGAAGAGAGAGGAGAGAGAGAGAAGAAAAGAGAGTGA
>CM044105.1:8660280-8869601 GCA_024174645.1 Lemna minuta
CGTCTCATCACTAACCTATTGCTTCGAGGACTACTTGAGGGAGTTAGCAGCACAACTACTATGTAGAATAAGCTTTCTCCTCGTTATTCTTTTGATTGTCTTATCTCACCATACTTTGTTTAGTTAGAATATTTTAGTCATACTCAGTTAATCTGAATTACACTCACGTACACTTGAAGAATTGGGCGAGTCTCATTAGTTGAGACAAGAAGGAGAGGGGTCTTTGGAGCAAGAAGACCAAGAGGTACGTGATGGGCACAATCTCACTTTGCCCTGAGGTCGGCGACGCAATTGAAAGAGCCGTGACGCGGTTGCAGGGACACGCACTCTCATGAGGAGGTTGACTTGTGGGAGAAGGGGCGTTTTGACAATAAGGAAGTCAGACCAGGAGGGTAGTACCGCAGGATAAGGTAAAGTTGAGAGTTGGGGTCGCCGTTGGGGGTGAATCCTTAAATTGTATAAACATTTTCCTTCACCCATCTCTCGAGGTGAGAGGATTAGGTTTCCTTTTTGGTGAGATTGGAGGCTCCGAGGCAACATTACTCAGGACTGCATTAAGGGACATTAGGTCCCCCAACCATTATAAAATCACTTGTGCACCATGAGGCAACGTGGAGAGCGATAAATCATGAATCACTAGAAAGAAACTTAGAAAATACATAGACGTACAACTAACTAATTCACTCCCCCTCCTTCTAGTTAGTTACCCCACCGTATTGAGAACTTCAATTTTATGGATTATTTTGAAATTAATTTCAATTTTTAAGGGCATTTTGGGCAAAATTTGGTTGTCACTTGATGTAGAAGTGCTCCCACATGTCCGCGTGCTAGCATGCCAACTAGTAATACAATTGGCTCAACACAAGCACTTGGCACTCGCGCATCACGACAGCTGGCATTTACACATCATAAGGTTTACCGTATGGTAGGAGCTCACAAGTCAAGGTGGCCCTTGCATGGAGTACAAAGGTGATGTCACACAAGCAAAAGTAAAAGATATTGACATTGTATGCATCAACATTCCCATGGAATATATAATATAACAACTTATTTTATACTTTTTTGTTTTCTCATTCTTTCAATGTGGGACTAATGGATTTGACTTTTTTGTATAGAAATGTGACATATTCTTAAGCATTGGAAAAGTAGCACCTATATCAGCTATTAGATCATGTGAATTCATGTTTACGGCATTGCCAAGACACCTAGTAGGTTGTGATTCCCCACAACCTTTATTTTTCAGCAGAAAATCACATGGGAAACACAATTAAGAATCTCATTGGATGGCAGCGTCGTTTTTTCATGGAAAATTAGAAGAGGACATGTGTTGCAATTTCACAAGACGCTGCTCTTTTCCTCTTGCTAGAAAAATGAGAACTTGGCACATGGTAGAATCCTAGAGCATTGACACATGGGCACATCGATTGGATGGCTCAAATGAAACCACAAAATTTTCTCTTATCTCCTCAATCTGATGCACCCTACATCTAACACACCATGTAGCACTATCAAGTAGTCTCTACATTTGATGATGATAGATTAGAAGATCACAACTCCTCTTGATCATGATGGGGAAATCAATGGCCAATATCACTTTGATCTCTGTCTCTCAATCTCTCTTCTCTTTTCCCCCTAGAGGGGAAGGAAATGTGGCCAAATTCTTGTCATTATGCTCCATAAAGAGATGATCGAACAACCAGAAATACCTGTGATCACCCTTATGCCTCTGTCTGTGTTTCTTTGAATTTCATATCTGTGTCTTCCCTAGAAACTTGATTCTAGCCGCAAGAAACAGAGAATTGGATGAGCCTTGATGTATTCTTAATGATTTTGACTGATCTTTGCACTTTTTTTGCTAGGAAATGCGTCAATATCTTTTAGCAACTTCTTCGTTGGAACTGCAAAGCCTTATTAAGACGATTGTGCAAGCCTAGCTTCGATTTGGCGATAATTGGATCAATCTCTTGCTGTATCCAAGTTAGTAGAAGGTTAAACCATTGAAATGATGCTTAATTAAGATTTATTTCCTGTTTTAGGTAGATAACTATGTTGTAATCATATTTTCTCTGTCCTCACACATCTCTTTGTTGCTCTAACTTAATCCTATAACATATTCTTTTGATCTACATCTGATTTGTGCCATCTTGAGCTCATTGGAAAGCCCATCAGGACTATTTTCTAAATCTCAATTTATCTATCATCTGACTACATTTCTTCATAGATGCACTTTCGCACCTTTCTATTTTAGTGAGTAGAGAATTTTTCTTTATTATATAATTTCAAGCTTACAATGATTGCAATTTATGCATATTAGACATCTATTTAAATTGTACTAATGATTACATTCATTTACTTGTGAGGTATGCCCAACTGATTGCACTTGTAGGGTTTTATTGTTGACCACTTAACTTGAGTGAAGATGATACCCTTTAATGCAAATTTGACAAAAAAATTCCATTTCGGTTTTGAGAGACTTAAGTTGCTATAAGATACATCATTATAAAAGGTTTATGATATTCTAAAGACTAGATCTGTAACTCTCAGGTGGCTTGCTCATCTTGAGTCAATGGTCGTCCCTTTAGTGTCTCCTCAATCCATCTTCTACCCCTACTCTTTCTCGACAACATATTCTCTGAGAATCGGCAGAGTCCAAAATCCATATCATCAGTTCAATATTTGAATTACTTGTGAAATTCAACCTGTGATAAGCCATCCCTGTTGGAGCTGCATAACCTTGCCATATCCAATGAAATGTGAATATTACTGTTCAATTTGAAACCTACCCATGCTTGTGCTCAAACCGTCTGATGTGAGATTCAAACCAGTGAATGATATGCCCAATTTGTAGACTAGTCATCTCATGATATCCAAATGCAAGATTCAGCTCTTCCTGCACATGATCTGCACATTCATGACCATCAAAAGATGGGTCTGCATCTTTAAGAGCTTCCTTCCAATTAGTTCCACGTCCATCTCTTTTCATATAGTTTTTCCTGTCAATGAAACCCTTTTCACGGAATAATTCAAACAATTTAACAGACAAAGTTTCATCCAGACAGGGTATCCTATCAGATAAGAACATTGGAGTCAATGGAAAATCTTGACATTCAACTTCATCGACTAGAACACCAATCTTCCGGAGAGAATCCATGTTCTTCCTGATCCTTACTTTTCTAATCTGATCCTTAGGCATATGAACAAATAGTGTGGGAGGGTATTCGGATGTTACAGTCATGGTGTCAAATACTCCTTCAGCGATCATAAGCACAATGCTACTGAATTTCATCTCTGCAGCAAGCGCTGAAACAAAATAGCCACCAGAAGAAGCCCCTAGAGCCATAATTGGAAGTCTCTCAAGCTTATTGATCCGGACCCACCACTGGATAATTCTTTGAACCCGTGTCTGTTCATCTCCAAAGGACCAACACCTTCCAAGGCTGGAGATAGTCAAGACCGCGTATCTCTGATGAAGAGCTTGAAGAACGATGAGTCTTTCTTCAGGCAAGCCAACACAATTCTGACATGAGGGAGACCTGTCCCAGAAATTGGATGCACGGCCGTTGCAGCCGTGGGCAATGAAAAGCACAGCCCGGGCCGAGTCTGGAATCTGCCATATTATCTCTGTTCGATTCACAAACTCTACGGTAGGATAAAATTGGACGGATGACCAGAAAGAGTTCCACTTCAGGTGCTGGATATCAGAGGAGTAAATATATCCTTCTTTATTCTTGTAAGCAAAGACAAAACATATAATCAACATCGCGAGTGAAGAAACGATGAGAACACAAGCGCGGCGTATACTTGGCGTTTCTAATGGCTCGATCTGCTTTCGCCGCTTCCACATCTGGAAAGTGGAACGGCTAATAAGAAGTTCGAAAAACAGAACCCTAATCTGCTGGTCAAGAACAAAAGTGTAAACACTAGTTGATACCGAAAACGAATCAGTACTTGCATAAAATAGACGTCGAGCTGGGGTTTTTCTAAACAAGAGAAAAGTAGAAATTATCGGGAAATCAACAAAGAATATTCTGATGTCAGCATCGGTATAGAATTAAACTAGAAACAAGCAAGATAGATACTTGATCGCTGATCAGGCAAAATCCTCGAAGCGTTGAGTGAGATAAGCAGGAAAGAGTCTTTCGACATCTAGTCTCCAGAAGAGAACCCTCTCCGCAATTTGTCTTGACAGATTTGGGCCAGCCGGATTCCCGTTCTTCTGAGCCGGCCGGTCTAATCCACCGACGCTCATCCTAACGCCGTTATCTTCTCCGTTTGGTCCCCACTTTGGGGAAAAAAAAGAGGAGAAATACTCCCGTAAAAATTTAGGGGCGGACCGCTTTTCCGGCACCCTTTTTCGGACCGCGTTCTTATTTACCTGTGAATATTAATTAATTTATTCGACAGAGAGTATGACCGTCGTTCTTTCCGCGAACTTCTCTTGCAGTACTTATACGTTAGAGACCCCGGCTTTCTCCCCATTCTCTCGAAGGATCGTCTCTCGATCACCGCCAGGCTCAATTCAAGCGTGATCCAGTCAAAGCAGCTCCTGACAAGCAATTCGGTGGGGATTTTTTTTTGAATTTGGATAACGAAACTGCATTTCAACCTTTTAAGCATTCCTCCATTATAAGCCAGATCGTTTGAGTTTCTTTTGCATCCCCGATCTAGATCTGGTGTGGGTTTCGTTGTATTTCTGTTTAGCGACCGGGATGGCATGTCGGTGATGGAAAAGTGTGATTATAACTAGGTTCTCTATAATTCTCGTTCTGTACGCGTTTATTAATCCGACCAAACTTTTTGGGTTGCGTTTCTATCCTATTTCGGGTGTTGTCTTTTTTGTTAGCCAAATTTTTTGAGATCTAAATAGATTCGTTTTCGTGCGATCGGCTATTGCATGAGACGTGTATATATATCTCTCTGTCACCGTTATTGGTTTTTTATCGGACGGGTTCCTTTTTCTTAGTTGAGGATCTTTGATGTCTTCTGGTAAGATGATGAGCTTCTAGAGTTTTTTTCATCAGATCCAGGCATGCCGTTTTATTTCTTTTGTCGGCTATCCACAGATCTAAGTGGGAAACACATTCTTTTTTTTAATCTGACTGCCAGAATTTTCTTAAGCGCTTTTATTTACAATATTTTTATTGAAACAAAGTTTAATCGCCCTTTCCTTTCATATTTTTGTGTATGTCCACTAAATAACGATTCCCGTCACTGGATTATTTTTTCCTCTCAAAGCATCTCTTTTCTGGTTTGTCTGTTCTTTGATATTTCTGATATTGAAAAATAGTCTTAAAAACGCTTTGTTCATTCTTATGTACCTAATTTTTCTTCTTCATAATTCAGAAAAATGGCGTACACGCCCGAAAAACATCCTCATCACAGGTGCTGCTGGCTTTATTGCATCTCACGTGGCCAACCGTCTCCGTGCGTAACTACCCAGAATACAAGATTGTGATTCTTGACAAGCTGGATTACTGCTCAAACCTCAAGAATCTTAATCCCTCCCGTGCATCTCCAAACTTTAAGTTTGTGAAAGGAGACATCGCAAGTGCTGACCTGGTCAACTATCTTCTCATAACCGAATCCATTGACACAATCATGCACTTTGCTGCACAAACTCATGTTGACAACTCCTTTGGCAATTCATTTGAGTTCACAAAAAACAATATCTATGGCACCCATGTTCTCCTCGAAGCCTGCAAAGTCACTGGCCAGATCAAACGGTTTATCCATGTCAGCACTGATGAAGTATACGGTGAGACGGATGAAGATGCTGTTGTAGGAAACCATGAAGCATCACAGCTTCTTCCCACGAATCCTTACTCCGCCACAAAAGCCGGAGCCGAGATGTTGGTCATGGCTTATGGAAGATCTTATGGCCTGCCAGTTATAACCACCCGAGGTAACAATGTATATGGGCCAAATCAATTCCCTGAGAAGCTCATCCCAAAGTTCATTCTTCTAGCCATGAAAGGAAAGCCACTCCCTATTCATGGGGATGGGTCAAATGTTCGGAGTTATCTGTATTGCGAGGATGTGGCTGAGGCATTTGAAGTGATTCTTCACAGGGGAGAAGTGGGGCATGTGTACAATATTGGGACAAAGAAGGAGAGGAGGGTGAATGATGTGGCCAATGACATTTGTAAGTTATTTAACCTCGACCCAGAGTCTGTTATCAAGTTCGTGGAGAACAGGCCATTTAATGATCAGAGATACTTCTTGGACGACCAGAAGCTGAAGAATTTGGGCTGGGCAGAGCGTACTCCCTGGAAGGAGGGCCTGAAGTTGACCTTGGAATGGTACAAAAATAATCCTGATTGGTGGGGAGATGTGTCCGGTGCACTTCTGCCTCATCCTAGGATGCTGATGATGCCTGGCATAGAGAGACAGCTTGATGGAACCGAGGATTCCCAAGATGGCATCTTTTCTATGTCTAACACTGACCCGGGTCAGAAGAAGATGGTTGTTCCGATATCCAAGAGCAACAGCATGTCGCGCAAGCAGCCGTTATCTAAGTTCCTGATTTACGGCCAGTCAGGATGGATTGGGGGGTTATTGGGAAAGATCTGTGAGAAGCAAGGAATACTGTTTGAGTATGGAAAAGGGCGTCTGGAAGACCGAGCCTCTCTCCTAGCTGATATCCAGAGTGTGAAGCCTACCCATGTTTTCAATGCAGCAGGAGTCACAGGAAGGCCGAACGTTGACTGGTGTGAGTCCCACAGACCAGAGACCATCAGAGTCAACGTTGCTGGCACGTTGACTCTTGCTGACGTATGCCGTGAGCATGGCCTCCTGATGATGAACTTTGCCACCGGTTGCATCTTTGAGTATGACATTGACCATCCAGAAGGCTCAGGAAAAGGGTTCAAAGAGGAGGACAAGCCCAATTTCGCTGGCTCCTTCTACTCAAAAACTAAGGCCATGGTAGTAATTACTAATTATTTGATGATCTAGTTATCAAGCTTACTAATTATTGATTTGGGCAGGTGGAGGAGCTGCTGAATGAGTATGACAATGTGTGCACGCTGAGAGTGAGAATGCCAATATCATCGGATCTGATAAACCCCAGGAACTTCATAACCAAGATCACGAGGTACAATAAAGTGGTCAACATCCCGAACAGCATGACAGTTTTGGATGAGCTTCTGCCCATCTCCATAGAGATGGCAAAGAGGAACCTGCGAGGAGTCTGGAACTTCACCAATCCTGGTGTGGTGAGCCACAACGAGATTTTTAGAGATGTACAAAGCTTACCTGGATCCGGGTTTTATGTGGTCCAACTTCACGCTGGAGGAGCAGGCTAAGGTTATTGTGGCGGCACGGAGTAACAACGAGCTGGATGCATCCAAACTCAAGAAAGAATTCCCCGAGCTGCGGTCCATTAAGGAATCTCTCATCCACTACGTATTTGAGCCCAACAGCAGCAGCAAGCACAACTGAAACCCACATTCGAAGTCCGATTCGTCGTACCTTACTTGTTTGTCGGCCTGTTAAGTTTGTTCGTTCGTTCATTTATTTCGGCCTCCTCTCTGTCGTCTTAGCTGTCAGTAGCTTGCCGAAAGAGTTTTGAAACGTCTCAGCTGCACTGGAGTACAGCTGGGAAGGTTCCTCTCGCGTTCACACTCCCCCAGAACATTCCAACTTCCGAATTAAAGAGAACTTTAATTATTAATAAATGGAGTTTTGGAGGCCTCGGATTTTGTCAAGTAATTAAACTGAACAGAAAAAGGCTTATTTTAGGTACAGCTGGTTCGCACGTTCATGGGCCCCACTAGAAAAGTCGGAGCGCCGCGTGGTCAACGTTCTACGCCACCGACGGCGGATTATTTATGATGCTTAGTCCACCGGACAGAATCTTTCTTCGTTGCCCATTCATATGCATGATGTTCGCTCGAAGCGATGGCGTGTCGGTCTTGAGTCGGTCTGCAGGACTGCGTATGCACTGTACACGCTATAGTCACAGTCCCTATACAATCAATCCTTCTCTATCTGATCTGTCCTCTGCCGTTGATTTGTCCTCTTCCGATTCGCGCGGATCTCTGCGCAGTATCCATTCCCTCGAAGATGGAGTTCCACCTTCGGATCCGAGATCGGAACGTCGTCCGATGAAATCTATCTTTCGAAAGAACCCGCCGAGCGTAGGTGTTCGGGGGAGATGTGGATGTCAGTAGCTGGATCTAATTGCAAACTTTCGCGGCAGCGGCATTACAATCTCCACCGTCGATTATCATACCAGTCAATCCTTCTCGCTATCGTCCTCCTTGGGGCTCTCCTTCCGCTTATTTTCAGTGTCACTTCATTTCTAGCCATTGACGGCCCCGCCATATGCTGTTCAATCAGTATAATTCTCGTTCTGTACAATTTATCTTCGTTCCAATAAAGTAACGTCTAATTGCGCTTCTTTCTTCCGGGTTTCTCAGATCTTAACGAATGGGGATTCTTCCGGCGCGGAAATTCAAGAGTAAGGGGGCAGGCATCGTAGCAAATTATTCGTTGCCTCTTGATAAATTATTCTTTATTCTGAACTTCTTTTTGTTATTCATCGCCGTTGACTTTTCGGTGCTCTATTCTACGCACTAGAAACGGCTCTATTACCATGGATCCGACGTGACTTGACATTCACGGATCAAATTGAAGGGCCGGTTGATTTGGTCCAATAGCTTCAACTAATTGAAATAGAAAAAGTCCTTCAATGGGATGTTTAGGCCGACGGCGATTATGTTCATTTTTCTCTGATGCAGGAACTGACAAAAGCATTGAAGCTAGTCTTCTTAGAAGCCGAAGGAGAAGACATAGGGATTAACATTGTTGAAGCCGCACCGGAATCCTTCAGCGATCTGGTCTCTGACACCTTCTCCCATCCTACCCAGGACATGAAGACATTCGCTCTAAAGACCAAAGCCACGGTGAAGCCCTTTCATTCTCTTCCTTTAAAAATTGCAATGACTTTTATCTAACAGACGGTCGATTGGATGCCCAAAACCAGCTTCTGAAAATGGATCACAAAGTTCAGCTGGCGCGGCATCGAGAGTCTTCCCTCTGGAGAGTTGCATCTGGTGGAATTCCAAAGAGCATGCACTGTTTGACACTTAAACTTAAAGAAGAATACTACATCAATGCCATGGCTCGGTCTCCTCTACCTCCTCCGGAGTTGATCAGTCGCCTTGATGACAATTCTTTCATCCATGTGACTGTTCTCACGGATAATGTTATTGCAGCATCCGTTGTAGTCAACTCTACCATTAAGAGCTCTTCAAATCCTGAAGAGCTCGTCTTTCATGTCATCACTGACAAGAAGACTTATGCTGCAATGCATTCCTGGTTTGCCCTTAACCCCGTTTACCCAGCCGTTGTCGCGGTCAAAAGCTTGCACCAGTTTGACTTTCCCTCCCAGGTCAGTATGGCCATCCTGGATACCGTAAAGCTCCATCAAAGAAGTGTAGTCAACACTGAGTGTATCTTGAGTTATCTTTGGATCCATCTTCCGGAGGTGTGATGTAGATGCATTGATTACACACGATGAGTTTACATTCTGATGTAGCATTTGCTTTGTTGTGCAGCTGTTCCCTGCGCTTGATAAGGCAATCTTTCTGCATGATGATACAGTGGTCCGCCGCGACTTATCTCTGCTCTGGTCCGTTGACCTCCAAGGGAAAGTCAGTGGTGCGGTCAATTCCATTGACTCCTTTGGGGGATCTATTCAACTTCTCGAGACCTGAGATCTCTTCCCAGTTTGACCCAGGAGAATGGACGTGGATCAATGGAGTCAATGTCTTTGATCTCAAGGCATGGCGAGAAACAAACATCAGCAGATTATATCAGCATTGGCTCAGGATCGTACGTCTCTTGATTCTCTGACCAAACCATTACTATTGGAATATATATCATTTTTATACCAAATTCGGCACTACCTGTTGGAATTACTCCTTAACATGCTGAATTATACTATGCATTGTCTCTCTTGCAGAACATTGAAGCTGGCTTCAAGCTATGGAAAGGAAGGGCGGAAGCTCCAGCAATTTTTGGCATTTGCCCATTACATCCACCTTATAGAATCTTCGTGGCATCTTAGTGGGCTAGGCTTGCATAGACCATCTGATCAATCGGTAAAATCGGCTGGTGTTCTCCATTATAGCGGACCTGCAAAGCCGTGGCTTGAAGTAGGAATCCCAGAGCTGAGAAATCTGTGGGAAGATTACGCTGACTTTTCCAGTGAGCTCGTGAAGAGCTGCTCTGGAGAAGAATGAGGAGGAAGAAGTCAGATCTCAAAAGTCAACATAAGGGGTGAGCTAGGGCGAGGGAAGAGGGTCCGGCCTTCAGCCTCTGGTCAAGCTTCCTTGAATAGTCCAGGCAATTCAATATTCCTCGAATAAGAAGATATGTATGTTATTATTTATATTATATAATATACGTATATAATATGCATTAATACTGCTGAGAGTGTTAAGATTTAGCTCTTGTAAATTACCAAATTTATTTCCATAAATTTTGCTACTGAGGAAAATCTAGCACAAAATCATGGGCTTTCATTTGCCTGTCATTAGCTGAATTCATATATGCAACTCAAAAAAGAATTATTCTGCATGAACAGTTCATTTACTATGATACTCATTTAGTTTTTCTCCTTGTCATAGGAAATACCCTTTTATGTGTATCCATCCGTATGGGACCATCCTTACATTGCAGATTTGACCAACTCTGTTCTATTAGAACGTTCATTTGAGGCCTGAATGCTCATCCATACATTTTTTCCCATTCCAATCATATATCCATACATTTCTCTTTCAGTTACCAATTTTCCATTGGATTTTCCTCATATCAAAACCATGAATGCTTAAAATTAATCTTTCCTCTCACGAATTTCAATCGTCAAGTTTGTCTCTCATTTCTTCCTCTTTTTATTGTCACTTGCAAAAATATCTTCTTTTTCACTTTATACGATGTCTGATACTTCTTCATACACGGATAGAAAGTGTTCCATGCAATCCAATAATGTTCACTTTTATAATCTAATAAGGACTGCAAAAATTTAGCCAGTCATTCAATATTGTTAATTGTACTATTGACGGGCCCTTATCATTCAATCATTAAAAGTACAGGATTAGGCATTAAAACAAGAGTGAAGAGGAAGAAATCAAAACCACAATGGTTGGGAATTAGAATGCTGGAGAGAGAAAGTGAACGCAGATATGGATGAGAGGAAAGAGGTTGGGCTTGAATCAACTGACCCGTGTATGAAAAACTGAACCAGTGCGAGCCATGTTGTTGTGGTACTCTCTAACTTGTGCATGCAACCATGTTTATTGAAAAACACAAGTTCACTTAACAACATTAAGTGTTCTTCTTTGAGAATTATTTGACCTCAATTTTGTAAATTAATATGTGATTCCCCTCCATTTATTTCTCTCTTTTCACTTGATTACTCTATTTCTATTTCGCTCTCTCTTTCTCTATCTCACTCAATAATTAATATCATAATATTAACTATAGGGATGATAATAATATGAGATTCGTTTGAGAATTTATTTTTCTTGGTTAACCCACGAGTCTCTCTCTTAGTCTGCTCCACCAACTATTGCACACTCATATAATGGCCATGTTAGCCTAGGAGTCTCCCAAGCCAAGCCACAGCCTATTTGGGACATGGGTCATGTTAGAAAAAACTTAGTATGAAGGCATGATAATATGCATTTGGTACCCAAAAAATCATGATTTGTTAATGTTTTCAGGGTATAATTTCACTATTATGTATGTTATCATGTTCTGATAAAATGTTGGCATTCATCATTTTACTCATAAGCCTAGTTTTCCAATAAAATTAGGGTTAATTTGATGCATGATTGATGTTTGACCTTTTTAAGGTCAAAGGAGTGTGAATTGACCACATTTGTGTGAGTCTCATACTGTAGGCTATGACCAAAGAGCAAGAAGGATGAAGATGAGAAGAGGATGAGGTGAGCGTAACGCTATTTCAAAATTTCTTTTATCTTGTTAAATTCTAAATTCAGGTGAAATGTAAGGAAAGAGGATATGATGGGGATCAAAATGGCAAAAATTTTTAAAAGAGTTTTCCATAAAAAGATGTGGATTTAAGTTTTAGGAAGTTTTTTTGGATTTTTATCCAAATTTTCTCTATTTCTCTTGATTTTACTCTTTTTTTATTTAAGGGCTCAAAACATATAAAGAGATTTTATTATTTTTTTGTATTAATGTGGCAAGCTTATGTGGCAGCATGCATGATAGATATTATGTGACCTATAAGCCAAACATACTTCCATGTATCTCGTTTATGTACATTTAAATACAATTATTTATTGTCAATATTGTGAAATATTTTTAATGAAGTATGTGCAATATTTGTGCAATATGTGCAATATTTTTCAATATTGTCCAATAAAAGTCCATGAGCATATGTAATTATTAAGTAAATTATGATGAGATCATGATCCAGTGATCACTGGTCTTTGAACATATGATCTAATTATTCATATTCATGTCATATTTGAGAAGGACATCAAATTATCCAGAAAGAATAACACTATGTGATCTGACTCATATGATGAGTATGTCTAATCTTGGAGCTATTAGTGTGGATTATACATATATGATAACCGATGACGCAAGGTTCCATTTGAGAGTTTTTATACACTCTATGTCTCCTAGAATATATGTTGTAACTTAGCACCCAACGGATATGTTAGAATACATGTGCCGATGGATGTTAGTGGATATAGACATAAATATGAAGGTTTTTATTAAAAATCCATATACCAAATGTATATAAATAGGGGGAAAATGAACACAACTCAAGGTGCCCATGCAAGCCTTGTAGGAATTCTCTCCTTTCTTATTTTTCTCTCTTGGTAAAGAGCTTTGAAGAGGAGATCCAACCATTTGATGATAATATGGATACCAATAAAGGCTAGACACTTGAATAGCTTCAAGAAATCCTTCAAGTGAACCCTATAAGTATGTTTTCTCATACATACTAAATGATAGGATCATCTACTCTTGTACCTCATTGTTTTGAATATTTGATTCAATGTATTTTTTATGTTTTGATTGAAACTTTGAAAGGCTTATTAACCTTATATACCAATGGAACACACATCACGTGACAAGGCAATGCCACACAGTGCACATGCATGGAACAATCAAGGGGAGTACTTAGTGATTAATGAACATCATTTGTCTAATCTGCTTGTCAATTAATTAAGTGACCTTAATCATTTATACCCATTTGTAAATAATTTCCTTTATGTGGGACTAACTTTTTCGTTTTTGCAAGGACACATGACAACATCAAGATGCTCCGATTGGTGGCACCAGCTAGAGATGTTTTATTATATGGACTAAATCCTTTCTATGTTCTTTTGTTCTTTCTGCATGAAAAGTCAAAGCATACCACGTGGCACAATATGGAGCGTATGATGATGCTCCACATGATCAATGGCTGAACTTGACTCCGTTTTGCCTTTTTATCACGACTAATCATAGTGTGACATGGTGCACACTCTGGGCTATCTCAACATTGATGAAAGAAGATTGGATGGTTGGTGATAAAATGAAAATTAATGCATTTATTCATATGAAAGTAATAATAAATGCATGTTATCATGCACACAAACATAATTACATCGCTTGTCCTCAACTAGGTGATGCTAGCTCTACATCTTTCGTAGTCCTTGCTTGATTTATTTTCCATGGCAAGAATGAGCATAAAAAATACTCCCATTAGCCCTTGACCTCATCTCCTCTTACTTTTGGTAGCTTGATGATAAGAGAGAGCCAAAAATATGAGACACAACAAATTTAGTTTGCGTCCTCTTAGGGTTTGAGTTCAAAGAGGGGTAAAATCATTTCTCCAAGATCACATAATTTTATTGTCAAATCTTCAATCAAAGGCCATGAGTGGATAGAGGGTAATAAGATAAATCTATATATGAAATTTCAATTCAAAATTGTTTCTAGATTGTGAGATATCGTGATTTTAGTAGGGATGAATTATGACCATTTGATCTTGATGAAATGCATTAGAGCAAGTCAAGTGACACACTATTGTTGGATTAAAAATTGGTATTACATTTTATCAGAAGAAAAATTTAATCTAAGCTGTCCAATGATTGGCACATGATCAAATGTGTTAAGATTGTGATATATGTTTGGTACGTGTAAAATTACTATCGTTGAATGCGCAAATTCATATATCAACAATTATACTTAACTTTTTAAATTTGGTTCAAAATTTAGAATTGCGGCAAGTCAAGGTCAAATCCCTAGAGATGAAGGTTAAAAGATTGAAATCAACACAAAATTTGGTCTTTTTAGGTTAAAAAAGTGGAGATGATTGATTAAAAGAACAAGATGCACAAGGAAAATGGAATGAATGAATGAAACCCTTCCAAACTCCTTTCAAATATTGAAAGCCTTTAATCAATGGTGGAAAAGTGATTTTAGGGTTTTAAAATATGTAAATTTTGATGAAAATATGGAGAAAATGGAAGAGATCAATGGAAAATAATTCGAATATTAAGGTTTGCACTAAAAACACACTTTAGCGATACTCTCTAATTGGAACATATCTTTGAGAGCTTATAGATTTTTTGCCTCGGCTTGGTGTCTCGCATCCAACGCAAGAAATGAATAGAAAACAGAAGAAAATTACTTGAAATGATATTCCATATAAAAAGAATGATCAATTAGTGTACATAAAAAGAGTGATCAATTACTGTCCTCTTTCCTCTTGGCTAGCGATAACATGCAATTTATACCGGTAATAACATGATTATTGATTACATGAAAATTAAAAATGAAAAATATATGATTATTAATACAAATTAAGGCATAAAAAATTACATTATAATACATGTTGTCATATTTTTTCAGCGTTTATCAATCATTCTATGAAAAAGCCATTATAATCTCAAAATAAATTTTGGGTTAATTATGATTCAATTACATATTGATCTAAAGATTGACTTGGTCAAAATAAATTAAATCATCATCCTTAGCCACTTAGAATTCTTTGAATGGACCAAGTCAACCACCCTTAGCTTGGTATAGGTTCCTTAATATCCAAGCCTTATCCACTATACCATAGGCACCTTGTATAGATAACTGATCTCAAGAAAATCAGTAGGAACATCTTTGTATTAAATTCCCTTCTTTCGTTGAAAACCACCTATAGATAGAATTATAGGAGAGATCTAAATATTAATTGTTTATAAAAGAATCCATCGTGGGGTTCTACTCAAGACCAAATGATGGAGAGTTTTCTCATCACACGAACACAAGGGTTCCAAGTGAACCTAGATATGACTTAAGGAAGAGAAATCATTCTCAACATCAATAAAATGGCATACTCCTTATTCATAAGTTTGAGAAATTATCTATTCATGAAATGAATGAAGGAAGCCTCTCTAAAACATTGAAAGAGAGTGTAGATCAAAAGGGAATTACCTTCCCTCCTCCTCCAATTATATACTGATCCAAAGATTGACTTGGTCAAAAGAAAATGAATCCTCATCCTTAGATACTTAGAATTATTTGAATGGACCAAGTCAACCACCTCTTATCTTGATATAGGTTCCTAATTGTCCAAACCATATCCACTATATCATAGGTACCTTGTATAATTATAATTATTGATCTCAAGAAAATCAGTAGGAACCTCTTGTTATTAAACTCCCTTCTTTCTTTGAAAACCACCTATAGATAGAAATTTTAGGAGAGATCTGATTATTATTACTGTTGGAAGAAACTAACTTCAGTAGCAACTCAAGTCAAAGCCCATGAATATAAAGATGACTACATCAAAGAAGACAGTCATGATTAACATCAAAGAAGCCTCATAATTGAAGAATTTCAAGACCATGATTCACTCAAATGATAATGAAGACAACGACTATAGGAAAAGCTTCACGATTTCTGAAGTTCATGAAAAAGCCTATATATGTTGAAATCAGATTGAAGAAAGTTATCACCAAGGAAGATCATCATGAGGATAAAGTCCTACCCATCTTCCCTTTGAGTATCATCTCCACGGTTGAAGAAGAAAAGGAAAATTACCCTTCTTACCATCACAAGAACGATGAAGATATATGAATCAACTATGAAAGACATGAAAGAAAACTCCAACAAGGGGAACTACCTCCCGTCTAAACAAGGTTTTCACGGTTGATAAAGAAGAAGAAAACTCAGAGTATCAATGAGTTCCACGTGGAATCTAGCTTCATGATTATAGAGTTTCAAGATGAGGATTTATTCAAAATGACTATGAGGATAGCTGCATCAAAAGATCATCACGGCCTTCTTGGATCATTTTTAGTATGGTTTTAGGTAGAATTTATGTATTCTCCATTATCTATTATCTCTCACCATTGGATTTTAACTTCAATGCTTAGTTTATCAATTTTTTAGTAATTTCATCATTTCCTCTTTTCATCATGAATGATTTTATTTGTCAAACTCCTCTATTTTATTTCTCCTTGGATACAGATCCAATTTCAATAATTTTTATTCTCTTGATAGATCCTTATCTCGACAACTAATTGGATCATTTCGAGTGTGGGTTTTGGTAGACTTTATATATTCTCCATAATCTATCATCACTTAGCATTATATTTTCACTTCAAAGTTTAGATTATCAAATTTTAGATAATTTCATCAATTCCTCTTTCATCGTGAACGATTTCTCTCTCAAACTTCACTATTTGATTTCTCACTCGGTATGGATCTAATTTGAGTAATTTTTTATTCTATCAATATATCTTTGTGCGACAACTAATTGGATCATTTCGAGGGTGGTGTTGGTAAAATTTATGTACTCTTTGTAATCTATTGTCACTTAGCATTAGATTATAACTTCAAAGCTTAGATTATCAAATTTTAGGGAATTTCATCATTTTGTCTTTCATAGTGAACAATTTTTCTCTCTCAAACTTCATTATTTGATTTCTCCCTAGATAGAGATGCAATTTGAGAAATTTTTATTTAATTGATAGATGTTTATCCAAAAACTAATGATATCAATTGGAGCATGGTTTTTGGGTGGACTTTGTAATGTGTATTCTTTAAAATCTTTGGAGCTTACTTATGTATTCTTTGTAATCTATCGTCACATAGCATTAGATTTTTAACTTGAAGCTTTGATTATCAAATTTTTATGTAATTTTTTTGCATTTTGTCTTTCATCATGAATGAACTTCCATCTCAAATTTCATTAATCGAAGATAATGATTTCATTGAAGTATATTCAGTTGATTGATCTTTATCCCACAACTAATTGGATCATTTCGAGGGTGGTTTTGGTTTGACATTATGTATTCTCTATAGTATATCGTTACTTTAGCATTAGATTTTAACTTCAAAGCTTAGGTTTTATTTTTTATAAATTCTTCATTTCCTCTTTCATTGTGAATGATTTTATTTCTCAAACTTCACTGTTTGAATTCTTCCTAGATATAGATCTAATTTTAGTAGATTTTTATTCTATCGATATATCTTTATCCGACAACTCATTGGATCACTTCGAGCATGGTTTTGGATAGACTTTCTATATTCTTTGTAATCTAGTGTCACTTAGCATTAGATTTTAACTTGCAAGCTTAGATTATTAAATTTTAGATAATTCATCATTTCAACTTTCATTGTGAATGATTTTCTCTTTGAAACTTAACTATTTGAATTCTCCCTGGATATAGATCATATTTGAGTAATTTTTTGTTATGTTGATAGATTTTTATCAGACAACTAATTGGATCATTTCGAGCATGGTTTTAGGTGGACTTTATGTGTTCTCCATAATCTATCATCACTCAACATTAGATTTTAACTTTGAAGCTTAGATTATCAACTTTTTAGAAATTTCATCATTTCCTCTTTCATCATGAATTATTTTCATTTTCAATCTTCACTATTTGGTTTCTCACGAGATACAGATCCAATTTGAGTATTTTTATTCAATTGATAGATCTTTTATTCGACAATCGATTGGAACATTTCCAGCGTGGGTTTTGATTGAATTTATGTACTCTTTGTAATCTATTGTCACTTAGTATTAGATTATAACTTCAAAGTTTAGATTATAAAATTTTAGATAATTTTCATCATTTCCTCTTTCATGGTGAATGATTTTCTCTTTCAAATTTCACTACTTGACTTCTCCCTCAACATAGATTTAGTTTGAGTACTTTTTGGTTCTATCGATATATCTTTGTCTAGAATTAATTCGGTCATTTCGAGTGTAGTTTTGGGTAGACTTTATGTACTATTTGTAATCTATTGTCACTTAGCATTATATTTTAACTTCAAAGATTAGATTACCATATTTTAGATAATTTCATCATTTCATTTTTTTCATGGTGAATGATTTTTCTCTCAACTTTCACTATTTGATTTCTCCTGGATAGAGATCCAATTTGAGTAGATTTTTTTATTTTATTGATAGATCTTTATCAGACAACTAAGTGGATCATTTTGAGCATGGTTTTGGGTAGACTTTATATATTCTGCATATTCTATCGCCAATTAGAATTAGATTTTTAATTTCAAAGTTTAGATTATCAAATTTTTAAATAATTTCATCACTTCAACTTTCATCGTGAATGATTTTCTCCCTCAAACTTCACTATTTGGTTTCTCCCTGGATATAAATCTAATTTGAGTAGGTTTGATTCTATAAATAAATCTTTATGTGACATCTAGTTGGATCCTTTTGAGTGTGGTGTTGGCTAGACTTTATGTACTCTTTGTAGTCTATCATCAAAGCATTAGATTTTAACTTCAAAGCTTAGATTATCAAATTCTGGATAATTTCATCATTTCGTCTTTATCGTGAATGATTTCCTCTCTCAACCTTCACTATTTGATTTCTCCCTAGCTAGAGATCCACTTTGAGTAATTTTTTATTATGTATATCGATCTTTATTTGACATCTAATTGGATCATTTTGAGCGTGGTTTGGGGTAGACTTTATGTATTCCTTGTCATCTATCATCACTTGGCATTATATTTTAACTTCGAAGCTTGTATTATCAAACTTTAGATAATTTCATCATTTCCGCTTCCATCACAAATGATTTTCACTTTCAGTCTTCACTATTTGATTTCCCGTAGGATATAGATCGAATTTGAGTAATTTTTTTATTATGTTGATAGGTCTTTATCAGACAACGAATTGGATCATTTCGAGCATGGGTTTAGGTAGTCTTTATTTATTCTCCATAATATATTGTCACTCAGCTTTAGATTTTATCTTCAACGCTTAGATTAACAAATTTTGTATAATTTCATCATTTCCTCTTTCATCGTGAATAATTTTCTCTCTCAAACTTCCCTATTTGATTTCTCCTTGGATAGAGAACAAATTTGACTCATTTTTTATTTTGTTGATAGATCTTTATCCTACAGTTGATTAAATCATTTCAATCGTGGTTTTGAGTAGACGTTATGTATTCTTTATATTGTATCATCACTTAACATGAGATTTTAACTTCAAAGATTAGATTATCAAGTTTTAGATAATTTCATCATTTCCTCTTTTATCGTGAATGATTTTTTATCTCAAAGTTCACCATTTGATATCTCCCTGGATATAGATCCAATTTGAGAAATTTTAGATTTTTTTGGTAGATCTCCAACCTAGAACTCATTAGATCATTTTGAGGGTGGTTTTAGGTAGACTTTAAGTATTCCCCATAATCTATTGCCACTTAGCATTAGATTTTAACTTTGAAGCTTAGATTAACAAAGTTTAGATAGTTTTCTCATTTCCTCATTCATCGTGAATGATTTTCTTTCATAAACTTCACTTTTCATTTCTCCTTGGAATAGATTCAATTTGTGCAATTTCTTGTTCTGTTGATAGACCTTTATATGAGAACTAATTGGATCATTTCAAGCATGGTTTTGGGTAGACTTTATGTATTTTTCATCATCTATCATCACATAGCATTAGATTTTAACTTCGAAGCTTAGATTATCAAGTTTTAGATAATTTATCATTTCTTCTTACATCGTGAATGATTTTCTCTCTCAAATTTCAATATTTGATTTCTCCATGGATAGAGATCCAATTTGGCTAAGTTTTTATTCTTTTGATAGATATTATCCAAAAACTAATTGGATAATTTTGTTTTTGGTTGTGAGTAGACTTCATGTATTCTCCATAATCTATCCTCACTTAGCGTTAGATTTTAACCTCAAAGCTTAAATTATCAAGTTTTAGATAATTTCATCATTTCCTCGTTCATCGTGAATGGTTTTCTTTCTCAAACTTCACTATTTGAGCTCTCCTTGGATATAGATTCAATTTGAATATTTTTTAATGTTTTTGATAGATCTTTGAGTCTTCTTCGAAAATCTATATTTTTTCCTAATTTTTTTATCGATTCATCATCCAATTTGATTGAATTTGAGGACATGTTAAGAAGACATCTTAATCTTTTGTGAATTCATTCCTTACCTCTAAAATAAATTAATTATAATTAATCTTGAATTTAGGTGAGTTTGGTTTCAAATTGGACACCTCATACTCCATCAGTATTGGGTTAGTTTAGGAAAATTAGTGCATGCAAGATGTTGAGAGTAATAAAGCCAATGCATAGGATGCTAGCGATAGATGATGGTGTCATCGGTAGTAAAATAGGTAGAACAAGAGGCCTACATCTATGGTGGGCAAAAATAGATGGCACGAATGACACTTGTCACCGAGGTGGGTTGCAAATATTCAAGCAAGGCAATCAACATGTAAGGTTGATAGTGCTTCTGTGAGCAGGGTCAGTAGTAGGGTAGATCAATATTGAATTTTCTTCCCCCAAGCTTGTTCCCCTGAAGCAGAGAATGCACAAGATGTTGAACTATTTTCTCTCTAAAAATATCACAAAATTAGTGTTGAGGGGAACAAAGGGATCCTCATGAACAAGGCAATTGCACTTGACATCATTAGGAAACAATGCAGTGCACTCATACAAAGACGGTGAAGGAATCTCCTAGGCAAGTAATTGAGCAACACTACTCCCCAATGACGCTCGATTTCCATACCAAAAGGAAAATCCTCTAATAAATAGTGATTCTCCCATCCAAGTATCTCTACAATGTGATTGAAAAATTCTTCAAGCACTTGATGAAGTGATATCTTAGTCAAGCTCAAGGAGGAGGAGCATGGACAATGCCATTAGAAAGCTTGCTGCCACCACTTCCATCATGGAGGCTTGCAAAGAGCTTTGATACTATGTGCAATCAAGCCTCTATCATTTTAGAAGATCAAGCTAAGGGAATAACAGAGAAGGAAAAACAGAGAGAGAATTCGAGAGCTTCAACTTTTGTGAGACAAATTCTTCACACGATTCATGAGAGAGAGAGGAAGAGAGAGGAGAGAGAGAGAAGAAAAGAGAGTGATTTACAACTATGCCCTTAATGGGCTAAATGGTCTCATACTTAGATACATGAATAGTTTTTTAAGAAGAATTGGACTTTTAATGTATTTAATGCATACAAGACTGGGCATTCTACTTTTTATTCATCTATCAAGGTCTATGCATTCTCCTTCATCGCATCATCTTAGAGCTACAAAGAAGATATTGAGCCATGTTTGTGTAACTATGGATCTTTGAATACATTATCACAAAGTTCAAGATTTTAATTTGGTTGGATGTTTAGATAATGATTGGTCTGGATCATGTGATGATAGAAAGAGTACTAATGGATATTTATGCATATTATGTGGCCTATAAGCCAATCACACTTCTATATACTTCGTTTACGTTCATTGAAATGAAATTTTATTTATCGTCATTCTTGTTTGATATTTGCAATAAAGTCAATGATCATATGCAATTACTAAGTGAATTATGATGAGATCATACTACAGTGATCACTAGTCTTTGAACCTATGCTCTAAATATTCTTATTTGTGGGATATTCAAGAGGGACATTGAATTATTTGGAAAGAATAGTGCTATCTGATCTTGACTCATATGATGATTATGGCTGATCATGTAGTTGAAATGCCCAATACACTGGTGATACTAACTAATAGGGGGGAGATAAATTAGTTAGTATTGATTACTTAGGTTTTCTAATTTCCTTTTTCTATGATTCGTTGTTTATCACTCTATGCTCCCTCTCACGATTCACAAATGATTTTATACTGGTTGGGGGACCTAATGTCCCCTAATCCAATATCGAGTACTATTGACTCGGAGCCTTCAATCTTACCAAAAAGGAAACCTAATCCTCTCACCCCACCAATGGGTGAAGGACAATGTATTTTTTATACAAGCTTAGGTTCGCCCCCTAACGGCAACCATGACCTCCTTGGCTTCTGAATGCCTTGACCCCTCGAGGCGATCTCCACACTGAAATGTGCGTCTCTCCAACTCCTGTCTTGCCTCTTTTGATTGTACCGTCGATCATTGGCAATGTAAGAACTTGTGTTTAGGTTCCTTCTGGACTCCTCTCTCTTGAATTAACTCCTCAATGTTTCAACCAAGTGAAGCTTATCCAAACACTTGAGTGGATGTGTTAATGCAAATATATATGTATATATATATATATGAATAACAGCAAACAAATAGATCTTCAGAAATAAATGATTTCTTTAACATGACATCTCTCCTAAGTCACTCGGGTACTCTTGAAAACTGATGCTTGATTGTGATTGATAGATTTGACTCTGACTAATCAGGCTTGGCTCGGACTGTGAAGGTTTGACTTTGACTAAAATGATTGACTTTGACTAATCAGAGTTGACTCGGATTGTGAGGGTTGACTTTTACTAAAATGGTTGACTTTGAATAATTAGGGTTGACTCAAACTATGAAGGTTTGACTTTGACTAAAATGGTTGACTTTGACCATTCAGGTTGACGTTGACTAATGTGGGTTGACTCTAACTAATCACAGTTGACTCGAACTATGAAGGTTTGACTTTGACTAAAATGATTGACTTTCACCAATCGGGTTGACTTTGACTAATTGGGGTTGGCTCTCACTAATCAGGGTTGAATCAAACTGTGAAGGTTTGACTTTGACTAAAATGGTTGACTTTGATTAATCAGGGTTGATCTTGACTAATTTGGGTTGACTTCGACTAATCAGGGTTGACTCAGATTATGAAGGTTTGACTATGACTAAAATGGTTTACTTTTTCTAATCAAGGTTGACTTTGACTAATTTTGGTTGACTTTGAAGAATGAGGGTTGACTTTGGTTATCTGTAAAAAATAAACTAACAAATCTCACAATGAACTCAGTACACAAAGTAAAAATGACAACAAATATAAGTAGATTAAATCCAAAATAAATATGTTATGATAAAAAATGGTTGAATGATATAGATGAGACTCTATTGCATGTTGAAGAGAGACTAACCAATCTGAAAGTAAATTCAGTACATAGAGTAAAAATGACACATCAAATATAACTAGATTAAATCCAAAATAAATATGCTATGAAACAAAATGATTGAATGATATAGATGAGACTCTACTGTATGTTGAAGAGAGACTAATCAATCTAAAAGTATGTTTAGTACATAAAGTAAAAATGACACAACAAATAGAACTAGTTTAAATCCAAAATGAATATACTATGATACAAAATGATTGAATGATATAGATGAGAACTCTAATGTATGTTGAAGAGAGACTAACCAATCTGAAAAAAAATTAAGTATAGAGAGTAAAAATGACACAAAAAATATAACTAGATTAAATCCAAAATAAATATGTTATGAAACGACTGTGTAAATGACTAATATAATAGAATTTTTAACAATATTTAAAACTTTCTAAATGACTGGAAAAAAATGGCGGTAAATGTCAGAGCTTTCGATCATCATAAAATTGTAGAATTATTGTTGACTGAGAACTTAGTTAATCAGAGATAAATAAAAAACTTCTATAAGCC
Organism: Lemna minuta; assembly: GCA_024174645.1. NCBI lineage: Eukaryota > Viridiplantae > Streptophyta > Magnoliopsida > Alismatales > Araceae > Lemna > Lemna minuta. Next base: position 8,684,189 of record CM044105.1, read on the forward strand.
TATGGAATCAACGCAAAATTAAATTAGACACAGTACGAAGAATTAAAATAGTTCTAGAAAATTCTATTATAGGCAACAAGATGAAGAAAATAGTAGTTAGGAAAGTAGAATTGCGATGAAAAATGGTAGTTCAGATGAACATAAATTTAAACATAAATGGAACGAGAAAAAAAAATTGAAGTACGTAAGTTTGAAAGATTCGAGTTGGACAATTAGAACCAAGTGAATAAATCAAACATAAAACAACAGGAAATAAAATCAGGCAAGATGGATGAATGGTTAGAATAACACATTGAAAATGCTAGTGAACAAATGAATGACAGAAAGACGATTTAGGACTATATGAAAAAATTTTGAGAACACAAATGCGAGGATATTGAGATTTACTCACAAAAAGTGGCAAAGAGAAAGAAGAAAACAATAATAAACTTGTTGCTGTAGAATTTTGAAGATGATTTCACAAAATGGTGTCAGTATTCTACAAGTGGCATTTCCTTCGTTTGCCGTCATGAAGAATGAGAACAACAAGGAGGCTTATTTTTCTTCTTGATCAGGATTACTAGAAATAGGGCTTTTCGAATGCTCGGGGATCTTTTCACTTTTGCTTTTCTTTTTTTTTACCGGATTTTCACGAACCCTAATGCTCTTATTATGCATCGGTTTATAAGAGATGAGAGATAGTTACGATAATACCCTCAAAGGTATTAAAGGTATGTAGAATAAAACTAAGTATATTGATGAGTGAGAGATGAATAAATGGAAATGGAGAAATGAGTAAAAAGGAGATGATCATATAAATGAAGGCATATGACTGATTATATGATATGATTATTCTGAGTGTATGCATAATGGTATGAATGAGGTAATAAATTTTATTTTCGTGAAATCAAATACACCCATGACGTTAATAAACACTATTAGTGGGTTAGTCTAAAATAATCATGGAAAAGATGAGATGGTAATGATTCACCATCTTCTATCATTAATAGATAGAAGAAAATTAATGATTCAAAGTAAAATTAATTATACTTGTGGCAATTGATGAACTCGATTTGGGGGTATTTTTAGTCATTGTTTTAAATCAATTTCATGCAAAAATATTTATAATTACTCACTTTGTATAATGTTAAAGTAAGGATCGAATCCTCAAGGAGCCTAGGTAATGAGATTAGTGCTTTTAGGGAGAAGAGATACTATTATAAGGAAAAATAACAATAGAAGGGATTTATAGAGAAATACTGATGTAGGATATTCTAGAAGAGGTATCTAAATCCTACAATATGGGGAGGACCTATGAAATGATATCACTAGGAATTATGTTTATAAATCAGTGGAGATATATTTCAAGAATATAAGGTCATATGAAGATTTTAGTAGAGACGATAATAGGAATAATAAGATAAGAGAAGAGACAAAGGAAGAGAATAAGAGCAGAACTAAGAGAGAGGTTGTGAATAGATATAGAGGTAATAATATAGAGGAATAAAAGAGTGATGAAATAGATAAGAGGTAAGAACAGAGATTACTTAGAGGAGAGATTTAAGAGGAGTGAATAATGATGGACTTAAGATATTATAAAGCGAACTATAGATCACGGTTTAGAGGATAGAGGATGATACCTGAAATGATGCGAAGTAGAAGCCCTTGGAAACCACTCCACGATCAAGATGAAATCTCTGTTTGCTTCTTACTGTGAGGAATATGAAAGAGGACAGAAATGGGGGAGAAGAGATTGGAGGATAGAACTCGGAGAGATGGGTGCGGAAGATTCACGGGAAGACGATGGAGATACGGAGGAACACGTGAACGTGATGAACACGAACACAGGGATAAAAAGTAACCAATAGAACCGATTTTCATTCATCAAAAAAAACTTCTTCGTTTTCTTACAAATCTCTCTTTTATAGAATAAGGGAAAGAGGGGTGATGGTGAGAGGGCGCGTCGCTTTAGTTTTCGCGTGCGAACAGTTACCTAAATCGCGGAAGTTTCTTTATTTCCGTTGGTTTCGTAATGGCCACTCGAATGATAATTTTTATTTTCTTTGATCTGGAATGAAGTTGACGGTGACGGCGTCGTAGGGTGCATACGTGGAATTTGATAGGTCAGAGATTTTCCCAAGTTATTTTTATCATCCGTGCGTCCCCTCGGCAAGTCAACGCCCGCGTTCATTTGTCATCCTGTTTGTCCATTATCTCCTCTTGCAGAATTGCCGATGAAGACGATTGGTTGTAGAAGTCTGCAGATTCGTTAGAGGTCGTGGATGCCCTGCTCACGTGGTAGGTTGCCGCTGATGCTGCATGCTCCACGACAACCTTGATTGCTGAGCTTCAGTCTTACTTCCGCATCTCTCACGATCTCAATTGTCATCCCCGTAGAAGTCCAGTCAAGCCGCATCTCTCCCATCGACGCGACTCTAACGCCACTTTTTGCCATCCCGTACGCCGCTCTCATGCAAGAGAATACGACCAACGTGGCGTCACCGAGGGATCGAAAGAAAGAAACTATTTCATTGCCGCTGAACGTGCGTATCCATCCAATGGTCTTGGGGATAATCGAGAGTCCTCAGATCTCGAGGTACTGGAGCCATAATTGATGGGAAGAAGGATTTCTACCCATGTTTGCCCAACGATTTGAATGGGTTTGCTTCGTGGATCCATTGTATGTCTTCTTACTGCTCTGATTTCGTAGGAGGATTGACTTTAAATGAATCCCGCTGGATTTATCTTGGGAAAGCCTTAGGTTTGTGGTATCTTCTTTAGCTGTAGAGATGTCGATCACTTGGGAGAAGTATTCATTGTTTGAGCTTCCTTGAAGTTCTTCATAACTTGGTGGGCTTCATGTGTTGTTGATATTCTCACGATGGTAAGAAGAATAAGTACCGTTTTCTTTCTTCAATTGTGCTTGACTTGAAATAGAATTCAATGGCAATGCATCCATAGGTAATAATACTTTAGATCTCTTCTAGAATACTTTCTAAGGGAGGTTTTCAAAGATAGAAGAAATTGGAGATCAAGGATATTCCTATTGATGTTTCCTGAGATCATTATTTATAATTATATAAGGTTACCTATGATATAATGGATATGGTTTTGGAAATTAGGAACCTATATCAAGGGTAAAAGGGACGTTGACTTGGTCCACTCAAAGAATTCTAATTATCTAAGGATAGGCTAATTTCTTTTGACCAAGTCAATCATTAGATCAGTGTAAAATAAGAAGAGGAGGGAAAATAAATCCCTTAAGATCTACTCTCTCTTTAATTATTTAGAGAGGTCTTCTTCATCCATTTAAGGAATGGATAATTTCTCAAATTGGTAGATAAGGAGGAGGAGGAGGATAGGTTCACTTATAACCCTTGTGTTCATGTTTCAAAATAATTCTCCATCAAATACGGAGGGATAAAGAAATGGAATATGATATGAACGAAATTATAAATAGGTCTATTTTTAATCTATGATAAATAATGATAAAAATATTTATAATGAAATGATGGAATAGAGAAATAAGAATGATAAAATGGAAGATGATAGAAGAATGGTGAAAAATGTGGGAAATCGGGTAATCAGGGAAATCAGTAATAATGAGATATTTTTTGAAGAAAAGAGAGAAAATATAAAATATAAAAATAGAAATAGGGTTTACACTATCCATGGAGGGGATTACAAGAGAAAATCAAATCCAAATCCTCACACAAACCTTGTTTTTGATGCCAGTCCTAGGCCAGGTGATGCTTAACTCGTTACGATCTCGATCCTCCAATTGATCTTGCCTCCACATCAAACTTGAACACTAAACAATGCCAATATTAGGCATAAGCCTCTCCTTTTCCTTCTGGTAGCCCGATGCTAAGAGAGAGCCAAAAATCCACAAAAAGGAAGAAGAAGATTCTTTTATATGTTAGGTTGAGCGGTTCCTTTGAATCAATGGTGGAGATTGAGTCTTTTTGGGTGCAACCAAATGAATGGTTGACATTAAATCCATAAGATACGACCATAATCACCTCCTAAAGAGGTGGGAGAGCCCCTTTTAAGGAGGTGGGCCCCACAACCACTTCCTTAGGGACTAGGTTGACCACTCTCTAAGAGATGGTAACCTTACCACTTCCCTAAGGAGGTGGGCTTACCTCTTTCTCTTCCTAAAAATATGGATCCTTCCTAAAAAGTAGGAAATATGTAAATTGATTAAGAATAAATAAAATAGAAGAATTTTCGACCTCTTTGACCCTTCAAGAATGCCTTTGAACACCTTTGACTTCTCAAGAATCACTTTGACTATCATTGACTTCTCATAGAAATGACGTGACTAGTCTCCTAAAAAGGTGGAATGGTTTGACTCCCCCTAAGAAGGTAGTTGACTAACCTCCTAAAAAGGTAGAAAGGTTTAACTAACCTCATATAAAGGTAGAAAAGGTTGACCAACCTCCTAAAAAGATGTAGTACTCGTTTTATTCTTCTCCTTCTATATAGTTTGTGTCCATGCTCGAATTGAACTTCACCTAAGTCTTTGCATCCACATAACTCATAAAAATGTGAGAATTCAACCATTTGACTTCCAAGAAGTCAAATGGGGTTAGTCTCATAATATAATGAAAATGTAAGAAATGATGCATAACATGACTTAGTCATATTTTTGTCACATTCAACCATATAGAAATGGATATTATCATTTTAATAGTCTTTATAAGCACTTCAACAAGATAAATTATGCATGAATGTGACTTATATTTTAGAGTTATCAGAAATTCAAGATAAACTACTTATGTCAAAACTATTGCTCTAACAGTAGCCATTAGTGTGGAGATACTAAGGATAGATAGTGGTTGCTCTTTAGACAAAGAGTTCACTAAATTGATCAATATGAATCCTTGAATGATAATTATACTTCACTATCAATCAAGTTGATTCATGTCACATTTGTGTATATGGTCCTTGGACTTGAGACACTAAATACATCTTATGGATGGATGTTCATGTTTTGATTATGACTTACGAATCCCTAGCCATGTGATATATAAAACATCATATATTGGATACGACATGAAGTCCTCATAGATGATTGTGTGCTCAAGATGGGATCATTTGCCCTCGGTATTTGAGGAGATTAACCTTAGGTAGTAGAAATATTAGAGAATGAGTTCCCGATGATTTCCTATGTGCATGAATAGTAACTTGAATGATCGATTAAGGTTTGATAGTTGATCAAACCCTAAGTCATTCATGAGTCTTGTACGGATAAAAGATTATACATACATGGTAACCAATGATGGAAAGGTTCCATAAGAGAGTTCTTAGGTACTCCCTATCTCCTAGAATACATGATGTAGTTTGGTACCCAATAGGTTGGCAACTCAACCTATCAATTGAGTTAAATCGATCCTTGATTAACTAATCAATATGTTGATGTGGATAATTAATGAAGGTTGACCAATAAGATATTATTTGGTCTACAGAGTTATTAACTAGTGAGATATATAAACTTAGAGGGTCACATACATAAGGTCTATGGATGTTGGTGGATATAGACATAATTATGAGGGTTTTTATGAAAAATCTACATACCAAATGCATATAAATAGGGGCAGAATAACCACAACTCAAATTGCTTGTGCAAGCCTTATGAGAAGTCTCCCCTTTCTTCTCTTTCTCTTTTGATGAAGAGCTTTGAAGAGTAGATCTAATCATCTAGAGATTGTATGGATACTAGTGGAGGCTAGACACATGAATAGCTTTAAGAACTTCTTTGAAGAGAATCCTATAAGTATGTTTTCTCATATATAGTAGATGATAGGATCATCTGTTCTTGGTGCCTCAATATTTTTTGAATATCTGATTTAATACATTCAGCTACTTTCGATGTTTCAATGAAAAACTCAAAAGGCTTATCAACCTCATAACCCCATAGATATGTGAGTAATTAAGGGTTAAGCAAAGTACTGTGGACAACAAAGAAGCAAGCGATGACAACTTTGTCATCTTCAAAAACAAAATATATTTTAATATCATGTACAACACAACAAGCTATTTGGATGAGAATAATTATAGAAGAGCTAAATTTTAAACCATCAAACCCAACAGTGATCTAAAGTGACAACAAGTCAACTAAATGCATGATGAATAATTTAGTATTTAATAGAAGAAGAAAGATTATAGAATCCCAGAATCATTTTATTAAAGATCAATTAATTTCAGGTACTACTGAAATTACGAGAACTTTGAATCATGTATCTTTTATCAAGTTTGAAGAAGATCCTGTGAGCTTATTTCAACCCTAAGAACCTACATCCCTTAAAACACACATTCCTGCTAATTAATGTTTGCGAGTGAGTAGAATTTTAGAGCTGTCTACGAAGTTCTCTCCAGTTGCGTACGTCAAATGACACATACTAGAAATCTACCACAGTCGTAGTTTTGGACGTATTTTCTTTTCAATTTAGAACACGATGCGCGAATCTCCAACTGACTCGGTGAGACAGTTCAGATCTTGTGGTATAGTGGGGGATTAGCGCTTAAACCCTCTATCAAGAAGCAACTAAAATAATAAATGGACGGGAGACAGATTCTGACCCATTCGTGGTTGTCCTGCAAAAAGGGTTTTCAAAGACCATGATCAGAAGTCAGATAAACACTATTCAGGGTTGCCCAACGCTATAGTCCGTATGTCCGATCATCCGCCTGCTGGTTACAGTAAATACTATCGCGGCACTCTCTTTATTCATCAGACAAAGATGGGCATTAAAGCTTTTCCGTGATTTTCGTCTATGCCTGTCGTGTAGGAGAAACCCTAATAAATAGACGATCCCCACCTTCCGGCCGCTCATGACATCTCATATTAACTATCCCCACCAGGAATCACGTACTCACTTAAATGCAGTACCTCGGCTACGTTGAACACGACGTTCCTCTTCGTAGGTAATGAATGATGTCATTGCCGTCAAATGTCATGCTATTGCATTTGGAGAGCGACGTGCAAGCGTTGGAAATTCGGAAGATAACGATAGCGAGCGTTCAAAAGTTGGATGAAAAAGAAAGAGATCGTTCAGAAGATAGCCATAGCAAACGAACCGCCTATTGCTCAGCAGTAATATCAATCCACAGACAACCATGCATTCTCAAACCCAATGTTTGAGCAACAAAAGGAGAAGAAAGACGAGTAACAAACAAAAGGATGAAGCGGGAAGTCAGAGCAGAGGGGCAGATTCAAGAGAAGGAGAAATGTTCTAAAATTAGAGGCGGCCCTCGTTTGCGCGCTTAAAGATCTGAGCTTGTTCGGCAGCGGCCTGGTCGGAGACAAGAGCGGAAGCGAAAGCGTTTCTCACTTGAGAAGAACTGAAGATGAATTTCTGGTTGGCCAAGGAGTTGAGGAACGCAGCCGTTCCCTCTCGGTAGAGGTCGCCTAGCCCGTCGGTACGAGTGTTCCTGAGGGCGTCGAGCAGGCTAAGGTTGGGACTCGACGGGGGGCTCAGTCCCAGCATCCTCCCTATCGTATTCCAGTACCCGCAGATGGCCCAAATAGACTGAGGGTGCGTCCTCCAGTAACTGACACAGTATCCACCACAATAAAGGAGAGGGACATGAGAATGAGAAAGCGAGAGGAACTTACTCGCAACTGCCGGTGATGATGCCGGGAATGCCGGGGCTGGGAAGCCAGATAGAGGGGGGCATCGGGACGCCAGGAAGGTAGGGAGTTCCGGCTCCAGAGTCGCCGGGAGGAGTGCCACTACCGCTCCCGCTGCCGTAAGGCGGAGAACCGCTGCCGCTGCCACTTCCGTAGGGCGGAGAACCGCTACCCTTTGGGGGAGAGCCGCTACCCTTTGGGGGAGAGCCGCTACCGCTGCCGCTTCCGTAGGGCGGAAAACTGCTACCCTTTGGGGGAGAGCTGGTACCGCTGCCGCTGCCGCTACCCTTTGGACAATCTTTGCCTTTACCCTTCGAACCGCCGGAAGCTGCCGTTTCCTCAAGTTAGTCAATGTTCAAGTTCCTAGATCCTATGTGCGCGAGATATTGAAAGAGAAGGATACTGATAAGCTGGTGGACGATGGGGAGACTTACGCTTATGTGAACCCGAAGAGTACGCTTTATCGTCCTCAACCGAGGCCAAGTTTCGGCTACAAGCAACCTCAGTTACCAGAGTTTGGAAAAGAAGCGCTGCAGTCAGGGAAAACAGCAGCATTGAGGTACAACGCCGCGACGCCATTCTTGGGGCTCAAGAGATGGATAGAGAACGCTGGGAGTGGGATAGCAGAAAGGAGCTAGGTGTTCGTTCCTAGAGTGGCAAGTGCAATCGAGTGGAGTAGACGGAATGTATATATACAGGAAGAACGGTGAGCTTTCATTGAAAACCCTGTGCATTGCAGTTAATGCTTGCAGGAGGAAGGCAGCATGAGATTAGTTGTCATGCTGCAGGTGCATTCAAAGGGGAGTCAATAAGACCTCCATCCAGCGCATAAATGAAGCTTAGACATGTCTAAAACTGATGCATACGGAAGCTGCTATTGAGTCTTCTTCTCTACATCGACGTTTAATTCATTTCCTTTCTGGTTTCTATTCTCTTCGCTGCCAGCTGCACTTTGGAGCTCCGCCACCTTTCCTCACTCTCTCTCTCTCTCTACATGTGGAGCGGGTCAGTGAGAGAAATAGAGTGAATTGAATTCCTTCATAATTAAGTCATTACTCACCCACAAGGCACTTGGCCACCTACCACCTGTCCCATCACGCGTGTATCTATGAAGGCCCGCTCCCTCCTGGCGCGTCCACTGGGAGCAATTTCGGTTCCGTTGTAGAGAGCGCATTGGACTCCCGACGGTCTAATGATGCACCTCAAAAATCTACGGCCGTCGGATTAGATTCCCTCGGTCGATGATCGTATGTCCGACGTCCACTCCGGGAAAGCACACTGCTCGTCGGATGAAGGTCCACTGGGGAATACTCTTCCCATAAAGATGTGACATATCTGGGTGATGTCCCTCGGACCATGAAAGAGCAGCATTTGACGATAGTGACACGTACGCCGTTGGTACGTAGGCCATTAGCTCATAATGTCCCGCTTTTATCTTTTAAGAATGAGGATAACCTGCCGAGTTGGTGACAGAGGACCGAAGAAGATGATAGAAAAGAAGTGAACGAGCAGATTTAACGGAAGAGGGAACTTCTTTCGATGGCTACAGTCCCATTAAAAACAAAAAGAAAAATGAGGATGAGGAGAAATGAGAGAAAAAATCAAATGACAGCGGGGATTCCTACTGAGGTAAAACTAAATCTATTCACGCTGCGTGTGGTATCAAGGGCTTTATGAATTAGAATACAAACCGTACGGTAAGGAAGGATTGTGTGGTCATGGTGAAATCTCGTGAGGTGGTCGAGGCTCTTGTTTCAAGTGGACGACGGAGACCTCACCCCCGCTCTCCGGATCATCATGTAGATAGTAGATGAGAGCTGAGGCCTTTGAAATCTGCTGATTCGTGGAAAATTGCACTCTCCCATTAATGCATCGCCAGACTTACAGCAGATCCAAAGGCGTCAATAGAACAACCAGAACGTGTAGTTAATGGCATCATCTTATCTTATATTACATAATAGAACTGCAAACGACTAGACAGGACTTCTCTGGTTGGTTTTCTTCCAATCGAGGAATTTGACTAGGAGTTTCAATCCATTCAGGAAGACCTGTTTTCTTTAGAAAGATTCCTTCTTTTCGATGCTCCACGATGTAGGAGGAAAGGAGCAAATTTAGCATCTGGAGTGCCAAGGGAGTTTAACTATGGTATGTATTCTCCTGAAAGATCAATACCAACTTCAACTACTTCGCTTGTCTTCATATTTTCAGGCTTAATAGAAGAGAGCTAATCGAATGCAGACAAATCCGAAGCCATGGAAAGCTCTATTAGAGTGAGCTTGAGTGTTCAGAGAGTTTTCAAGATTATTCACCCAAGGGTACTTCTAGGCTTGCAGTAAAAAATAATGCCTAGGCAAGGGAGCTCACCAGCGAGGGCTACATTCTCTCATTCATTGCAGTGTCTTCTTCCTCAATATCACTAAATGCTGCGACAGAGCAGTCGTTGGAGGCCCATAAAAGCAAGGGCCAGGCTGTTTTTCGAGCTGGAGATTTATTTCTGTTATCTTCGAAACGCAATCGGACGGTGGCCTCAAGCCCACGAGGTTCCATGCACACGTCAATGTGACATTTATGACGCCCTTCGGCTTGTTGACCGTGGGCTTCAGTCCACCGGAGAAAGGTCCTTATTCAAGTTGCCATAATCCTGTGACGCAGTAACCGGAATCTGCTTTTCACGATATCTATCCGTAGATTCGGGAAATCCTGCGGGGGTAATTCTTCTTTTAGGAACTGAATTTCAACAGCTGAATATTATACCATAAGCCACACACATATATAATCTGTTGAGCTACACGCAGCTTGGCTAGAATGGGTTGTTTGCCGTTCAGTCAGCCGACGAGTTCATGACAGAATATGATCCAGCCGTCCATATTAAGGTATACGAAAGAAACGAATCTACGAATTACAAAAGAAAAGACATTATACCGGGGATACGCGCCACGTGAACAAACTGTTACGACAGTTTATGTTTCTTTTCGTTTATAAATACGTGTTTGATGTAATGCCAGTGAGAGAGAGCGCAATAATATGAGTGTTTGCGAGTGATCTTAAATTTTAGTGTGAAAGTGTACTCATTTAAACAAAAAAAAGTTAAATCCCCTCTCAATTCGTATCCAAATCTATCCTAATTTAACTTACAAGTGATATCAGAGCTCTGGTCTGTTGCTGGAATCTGTGGAAATGCCAAAGAGAGGAGGTCCAACAAATCAAGATTCTTACACTGCGATTCAAGATATTATACCGAAGATTGAAGCAATGACAACTTCGATCTTCCTATTTACATCCACGAACTATCATCTTTGGGCGATGAGAATGGAAGTGTATCTAGAAGCTCACAGACTATGGGAGGTAATTACTGGAGCTGAGACCAATCTAAAGAAAGATTGGTAGCCACTCTTGACTGTTCTCAACTCCGCCTCAGAGTCAGTAAGCTTTCAATTGGATGTCAAGAAAATTGCAAAATAAAATTAGAAGATAATTCAAACACTCCATGTGGGAGTTGGTTACATCTTACAAATGAAAATACAAACGTTGAAACAGTAATTTGAAAATCTTGCGATGAAAAAAGATGAGAAGGTAAGTGACTTCTCTTTGAACTTCACCAAGATTATCTCTTAATTAAGAGATTTGGGAGAGCAACTGGAGTAGAAAGAAGCCATGGCAAAACTTCTCCTATCAATGCCACTTAAGTACGATTCTTTAACTTTTTCTCTTGAACAATCTTCGAAACATGAGAGTCTTGAGTGTTGATGAAGTGATCGAATCTCTAAGAGTACATGAGCAGAGAATTCAAGAAAGAGAATTGAGGGAAGAAGAGTAGGTCTTACTTGCTCGAGCCTTTAATCAATCGAAGAAAGGCAATCATGGATCATCCTCAAGAGGTAGAAAAAGAGGATCTAACAAAGGAAAAGGAAGAGGTCGCAGACGTGGAAGATACTCCATAAGTGAAAAAGAAGAAGAAGAGAAGAAACCTTTTGACAAGTAAAAAATTAAGTGTTGTAATTGTTAGAAGATGGGCCATTTTCCCAACGAGTGATATACAGATAAGAAGAAGAAAGTTAATGAAGAAAAGATAAATGTTACAAAAGAAATCGAAAGAAGAATCAGCCTTAATGATGGTCATCTCTCATGAATATGGGAGTTACTTCTTCAGGGAGAAAGTGAGTCTTATGATGACTATCTTTGGTATGTGGATATAGGTTCTAGCAGTCACATGACAGGTGAGAAATCTTTCTTTCACCAAATTAAAGAAAATCATAAAGGAAAAGTGAAATTCAATGATGGATCTACAATTCCATATGAAGGGAAAGGTAATATTTATGTTACCTTCAAAACCAGTGAAGTTATGATAATTCTGAATATTCTTTACTTACTTGATTCGAAGACAAATATTCTTAGTCTTGGAAAATTAGATGATCAAGGGTGTAAAACCATTTTAAGCAGTTGTTTCCTCACGGTTCATGACAAGTTTGGCAGGCTACTGACCAAAACAAAGAAAACTATAGGAAATATGTATTAGTTGAAGATTAACATTAATGATAGATGTGAAGCTTGGCTCTGACACAAAAGATTATGTCATCATGGTTTTCACACTCTATAAGATATGATAGGAGGAAATCTAGTGAAAGGACTACCTCATTTCTGAAATCATTAAGGAGTATGTGCAAATTGCATCCTAGGTAAACACTCAAGAGCTTCGTTTACTTCTTCATCTCATAGACCTTCAAATGTCCTAGAACTGATGCACATGAACATATGTGGACCTATAAATCTACAAACCTTGAGAGGAAAGAGATACTTCTTCCTAATTGTAGATGATTATTTCAGGTGTATGTGGGTAGCTCTGCTTAAGGAAAAATCAAAAGCCTTAGAACAGTTTAAGACATTCAAATTTATGGCAAAAGCTGAGAAAGAAGTGAAGATAAAATGTGTGAGAAGTGATCGAGGAGGTAAATTTACCTCTGAGGAGTTTAAAAATGTCTCTGAAAAAAGTGGAATCAAGAGATAGCTTACTGCAGCCTATACTCCACAACAGAATAGTGTAGTTGACGAAACAATCTCGTGCGGTGGTTGAATACACACAATATTGTGTCAAAACAATGTCCTAACTTACCAATTTAAAGATTAATTCACAAATTGAAGGGTATAATGGAAAATAAGGGTCGAATCCACAAAGAATTAGGACAATTTTTTAGATATCTTTGAAATTTGATCAAATCAGATGACGAATTGAGTTTAGAAATTAGGCAATTTAGTGTATTAAGAAATATAACTCAATTGCGAATCCAAGGAATAAAAAATCATATGATTTGGATTAGAATTCTTGGAGAAATCGAAGTTTGAAATTGAGAGAAAATTCGATCGCGAACTTTGATTAAAAACCAAAATTAAACTGAAATTAAACTTAATCTATTATGCAAAATGTAAATCTAATGCTAAATGCTGAAAGATTAAGATGAAAACACGCAATCTAACCCAAAGTCGTGCTCGAAATGATCGAATTAATTGTCGAATTCAATGCTATTCATTCCGTGATTTCGAAGACGAAGATGGCGTTCAAGATGTGATTTCTCCTTATTCCTTCGATCAAATTTTGATTTCAAACACTACTCGGACATGGAAACGAGTCAAGAAGCTAAAGAAATCAAAAGACTCTCAGATTGTGGTGTCTAGACAGTTCGATCTGCTCGAAAATCCAAGAATGCTTCTTCGTCGCTAAGAACATTCTAATTTATAGAAGAAATAGGGCGTAACCGTCGGATGCGTCTGTTCATCGCGATCAACGGTCGAGATCACCCGTCGATTGATGAATCAATGCGATTAAGTCGCATCTGTCCGATCTTTGATGGAGCGTTCGGATGAGTCCACGTTGCGCGTGTGAAGAGAATCGTCGCTTCATTTCGCCAGTTGGATCTCCATTTGACGATCGCAATAAGTTGAGAGGTTCGTCGGGTCCGATTAATTGTGACCGTTATAACTCCGATGATGGACCGCTGAGATTAAACGTCCTTAATCGAATCGGTGTCTTCTATGATGTTGCCACGTACCCCTTGAATAAGTGACATATGACACATGTGATTAAATCACGCGATCAGATGTCTTACGTATCGCCACGTCACTTGAAATAAAATTGAAAGGAACATAGTTCCACACTGGATAAAATATTAAATTTAATCAATTATATAAACTACGCGGATTTAACGGGTTATCTTAAATCCGATTACGGATGCTCTAACCCATTTATTAATCCCACACACACGTATCATGCACATACACGCGCGTCACGCACACACATCACACACATGTGTCCAAGTGTCACACGGACACACGTCCATGCATCGCCATGTGGCTACGCTCTGCCACCTCAGCGCGCGGTACTAAAAACCCTTTTTTTATTCTTTTTATATTATTTTAAAACCGAAAATAGAGTTAAATAAATTTTAAAAAATTGTAGAAAATCCCTAAAAATTGTAAAAATCATAAATTTCAAAATACAACTCCAAATTAATTCAAATTTATTTTGTTGGATAAGAAATTGAATAATATATCATTATAAAACGTCAAAATATTAAAATAAAAAGAGAATGCATTTTAATTAAATAAATATACTCATTTATCTCATAAAATAAATTTATAAAAATACACAAGTGTTAATAAACATTCCTTCTCTTATTATTTTAATCATAAAAACATACTTATGATCTTAAATATAAATAGGATTAGAATCACATTGTTTAATTATCCAGAATTATCCATAAAATGATGTATTTTTAGATCATAACATGAAATTACATAAATTGATAGAAATGTACTTAAAATATGATAACATGCATACCAATGGAATAATTAATGCCTTTATTTGCATTAATACTCATGTAAATTCATGTATAAAATGCATGTTATCAGTAGTACAATGAAAGAAAAGAATAAGTATGGGTTTAGTAAGGAGTGTGCTAAAAGAAAAAAAAAGCTTTCCTCTAGAGCTATGGGGAGAAGCTATGAGCACTTGTGTATATGTGATGAATAGATCTTCAACAAATGGAATAAAAAGAGAGACTCCTTATGGAAAGTGGAATGGGAGAAAACCAAATGTGAGTCATCTTAAAGCCTTCCTCCATTGTGTATGTCAAGACCACTAGAAAATTATCCAAAATTGATGACAGAAGCAAGTGTATGGTGTTTTTGGGATATGAAACATGATCTTAGGCCTACAGATGCTTAAATCCTATCACACTTTAGGTACATATCAGCAGAGATGTGACCTTTGTTGAATCAAAGTGCTATAAATTCAGTGAACAGAGTCATATGAGAAAATGTTTCGTTGGGTCACTCATACACTTTGCACGTCACAAGATTGGAAGAATCTGTAAGAGAACAAATTGAAGAATCAAGAGAAGAATTAGTGATTGATGAAACAATAGAAAGAGATCTCAGTCAATCAGAAGAATCTAAAGATGAGGAGGCTGTGAAATTTAGATCCATGCAATCAATTTATGATGAAACCAACCTAATGTGTAGTGAATCTTGTCTCCTCTCAGTTGAAGAACCATCTAATTGCTTCTCAACGGCAAAACAAAAGTATGTAGAGATGCAATGAGGAGGAGATCTCTAGAATTCTAAAAAACAAAACTTGGAGTGTGGTCAAACTGAGAAAAGATGTCAAACCAATTGGAGTGAAATGGGTGTTTTGAGTTCAAAAAGACAACATGGGAAAGACAGTAAGACATAAAGCAAAGTTAGTACTGAAAGGATACATTCAACACTATGCGATAGACTATGATGAAGTGTTCTCTCTAGTTGCCTAACGAAGCGTTTTCGTGCGTCGTTAAAAGACAAAAATGCCGGTCAAACAAAATTTATAAAACCAAACTGACAAAGATAAGATATAAAATCAAGTAATGTGTAAGTATCGGGTCGATCCACTAAGAGCAGGGTTGACTTTAATTGTAGAGTTGACTTGGTAAAACTTAGGTTTAAAAAGGGTTTTAAATAAGTAAAAATAAGAAGTAATGAGTGTAAATGATATAAATAATCTAAATAAGAAGTTTTAAGAATTCAATTCTCAGGTTTGATAGAGAAAAGTCAAAAGTCAAAGTCAAAGCATAGACCTTTGACCAATAGTAGGTGTTCTATAAAATCACAGAATCAAACAGAGTCAGAAGATTACGAAAATTATATATATAGAAACTAGAGAGACAATTGAATTTATTGATATATAGTTCGTGATTTTTGGATAAGAAATGGATTTCCTATCAATTATTGAAAATCAAATATCAGAAAATCCCCGAAATGAACACCTCAGAAGAAATCTTCAAATTGGCTGGTCAAATGAAATCCAAATCTTCAAATTAATATGTCAATAGAAAGCTAAGAACAAGAGGAATCTAACAAGATCAAAATTATCAAATTCTGATTTGTAAATTAAAAGTAATTGACCCTGATAGTCAACATTTGACTTCTGATGAAAGATGAACAATCCTCGGTCAAACATCAATTTGGAGGGTCAAATGAACTCAGAGATCAATGAATTCTCTATCCACGAAAAGCAGATGAAAACAGGAATCCAATGAAACCAAAATCAAGTGATTCGGAATTATAATCAGAGAGATATCCTATTTTCAAAATCAGCAATTTTTCAAACTCTAAATCTAGTAAAAACTCAAATTATCTCGTGATAATCGATCAAATCTCACTACTAACCCGATTGTCGCAAGAATGGGGCTTGAATTCTCTTGGATTGAAGCGAATTTGCTCGGATTCTTCCTTGTGGACGTTCAGAATTCAAGGGGAAAATTCGATGAAATCAAGGAGAAATTCGTGATCGATCCCGCTCCAATTGCTTCGCAATCAAGTCTAAACACGGGGGGATCACGATGAACTAGAGATCTTCCACAAAATTTGCTTAATTCACTTCACGAATCGATCAAAAGATGAGAAATAAGAAGGAAATACATGCTTTTAAAGAGGATTTTGTCCCAAAAATCCTGGGCAATTGACGCGGTCGTGGGAGTGGATGGGAGGCGTCGTGGGGGCGACTCCCTTGGGCGGCTTCGTGGCTCCCGAATTGGCCATAAATTCCGCTTCAATTTCGCTTCAAAAGAAGCCACGATCGCACTTGATCGTGGTCACGATCAAGCGGCGATCGGTCCACGATCGCGAGGCGATCGCGCGTCGATCGTGGCCTTCTCTCTTGCCGTCTTCAGTTAGAACCGTGCGCCGAGACCGTGGCATTGAATCCACGACGAAAGATCCACGATTGCGGTTCGATCGGACTGCGATCGTGGAGTTCTTCCACAAATCTTCCCCGCCGTCGGATGGAGCTTCAGGTGAGTGGACGATCGCGATCACCCGATCTAGTGTGCCACGATTGTGAGGAGGGTCCACCACTCAATGGCGATCCACCGTCTGATGAAGATCCTCTGATGAAGATCTCCTGATGAAGATCTCCGTGATCATGCGTTCGCGATGAATCCAGTGTCATTCGTCCGATGAAGATCGTACGCTCCTTGTGCCTCCACGCGTCGCCAAATGATAGGTAAATCCACCTCACTTAAATCCGATTTCGCGCACGTGTTATAATTAAAGATCGCGTGGACTCGGGTCCACGTGATCTCCGCCGTCCTGACCGAATCCAACGCTCGACGTGCGTCCACGTCGCTTGCAAAAGGTAAGAACCGTGTGGGACATAGTCCCACACAGAAGAAAATGTAACGATATGTGTGGTTAAATAGTGGGGTGCGGTAACGCATTTGCGTTATCGCCCCCAATTCCTAACCAGGGCCCACTAACCTATGGGCCCTTCAATCACCAGCCTCTCGCCACGTGGTGCCCTCACGGGCGTCCACGTGGACCGCGTGGACAAGCGTGGCTCCTGCCACGTGTACGTGCCCTATGCGCCTCCTGCGCCACGCGTGGGCCACCCACGGACCCTGCCACGTGGCCTTAGTGCCACGTCGCAGCCGCGCGTGCCACATCAGCATCGCACGCGCCACGTCTGCATCGGGTTTGTGGAAATAGAAAAATACCTTTTTCGCGATTTTAAATAAGAAAAACTTAATGAAAATTAATTTAAAAAATCAAATTAAAATCCGAAAAGAACATAAACTTTAGAAATTCATAACTTTAAATACACAACTCCTTTTTAATCCAAATTTTCTCCATTGGATCACAAATTCTTGTCTTTTTAATATTATGCCACAAAAGAATATAATTAAAAAGAAGAACATAGGATGAATTAAAAAGAACCTCAAAGCATTCATTGATATCTCTCTCTTTTAATCATCCAATACATTCCTTCTTAAAATTAACCTCTAAAAAGCATTTACTAAAGTCAAGATATAGCAGGGAAAGTATATACTTCATATCAATTTAATCTTTCAAGAAGATTCATCATCAAAACATATAATTATCCCTAATTTATGCATAAATATGAACTTTAGTGTAATGGCATACCAATGGAGAAAATTCCTAAAAAGTATGATAACATGCATCATATTCCCATAAAATAAGCATAAATATGAGTTAATTAGGATAGGAAATTAAGTTATGAAATAACTTAACAATGGAATGAGAAAAAGTATGAAATAGGATTAACAAGCTTAGAAAACTATGGGTTAAGCATTGATAGAATATGAAATAAATGTTCTACCTTAAATGATGCCAAAAAGAAAGTAATGTACTAGAAACTCAAGATCAAGGCATTCCTCCGGCAAACACTTTAATCCACCAAATAAACTAAGAATGCTCTTTCTCTACATATTACTAGAAATATGCATAATTAAAAATTCATTATACCAAACCAATCATCGCTTTCTCTTTGCACTATGGACATGAATGATAAGGGCACAAGAAGTATAAACAAGCATCATCCTTTTATACATAGTGGCTATAAAATAGAGTCGGCTAAAACACATGAGAGGTAGCTTACCATTCTAATTCTACTTTTTTTCTCTTTCTTTCATCCTAATTCTATTTTTTTTGTATTTTTCTTTCTTTCTAATTCTACTTAATTCATCCTAATTCTACTTGCTGCAAGCCTTTTTGAAGAAGGAGATTAGATAATTCAGAATGTGAAATTTTCAAGGCTTTTTATGTAACTTTATTGAAAAACAACATAATTCATTTCATGGTGCTCATCCTACCCATGTGTCGTCCTTAGTAGACATGCAGCTTATTCCCCCGAAGAGGTTTTGGTATCTCTATGGATCAGGGAGCTTCACTATGTCAATAATATTAGTGCCAACAAAGGATGATACAAGCTACGACTTGCTATGGAAAGCGGAAGGATGTGCGTGCAAGGAGTCATTAAATCAAAGTTTAGAAAGAAGAATGAGTGTATGAGAAGTATAGAAAGGTTTGAAAAATCATACTATGAGCTTGAATACATCCTTAGTTTGGATTTTATGGCTCCTCAAAGGAATACCTAAATCCCTAATTCCATTGACTCTACTATCTCCTCAACATACACTTAAGGTTGCTCTTCCCACAACTTTCTAAACAAGTGGAGGTATTAATGTACTCTATGCTTTTCTATTTCATGTCTTTTTGAAAAGATCATGTTTCTGTTCACATGTTTAAAAAAATCAGATCATGCATAGAATACTAAATGAAGAAATGCAAAAATTTTAAAAAATTTTAAGTTTTCTAGAAAACTCTCCCCCATGCTCATTCCTTTTATTGTCCTCAATAAAACTCAACATGCTCATGGAAAAAGTGATGATAATCAATATACATAACATGCACATCAGTAAAAGCAAGAGAGACATAGGAGGGAAAAGAAAAACTTAGCGGGAGTTTGCATCGGTTGCATTCTTCGCTTCATTTTTGGAGTTACGTTGGAGCTGAATTTCTTCTTTTTATGCTCCCTTCTCCTTAGTACCTAATAAACTTATAAAGAAGAAACAACAAACATCAAAGAAAACAGCAAATATAAAAGTAAAAATAAATGCTAAAACAAGAACAAAAGTAGAGAATAAATGCAAAAAGAAAAATAAGGATGGTTTGCCTCACAACAAGCGCTAAGTTTTACGTCTTTAGCTAGACGTAACTCACTCAAACAACTAACTAGTGGTTGAGATCTCAAGGAATTGCATCTCTTCACTATGAGGAGGGGGAGGTCCTTCTTCACCAATTTATGGCTTCAACCTATGTCCATTTACCTTGAAGGAATTTGGGTCTTGGGATCTAAGATCAAGACCGATCCATTATCATACACTTCGAGGATCTCATATGGACCATCCCACCTTGAGCGTAATTTCCTTGGAAAGAGTCTAAGACGATAATTATAAAGTCATACCTTGTCATGAACATGAAAAGATTTCCTATTAATTTGCTTGTCATGATAGGCTTTATTTTTAGCTTTATAAATCTCCGCATTTTGATATGACTCATTCCGGTGTTCTTGGAGCTCTTGAATTTGTAGAAGTCTTTCTTTTCCAGCTTGATCAAGAGATAGATTGAGCTTTTTAATGGCCCAATATGCTCTATGCTCTAACTCCACGAGGAGGTGGCAAGGCTTGCCATAAATGAGCCTAAAAGGAGACATCCCGATGGGTGTCTTGAATGCGGTGCGGTAGGCCCATAGAGCATCAAGTAGCTTCGCTGCCCAATTTCTTCCATCCGTGTGAATGATCTTCTTCAATATATTCTTGACTTCTCTATTTCTGACTTCTACTTGGCCATTAGCTTGGGGGTGATACGGGGTCGTGACGCGATGGTGAACTCCATATTTCTTAAGTAAACTCCTGAAATGAGAGTTAGTAAAATGAGATCCACCATCACTAATAATAGCTCTAGGACAACCGAATCGAGAAAAGATATTGTTAACAATTAACTTATTAACCACTCAATGATCGTTTGTCCTCGTCGGTATCGCCTCGACCCATTTGGAAACATAGTCCACTGCTACAAGAATGTACTCCTTGCCCTACAACGGTGGAAATTGTCCCATTAAATCAATCCCCCAAAGATAAAAAATTTCTACCTCGAGGATGGTTTGGAAGGGCATTTCATATCGCTTTGAGATGTTCAATGTGGATTGGCACTTTAGACACTCCTTGCAATACTTGATTGCATCCTTGAATAGAGTAGGCCAATAGAAGCCACTTTGTAGCACCTTCGCTCCCATCTTCCTCGACGCAAAATGTCCTCCACATAGAGATGAGTGACACATCGCTAGAATATGCTCTTGTTCCTCCTTCGGAACGTATCGCCGAATAATCTGATCAGCCCCTACATGGAACAATTGGGGTTCTTCCCAAAAATAATGTCTAACATCATACACAAATTTCTTCTTTTGATGCGTGTTCCAATAATCGGGGATAGATTTTGTGACTAAGTAATTGAAAATATGTGCAAACCAAGGTACCTTAGTCACAACGGCGAGGAGCTACTCATTGGGAAATGTATCACAAATCTCACCTAAAGATGTAGTGTGGAGTCGAGAAAGATGATCAGCCGCCGAGTTCTCACTTCCCTTCTTGTCTTTGATCTTCAAATCGAATTCTTGAAGGATGAGAACCCATCTAATTACTCGCGGTTTGGCCTCTTTCTTGGTCAACAAGTATTTCAACGCGGCATGGTCCGTGTAGACAATGATCTTGCTGCCCAAAATATAAGGCCTAAACTTCTCCAAAGCAAAGATAACCACCAACAACTCCTTCTCCGTAGTCGTGTAGTTAAGTTGAGCGTCGGCTAGTGTCTTGCTTGCGTAACATATGGCGGTCGGCTTTTTGTCGATTCGTTACCCCAAAATCGCGCCCATTGCAAAATCAGAAGCATCACACATAATCTCAAAAGGTAAGTCCCAATTAGGACTTTGTAAAATAGGCGCTTCCACTAAAACTTACTTGAGCTACATAAAGGCGTGCTTCCCTTCTTCCTCAATGATAAAGTGTTTTTCCTTGCAAAGAAGAGAAGTCAATGGTTTTGAGACTTAAGGAAAATCCTGAATAAAGCGACGATAAAAACTCACATGCCCTAGGAAACTTCTAAGTTCCCTTATCGACTTAGGGAGTGCAAGGTCTTGGATTACCTCAACGTTGACCTTGTCCACTTCCAAACCTTTGTTTGAAAGCTAAATGTCCAAGCACTATACCTTCTCGCACGATGAAGTGGGACTTCTTCGAACTAAGAACTAGGCGTTTCTTAAAGCAAACTTCGAGGATTTGCGTTAAGTGCTCCAAGCACGAATCAAAACTCGGGCCACAAATTGAGAAGTCGTCCAGTGAAGACCTCCATGCTCTCTCCTATAAAATCGAAGAAGATGGCCATCATGCACCGCTGAAATGTGACGGGGGCATTACATAGTTCAAATGGCATGCGCTGAAATGCATATGTGCCAAATGGACATGTAACTGTCATCTTCTCCTGATCATCGGGGTGTATAGCTAGCTGATTATACCCCTGAGTAGCCGTCTAGGGAGTAATAAAATCCTTGACCTGAAAGCCTGTCAAGAATTTGGTCAATAAATGGCAAGCGGAAATGGTCCTTCTTCGTCGCCGTATTAAGCTTCCGATAGTCGATGCAAACTCTCCACTTCATTGGAAGATGCGTCTGAAGTTCTTCGCCCTTGTCATTTGTCCTCACGATGATCCCCGCCTTTTTGGGGACAACATGCACAGGACTGACCCATGGACTGTTGGAGATGGGATATATGATACCTGCATTAAGCCATTTAAGGATTTCATCCTTAACGGCATCCCATACCTTAGGGTTGAGCCGTCTTTGTGCCTCTCTAGAGGAATGAGAGTCCTCCTCTAGGAAAATGCGATGCGTGCACAAAGAGGGATCAATTCCGTTAAGGTTCGACAATTTCCATCCGATTGCTTCCTTCCTCGCTCGCAAGACTGCCAATAGTCTCTCCTCTTGGTCGTGATCTAGCTGCAAGGATATATGATGGAGGACCACGCACACGATCAGGCGACAGCACGTGCCGAGCCGGACGGCGCGCGAGTACTACCGCGCCGGAGCACCCGAGCCGATGCCCAGGACCCCGGTTTCAAGTACACTGCATGACGCGATCCTCCCGGCTTTTTCCCCGTTTCTTTCTTTATTTGTATCATGAGACTGTGTGTGTGTGTGTGGGAGGGTTTTCCCGTGTTTTTGGGCCCTCCCTAGTACTGTTCTAGGCCCTCTAGAGGGGTTTTAGCCCAGTTTTGGGGCCAAAAACCCCTCACTTTTACGGGATTGCCCTTAGGGCAATCTGTCTCTCTCTCTCCTATATAAGGGAGAGAGAAGAGAGTATCGCGATAGACATGTTTTGATGAATGGAATGAACTTTTTTTTTTCAACGGATGTGACGTTT
Source organism: Lemna minuta (assembly GCA_024174645.1). NCBI lineage: Eukaryota > Viridiplantae > Streptophyta > Magnoliopsida > Alismatales > Araceae > Lemna > Lemna minuta. The sequence goes on from CM044105.1 coordinate 8,707,106, forward strand.
CCATGAGGAAACGCGTGAGGAACCTGTAGGGTTCCCGATCGGGAGGAAGAAAAGAGACGATTGGAGCGCCGCCGCCGTGCCCGTCCTGCAGCGCCGCCGCCGCGCTCGTTTTGAAGCGCTGCCGCCGCGCCTGTCCAGCAGCACCGCCGCCGCGACCCCAGCGTGAGGAACCTGTAGGGTTCCCGATCGGGAGGAAGAAGAGAGACGATTGGAGCGCCGCCGCCGTGCCCGTCCTGCAGCGCCGCCGCCGCGCTCGTTTTGAAGCGCCGCCGCCGCGCCTGTCCAGCAGCACCGCCGCCGCGCTCAGCGTTAACTCGCCGCCGCCGAGCTCGACCTGCAGCATCGCCGACGCGCTCGGTTGGAAGATCCCCTGCTGCGCTTGTCTTGCCGCGCAGCCGCCGTGCTCGTCCTGCAGCATCGCCGCTGCGCTCGGCTTTGCAGCGCCGCCGCCGCGTTCGTCCTGCAGTGCTGCTTGCTGCTCGACCGCCGTCCCCGACACCATCGCCCGTAGGCGCCGCTGCCAGGCTCGCCGCCGCAGTCCCCCGGTCGCGGCCGATCCACCAGGGAGACGTGCCCAGGACGCGGCCGTTCCCCCGCGCCTTCGCCGCCGTTTCCGCCCCGCGCCTGACGACCGTAGCCCGCGATCTGCCTTCCTTTAGCGCCGCATCAGGGAGGCGTTCCCCGTGTCACTGCCGACCTGCTGCGCCTTCGCCGCCTTTTCCGCCCACGCGCCTGCCGATCGTCGTCGCGCCTAGCCTCTCAGCCACTGCCACCGGTTCTGTGGATCTACGCCGAACCCACGGCCTCGCCTCCCCTCCAGCGCGGCCACTTGACCGACTGTCTTTTCCGACGCCGTCGTCCTTGGACTCTGCTTCCAGGCCTGCCGCATCCGTCTGCTGGGAGGAACCGTCGCCGGATCAGAGTATTCCTACCTTTGTTTTCAGGACCTCCCGACGCTGACGAGCCACCGACGACCGGGCCGTGACGTTGCTCGTCGCCTCCTGTCGATCGCTTGCGATCACCGCGTTCTTAGCGTCGGTCGACGAGTCTGTCACTTCGGCCCCCTAAACTCGGGACTCCGAGCGCCACTGCTGAGCGAGAGGCCCCCACTGCCCGGGATTCTCCTCGTCATCTAGTTAGTATTGTGACATCTTCTTGTGCCTTCCTCACGGCGGATAGTTTTTCCCCCTTGCAGGTTGGTGCTGTCCGCGTGCGAGGGTGCTTCGGACCACTGCGATCTCCGGATCACGACGCCATCTTCGATCGAGTATTATCACCTTTCCCAGTGCCGTCCGCGCTCGCTCCACCGCCGGGGGCTAGCTTTCTAGGTACCTCTCGATTGCCTGGGACGGGTTGGGATTGTTTCTTGGTTTCGTTCGAGTTTCCACAGTCGTCGTACGGGTGCGGATCTCCCCGGTCGTGGACTTCCGCCGTAGTTGTTAGTAGTCGATCTAACGGAACGTGGGAAGGTCGATCCATCGGGCATCGCTTGGAGAGCTTCCCGGACGTCACCCTAGGTCAGCTGCCGTTTCTTGTGCTTCTCGTTATTTCGAAAACTCGCATCATTACATTTTCGTGCATCTTAGTCGTTAGTTTGCCCCGTTCCTTGTGTTGTAACACGAGCCGTCGATCCCGGCCTCTGTCGTGTTACATCATATTGGTATCAGAGCCAGGTTGTGCTGACCTTCTGCTTAGCACCTCGGTTGACCTATTTTCATCGCACTCTACATTCCTAGCATCTTTTGAAATTCATAGCATACATATATTTGCATTGTTCACTTACCATTTGCACTAGGATTCTACCCGATTACGTAGTATCTGGCCAGGATGGTTCGCACGCGCGGCCAGTCGCGTGTCGCCGCAGAGGATGAGCAGCAGGACCGGGATCGTGATGTCGATCCCCCTGCCGTGGAATCTCCCCGTGGAGATAGCCACAGTCCTGGGTCCCTCACGATTCCGATGGGGCAGGACGAGTACGGATCCCCTACCAGGACCGGTAGAGGACCCCCTTCGGGTTTAGACACGGCTCCACTAGAGCCGTCCCTAGGTGACATCTCCCCTAGGGCTTATAGAGATAGATCAGTAGACCCAGCTCCGGCTGGGACATCGGAGCCCGAGTGCCGGCGAGCGAAGGCTCCAGTAGTAGGCCCTACACCACCGTCGGTTGCGCCATACGTTCCGCCCCAGCGACGCCAGTCGACTCCGCGGCAGCCGACTGCGCCCCAGCAGCAGCGCCGACAGCAGCAACAGCAGCAGCCGCAACAGCCGAACCAGTCGGGGCCGACGTACCCGCAGCAGCAGCCGTGGTACCCGCAGCAGCCGCCTTACCCGCAGCCGCCGCCATGGTACCAGCAGCAGCCGGCGTATCCACAGCAGCAGCCGTGGTTCCCGCCGCAGCCACCTTACCCGCAGCCACCGCAGTACCCGCCGTGGCAGCAGGCCCCGCAGCAGCAGCCGCCGGTGCCCCATCCACAGCGCGCTCCTCAGCAGCAGCAGCCGCGACAGCAGTATCAGCACCCGCCGCCGCGACCACAGCGGGCACACTGGGGGCAGGCCCGACGTGGATCCGCCCCTCAGCGAGGCCGAGGCCGGAACCACCGATCCCAGGATGCTCGGTTTCCCCAGTACGACGACTACCTTGGTCCACCGGTTGGTTATTATGGCCCCCAGGATGAGTACCAGTACGGGCCACAGGATTATGACTACGGGCCACAGGATGCCCTGGGCGGGGATGATTACTATCATCCACCCGACGATCAGTTCGTCGAGGAGTACGCGGGAGGCGCCCAGCACCCTCAGCGCCACGACGATCGATTCCGAGATCACGGACCATATAGGTCCCCACCTCGACGCCGCGACGACGATTCAGTGGGTGACGCTAGCCGCCGGAAGGAGGACCTTCGCCGCCTGATTCAGAAGAACACTCGCATGGACACACCGGTTTTCGGCGGAAGTCGGGAACCTCGCGATTTTGAGGATTGGGAGCGATCATTAGAGAGTTATTTCCGTTTCTTTGAGATTACAGAGGATGATGTTCGTACGGCCTTCGCGGAGACTCGCCTGGGCAAGGAGGCCCAGATCTTTTGGGTGAACGAGGTCACCGCTGCCCGAGCACGACGAGACCCACCCCTCACGTGGGCCGACATGACGAGCAGATTGCGGAACAAGTATGTTCCGACTCACCACCAGACTCACCTATTGTTGCACTGGCTTGACCTCAAGCAGGGGCGACGGAAGGTACGCGACTATATCACCGAGTTTGAGGAGTGCCGCATGAGGTGCAGGACGGTGGAGAGCCCCGAGCAGCAGGTCGTCTATTTCGTTCGAGGGCTGAAGCCCGAGTTAGGAGCGAAGGTCTTGGAGTTGAACCCGATGACGGTTGACCAGGCCTATCGGATTGTAGAGGATAACGAGTACATCCTTGAGAAGGCGGCCACAATGACTATATCTTCGGCCGCGAGGACTACGACCACGACAGCAGCGCCGCTGAGGACGAGCTCGACTTCCACCGAGTGGCCCCGGAACCCCACCCCGGCCTTGAGGGGCGCCGACACTGCCCCACCAGCACCGGCGACGACCACGCCTACCCCGACGACTTCAGCATCGACCATGGCTTCGACGGCGAGAGCCCCACCTAGGGCCCCGGCCAACATGAGGTGCTTCAAGTGTCAGGGATTTGGTCATCGAGCCTCCGAGTGCGTTTCTCTTTTCTACGTAGATGTTATGGGGAACCAGATCGACTCCCCTGCACAGGATTCAGAGGTGGACGTGTATCAGGGCGATTGCCCCGACGATGAGGATGAGGATAGTCAGGCCTTCACGGGCATCATCGTGATTTCACCCGCTTCTCCCCCACCGAGCGCCACTGCGCCCCACTTGCCGCTGGTCAACATTAGGGTTCGACCAGATCTTGCGGCACCGTCTTCACCCTCCCCCGCGGACACTTGCCCGCCGACGGATGCACCGGCTACTACGGACACTTCGGGACTACCCGACGTCTCACCGGTTCCTCCGGCTACACTGTCAGGTACCCCAGCGACACGTACCTTGGCACCTACTCCATCGGCTACATCTACTTTGCCGACGGATGACGCGACGCCGACCGCTGCCGAGCTTGTGCAGCGTTCCTCAGTTTTCTACATTTACCTGAGGATCGGAGACCGTTCTTGCAAGCTCATCGTGGATAGCGGGAGCTGCATCAACGTCGTCTCCGCAGATTCAGTGGCCAAGCTTGGCCTCACTTTGGTTCCACACCCAGCACCGTACTTCGTGTCTTGGATCGACGCCTCCACCCTTCCGGTGACGCACCAGTGTGCCATCCCGATGAAGGTGAGTACCTACGAGGATACCGTCATCTGTGATGTACTGCCCATGAGGATTGGCAACATCATTTTAGGTCGGCCGTGGTTATTCGATCATGCCGTCAGGCTAGAGGGCCGGCCGAACACTGTTTCATTCATGTTTAGAGGACGACAGCTCCTGTGGTACCCTTCGGTTCGGGCGTCGACCAGAGTTGCCCCCGCCGCCCCGCCGACGGAGGTCATTCCTGCCGGGTCGCCCGGGGCAAGGAGGCCGAAGAAGCCAACCCCAGCGCCGAAGCATCCGATCGTGACGAACGGGTGCATTTTCATGCGTGAGTTGGAGGCCAGCCCAGAGGACACACCTATCTGCTTCGCCCTCACGTTCGACATCCCCTCGGGGAACCCGTTACCGCCATCGGATGCACCCGAGTTGGCCGAGCTGATGACGAAGTTTAGTGATGTTTTTCCCGAGGAGTTGCCCGATGAGCTCCCACCCATGCGTAGCATCCAGCACGCTATAGATCTTATTCCGGGGGCCTCGCTCCCGAACTTGCCTCATTACCGGATGGACCCGGTAAAGTATGAGGAGCTACACGGACGAGTCACGGAGCTCTCGATGAAGGGGCTCATCCCGGGAGAGCATGAGCCCGTGCGCCGTCCCCCGCATTGCTCGCCCCCGAAGAAGGATGGCACGTGGCGTATGTGCTGTGATTCGAGGGCCATCAACAGGATTACCGTGAAGTACCGCTTCCCGATTCCCCGAGTGCAGGACTTGTTTGACCAGATGGCTGGAGCGACTATCTTCTCGAAGATAGACCTCCGGAGCGGATATCATCAGGTTCGTATTCGACCAGGAGACGAGTGGAAGACGGCCTTCAAGATCAAGGATGGCCTGTTCGAGTGGAACGTGATGCCATTTGGGCTGTCGAACGCCCCGAGCACGTTCCAGCGATTGATGAACGAGGTCTTACGCCCGTTCATAGGTAGATTTGTAGTCGTTTATTTCGACGATATCTTAGTGTATAGCAGGTCCCGGACGGACCACCTTCAGCACCTTCGAGATGTTTGCGCCGCGCTGCTCCGGGAGAAGCTCTACGCTCACCCGAAGAAGTGTAGCTTTTTCACAGCGGAGGTTAGCTTCTTAGGGTTCATCTTGTCGGCTCGCGGAGTGGCCGCTGATCCGGCTAAGGTGTCGGCTATTACGACCTGGCCTCCTTTGAGGGACGTTCATGACGTCCGGAGCTTCATTGGGTTAGCGACGTTCTACCGTCGATTTGTGCCCAACTTCAGCGGGGTAGCCGCGCCCATTACGGATCTGATTCGACTCGAGAAGTTTGAGTGGACAAAGGCGGCAGAGAGGGCTTTCGAGGAGCTGAAGCGGCTCATGACCGAGGCCCCCGTCTTACGACTACCGGACTTCGAGAGGGTATTTGAGGTTGCGTGTGATGCCTCTGGAGTAGGCATAGGGGGAGTCCTTAGCCAGGAAGGACACCCGGTAGAGTATTTTAGTGAGAAGCTGGATGATACGAAGCGCAGGTATGATAACTACGATCGTGAGTTTTATGCCCTCGTCCAGTCTTTGAGGCACTGGCGCCATTATCTCCTCCCGAAGGAGTTTGTACTCTATTCCGACCATAGTGCCCTGAGACATCTACATGATCAGAGGAAGGTCAGCGACCGGCACTCAAGGTGGATTGAGTACTTACAGGACTACACGTTCGTCATCCGGCATAAGAAGGGGAAGGACAACGCCGTCGCCGACGCACTGAGTCGCCGGCCGCATGTCCTACATATGATGCAGGTTCGTGTATTAGGGTTCGAGCAGATGGTAGATGCGTATGCTGACTGCCCCGACTTCGGGAAACTTTGCGCCCTAGCCGCAGTGGCCCGAGCCCTGAGTGCGAGATTTCTGCATTTCGAGGGATATCTCTTTCTGGGGAAGAGACTTTGTGTTCCCCGTACGTCGATCCGGGATTTCCTTATCTGGGAGACGCATGCAGGAGGTCTTAGTGGGCACCACGGTGTCAACAAGACCATACAGGCGCTTGAGTACCAGTTCTTTTGGCCGTCTCTGAAAAGAGACGTGGGCAGGATTGTCTCCCGCTGTTTGACTTGTTCTAGGGCAAAGATGACCAAGCAGAACGCTGGTCTCTATTTGCCCCTACCGGTACCGGCCCGCCCATGGGACGACGTCAGTCTCGACTTCGTCCTTGGGTTACCTAGGACGTCGCGTCGACACGACTCCGTTATGGTTGTTGTCGACAGGTTCTCGAAGATGGCTCATTTTGTGCCATGTTCGAAGACCGCCGACGCCTCACGAGTAGCGACCTTGTTCTTTGACGAGATCGTGAGGCTTCATGGCTTGCCCCGCTCTTTAGTTTCCGATAGGGATGTTAGGTTTACGAGCTACTTCTGGAAGACCCTGTGGATCTTGTTGGGCACGAAGCTCAAGTTCTCCTCAGCGTACCACCCACAGACGGACGGTCAGACAGAGGTAGTTAACCGTAGTTTAGGTAGTTTACTTCGTTCTATCATAGGAGATAATGTTAAGACATGGGATCGGGTTCTCCCGAGAGCGGAGTTTGCTTATAACTCCTCGGTGAGCCGCACTACTGGCCGCACTCCTTTTGAGATCGTCTACGGCCAGATACCACGTAGGCCCCTAGACCTCGCACCCGTAGATCCACATACTAGGACGTCAGCCGAGGGCATTTCATTTGCACAAGACATGAGCGACATGCATCACGACATTCATTCTCGCATTGTTTCCCAAAAACGAGAAGTACAAAGCTAACGCTGATGTAGGTCGTCGATCCGTGAGTTTTTCCGAGGGTGAGCTTGTTATGGTTAGATTGCGGCCTGAGAGGAATCTCCCTGGGGTCGCTGCGAAGCTCCATGCTCGCAGTGCCGGGCCCTTTCCTATTGTCCGGGTGATCAACGAGAACGCTTACGTAGTGGGTATTCCATCTGATTGGGGCATGAGTTCCACCTTCAACGTTTGTGATCTCGTACGATACCTACCCATGTCGGATCCTATTAGCGATTTAGAGCCTCACACACCCTCGCACCGGATGAGTGATGTGATTGAGCGACCTTTCCCTTCCCCACCCAGCCTCTTCCCCCACCGAGGCATGAGCGAGTAGAGCTCGTGACCGAGGGAGGTGATTCACGCTGCCGAGGGAAGAGTGGGCCGCAAGTTCCTTGTCCGCCCGGGCAGGACCGACCAGCGACCGAAGATGCATGGATCTCGGAGGAAGACTTGCAGCGACTACGCCCGGAGCTTATCGAGCCCTTGGACGAGATACTCGGCACTAACTCGTCGGAGTCGAGTTCTTCCCACCCGGGAGGATGATGGAGGACCACGCACACGATCAGGCGACAAGCACGTGCCGAGCCGGACGGCGCGCGAGTACTACCGCGCCGGAGCACCCGAGCCGATGCCCAGGACCCCGGTTTCAAGTACACTGCATGACGCGATCCTCCCGGCTTTTTTTCCCCCGTTTCTTTCTTTATTTGTATCATGAGACTGTGTGTGTGTGTGTGGGAGGGTTTTCCCGTGTTTTTTTGGGCCCTCCCTAGTACTCGTTCTAGGCCCTCTAGAGGGGTTTTTAGCCCAGCTTTTGGGGCCAAAAACCCCTCACTTTTTACTGCGGATTGCCCTTAGGGCACTCCGTCTCTCTCTCCTATATAAGGGAGAGAGAAGAGAGTATCGCGATAGACATGTTTTGATGAATGGAATGAACTTTTTTTTTTCAACGGATGTGACGTTTCCATGAGGAAACGCGTGAGGAACCTGTAGGGTTCCCGATCGGGAGGAAGAAAAGAGACGATTGGAGCGCCGCCGCCGTGCCCGTCCTGCAGCGCCGCCGCCGCGCTCGTTTTGAAGCGCCGCCGCCGTGCCTGTCCAGCAGCACCGCCGCCGCGACTCCCTAGCCGTGAGGAACTCCGTAGGGTTCCCCGATCGGGAGGAAGAAGAGAGACGATGGAGCGCGCCGCCGTGCCTCGTCCCCGCAGCGCGCCGCCGCGCTGCTTTTGAAGCGCGCCGCCGCGCCTGTCCAGCAGCACCGCCGCCGCGCCAGCGCTAACTCGCCGCCGCGAGCTCGACTCGCAGCATCGCCGACGCGCTCGGTTGGAAGATCCCCTACTGCGCTTGTCTTGCCGCGCAGCCGCCGTGCTCGTCCTGCAGCATCGCCGCTGCGCTCGGCTTTGCAGCGCCGCCGCCGCGTTCGTCCTGCAGTGCTGCTTGCTGCTCGACCGCCGTCCCCGACACCATCGCCCGTAGGCGCCGCTGCCAGGCTCGCCGCCGCAGTCCCCCGGTCGCGGCCGATCCACCAGGGAGACGTGCCCAGGACGCGGCCGTTCCCCCGCGCCTTCGCCGCCGTTTCCGCCCCGCGCCTGACGACCGTAGCCCGCGATCTGCCTTCCTTTAGCGCCGCATCAGGGAGGCGTTCCCCGTGTCACTGCCGACCTGCTGCGCCTTCGCCGCCTTTTCCGCCCACGCGCCTGCCGATCGTCGTCGCGCCTAGCCTCTCGCCCACTCGCCACCGGCTTCGTGGATCTACGCCGAACCCACGGCCTCGCCTCCCCTGCCAGCGGCCACTTGACCGATCTGTCTTTTCCGACGCCGTCGTCCTTGGACTTCGCTTCGTGCCTCGCCGCATCCGTCTGCTGGGAGGAACCGTCGCCGGATCAGAGTATTCCTACCTTTGTTTTCAGGACCTCCCGACGCTGACGAGCCACCGACGACCGGGCCGTGACGTTGCTCGTCGCCTCCTGTCGATCGCTTGCGATCACCGCGTTCTTAGCGTCGACTGACAGGTCTGTCACTTCGGCCCCTAAACTCGGGACTCCGACGCCACTGCTGAACGAGAGGCCCCACTGCCGGGATTCTCCTCGTCATCTAGTTAGTATTGTGACATCTTCTTGTGCCTTCCTCACGGCGGATAGTTTTTCCCCCTTGCAGGTTGGTGCTGTCCGCGTGCGAGGGTGCTTCGGACCACTGCGATCTCCGGATCACGACGCCATCTTCGATCGAGTATTATCACCTTTCCCAGTGCCGTCCGCGCTCGCTCCACCGCCGGGGGCTAGCTTTCTAGGTACCTCTCGATTGCCTGGGACGGGTTGGGATTGTTTCTTGGTTTCGTTCGAGTTTCCACAGTCGTCGTACGGGTGCGGATCTCCCCGGTCGTGGACTTCCGCCGTAGTTGTTAGTAGTCGATCTAACGGAACGTGGGAAGGTCGATCCATCGGGCATCGCTTGGAGAGCTTCCCGGACGTCACCCTAGGTCAGCTGCCGTTTCTTGTGCTTCTCGTTATTTCGAAAACTCGCATCATTACATTTTCGTGCATCTTAGTCGTTAGTTAGCCCCGTTCCTTGTGTTGTAACACGAGCCGTCGATCCCGGCCTCTGTCGTGTTACATCAATATAATAACAGGGTTAGCACTAAGATGATCAAGAAAAGCATACTTCAACGTCGAAGGTAGCGGTTTTAGCTCGAGTGCCGTCTCGCCAGAGAGAAATGAATCATCATTGCGCTCCTCGAAGCTCCTGTCCTCAATAGCTACCATCTTCTCCTCGATATAACTCGAGATCTCCGTATCCTCGTAGATATCAATGGCGCCTACCTCATTGAACTCGTGTGAAGGATGTCGCATCAACTTGTTGATGCTCACCTTCATCGTGCTATCTCCAACCTGAAAAATAACTTCCCCCTTGCCCCAATCAGTGATCGCTTTCGCGGTAGCTAAAAATGGTCTTCCTAGTATGATGGGAGAGTCGGTGAGGTCCTTCGTGGATTTCATATCCATGAACATAAATTCTACCGGAAAGTAGCAGTTTTTGACCTTAACTATCACATCCTCCACCACGCCGTGAGGTCGTCTCATGGATCCATCCGCTAAGCTCAACTCAATAAATAATGGATGCAACTCGCCTAGTGGACAAATGTCATATACTCCCTTCGGGAGAATATTGACACTAGCCCCCGTGTGGAGGAGAGATCGAGTGAAAGTCCTACCCCCTATCTCACAACTAATCATGGGAGCTCCCGGATCACGTCACTTACAAGGAAGCGTACTCAGCATGATGGAACTAATGGTCTCACTCATATGGATACATTTCGGCTTCCTCGTAGGGGTGCAAAGTTCTTTTAGGAACTTTGCGTAGGATGGAATATGCTGGATGGCATCTACTAAGGGGATGGTGATAGTAACCTGCCTAAAAGCCTCTAATAAGGTGTCATCACTATCACTCGTAGGGACTCTAGGCCGGCTCAAAAGCTGAGGATATGGCACCGGAGGTTTGTAAACCTCGGATTGGGCTTTGCCCTAATCTCCTCATCGGGTGCCTCCTCATCCTCGGAGTCCTCCTCCGGAATAATCGTGGGAGATGGATGATCGTCCCTCTCCTCAAGCGGGTCCTTGCGGCGCTTGTGGTCCGTATGAGGATCCACTAAGACCTTGCCGCTACGTAGGCCAGATATGGTGTGTGCCTCCTCCGATGCACTATCAATGCGAACTTCGTTCACATTATGGGTGCGGCTCGACGATGCTTGACCTACATTCCTGGGATTTGCCAAAGGTTGGGAAGGTAATTGATCAATAAACTCAACACGCTTACCCTTCCTTTGCTCGGTAGAAGCATTAGAGCATTGGGCTTTAGCCCCTTCGACTTGTTTGAGTCGGTCGCTAACCTCATTCAGTTTACTCATCATTTGTGCTAATGCACTCATGACGGGGTCAACTGAAGGTGTCGGAGGTGGGACAGCCTGTGGCGGTGTGAACGCTCGGGGAAAGATGTCGGCCTCGTGTTCCCCATGTGCTGCGGCACAGATCCATAGGGCTGATGATATGACGTGTGCTGCTCGCTCCGCTGTTGCGCATAAGTCGAGTTATGAAAACTAGAATAACCCTGATTCGAGTAGGTCGACCTACCCACCTGGCTCAAACCTAGATATGTAGTAGGGTTTGGCCGAAATGGAAACTTTTCTTGGATTGCCATCACGGGGCAATCCAGCTCTATGTGCTCAAAACTAGAGCAATGTGAACACGGCAAGACATCAACATGTCAAACTGGCGCGAGGCCATCAGAACCCGGTCGGATCTTAAGCGAATCCATGATCAAGTTCTGGGCTTCTGTCAGTTTCTCAATCTTATCTAAAAGCATACCTGTCTCTGCCGCCTTCGCGTCGAACATCCCTCCCTTAGTGGGAGCACTCCGTCCTCCAAAGGATTTAGCCGCATGATGGTAGCTATTCTCCGCCACCAACTCGATCAACTTGAGGGCTTCATCCTTGTACTTGCTCATGAATGTGCCTCCACTAGCGGCGTCGAGCAAGTACCTGTCAGGTGCACCTAAACCATCATAAGAAATCTGAGTAATTTCATGTTTAGGTATACCATGATACTGACACTGTCTCAAAAGATCTCTAAGTCTGTCCCAAACCTCATAAAAAACCTCACCCGGCCCTTGCGAGAAATCGCGTATGGCGCGTCTCATGGCACTAGTCTTACCTACCGAGTAGTACTTATGCAAAAATGCATCTTCCATATCTCTCCATGAATCAAACTCGTGGCCCAAGGTGAAGAACCACTCCTTTGCCCTTTCCTTAAGCGTAAAGGGGAAGAAGCGCATCTTGGCTGTCTCGGAGGGGACATTGTGGAATTGGTTGAATTCGCACACCTGGCTGAACTCGTCCACATGTCGATACGGGTCCTCCGATGGTAGTACATGAAAAGTGGGCAAAAGGCCAAGAATATGTGAGTCAATTTTAAAATTCGCATCTCGTTGAAGAGGCGCATTGACTCGCGTAGTCTGCATTTGGATGACCGGTCTTGCGTAATCACTAAGACGTCGTCTCACTATCTCGGTAGGAAGAGGGACGTTTATCAGCTCTCCTCGCCCTAGTGTGGCGATGACTGGAAGGGACTCACTAGAGGCCTCTGATGGAGCTCTAGATGAGGCAAATAAATCATCATACAAGGGATTATTCCTTGTATGCCTCATGGGTCGCTGGCCATGTCGTCCTCCTTGGTTCCTATGATTCCTATTCATCTCTAAAGCCAAAAGATCACAAAACAGCAAGTATATGTATGTAGGAAAGTCAGAAAAGGGTGAGACGAAAAAGGATGATGTCCAAATGAAAAATGCTTCACCTAATCCACCAAAAAGGTAGATTGAGCTACACACTATCAAAAATCACACCAATGAAGATAATAATAATAATAAGTCACTGATAACAGAGGATAAATCTCAGATATATCAATATCGATATCTCAAATATGTGAAAAACACAAAATAGACTACCAAATTTGCACCAAAACTGTCAAACAATGGCCAAAATTAGGTAATCCTACCTCGCTATACCTTTTCCACCACTTTTAGGGTATGATAAATTCTCTGCAGGTCAGTAAACAACATAAGACATAAACCTAAATATAACCACAAAATCAAGCAATCAAATCAATAACGCATGCTCCCCGGCAGCGGCGCCATTTTGACGAAGCATTTTCGGGCGTCGTTAAAACACAAAATTTATAAAACCAAACTTACAAAGATAAGATATAAAATCAAGTAATGTGTAAGTATCGAGTCGATCCACAGAGAGCAGGGTTGACTTTAATTGCAAAGTTGACTTGGTGAAACTTAGGTTTAAAAAGGGTTTTAAATAAGTAAAAATAAGAAGTAATGAGTGTAAATGATATAAATAATCTAAATAAGAAGTTTTAAGAATTTAATTCTAGGGTTTGACAGAGAAAAGTCAAAACTCAAAGTCAAAGCGTCGACTTTGACCAATAGTAGGTGTTCTATAAAATCGCAGAATCAAGCAGAGTCAGAAGATTACGAAAAGCTATATATATAGAAACTAGAAAGAAAATTGAATTTATTGATATATAGTACGTGATTTTTCGGATAAGAAATGGATTTACTATCAATTATTGAAAATCAAATATCAGAAAATCCCCGAAAATGAACACCTCGAGGAAATCTTCAAATTGGCTGGTCAAATGAAATCCAAATCTTGAAATTTAAATGTCAATGGAAAGCTAAGAACCAGAGGAATCTAACAAGATCAAAAATTATCAAATTCTGATTTGTAAATTAAAAGTAATTGACCCTAATAGTCAACATTTGACTTCTGATGAAAGATGAATAGTCCTCGGTCAAACATCAATTTGGAGGGTCAAATGAACTCAAAGATCAATGAGTTTTCTATCCACCGAAAGCAGATGAAAACAGGAATCCAAGGAAACCAAAAGCAAGTGATTTGGAATTGTAATCAGAGAGATATCCTATTTTCAAAATCAACAATTTTTCAGACTCGAATTTGGGGAAAATGAAGAACAGTAAGAACTAATTTTCAAAATTAAACTTCTAAATCTGGTAAAAACTCAAATTACCTCCTGATAATTGATCGAATCTCCCTACTTACCCGATTTCCGCAAGAATGGGGCTTAAAATCTCGTGGATTGAAGCGAATTTGCTCCGATTCTTCCTCGTGGATGTTCGGAATTCAAGGGAAAAATTCGATGAAATCAAGGAGAAATTCGTGTTCCATCCTGCTCTAATTGCTTCGCAATCGAGTCTAAACGCGGGGGAATCACGATGAAGTAGAGATCTTTCTCAAAATTCCTTTAATTCACTTCACGAATCGATCATAAGTTGAGAAATAAGAAGGGATTTGAAAAATCGATCGCGATCGTCTACATGCTTTTAAAGAGGATTTTGGCCCAAAAATCCTGGGCAATTGATGCAATCGTGGGAGCAGATGGGAGGCATCGTGGGGGCGACTCCCTTGGGCGGCTTCGTGGCTCTCGAATTGGCCATGAATTCCGCTTCAATTTTCGCTTCAAAAGAAGCCACGATCGTGCTTGATCGTGGTCACAATCAAGCGGCGATCGGTCCACGATCGCGAGGCGATCGGGCCTCGATCATGGGCTTTTCTCTTGCCGGCTTCAGTTGGAATCGTGCGTCGAGATAGTGGCATTGAATCCACGACGAAAGATCCACGATCGCGGTTCGATCGTGCCGCAATCGTGGTTCGATCGGACCGCGATCGTGGAGTTCTTCCGCGAATCTTCCCCGCCGTCCGATGGAGCTTCAGGTGAGTGGATGATCGCGATCACCCGATCCAGTGTGCCACGATTGTGAGGTGGGTCCACTGCTCGATGGCGATCCACCGTCCAATGAAGATCCTCTGATGAAGATCTCCAGCGTTACCGCCCCCAGTTCCTAACCAGGGCCCACTAACTTGTGGGCCCTTCAATCGCTAGCCTCTCTCGCCACGTGGCGCCCTCATGGGCGTCCACGTGGACCGCGTGGACATGCTTGGCCTCCTGCCACATGTTCGTGCCCTGTGCGCCTCCTGCGCCACGCGTGGGCCACCCACGGCCCTGCCACGTGGCCTTAGTGCCACGTCGCAGCCGCACAGTGGTCTTGCGCGCCACGTCAGCATCGCGCGTGCCACATCAGCATCGCACGCGCCACGTCTGCATCGGGTCTGTGGAAATAAAAAAATACCTTTTTCGCGATTTTAAATAAGAAAAACTTAATGAAAATTAATTTAAAAAATCAAATTAAAATTCGAAAAGAACATAAACTTTAGAAATTCATAACTTTAAATACACAACTCCTTTTTAATCCAAATTTTCTCCATTGGATCACAAATTCTTTTCTTTTTAATATTATGCCACAAAAGAATATAATTAAAAAGAAGAACATAGGATGAATTAAAAAGAACCTAAAAGCATTCATTGATATCTCTCTCTTTTAATCATCCAATACATTCCTTCTTAAAATTAACCTCTAAAAAGCATTTACCAAAGTCAAGATATAGCAGGGAAAGTATATACTTCATATCAGTTGAATCTTTCAAGAAGATTCATCATCAAAGCATATAATTATCCCTAATTTATGCATAAATATGTACTTTAGTGTAATGGCATACCAATGGAGAAAATTCTTAAAAAGTATGATAACATGCATCATATTCCCATAAAATAAGCATAAATATGAGTTAATTAGGATAAGAAATTAAGTTATAAATGAATGTTATCATTGCCAAACTTGAATCCATCAAAATCCTAATAGCCATTGCTCCATAGGAAAATTGGGAAATTCATCATTTAGATGTAAAAACTGATTTTTTAAATGGAGAGATAAAAATAGACATTTACATCACCCAACTTGAAGGCTTCTTGATTAGTGGAAAAGAGGATCATATAGTGAAATTGCTAAAGGCCTTACATGGCTCGAAACAAGCTCCAAGAGCTTGGAACTCGAAATTAAATAAAGTGTTAATAAAGATGGGATTTGTGAGAAGTAAAAATGATTATGCAGTGTATTATGAGACAAGAGTGGAAGGAAGACTCATAATTGGAGTGTATGTCAAAGACATAATCATCATGGGATCAAACTCCCACAAAATCATCAAGTTCAAAGAAGCTAAGAAGAAAGTTTTGGAAATAACCAATTTGGGTGTATTGAGTTCCTCTTTGGGAATTGAAATAGAGCATGGTCGAAGGTCATACATTGAAAACATTTTGAACATGTTCAAAATGAGTGATTGCAGTTCAGTAAAAACACCCATGGAATTTTGGTTGAAATTGGTGAACGATGGAAGAGGAGAAACAAAAAAATCCTTCAATATTCAGAAGTCTCATTGGTAGTCTCAAGTATTTAGTGCATACACAATCAGACATAACATATAGTGTGAGTTATTTGCGCAGATTCATGCACAAACCGACTTCTGAACACATGAATGCAGCAAAGAGAGTTTTAAGATACATCAAAGGTACATCCTCGTTTGGTTTGAGATATGAGAGAGGAAAAAATGTTATAAAATTCATGGTTATAGTGACAGTCATTTCCCAAGAGATATTGATGATTGGAAGAGTACAATCAGTCAAATTTTCTTCTTAGGGAATTCTCTCATCACGTGGAATACAGTGAAGCAAAATGTGGTTGCTCTGTCATCATGAAAGGCAGAATAAATTGAAGCCTCAGCTGCAACTTCTCAAGGCATGTTGGTCATCCAATTCGTTAAAGAAATACTAAATATTCAGGTAAAATCATTTAAGTCATATGTTGACAACAAATCGGCCATCGTCTTGAACAAGAATCCTGGTCAACATAGTCACAATAAACACATTGAGACAAAATATCATTTTATCCATCATTGTATTGATAAAGGCTATGTGAACATTGAGTATGTGAATACAAGATCACAATTGGCAGATTCATTTACAAAATTGCTTGGACAGATCAAATTTGAAGAGATTTGTTAGAAATTAGGTGTCACAACGATGAGTAGCAGCTTGGCTCAAGGGAGAGTTTGAGAGAATGTGATTCAGCCGTCCATTTCAAGATAAACAGAGGAAGAAAATTCACCAATTATATAAGAGAAGACTTAATCTCAGCCATCTACATCGAGGAATTATAATGGCGATGCACACGCCACGTGGACAAACCGTTGCAACAGTTTATGTTTCTTGTCCTTTATAAATAAGTGTTTGATGTAATGCTAGTGAGAGAGTCTGATAATACGAGTGTTTGCAAGTGATCTTGAATTTTAGTGTGAAAGTGAAGTCATATATTTTTTGAATCGTTAAATCCCCTCTCAATATGTATCTGAATCAATCCCAATTTAGCTTATAGTTCATAGTCTAGGGACACGATGATTTTTTCATCAAAAATCTCAACTGTATAGCATTCATCTTTGGGGTAAGAATCCTTGGAATAGAAATGAATCAATGGCTGAAGGAAGTGCAGCCTCCAGTTCAAAGTTTGGATGCACACGCCGGCGGTTGATCCTGTAACTCTTAGTTCAGATTTCCTAATCGAGTTCTCACAATCGAACTTGTGACATTTATTACTATCTACCGTGCAGTATGAATGTTTAAAGAAATGCCCGTGTTCTTTAGAAGCTGAAATAGAAAAATAATTTCCACAATTTTAAAGATCTTAGCTCGAAATTTTACTTCAGCTGTGGAATGGTCTTTGAAAAGATATTTTACATATGGATTGCCATACACATGCATGCACACAGACGGACGCACACACACGCACACACGCATACTCGCAAACATATATTAATTTTTATTGACTGGAATTCTTAACACTTTTTTTGGGGGAAGATTTTAAAAATTTGTATAAATGAAAAAAATAACATTATTGATGCAAACAATATCTCATAAGCTTAGCTGACATCAAGGGATTTTAAATTTGAATTTCATGATTTTGATAATTATTGCGCAAAAAAATAAGCTTTGTGATAAGGTGTCATTCTTCAAATATTACTATCATTTTTTATACAATTTTATGTATTTTTTCCATGTTTGTTGAAAATTTTTCCATTCATTGTGTTTAAGCACTTATTTGCCCATGTGTGAGCTTGACCTTTTGCACGTCAAACAACTTTGAACAAAGCTAATCATGGAGTTTGCATTATTTCAAGTCTTTAGTGAAGAAAATCTGAAGGAAAGCCAATGGTCAAGCTGTGCATTTTAAAACCAATGTGTCATATTTTGCAATAGTTTACTCTCTACTTTTTCATATTTTAATTTATTGATTGAACTATTGACCCAATGGTTTATTTAATGAAAGTAAAATAGACTAGAAATTTTTTTGCATAAAATAGACATTTTAATTGTTAGATGTAAATGTTTGAAGTGTACTAGAAGCCTAGGACTGAGTTTAGATTTTAAAAAAATTTCCAAACTTTGACCCTTTATTTGCTCAAGTATTGATTTTTTAGGCCAACTAGTATAAAAGTGAAACCAAAGAATGTTAATTTTGTGTCAATAATATATGGAATCACTCCATCTAAGCAATGTGGCTTAGGGTGACCTAAGTAATGCCTACGCAATAGTCTTGGAGGCTCGTTTGTGGTGTAGGCCTTGAGATGTTGGGTAATATGTCCATGGTGCACAAACAACACCACACACTGGCCTAAGTGGGCTAGGAGGCTTGTAAGTTGAGATGGTTTTGGATTAAATTCAAAGTGAAACTAGTGAAATTAAAAGGCTTGATTTTCACAGTTGTTTTTTTGTATGTGATATAATTTAGAGGGATACTATTCACATAACGTGATACATCTAATTACTTAAGCCCTGGGGGCAGTGATGTGATTGGTTGAGATTAGGAAAATGACAAAAGTGACGAAGAATCCTCAAATGGAATACAATTTCATGGATCATACTCTCTCTTGTTCACCTCTCTTGTTGGCACCACTACATGTTAGCATCCAGCCCAGCTTGCAAGGTGCTTCAAAGCCCCCTCACATAAGCAACATGGCCTCAAATGAATAGTGGAGATCAAATCTATAGCCCATGACCATAACCACCCTTTAAGGAGGGAGAGAGTCCCTCCTAAGGAGATGGGCCCCTCAACCACCTCCTAAGGGAGTGAATTGACTACTCTCTAAGAGGTGATAATCATACCACTTCCCTAAAGAGGTGGGCTCACCTCTCTCTCCTCCTATAAATATGTATTCTTCCTAAGAAATATTAAAGCTATACATTGATTAATAATAAATAAAATAGAAGAAATTTGACCTCTTGACTAACCTTCCTAAGAATGCCATTGACTACCTTTCACTTGTCAAGAATCACTTTGACTATCATTGACTTCCAAGAGAAATAGAGCGACTAGTCTCTTAAAAAGGTGGAATGGATTAACCTCTTATTATTTGTGCACTGATTAACCTCTTACAAAAGTGGAAAGGTTTGACCAATCTCATAAAGATATGAAAAGGTTTGACCAACCTCCTAAAAAGGTTAAAAGGCTTGACCATCCCCCTAAAAAAGGTGGAAAGGTTTGGCTAACCTCCTAAAAAGATGGAAAAGGTTGACCAACCTCCTAAAAAGATCGAGTATCCATTTTCTTCTTATTTTTCTAAATAGTTTGCATCCATGCTCTTATCAAACTTTACCAAAGTTCTTGTATCCTCAAAACTCATATAAATATGATAATTTAACCATTTGACTTCCAAGAAGTCAAGTTGGGTTAGTCTCATGATATATCAAAATATAAGAAATGATGCATGATAGAACTTAGTTATATTTTCACCATATTCAATCATATAGAAATAAATATTATCAATGTTATAGTCTTTATCAATAAAACAATAAAAATGAATCATGAATGTGACTTATATTTTAGAGTTATCATGGACGCAGGAACATAGGTACCAAGGTAGTAAAACATGGAAACAAATTATACTGAGAGAGAGAGAGAAAATCTCTACTATTTAAGGAGCTAAGTTAACTCATGAAGGGTCAAAAGTGGTAAAATCAGATTTTGAAAATTATAATATGATCATCCTATTTTTCTAGGATGATACACATTTAGGAGCTAATTTGAATAAATTGTCAACAAAACTTGGCCCAATCTCCTTTTAAATAAGAATTAATCCTATTTAAAATAAAAAACCCTTGCTTCTCTTCATTATTTCCAAATTAAAAGGAAATAAATTTAGATGATTAAATTCATTATCTAATGAAAAAGTTTCAAGAAAAAAGGGTTTGTATTTTGGGAGATGTCGTTTTATAATGTTTAGAGACTTTTTGGAATTTATTTATGTTATATAAGGTTCTTAATATCAATGATTGCGGAAAAGCCACCTAAATGCAACAATGCGCCCCATCGCATGTGTGGCTCCTACGTGCAGTGTTAAAAGCTCTACCACTCGAGGTGCATGTGAGGTCTAGTGGCTTGCATGGCACGCCTATGTGGTGCCATGCAAACGCAATGAAAATCATAGTGATATTGTATGCACAATGCGAATTTTCAAAAACAAAGATGGTCCCTCTTTATGTAAGTAATTTCTTGAGAAAAGTTTCAATGTGGGACTAATGACTTCATTTTGGGCAGGACACAAGGCAAATTAGGGGTTCTCGAATTAGCACTACCAATTAGAGCCATCTTATCTATGGATTGGTCCACAAGATCAGGCTAAAAAGAGGAGATGCCATCACTCCCCTTTATGCTCTCTCAAGTGCCCAGCTGCAATTTGATGGCCACTGAGAGATTGGTGATTTCTTCATTAGAAGTTGATGGTGACACTGGTTGCCTTCCTAATGTGTATAGTTCCATCAATGCAGTTGGATGACCAATATTACATCAGCTCTCAGAAAGGTAAAAATTGCAGCTCTTGTGGCCAATAACAACATACCACATGGCAATTCAATGGCCAAAAAGTGTTTTGAGATCAAATTTTATAGGTAGATTTGTATTTTCACCCTCTATCCATCCACATCATTTGATCAAGAAATTGAGTACAAAAAATTTGTGTTTTTCAAGATTGATGATTTTACCTTTGATGCCCTCAAACCCTTAGAGTTTCCATATTTAAACCCTTGATCCCCACCATGGATAGTGTAAACCCTTTTTTCCATTTTCAGATCTTAGCTGTATGGCATTTTATGATGACAATCTTTTACATCAATTGTTCCATCATAATATCTCTCTACCACCATTCATCTTCCTTATCTTTCATCTCTTCATATCGCTCATTAGAAAAGATATAATAAACACACACACACACACACACACAAAAATTTATATGTTTGATCTATAAATTCTACAAATTTCTTAAACACATTTGTCTCCATAGCCTCACTAGATCACCTTCCTTGAACACTATGCATGTGTTTGTTTCGTTAGTATCTAATCTTATAACCTAGGAACTTTGAGGTTTTGAATCTTACTTTTAAATCCAAGGCTGAGGGAGGAAATATAATATTTTTGCATGAAATTGATTCACAACGATGACTAAAAACACCCCAAAGTTGACACCATCAATTCTTTTGCGATCCATGGACATTCTAGAATTATTTTACCCCGTGGAAGGACAATCCAAGAAGTATAAGACAATATTATTGAAGATTTGATAATACTATATTTAGCACATATAAATAGACAATAAGATAATACTATATTTAGCTCATATAAGTATACAATAAGATAATACTAGGTTTAGCTCATATAAATAGACAATAAGATAGTACTATATTTAGCTCATATAAGTATACAATAAGATAATACTATATTTAGCTCATATATATGTAGCTTCTTCTAATTCTTTTATAAATTCATTGATTATCCACTCAAATCCTCATGTTGCTCATACAACAAATTTTTTTACACTAGGTATGGTATCCAAACCCTTTGCGCTCGTCAGAGAAGGAGACAATCCCCCAATAGTCACTCCTCACCTTGTTATTCCCCCACTAGAAATTACTAATTGGCCAAGTCATTGAGATAAAAGTTCCAAACATGAGCTATCAATATGACCCACTGACGAAACGATTTATGCGGTCGTTGAAAACACACAATCATCGGTCAAATAAAATTTATAATTCTGAACTCACAATAACAAGTATATGAAATCAAGTATAGTGCAAAGATCGGGTATATTTGATGAATCTAGACCATATGGTCGTTGAAAATACATGGTCAAGAGTCAAAATAATATCCAAACTCACCAATTTTATGATTAAATCACGAATTGAGGGGTATAATGGTAAATAAGGGTCGAATCCATAAGGAATTAGGGGAATGTTGGAAGATCTCTTTGAATTTGATCAAATCGGACGATAAAATGGTGACAGAAATTAGGCAATTTGATCTTTTAAGAAAGAAGACTCAAAGAGGAATCCACGGAATCAAAAATCACTAAATTTAGATTTGATAGAGAGGTGAAATTTATGAAAATAAAAATCATTAAAAACCGAATTAAAGAATGAAATTCACTCAAATTATGATTCTAAAATGAAATCTAAAGCGATACGAAGATAGATTAAAATGAAACACGATCCCGAAGCCACAATTGTGCTTGAATTGATCCGATTATTTTTCAGAATCAAGGCTATTGATCAAAATTTGGAAAAACGCGATCCTGGAGTTCAAGCGTCAATTTCTTCCTCGTCGATCATCAAAACCTCACTCTCAAGCACTTTGTGAATGCGAAAATGAGTCTAGAAGCGATTGAGAGCAAGAGATTCAAGATATTTGGTGTCTAAAGAGTTAGATTAAGTTGAATTTCCCTCGAATGCTTTAAATTGTTGAAGTACATATCAATTTGTAGGCTAATTTGGGCGTAACCGCCCGATCGTTTATTCATCTTTGATCAACAGCTCTGATGAAACGCATCGGATGCAAATCATTACGATTAAGTCATGGCCTTTGGATCACAGATGGACCGCCGAGATGATGCCACGTCAAGTGCGTTATAAAACCGCATCAACCACTCGCCATTGGATCACAATCGGACGTTTGAAATGTGTTTCCGTCCATTGTAATCTTAACCGTTATAACTCCTTTGATCAACGGCTGAGATTAAATCATTTAGAAAATGATTCACCGATGAATTCGATTGCATCACGTACCCCCGCCTTAAGTGACCATCAACGGTCACGATTCTTTGCGCAATCAGACGCTCTGCATGCTGCCACGTCACCTCCCGCTTTGACCGTTTGATCGCGACGTGATTAGACGCTCCAGATTGTGCCACGTTACCGCACACTTATTAATATCCGAAAAATTGATTTTTAATTCCGGAAAATCTTGAAAAATTTATTAAAAATTCAGAAACGTGCAGAAAAAATCTGGAAAAATTCCTAAAAATTAGAAAATTCATAACTTTTAAAATATAACTCCAAATTAATTCAAATTTGTTTCATTTGATCTCTAATGATTTAACTTTAAAGACTACGTATAATCTCTAGTAAAGATGGGTTATAAAATTATTTATTTTTAATTCATCATAATTAACCCTAAATTAATCTATTTTGATATTATAATGATTTGTAGATAAACACTCATAAATATGATAACAAGCATATGAATGGAATCTTTTATTCCTTAATATGCATACATAATCATATATCATCATGTTTAGTTAGCATGTTATCACTATCCACAGAGAACATGATAGACTTTGATCGAAGAGTTGTCTTGGTCAACTTAGGTTAAATTAGGGATTTTAAGAAATGGAGGTGATGTATAATTAATTGAAATGATATGAATATATCAGAGAATATATTTTAAGAAATTTAGAAATAATTTGACGAAGAAAAGTCAAAAGTCAAGGTCAAAGCATTGACTTTGACCAGACATTGACTTTATGTAAAATCAGAGAAGAAAAAGAGGGCAAAATATTACGAAACTTATATATTCAGAAACTAGAGGGAAAATAGAAAATTCTGATATATAATTTATGATTTTTAGAGAATAATTGGGTTTATTATGATTTATTGAAAATTGAAGATTAGAAAATCTTGAAATGAACACTTTTATGAAAATCATCAAGTTGACTAACCAAATGATATCCAAATTAAGAAATTCACATATTAATAGAAATCTAACGATCAGAGGATTCCAATGAGACCAAAATTGTCAAATTTCACCTTATATTGTAAGAGTAATTGCATGCGCAAGTCAACACCCAAATTCGAATTGAAAATGAACAGTCGATGGTCAATTATCAAATTGAACGGTTAAACGGTGATAAAATTTTATGAATTAGATATTACGGAAAGCTGATGAAGCAAGGAATTTAATGAAACCAAAATCGAATCACTCGGAATTAAGATCAGGGAGAAATCTTTGTTTTAAAATGAGCAAAAATCAGCACCCAAATTTGGGTGAAACGATGGAAATTTTGATTTCTAAACTGAAATTAACTATCTAAATCTAATCTAAACTACATAAGTTGCAAGGGATATGATGGAGAATTATTCCAAAACATGAACACAATGGTTCTATGTGAACCTAGTTATAACTTAAGGAAGAGATCTCATCATCAACAACAACAAAATACTATCCTCCTCCTTATTCATCAATTTGAGAAATTAACCATTCATTAGATGAATGAAGAAAGCCTCTTTAAATAATTGAGAGAGTGTAGATCTTAAAGGGAATTATCTTCCCTCCTCCTCCTATTTTACGCTGATCTAAAGATTGATTTGGTCAAAAGAAATTTAACCCTTATCCTTAGATAATTAGAATCCCTTGAATGGACCAAGTCAACCACCTTCTACCTTGATATAGGTTCCTTATTTTCCAAACCATATCTACTATATCATAGGCACCTTGTATAGTTATGAATATTGATCTCAAGAAACATCAATAGGAACATACTTGTTGTCTCATTCCTTCTCCCTTTGAATACCACCCATAGTTAGTAGTAAAGAGGAGATCTATTCTTTATGAAAGTACAATATCTTCTGAGATCAAAGCCTTTATGAAGATAATCAGCAGGAAGAGAACCAATGTTAAGTAAGACAGGGATTAAGATTATCCTTCCAATCATCTACGAGCTCCAAGATCATCTCAAGTACATAAGGAAACCTCTTAAGGAAGAATTTCAAGCTCTACGATTGAAAGAAGAAGCTGAAATGTGACCCTATTATCATCATGAGAACACTGAAGACATATAAAGCCATTTATGAAGAGTATAAAGAACACTTCAAGCAAAGATGACTATCTCCCACGAAATCAATTTCCCCTACGACTGAGTAGACAGTGGAATCTTGGTTAGATTATTTTAATCGACCACAAAAGAGACTCGGCCTTATATCTACTGAACAAGGTTACTCGGAGAAGAACTCCGCGCTGCTGAAGATCACAGTCACGATGCCAAACCCACCGAATTTGAGCAAAGAAAGCTCCAACATCATGCACTGGCACGAGGATTCCCCGCATTGGCAAGACCTTCTCACTTTATCTTGAGATACAAAGTTTCTGGCGGCGAGCCCAACTACAACAATAAATAAAATGCTCCCTCGATGGACGAGTTGACAACAGAAGTTCTGAGCAATAGTAACTTCCACCGGCAATGAGTAAAGCAAGAAGACGATGACCTTCAAGCCCTACACGGCGTCAACGCCCGCTTTCTTTCTCGCATCCTACGCCGTCTACGACAATTAAAAACCGCAGTATAAGTGGCTGGAGGCAGAGCTCCTAGAGTAATTCACAGCATGACCCGTGGCTTATCATGCTTACACACTCTCCGTATACAAAGTTGATCCCGCCTTCGCCGGCCACGTCCCCGCCTACAAAAGTTCCCACCAGGTTTCTAATCTCACGTACAACATCACCAAATCTAACCGGTCCCACAGGAATTCTAACTCTCCTTCACTCACCCGACTGGCCCGCTCGACGTCAATAGACTGAACCACCATCACGTGAACACAAAAGAAGACGATACTCGTCAAGATTTGAAGACAAGGATAGAAGTCGAATCAGCGTCTGTTGGAACCTCATCACCAAACGCGTTCGGGTCGCCTGCTACCTTCTATTACTGCCGCGACCTTAAGGAATTTTCCGTGAAAGTCAAGATTCACGAGCAGAGGTTTCACGACTATGAACCATTAAATAAAGGTCGTCCGCGTCACTCACTGATCACATCAAGGAAATTCAAGCGCCGGAAGATCAAACCCAGCTCGTCACCCCAGTATTCGCGAAACGAAGTCTTGACCTTCACGACAATAATCCGAGACTCCCGGAAAGACTCTCGGCGATATCTCGAAGACACTCTCGGCGATTACTCTGCGGCTGACAGTCTTGCCAATATTGAAAGAAAGAGAAGACAAAAGACTGTATCGAAGAGAATGCATAACCGCCGCAATTGCTCCTCTCTCCCGAGGCGCCTCTTCGTCCCAACCTCTTTATCTTTCTCTTCTCTATAAAAGAAGCAAATTGTAAAGGAAAACACAGTTGTTTATTGAATGAAACTTTTCCTGTTGGACATTTTATGTGTTCTTGTTCTTCCCGTAATTCCTCCGAAACCTCTCTCCGAGAGTTCTATCTCCCTTTCCCTTTCTCCCTCCCTTTCTGTCATCTTTCAACCACTTCAAGTCCACCGCATTATGAGGATTAATCTGGATCGTTTGGCGTAATCCGAAGCTTCGTCATCACCGTCCTCTCAGGTATTCATTCTCTCCATCGTACTGAGATAAATAATTCTTTCTCAGATCGTAAGTCCAGCGTTAGATTGTTCTATTTATTCTCTCTCTATAAATATTATCCTATCATCTACTAATTTTCTCCATCTTCTTTATATCTCTCTCGCTATCCACCTTCTTCACACCGTCACATCTTCCTATTTGCTAAATCTGTTTAATTACTATCAGAAAGTGTCCTATATTCACTATTATATTATCTATTATAACCTCTATTCTATAACTTCTATTCTATACTCTATATTTTACACTCCCTATTCTCCTATCATCTATTTATCTTATCCACACATCTCTACTCATTTATCATTTATCTCAAAGTGATATCATTCATAGGTCCTCTCTAAAATTGTAGGATTTAATTAGAGATTAAAATACTATTCTCATATACATTTAACTTAATCTTATTCTCATCATCCCCATCTCATCCATACTCATCTTATCTTAATCATCATTTCTCTAAAATATCCTACATCAGGATACGATCGAATCATACTACTAACCCGATTGAAATGAAGATTTGGCTTCAATTCGCGTTGATTGAAGAGTATTTCCTTGATTTCTTCTTTGGCATGCATTCCGCATTCAAGGGGAGAGTCCGATTGATTCTTGGAATGATTCATGATCAATCCTGCCTCAATATGATCGCAATTGAGTCTAGAACACAAGGGGATCACGAAGAACTTAAGATTTTGCTCTAAAATTGCTTCATTGCTTTCGATTCAATCAAAAGTTATGTTTAAAAGGAGAAGAACATTGTTTTATAGAAAATTTCAAGCGAAAAACACGGGCCGTCCGATTCGGTGAAGGAGATTAGACGGGTGAGATTGCGCGATTTTGATGGGGCACAATCCCACATCTCCTGATGTTTTTCGCCTGTCTGATCTTGATCGGAACGTCCATTTGAAGCCACATGTCGCTCCATTAGTCATTGAATATGCAATTAAATCGCGACCCTAGGATCTTAGTTAAATCGTGATTTAAGCAAAGTGTATTGATGATGATCGGGTGGACCGGAATGCACGCGATTAACGCTCCTCACTTGACGCGATCGATCCGACGCGCCATGCTCTGCCATGTGTCCTGCGAAGAAAGAAAATAAGATTGTCCCACACGGATGAAGTTAAAGGGAAATGACGGGTATATAAGGTGGAAGCCCCTTAAGTATTTGTGTCGCCCGATTGGGCATAGTACGTCCCAATCCTCTAACCTAGGCCCACTAACCCGTGGGCCCATCATCTGCCAGCCCAATCACCATCGCGCCATGTAGGCGCCCACGTAGGCATCTACTTGGCCTAGTGTGGCGCGGCCACGTGTTCGCCTTGTGCCAAGTCAGCTCCGTGGGTCTCACGCGATTAAATAACCCCTTTTTTTTTGCTATTTTCTAATGCAATAAATATGAAAAAAATACCTGAAACATCAAAATTAAATCCACAAATTTTTTTAAAAAATTAAGAAATTCATAGGTTCATTTATATAACTCCGTTTTAACTCAAATTTTTTCCATTGGATCACAAATTTCTTCATATTTATTATCATTCCACCTAAAAATATAAATTCAAAGAAGAATAAATGATGAATTAAAAAATACAATTAAGTGAACCCTATCATCTTCTTCTTCTTTTACTCATCTTCACCAAAGACAAAATAAAATCACTAAAAGATGGTTAATTTTGATTTTTTTGATCTTATAAAAGGTCATAAATCATTAAAGCACATAATTAACCCTAAATTATGCAAAAATATGAACTTTAGCAAAATGGCATATCAATGGAGAAAAATCATATAACTATGATGCCATGCATCATAATTACATAAAATAAGCGTGCATATGAGTTAAATAAGAAAATAATTTATGTTAAATGTGCATGTTATCACCCACTCACGCTTTTGGTTAGTGACCTCACTTTATCACTACCCTTCGATATGCCGCCACTTGCTCTGATTCCCATGGGTTGACTCCTAGAGCTCTACACACTGATCTCTACTATCCTTAGAGTCAATCTTCCTCTATGAAGTCTTTAAGCCTCGTGACCAATTTATGCACTCTCCAAGTAGGTCACTCATCCCCAACCCATGTGATCTTGCAAGGTGAAGAACAAATATGCCTCAATTTGACTTTCTAGTCAACTCCGTAGACTCGTCTCGTCTCGTTAGGATTCCTTAGGAATCTTCCTGGTGGCGTACGACCCCCGTCGCCACCAAGGCATGACACTACGGCGCCGGAGGAGCCGACACCCACGCGCGTCCAGCCCCCTCGACAGGCGAAGACGAAGGATGCCGACTTTCACTACACTAAGTGAGGACTTCATCTCGCCACCACAGACTTCATGAGGCTCGCGCGCGCGGGGATTTATCGTTCGACCCTTTCCTTTATTTCGCACTTTTGTAGCCCGCACGTGTTTAAGCGGGCCTTTGCATATCTTCTTCTCTCTCTTTTAGGCCTTGGGGGTGGGTTCCCTTCGTTTCGTGACCCTAGCCTAAGGCCCTTTCCCTTTGTGAACCTTATTTCCTTTCTATGAGCATGGGTGTGGGTTGTGGGCATCAAGTGGGCCCTTTCCTCTCTTGGCCCACCATGGGCTCTATAAGAGGGGAAGGGACCCCCCCACAAACCCTAGCCGTCATTTGAGAAAAAAAGAGTTTCCTCTCGAGTGGCTGCTCAAGGAAGGTGAGGGAAGGGGTCCAACCGCCGACGTCGCCGCCGCCGCCGCCGCACCGCCCGGTGCCGCCGCTGCCGCCGCCCTCCTCCGCCGCCACCCCTTGCCACGACCCCGCGCGAACCACCGCCGCCCCTGCTGCACTGCCGCCGCCGCGCTCGGCCGCTACCGCCGCCGCCGCGATCCGCCGCCGCCGTGCCTAGCGCCGCCGCCGCACCCTCGCCGCCGCCGCCCTCGCGCCCGACCGTCGCCGCCGCTGCGCCCAGCAGCCGCCGCCGTGCCCCTGTCGCCGCCCGAGTTCGACGCCTACAGCCGCCGCCACGACCCGCCGCCGCCGCGCTGGCGCCGCCGCCGCACCCTCGCCGCCGCCGTGCCACTGCCGCCGCCGCGTTCGGGCCTTCGCAGCCGCCGCCGCAACCCGCGCCGCCACGCCCAGCGCCGCCGCCGCAACTCGCCGCCGCCGCCCTCGCGCCCGACCACCGTCGCCGCTGAGCCCAGCAGCCGCCGCCGTGCCCAGATCCGCCTCCGCGCCCAGATCCGCCGCCGCGTCTGGCCGTTTCCGTCTCGTCACCACGCCCGGTCGCGACCCGTTTTGCCGCCGAGTCCCGTCGCATTAGGCCCGGTCACGCCGCCTCCACGCCACACTCCGCCGCCCCTTCCTCCGCCGTGCTCGCCGCGGCTTGCTTTGCTCGCCGCGATCTTCCCTGTCGCCAACCATTGTCGTCTGCCGTCCGCCCCACTCCGCCGACTCGCCACAACGTCGACTACCACTGCCGCGCTCGACGGCCTCCCCCGCCCCGACCGACCGGGCTCGCGCCCCGCAGGTTAGGCACACATCCCCTCCCCTTTATTTTGAAGCGCAATATCTCTTTCAGTACTTTCCGCACTTGTCTCTACCGTCATCGGGCCTAGTTAGGTTGAGTGAGTTTCGATTACGGGATTGGGATCGTGGATCTGGCCCCCGGGTTGACGATCGAGCTCCCACCGACAACTCGAGGTCGCTCTCTCCCCTGCATCGACGAGCCCGGGAGGACTCCCGACCCATCCTACTCGGAGCATCCCAGGAACTCAGTGACGACGTGCCGGGAAGGTTGATTGCTTGAGTAGAACGTCTAGCCATCATCACATCATTTAGACACCATAGGCCACCCCTTCCCTAGTTCCCCCATTAGTAACCTTAGCGTTAGGCCGAGGTCATCCCTCGGTCCTGCATCACTTCCCCTTATCCTCACAGGTAGGTATAGCTTGCCAAGAGTCAACACAATGTATGCAATTGTTCCTAGTTAACCCTTATTTGTAAAACAAACTCACACATTATATAGATATAAAAGGGAACTCAAAGTAAATCAATAAGAAATAGATTATGAAAAGTAATCTGAATTTCAAGTGCTTAAATAAAAGAACAAATTACTAAAATAAAATAAAAACTACTTGAAAAATTGATTTGAGTTATGACTTTAACTTTGACTTTTGCCTCTAATTCACACTTTTACCTTTGACTTTTACTTTTACCATGGACTTTGAACTTCGACTGATAACTTGACTTTTGAAACTAACTTTGACTCTTGTTGAACTAGTTAACTTTTGGTGTACTTGCCCTTAAATAATCTAATGATATATAGAATAATCAAATCTGTAAATAATCCAACAAATGAGTCTAAATGATGACTTTAAGAACATGTGTGATGAATGAATGTAATAGCTGAAATTTTCACTCAACCAACTTCTACAATACCTCAAAAGGTGTCATGAGGATGAACCCAAATTTTTCCATTGAATAGCGTAAAATCTATCACTTAATTTAAACTCAAAATTATTACCAAAGAACTCAAAGTTTATGATTAACTAAAACTCTAAGACAAGAATACACTAGTATAAGGTTCACAAATAAATCTTTATCTCAAACGATTGAATTGAAATTACACCTCGCCCGATCCGATCCGACGCCGTGTGTAAGTCCACGTCACCTGAAACTTAAAACTGTGCGGGACTTTAGTCCCGCACAGAAACAATTATTAGATTCCGTCAAGTTTATAATGCCCGACGGATTAGGGATACTGAATACCCTTTCGGGCTACGAAAGGCTGAATATCCCTGAATATATATATAGTATATATAGCATAGTTAATAAATGCGTAAGCCGCGTGGCGCTGCCACGTGGCCCTGAGTGCCACGTCGCATCCACGTGGCCCCGCGCGGAAATTAAACCCTTTTTGCCATTTAAATAATTATTTTAAACGTTTAAAATCGAAAATTAAAAAGGAAAAATCCGGAAAAATACAGAAAAATCCTTAAAAATTGTAAAAATCATATCTTTTAAAATACAACTCCAAATTAATCCAAATTTCTTTCATTGGATCTGAAATTTAATTATCTATCATTCTAAAAATTCAAAATATTTAAATAACAAGATATTTAATTTATATTTCAAAAATACATTCATTTTTAAAAGATTTTAACTTTAGAAAATTAAATGAATGTTCATAAAAATGATTTCTCTTATTATTTAACTTTAAAAACCATTCATAATCTCAAATAAAGATGGGTTATAAAATTATTTATCCTTAATTCATCATAATTAACCCTAATTTAGTAAATTTTGATATTATGACATAAATATGCATAGAATGATAGAAATGCACTCAAAGTATGATAACATGCACATAAATGTAATGTTTTATGCCTTAAATTGCATTAATAATCATGTTTTATCATGTTAAGATTGCATGTTATGAAGTATCCTCAAGAAAATAAAATTCAGAAGTGGATACAAAAGGAGATTTATACAGCTAGAGGTCAAATTAGATTAACCACAAATCAGAGAAATTATGAAGTCAAAAGTTAGTTTTAATTAGATTGAAAATAGAATATGTATATTTATATGTGTGTGTAATTAAGAATATGTATATATGTAGATACATTTTATTTAATTAATTAAAAGATGAGCTTACATATAATTGAATGGAAATAAAGAAAAAAGGACTGATAAAGAAAAAAATACTTTGATATTCAAATTACATAGGTCACTTTTGGAGAGGAGAAAAACAGATTTAAAATGGATTTTTGAAATAAGATTTCAAGAAATTTTCTATTAAGATTTCACAATATACCTATATACATTAACGATAGATCTCTGAAAATAAAAAATCAGAAAATGCTCCCTTTTAAAAAAAGAAATATTAAAAGGAATTTAAGAAAGGATTTAAAGCAAATTTGTTTTGAAATTGTGATTTTAAGAAATTTTCAAATAATAATTCACAATATACTTGTATATGTATACCTGGAATAGAGTTTGAAGGCAATGAAAATTAGATAAACAACTCGATCAATTAGAAATTGAGATTAGTTAAAGTTGAAATAGAAAATCAAAACAACAACAAAAATCAAAAAGTTGAAATTGTAAAACCAAATTAAAAATCAGTTTAATCAAAATGGAATTGAAATCTAGTAATGTGAAAACGAAAATTGAAATCAAGAAAAGAGACAAAGAACAAAAAAATAAAAAATCTAACTAGCCCAGATTGCGGTGGTTTCCATTGGAAATCACCAACCATATTCAATAAGTATATGGTGGTTTTTAATGCCTCACCCTATAAACTCATGTGAAGCAATGATTAAACCATCATAATTCTCACCATATCTTGAAGTGTCCGATTCTGTCACATAGTTATGCCATTCATACTTGGAGTGCTTGGTATAGTATATTGAGGGACAATTCTTGATTGCTCGAGATACTTCGAAGACAGTGTTCACTAGATCTGTCATTCCTTCTATAGAACTCTCCACCATGTTCTAATCTTACACTCTTAATCCCATTTTTAACTTAACTTTCTATCTCTGCTTTAAATATCTTGAATGATTCTCAAGACTTTGATTTTTCATGAATGAGATAAATGTATCCATATCTTGAGTAGCCATCAGTAAATGTAATGAAGTATCGATGTCCATTTCAAGTTGTTGTAAAAAATGGCCCACAAATATCTGTATGGATTAATTCTAATAGTTTTGTTCCTCGTGAAGATCCCTTTCCAGCAGTGTGTTTGTTCTTGCCCTTTATACAACTAACATATTTTTCAATATTCCTAACATCAAATGCCTGGAGAAGTGCTTCTATAACTAACTAGTCTATTATCTTTTGTGAAATGTGACCTAGTCTTCTATGCCATAATGAAAAGGAATTCGTTCTAGGTGACTTGAGTTTGTTGCCTCTCATACTCGTATGTAAAATTAAGTTGGATGGAGTAATCACATTAAGTAAATAAAGGTTACTATCATATAATAAAGGTCCAGTGCCAATAATATTGTCTTCATAACCGATATTAACTTTTCTATTTCTAAAAGTACAAGTATAACCAAACTTGTCCAAAGTAGATACAAACATTAGATTGCATCTAAAAGTGGGTACAACAAAAGTATCTATCAGATCAACAAAATGACCATCATTTACTATCAATATAAATGTTCCAATCCCCTCTACTCTTTTTGAACTGCCATTGCGAGTGTATACATATTTCTCCTCACTTCTTGGCTTCTGACAATAGAGACAACCCTGCATTGACACACTAAATTAATAGTAGCACCAGAATCTACCCACCAAGTATCGATAGGTATTGAGGCAAGATTAACTTCTATACAAATGAGAGTAATGAAACTACCTTTCTTTTCTCTCCAAGAATGATATTTAGTACAATCTTTCTTAAAATGACCAAGTTTTGGTAATAGAAACAAGTCAATGCTCTATCTTGTTTTTGCCTCTTATGGTTTTTTGGTAGAGTAAATCCTTATTTGTGCTTGTCATGCTTCCTTTTTTTTGTTTTGGAGGTAAACGCAAAATTTATGCTTTCATAATTAACTTCCTTTAATCGGATTTTTTCTTGAGCGCCAAGTGATGTGAGGTCTTCAAGACTCCATTTATGCTCTTGTATGCTATATGCCAACTTGAAATGATCAAATCTAGGTGAAAGTGACTTGAGGACAAACTCTATTAACATATTTTTGGTTTCTTCCATACCCAATTCTCCTAGTTTGCTGTTAGTGTATTCATTTGGTAGATATGTTCTCTTACTTGTTCTTGGCCTTTGTATTGCATGGAAGATATGATGACTAGCAGGACCCGTCTCCATCAGCTTAGGAGACATCAACGGCACGAGTTCAGCCCAACTAACGTGCAAAGACAAAGGAGATAGGCTTTCGCTACATGGCCTGACCCTTCATGATCTCACCTATCTTCGCCCCAACATCAGGCCGAATTCACCTTTTCTTCTCGTCCTTTTACTTCGTATTGTCTTCACTAAAATTTACGGACCCTATGTGTTTTAGTGGGCCCATTTATCCTCTCTCTCTTTCTTTTTCCTTTTCCCCTTATTACGGTTCTTTGCGCCTTTATTTTGGGCCCAAATGACCCCTAAACTCATGTGTGTGTCTTGTTTTTTTTGGGGCCTTTCCTTTAGTTTGGTCCTCAAGTGGGCTTCCCCTCCCTTGGGCCCATTATGGGAGAACCCCCCAAACATAACTAGTTTGGGCCATTTTAAGAACTTGAGGAAGTGAATAGTTTTCTTAGATAGTTGTTACAAGTCAATCGAGAGGGGATGGAGAAGGAAAGGAGGAAACGATGAGAAGAGAACAAGGTGAGGGAGGAGAGAATACTTTAGGAGGGAGATCTCCCAATGTTTCCCTCACGGAACCCCCTATTTTCCATCGCTCACCATTGTTGAGTTTTGACGTGAGTCATGCGAGTGCGGCCACTTCACCTCCCGTGCTCCACGAGATCCTCATGCTCTCTCTCTCTTTGACTCATGTCCAATTGAAGTGCCAACTCCTAAAGAAATGAAACGAGAGCGACATACCATCTTCTCTTATGCTGTTAGAGAAGAACTAAGGAGGGAGAGGAAAGTAAAAAAGAGAACACCCCTTGGAGGAGACTTACATGTCATAGCTGGGAACCTACGCATCCACTTGCAATAGTTCTGCGCAAGTTTCCTCGTCCACTATTGTCGTCAAAGACATCTAGGTGCAGCTCCTGTGAACACTACCAAAGGCGATTATGCACCCCCTGATCTCCTTCCCCCTCCATCTCCCAAGCGTCTCCCAACCAAACACCGTGGGTCGATAGGAAATCCGGCACGTGCTTTGCCAGCGAACGCCAACGCAAGTTATGCCTCTCGCGCCTATTGAGCTCCCGCCTGCAACTGCCGCACGCCCTCGCATACCCACCTCTTAATAGGGAATCGACGCAGTAGAAGTCGATGAGTCACTGTTGAAGCCGACGAGTCTCGTGGCTGCTGATCACCCCAAGAAGCACCTCAAGAGGATGATGAGTGATAACATGCAATTTCATGCAATTTATGCATTTATTCTTTGAAATACAATCATAAATGCATGTTATCATGAACTAAAATGATAATTTTATGTTTAATAGAATGTTCGTGATTTTTGATAAATTAACACCATTTAAAGAGCATTTATTCTCAAATAAAGAAAGAAAGGAAGGAAGCCTCTCTCTCCCCTCTATTTCTCTATCTCTCTCTCTCTCTCTCCACTCCTCTCTTCATCGCACGAGAGGGAGAAATCGCTTCTCCCTCTCTCACAACGTCCACTTTTCTCTCTCTTCTCCGTTCTCTCCTCCTCAGAGAGGAGCGTTCTCTCCCCCTTCTCTCCTGCACGCGCGCGTGCGCCCGTAAGAGGATTGGGAGATTCTTACTCTCCTTCCCTTCCTTCTCTTTCTCTCTCCTTCTCTCCTTTCCTCTCTCTTCCATGCTCGTCTCTCTCTCCCGCGTCCCTCCTTCTGATCTCTTCCTCTCTTCTATTCTTCTTCTTTTCCGTGATTGCATTCTCTCTCCCAATCTCTCTTCTTTCTCTCCTTCTCTCCCCCCCGCACGCGTGCGTGCGTAAGGGAGAGAGGGAGATTTCTTTCTCTCACTCTTCTCCTTCTCCTCCTCTCTCTCTCTTTCTCTCTCTCTCTCTCTCTCAATTTCTCTCTCTTCCACGATCTTCCTCCTCTCCTCTCTCACGACGGAAAAATTTTCCGTCCCGAGAAGATCTTCCTCCTCTCCTTCTTCTGATCTTCTCTCTCTCTCTCCACTTCCTTCTCTCATTCTCTCCCTTTCCTTCTTTCTCTCCCGTAACATCTCCTCTTTCTCTCCCTCTTCCTCCATTTCTCTCTCTTTCCCTTGCTCTCTCTCTCGTGACGGAAATTCCATCGCGAGGAGAGGCAGGAGGAAAAGTCTCCCTCTTTTTCTCTCTTCTTTCTCTCTTTTTTAGAAATTATTCCTCTCTCTTTCCTCTCTCTCCAGCGCTCCCCTCTCTCGCGACGGAAATTTTTCTGTCACGAGAGGAGTCTCTCTCCTCCCTTTCTTCCGCTTTCTCTCTCTCTCTCTCCCACGTTCTCTTTCTTCTCCTCTGCTTCTCTCCTTCTCTCTCCTCGCGTCTCTTGGCGACAGAAAATTACTTCTGTTCTAAGGGAACTGTAGGTAGAACTCTAATCTCTCTTCATTCTATCCCTCTTCTTGCACTCCTCTTCAGCACACGAGAGAAAGAAATAATGGCAATAGAAAATAATTTCGTCGCCTCTCTCCATCTCGCGACAGAGAGGGGAACCTCTCCCTCTCTTTCTTCTTTTTCTTCTCTCTCCGCTCTCTCCCTCTTCATCTCTTCCTCTCCTTCTCTCCTTGCTTCTTCGTATTTCTCGCGCGATGGAAATTTGCTGCGCGTAAGCTTTTTCTGTCGCCCCTCTCTTTCTCTCTCTCGTCCTTTTCCTTTCTTCTTTCGCCTCCCTTCTTGCTTCTCGCTTATCGTTTATTTCTTCTTCTGCCACCGTTCTTCGTTTATTGCGTGGAGGATAGCTCTTTGTCCAGTTATTCTTCGCGATCAAGAGAGAGAGAGGAAAGAAGGGAGATGAGAGAGAACGAGATGGAGAATTTCTTTCTATTCGCAGGTTTTGCAGGTCTGACCCGTAGTTTGACCAGAGCTATTTTGATCGGAGCTGTTTGAGTAGGATACTTAAAGAGAGAGGACATCAGATCAACGGCTAGAAATGCTCTAGACTAAAATCGCAATATCTCTAGATCCTAATGGAGTTACAGGCTGAAATTTCGGGGGCATGATTGTCATTTCAAGCTCCACGAATCTGCATGGGCTGATTAAAGTTCTGAGATGAAAAAATTAGGGTTATCAATGTTTTGTTGTTTGCTTCTAGCATTAGCTAGCCAGAAGGAAAGAAAGCAAACGATGGATCATGATGGAGACTCACTTCAACATATGAATACAAGGGTTCCTATTGAACCAAGGTATACATTAAGGAAGAGAACCCACCCTCAGTTACAACAACATGCCATTCTTTTCCTTATCCAAAAATTTGAGAAATTCACTATCCATGAAGTGAGTGAAAAAGACCTCTCTAAATCTTTAAAAGAGAGTGAAGATCCAATGGGAATTACTTTCCCTCCTCTCCCATTTATAAACTGATCTAAAGATTGACTTGGTCAAAAGAAGTTAAACTTTTATCCTTAGAAACTTAGAACTCCTTGAATGGACCAAGTCAACCACCTTCTACCTTGATATAGGATCCTAATTTCCAAACCACATCCACTATATCATAGGTACCTTGTATAGTTATAAGTATTGATCTCAAGAAAGAAAAATCAGTAGGAATCTATTTGTACTTTCCTTCTCTTTGAAACCCACCTTTAGATATAAGTATAGGAGATCTAAATAATATTTTAGCTATGGGTCTACTCCAAGACTATCCCAAGGTTAAGAAGACCCTACATCTCAGCCCTCGGTCATCATAAAAGCACACAAAAGGTCCATCCCCAAGTCACTCAAATATGAGGAAAGCTACCATCAAGGAAGATCATCTCAAGGATTACTCCTTGTCGTCTTCTGTTTGAGCATCTTTAGCACTTCTACAACCAATTATGAGAGCATTGAAGATACCTGAGGTGACATACAAAGGAGAAGAAAAGAAAATATGAGAAGCTCTATGTTTTCAATGAGAACGAGTACGAGTTTACAACCAAGTCAGGAAGTACGCAGTTGAAGCCTCTTAAAGAAGGCTTCCCAAAACGCCTTCAACGAGAACTTTGACCGAGATAAAACATGACGTAGTGTTAACATGCAAAGTGGACATGGATGATAAGAGTAGAGGCA
The DNA here is from genome assembly GCA_024174645.1 of Lemna minuta. Lineage (NCBI taxonomy): Eukaryota > Viridiplantae > Streptophyta > Magnoliopsida > Alismatales > Araceae > Lemna > Lemna minuta. Next base: position 8,745,171 of record CM044105.1, read on the forward strand.
ACAAGAGTTCAATGACAAGGAATTTTAGGTGAGGAAAGCTTAAAGATCGCAGGCGGATTTTCCCCAGTCTTGGCCCTGCCAACAAGAGATTGGGTTAGAGCATCAATACGGATCTCCGTCCTAAAGCTTCTTCAGGTTCATTGAACTCCGAGTAAGCCTTCGCAACATAGAAGGAAATGATAATCGGATCGAAAGTAATCTACATGGATAAGCACTAACAAAACCGAGAGGACAATATCTCTGGAATAAGACCCGGAAGGACTTCCGGGAATGCAAATTCATTTTGGCGATCACCACGATATTTTCGCCATAAGTTCTTCCACCGTAGAAGATAATAATCCTGCTACGGTATTTGGTTCAGCGTGCATCTCCAATAACTTCACAGGAAATGGGCAACAATGCTTATTAAATCGCCTTTCATGAATAGAATCACTTTCACTTTTCGCTATCGTTCTTTCATCATAGCACGTAGTGAATGATAAGAATGCGTAGTCAGGTCAACCCGGTCAACCACTTCTACAACACATATTAATTTTCTTATGGCACAACCCATTTGGCAATCGCGCGATCAAAGCTAATGATGAGTAAAGTGGATGGTTGTCTTGGAACCTGTTAGGATCTAAATGAGACTCTCCAAGGATTATGCAACTGCTCGTTCGCGAACGGAGGTTACCGCGAAGCGCCATCTCGCGTAACTTCCATCTTCTCTATTTTCTATAAAATGGAAGATTGTAAACGAAGACGTCATTATATTTTGAATGAAAATTTGGTTACCTTTGGTTACGTTTACCCCTTTATGTGCATCGTTTGTTCCCGTGTCTCCATCAAAACCTTCCGCCTCTCCTTCATCACCAAGTTCTATCTTCCCCCACTTTTATCCCTCCCATTCTTTCGCTTTCATACACATCCTGTCAGAGAACAAAACCGAGGAAATCATCTATCATTTGGAGTAGAGCCGAAGCATCATTTCCTCATCTCCAACAGGTATTCGTCCTCTCCTTTAAGTGTGCTTAATAGTTCACATACTATTATCATTAGTCCAACACAATCACACTTCTCTCATTTCCCAATCTATCTCATCTCCCCTGTTCTCTACATATTCTCAACCCCTTTCTTATAACCCCTATCGATATTAATATCCTCATCTCATTCTCGCATCTTCACGATTACTCTCTTACTTCATCCTTATCATCATTATTATCACTCTATCCCTCCCTTATTTCTGCATTCATTCCCACAGAACCATCTCTGAATTAACTATCTATTCTCACTGATATCATTTCATAGATCCTCCATTAGATTGTAGGATTAATACATATCTCAATATCAGTAAATATTCATATCACTTTCATTCATTTCTCTATCACATATTCACTCTCATATTCTCATCCACATACATAGCATTATCTTCCTAAAATATCCTACATTAGATCATTTTTCATGTGTTGAAATTCATTGTAAGTGAGTTTCTTCCCTCTTCTATTCATTCTTCATGTTGGATGCAAAACGCCAAGTCCGGGCAAAATATACGGCTCTCAAAGGTATGTTCAGATTGGGGAGCATCACTAGATTGTATGTTCATCACGAATCTTAGATTAGAACTATCTTCTATCCATTTCTTTTTTTTTCTCATATGTTCATTCACATTTCCATATTTACAAACCCTAAAAATGACATTTCCACCATCGATCAAGGGTTTCCAATCTCTGAAAGGAGTTTGGAAGCACTTTTTCAGTTCATTTCATCTCCGTGCTCATTTTCTTCCTTTCACCGTTCATTTCCGCTTTCTATATCCAAAAATATGAAAAATTATCTTCTGATTTCAATCTCTTAACCTTCTTCCTTGTGGATTCGACCTGGACTTGCAACTGTTCTAATTTAAAAATCAGATTTGAAGAGTTGAATTTAAATTTTTTTTATACGTAAAATGTCGCATTCAACGATTGTGTTTTTACGCGTATCAATGAGTACACTCACAATGTTACTCACAAACTCAAAATAGGAAGAAGAATGAAGAATAGAGAGAAAAACCACTAAAATACTCAAAAACTCACATAGAACCCTATGAAGGAAGAAAATAATGTTTAGATACATCAAGGGAGGCTCTAGGGGTCCCTATTTATAAGCTACAAAAGAAAAAATGGAAAAAAATTCATCTCAAAACTTTAAGGGCGGTTGTCCCTTCGAGTGCGCATCTCGGCAGGTGCTATAGTACCTACCGAGGTGTGTGTGGTTGTTCGCGCACTCGCGAACAAGGGCCCCCAGGACAGATGCCCCACATGCGCTACGTGGACACTTGCTCAGTGGGTGCTACATTACCGTTTGAGCTGTGCACAGTAGGTGCTTTGTGGCACGCGTTCCTGCATGCCTCTGCACGCTACTGCGCACCTCTGAGCACCATCCCAGCGGGTACTACAATACCCGCCGAGGTTGCAGCTGATGTGCGCGCTGGGCGCTCTCCCTTGCTCGCCAGGGCTAGATGACACGTGCTAGCCTTGCTCGATGAAGAAAAGTCAGCTCCCACATTTTCCTTCTTGATTTTCTTCACATCCCATGGCTTCTTCACTCCAATTCTTGCACTTAGCTCTGCAAACTTTACTCTCCGCAATGATTTTGTGAGGATGTCCGCCAATTGACCTTTGGTCTTCACATGCTCGATGACTGCTCTCCTATAATCAACACAATCTCAAATAAAAGGATACTGTGTGTCGATTTGCTTGGTTCTATTGTGATGAGCTGAAGTCTTGCTTAGCATAATGGCTAATTGATTATCAACCATAATCTTCACCACTTCCAACTCGACTCCAATTACCATCTTAACTAACCATGCAATCCACACTCCTGGACATACGACTGATGTAATTGCAGTATATTCAGCTGCACACGAAGACAAGGCCACGACGAATTGAGACCGTTTGGTCGTTGAAAACACACGGTCAATAGTCAAAATAATATCCAAACTTACCAATTTTAAGATTAAATCACATATTGAGGGGTATAATGTTAAATAAGGGTCGAATCCATAGGGAATGAGGAGAATTTTTTATGATCTCTTCAAATTTTCTCAAATCAGACAATGAAATTGTGATTGATATTAGACAATTTGATATTTTAAGAAGGATGACTTGAAGATGAATCCATGAAATAAAAAATCACTGTATTTGGATTTGATTTTGTGGAGAAATCATCGAATGAATAGAGGTAAAATTTCCGAAAAATAAAAATCATGAAAATCAAAATTAGGAACGATATTTACTCAAATTAAAATTCTAAAATGAAATCTAAAGCTATACGAATATAGATTCGGATGAAACATGATCCCTAACCCACAATTGCGCTCGAATTGATCCAATGAATTGCCGAATCAAGGTTATTCATCAAAATCCAAAAAAATGTAATCCTGGAGTTCAAGCGTCGATTTCTTCCTCGTCGATCGTTGAAATCTCACTCTCAAGCACTCCATGGGTGTGGAAATGGGTCTAGAAGCAATTTGGAGTAAGAGATTCAAGATATTTGGTATCTAAACAGGTCGATCAAGTCGAATTACCCTTGAATGCTTTACATCATCGAAGAACATCTCAATTTATAGGCTAATTTGGCGCTAACCGTCCAATCAGCCTCTAATTCACGATCAATGGATCTAATAAAATGCTGATAACATGCTTATTAGACATGATAATACATGATTATTAATGCATATTAAAGCATAAAAAGATTTCATTCCTATGCATGTTATCATATTTACGAGTATTTATCTATCCTTCTATGAAAAAGTCATTATAATATCAAAATACTTTAATTTAGGGTTAATTATGATGAATTAAAGATAAATAATTTCATAACCCATCTTTACTTGAGATTGTAATTAGTTTTTACTATTAAATAATAAGAGAAAATTTAATAAATATTCATTTAATTTTCCAAGTTTTAAAATCTTACAGAAATGAATGTACTTTTGAAATAGAAATTAAATCTCTTGTTATTTATTAAATTGGACTTTTTAGAATGATAGATAAATAAATTTTTGATCAAATGAAATAAATTTGGATTAATTTGGAGTTTTTTTAAATTTATGAATTTTCTAATTTCTAGGGATTTTTCCAGATTTTTTTCTGAATTTTTTCTGTATTTTTAATCAATTTCTATGGATTTTTCGGAATGAAAAATCAAATTTTCTAATTAAAAATTAATTTTTCTCATTAATCATGTGATGTTGTATGATCTGGAGTGTCCGATCGCGTCGCGATCAACAGTCGCGGCGGGCGGTGACGTGGTAGCGTAAGAAGCCTCTCGATCGCGCGATGAATCAAGACCGTTGATTTTCACTTAAGTGAGAGGGTACGTGGCACATTCTAATTAGTCGGTGAATAGTTGTTAAAATGATTTAATCAGAGCCGTTGATCAAATGAGTTACAACAGTTGAGATTAAACGGATGAGAGACGTATCTAAGCGTTGGATCGCTATCAAACGTCGAACGTTACATGCATTTTTATAACGCACACAACGTGGCTTTATCTCGACGGTCGATCGGCAATCCAATGGCTGCAACTTAACAGTAACAATTCACATCTGATGCATTTCATCATAGCCGTTGATCGTGGATTAAATGACGATCGAACGGTTACTCCCAAATTGCCCTATAAATTGAGATGTTCTTGGAGATTGTACATCTTTGGAGAGCAATTCGAGTAAATCGAACTGTTTAGATACCAAATCTCTTGAATCTCTTGTTCCTAATCACATCTAGACCCATTTCCGTGTCCACAGAGAGCTTGATATCAAGATTTTGATGATAGATGAGGAAGAAATCGACGCTTGAACTCCACGATCGCAGTTTTGTGAATTTGATGAATAGCCTTGATTCTGGCGATTAATTGGATCAATTCAATTGCAATTGTGGGTTAGGGATTGTGTTTCATCTTAATCTATCTTCATTTTGTATTTAATTTCATTTTAGAATTGTAATTTCATTTAATTTAGTTCTTATTTTCGATATTTCACGGTTTTCATTTTGCAGAAAAATCACTTATGTTCATTCGATGATTTCTCCGCGAAATCAAATCCAAATTCAGTGATTTTTTTCCTGAGGATTTGTCTTCGAGCCCTCTTTCATAAAATATTAAATTGCCTAATTTCTATCACCGATTCATCGTCCTATTTGATCAAATTCAAAGAGATCATCATAAATTTCCCTAACTCCCTATAGACCATTATTTACTATTATACTCCTCAAGTCGTGAATTATTATTGAAATTGGTAAGTTTGGACTTTATTTGGACTCTTGACCGTGTGTTTTCAATCATCCCTCAGTCTTGTTCCAGCAAATGCATGAGATGCGAATCGTTACGATTAAGTCGGGACCGTTGGATCTTCGATCGACCGGCGAGATGAAGCCACGTCGCGAGCGTTATAAATAATGGTTATAACGTCCGTCATTGAATCTTGATCGGATGCTCAGATGCTGTCGATTATAATCTCAGCTGTTATAACTCCTCTTGATCAATGGCGAAGATTAAATGATTCACAACAAATCAGATCATGCCACGCACCCTGCGCCTTTAAGTTGAGATCGACGATCGCAATTTAATCGCGCGATCGGATGTCCCACAATGCGCCAAGTAATGTCACGCTCTTGATCCTCGATCACGATTGATCCGATGCTCAAGATTGTGCCACGTCACCTGCGCTCTTAGAAATATCTGAAAAAACAATTTTTAATTCCGGAAAATCTTGAAGAATTCATTAAAAATTCAGAAAAATTTAGAAAAAATCCAAAAAATCCCTAAAACTTACAAAATTCATAACTTTCAAAATATAACTCGAAATTAGTCTAAATTTATTTAATTTGATCAGAAATTATATTATGTATCATTCTAAAAAGTCAAATTTAATAAATAACAAGAGATTTAATTTCTATTTCAAAACTACATTCATTTCTTTAAAATGTTACAACTTAGAAAATTAAATGAATGTATATAAAATGATTTCTCTTATTATTTAACTTTAAAAACTAAGTATAATCTTAAGTAAAGATGGGTTATGAAATTATTTATCTTTAATTCATTATAATTTACCCAAAATTAAAATATTATGAGATTATAATGACTTTTTCATTAAATGGTGGATACATACTCATAAATATGATAACATGCGTAGGACTGAAATCTTTTATGCCTTAATATGCACTAATAATGATGTATTATCATGTCTAAGTAGCATGTTATCAGGCCACCACCTTTTGCTTCAAGCTATTTCAAGTGATTGGTAGACCACCTAGAAAGAATACCTACCTCGAAGTGCTCTTTCTATCTTCCACATCACCGACGAAGTCACTATCGATATAGCCAATCACATTAAGATTCTTCACGCCTTTTCCATATATAAGACCAAAATCAATGGTACCTTTGAGATACCTCAACACCCTCTTAGCTGCTGTCCAATAATCAAAGGTAGGATTCACCATGTATCTACTTAATACGCTCACCGAGTAAGTCATATTGGGTCGCGCATGAAGTAGATACCTCAAGCTCGCAATTAAGCTTCTATATAATGTTGCATCCACGCTTCTTCCACCTCCTTCTTTCTTTAGCTTCAGTGTTGGTTGGATTGCTTTCAACCATTTGAAAACTCTCCAGGATGTGTGCTGCATATGGTCTTTGAGATAAGGTTATTTGAGACTTACCTTGATGCACTTTAGTGCCCAAATAAGAACATAGCAAACTCAAGTCTGTCATCTCAAAGATCCTCATTATATTCTTCTTGAACTCCACTTTGGCTTCACTTGCCCCCATGATGATCAAGTCACCTACATATACTCTGAAAATCACTTTATCACGAATTGAGTTCAAATGATACACACCTTGGTCATTTTTGCTTTTCACAAAGCTAATGCTCTTCAAGCTTTGCATTTCATGCTCTTGGTGCTTGTTTGAGGCCGTAGAGAGCTTTGTTAAGCTTGAGGACCCACTACTCCTTTCATCCTTTCACGTAGTCCTTTTGGTTGACTCACATTGATCTCTTCCTTGATTTCACCATTCAAGAAGGCAGATTTCACATTTAAATGATGCAAACTCCAGCACTCTTGGTCTGCCAATACATTCAAAATACGAATTGATTTAAAACGAGTAACATGAGCAAATACCTCATCTTAATCAATCATGTGTCTTTCGTGATACCCTTTACCACTAATCTCGCTTTGTGCTTGACAATTTCACCAAGCAGATTCTTCTTCAGCTTGTATACCCACTTCGCACCAATGGGCTAACATGATTTAGGAGCCTTCACTAGCTTCCACGTATCATTCTTCTCGATGGAGGTTATCTCCTCCTCCATAGCTTTCCTCCATGCTTCATCTTGAGATGATTTGGAATAAGTGGTAGGTTCTTCTCAGGAGATGAGGCACTCCTCCTCAGTTGAATCAGTCAGTTCACAGAGAGCTTGAACAAATCAAATCTTGGCATCACTTCATTGCTTGTCGATGTCGACCCTTTACCTTGACTTGCTTCTTCATTTGCAGGCATATCTTGAACAATATCTTCAAGATTGTCTCCACCTTCTTCCATCCTCATATTTGGATTCTCAAATCAAAGATTTACACCTGAAACATGCAAGTCCATACCTTCACTTGGTTGTCATTCCATGAAGTTTCACTTGTGCCCTTCGTCAAAGATGGCATCTTGGCTCAAATGGACCTTGTGAGAGGTAGGATTAAAACATTGATAACCCTTAGTACCTCTCTCGTACCCCAAAAACACCATCTTGTTGCTCCTATCTTCAAGTTTCCCCAAAACTCCAGGAGTCTCACATGCATTATTGAGCCAAAGATTCTAAGATGACTCAATTTACGCTTCTTCCTGCTCCACATCTTTTAGGGAGTCTTCCCTTGCATGCTCTTTGTCGAGGACCTATTCAACACATTCACACAAGTATTGATAGACTCAACCCATAATTCAAGAGTTAAACTCTTGTCTTCGAGCATGCTTCTAATAAGACCCACAATGGTCCTATTCTTCCTCTCAATTACTCCATTTTGTTGGGGCGTATATGGAGTAGTGAGCTTACATTGAATACCTTTCTCTTCACACCACTTTGAGAATTCTTCAAAGATGAATTCTCCACCACAATCAGTCTTCAAACACTTGATCAATCCTCCATAGGATTCACTCTCCGCTACAGTCTTCAATTTTTTAATGGCTCCAAATGCTTCTAACTTGTTCTTCAAAATCACATCCACATTAATCTAGAAAAATCATCAACAATTTGCAAAAAAATGCTTTCTTCTGTTGATTTTTGATGATGTGATTGGTCCACAAATGTCAGCATAGACCAATTCTAGGGTCTTTGAAGCTCTAAATTCAGTTGCCTTGGGAAATGGAGCTCTCGCATATTTTTCGGCCACACAACAACTACACTTTTGAAGAACTAGGTAATCCAATAGCATGATTACCTTTCCCCATACCATGGAGAGTGTGAGCACTTTGATGACACATGCTTCTATGCCACAACCATGGCTCTTCATCATTCTTCTCTACAAGAAGTCAATGCTCATCGACGTTGAGCTTCAAAAGGTACATATTCCCCCTCGTCTTGGGAGTCTTGGTCAACAACCTTCCTTGGCCATCATGGTGTAAAAACCATCCCTCAAACATATGTCACAACCTTGAGAATCAAGTTTTCCCAAACCTTGAAAATCAAGATATTAGTCTTCAATTTAGGTATATAAAGAACATTTTTGAATATCATTCGTTCACCATTAGTACACTCCACATGTACTTCACCTTTGCCTTCATACCTAACTAAAGAACCATCACTGAATCTCACCATTCCTTTGTGAGACTCATCAAGGTACTGATAGAAGGTCTTCATACCAGTCATATGGCTGCTTGCTCCTGTATCTAAATACCACATATCATCAATAGAAGAGCTATTCATACCTTGAAGTAACACATCCGCATGTTCATCGGCTTGCACCATTAGAAACGATGATTCTTCCTCTTCATCTTATTGGGCCATATGCTTCTTCTCTTTTCCCTTGGACTTTTCCTCCTTGGGAGGTTCACAATCATCTGCTAAATGCACAAGTTTTTTACAATTGTAGCATTTTACATTGGATTTGTCAAATTCCTTCTTTTTCTTCTCTCCATTGGCATCACCACCACGATCCTTTCCTTTTCCTTTCATTCTTTGTCCCCTTCCACTTGAAGATGAACTCTTTTGATCCTTCTTAGCAACATTAAATGCCCTAGATAGGAGTGCTTGCTCCTCATCTCTTGAGTTCCTCTCTTGGAGTCTCAACTCATGAACTTTGAGTTGCCAAAAAGCTTTCCTCAAGTCTCATGGTCTTTAAATAACTTATTTGGTCAACTAGAAGAATTAGAGAATCAAAATCTTTAGGGACTGACCTGAGGAGCCTTGAAACAACACCGTACTCATTAAGACTTTCCCCTAAGTCTCTCAAATTTACAACAATACGGGCAAAACATTTTGAGTAGTCATCAATCTTCTCATACCTCTTCATGGAAATTGTTTCAAATTCCTTCTTCAATGCTTGCACCTTTGCTTGCACCACTTTGTCCATTCCCACATGGAATATGCAGAGAACCTCTCAATTTTCCCTTGCACTCTTCTTGATGTTGATATGGTTGCTTTGTGACTAAGAGATGGAATTAAGGATCATCGACAATGCAAGGCAATCCTTCTTGCGATTTACCTCACTCCCATTAATGACTCCCCAAAAATCATGAGCCTCTAAAGAAACTTCCATCCTCATAGCCCAAAAACAATAATTTGTACTTGTTAACATCAAAACAGAAGTAGACATACCGATTTCACTCCTTGGTGGATGCAAGGTTGGTGTAGGTGCATGAACATCATCGGATATGGTAGAAGTCCTTCCCCTCTTGGACATTTTCACAAGCCTAGGACCAAAAACACTCTAATACAACTTGTTGGCAGCTGATAAACCCAAGAAGCACCTCAAGAAAATGATGAGCACACTCACGATGTCACCCACATACTCAAAAAAGGAAGAAGAATGAAGAATAGAGAGAAAAATGCCTAAAACACTTAAAAACTCACATACAACCCTCTGGAGGAAGAAAAGAGTGCTCAGATAAATTAAGGGATGCTATAGGGGTCCCGATTTCTAAGCTACATATTCGCCAAGTGCGCGCGCTACTTGTCCTGCCGAGTGCACGCCACGACGAACACGTAGTGCGCATTTCGGTGGGTGCTATAGTACCTACCAAGGTGTGCGACCATGTGCTTAGGGGCCCCCTAACACACGCACCATGCACCCTACGCACGTGCCTGCTCGGCGGGTGCTATAGTACCCGCCGAGGCTGCGCACTATGTGCGTGCACTAGTGCTTGTCCCCATGTGCCTCTACGCGCCACGAGGTGCTACAATACCCGCCAAGCTGTGCGCAGCTCGTGCATTGTGGCATGCATTCCCAAGTGCCTTTGCGTGCCACTGCACGTCTTTGGGCACCATCTTGGGGGCAGCTACAATACCCACCAAGATTCGACCAGATGAGCCCGTTGGGCAATCTCTCCTACTTGCCACAACTGCAACACACGTGCTGGTCTTGCCGGATGAAGGAAAATCAGCTCCCACAGAGTTCACCCCTTTGAGATGCAGTTCCCAACATCATCCCTCTAGGATGACGCTGAGGGTTTTACAGGAGGCCCTTAAAGACGTGCCCCTTGCCGTCTCCAAATAGCGTGGACGATATTACCTGCTAGACGCCCTTGCGTTCACCATCGTGGAGGATAACTTTTGTTTAAGATGAGAACAGGGAGGAAGAGGAGTTTGCAAGGGTGAGGAGAGTTAGCAGCACGGAAGAACTATCATTATTCATCCTCGTTGTGACTCCCGTCCATGGGTATCACAGTCATCATTGGTGCCTATACGCTAACTATATGGATTGCCCCCTGTGGCTATTCTATCCCTGAAGTTGGAACAAAGCATTCGAGGTTTCTAATTATTCGTTTCTGGAAGGAAATAGCTTACTAGGGGAGGAGGACCTGCCACTGACAAGGATAGAGGAAAAGACACAAAAGAAGAAGAAGTTGGAATGAAAAAACTCCTCGTGCTAGTTCAACCTCTTGCCGAGTCGCTGCCCCAGAACGAAGACTCCTTTAGTGAACACAGCTTGAGCGGAGGGCCTATTCATTCTCTCTCAACATGCTGACCCTCTACGAGACTCGTAGCACCTTGCCGAGCGCATCCAAGCCGTGGGTGCTGATCAAGCGTCGTTTGCATGCACCAGGCACCTACTACCTGTCCTCCCCGATGAAGGCACCTGATTTGTGCCCGCATTGTCACGCCTTCAGCATGCACCATCCACTGGTAGCACACTTCCACCCGTCATGATTTGCACACCCTTGCACATTGCATTGTGTGCTCACCGCGCACAACACTTGCACCCCGTCCGCACCGTGCTAGCCTGCTGCCAGCGTGTCAATGGGGGCTAGTGGGCCCCACTGTGTAACTGTCATTGACACCACATCTCCCCTGGTCACGCCGTGCACACCAAGGGGTTGTCTCTGGCTCACCACCGACGCCTCTAGTGCACGTCTCACGTGCGAGAACTTGTGCTTCACTCATGCACTGTCGCCTGGTCAGTACCCCTTCAGCTAGCGTATCACCCCCCCTTTGATTAGCACTGTTCAGTTGAATCTCCGCTTCACCATGACCCACTGGGCACTTGACCCCGCCTATTAACTTCAACCCCTCTACTCTTAAGTATAATTATCTTTCAAAGTTTTTCCTCTACTTGTCTCTACCGCCTTTGGCCAACCTTAGACAGGGTACCACGGAATATGGGATTGAGAATTCTAACTCGTACGTCAAGTCTAGCACCGAGCATGGGCGGTAGCTTTTGGGCTAATCCACGATGAGAGATCCAACGCCTCCGGATCTGGACCGAGAGGATCTCATGCTTCCCATCATCATGAGTTTCCCTGGATTACTCGTAATTGCATTCGCTTATCGTCACGCTTGCCTGGACTTAGGTAAGATACCACACCTAGATTATAAGACTCGCATATCCTTAAGGTTAGGTGATAACGTGTCAATGATGCATTTCATTTTCATCATTATAAATGAGTTTTAACACATAATTCTTGTTCATATAATGCACATTATCATGTTTTTTATGATATTTTTGCGTTTATCATTTCACACCACTCATATACTCAACTTGCATCTATTTAGTGCTAATTTAGTAAAAAATGTCTTATCATGCATCATTCTTTTCAAGTACTTCTACTATGAGACTAACCCCATTTGACTCTTTCAAAGTTAAGTAGTTGAATTCTCACATTTTCTATGAGTTATGTGGATATGGGGGCATAGGTATGCAAGTATGAAAGCATGGATATGAATGATGATAAAAGGAAAGAGGAAACAACTTTCCACTAAATCTGAACATGAAGCCAACCATATTTTCATGAAATGTGATAAATGAGCTTTGGATTTGGTAGATGAATCATCATAAGATTTTTAGAATGATCAAAAATTGTTTAAGAGTGAATATTGGGTCAACCTCCTTATTTTTAAGGAGGTTTGACCAAACTTAATTTTATTTAAATGAGACCTTAATTTTTTCTCATGATTTTATATATTTTTGGATAAAAAGATATAGGATTAAATTATTTATCTAATAGATAAAATTTCATAGAAAAAAGAGTTGTAATTTGTGAGATATTGAATTTCTAATTTTAGAGATTTTTCTAGAATTTTTCTGAAATTTATTTTGAATTTTTTAGGGACTTTTCTGATTTTGAGCATATTTATAAAAATGACACTTTGTTTTTTGAAGTAGAGGAGGTTAAGGTCCGAGGACGAGCATTTTTTGATGCTCAAACTTGTAGTGGAGAAGGGAGCAAGCAAAGATTGTGATCGGAGCGGATCGAGCATCACCCGAGCTTAGGATGGGCACACCATAGGGGTTTGTGCAAAGATCCAGATTAGATTTTGGCTTGGGAACATCTCCATATACGATACACATGTGTTTTATTTTCCTTTTTCTTTTTCTTTTTCTTATATTATAGTCGCTTTGACTACATCTCCACGTGCATCACTCACTCTCACCCTCGGCGTGCATTTATCCATTGCTACTGCCATCTATTTTCTTATCTTTCCATTATATTATCTCCATTTTCATCTTTATTAATCTAATTATCTCATCTCTTTTCTAATTTATATCTGAATTCTAAGAGAAATTCAAAATTATCTCTCATACTCACATCCACTTGATCCATTCCAACTCACATATCTTCCTCCGCTCTCATCTCTCTTTTGAACACATAACCTCATTACTTTAGCTCCCTGTGGATTTGACCCTTGCTGACACTATACTTGGTAAATAACCATAACTTAGTGCATGAAATTGATGCAAAATAACGACGAAAAACACACGCCATCGAGATCATCATTAAGGTTGGCTGCCCTAACCACAGTAATGTAGGATATTTCAAAAACTTCAATGATGAAAAGATGTATAAGAGAACTATAAATGAGGAACGCATGATTCTATGATGAGTTCAATAAGCGATGAAATGTTAAACCGATCCTACAATATGCAAGAGATCTAGGAAAATACCACTAAGGATAGGGATTTATCTTAATGTTATTTCAAATAGTAGTTATGCGATTGAGAATAGATAAATAGAATCAGTCAAAGTTGGACTTATTGATATAGGAATTGAACTCTTAATCACTAGAATAGTGTAGAGGATGAGTACCTTGGATCAGACATGAAGTCAATGCCCTTGGCCTCACTAAACAACCTGAATTATCCTCTACTTGCTTCTTTAATTTGAGATGGATGAAAGGGACATCAAAGGGGAAGAATCGAGGAAGGAGATAGAACTCAGATTTGAGAGATAAGGGAGAGGAAATGGAATACACAAAGAGCACATAAAATTCTCCACTAAAGAAAACAATTTCATTCTATAAAACAACATCCATTCTTCTCTTACAATTGTCCCTTTTATAGGGTGAAGAGACTAGATAAATTAGAGTGAAGAGATGCACCAAAAATAGAATATGCCGTTATGCGCAGTTACAACATCTTTTTGTGGATGGCTTCATGGCTCTTCAATGCTCTAACATTCGTAGAAGAAGGAGACGTGGAATACTCTTTGATCTTATGATGATCTATGGCAGTTGTGGTGATTATGAAGGTAGGTGCTTGATCGGCTGATAGAAATCAGACCAAGTCTTCATAATCTTCAAAAACCGTGGAGGTCTTGCTTCATGTAGGGAATAGTTATGACTAAACTTGTGGATTTTACCTCTTGATTGTAACTTCCTCCATGCTTGGTTGTCATCATAATTGCCTTGACCTGACCATGACTTTGATGTTCTTTATGTATGGGATTTGATTTCATGTAGTACCCAAAGATATTCAATTCCACAAGTTACTGAAATGTAGATCTCTCCTATACTTCTAACTAAAGGTGGTTGATCAAAGAATTAAGGGAATATTAAACAAAGATTTTTCCCATTATCTTTGAGATCATTTATTTATACATAGGTACCTATGATATAGTGGTTGAAGCTTGGTTGATAAGGAACCTATATCAAGGTACAAGGACGGTTGACTTGGTCTAAATATAGAATTCTATGACCAAGTCAATCTTTAGATCAGAATATAATTGGGAAAGGGAGGAAGCCAAGTCCTCGTGGATCTACTCCCTCTTTTATTTTCTTAGAGAGGTTTTCTTCATTCTTTTTATGAATGGATAATTTCTCAAATTTGTGAATGAGGAGAAGCATGCTATTTTGTTGCTGATGGGAATTAGTTCTCTTCCTTAGATCATACCTAGGCTCACTTGGAACCCTTGTGTCTTTAAGTTGAAATGATTCTCCATCACAGGGTCTGTCTTGATAATGTTGATGAGGCACGAGGGTTTCCTACCCCGTCCTGCATCAAGATAGCATCGTGAATAACTGATGTAGGATGTTTCGAAAAGGTTAACAATAAAAATATCTATAAGTGGACTGATAACATGCAATCTTAAGATGCAAACATATGATTATTAAAGCTAATTAAGGCATAAAATATTCCATTTTTATGGATGTTATCATACTTGGAGTGCATTTCTATCATTTCATGCAGTTTTATGTTATAATCTCAAAATGCACTATTTTAGGGATATCTAGGCATTATAAAGAATTTATTTTAGAATAGATTATTCCCATCTAAATTTGAGATTATAATTATGTTTCAATGTTTAATAATAAGAGAAAATATTTTTATAAACTCATTTATTTTTCTAAGAAGAAATGAGGGTATTTTTGAAATAATAATTTATTCTCTTGTTATTTAAATATTTTGACTTTCTATAATGATATTCACTTAAATTTCTGATCCAATGAAAGAAATTTGGATTAATTTGGAGTTGCATTTTGAAAGTTATGAATTTTCTAATTTTTAGGGTTTTTTCTAGAATTTTTCTAATTTTTTCTAAATTTTAAAGGATTTTATGGAATTAAAAATAAAATTTTCTAATTTAAAATCAATTTTTTGATTTACTGTTAACGCGCAGGTGATGTGGCGCAATCTGGAGCGTCATATCAATCACGATCGAGGATCAATCGCGATCAACGACGTGGCAGCACATGGAGCGTCTAATCAAGCGTTAAATTAAAACTATCGATCATCACTTAAGTGAAGGGGTATGCGGCGCTTTCTGATTGGACAACGATTCATATTTCAAAACGTTTAAATATCAGCCGTTCATCAACGGAGTTATAACGGCTCAAATTAGACGCATCTGATGGACTTTTGTGGACATGTGGAGACATTGCAGACGTTCAAAGAAGATCGAACGACAGACGTTACGCGACGATTCAACTTCACGGGATCACGTGGCTTCATCTGAGCGCTCCATCTGTGATCCAATGGACAAGACTTAACCGTAACGATTTGCACTAATGCCTTTAATCTGAATCGTTGATCGAAGATTAAACGCTCCATCTGATGGTTACACCCAAATCGCCTATAAATTGAAATGCTCTTTGACATTTTCATGTTTTCTTGGATGATTTTGCTCAATTGATCTATCTAAACATCTCCATCCTTGAATCTCTTGCTTGGAATCACTTCTATACTCAGATCCGCATCCACGGAGTGATTGAAAGTGAGATTTCATTGATCGATTAGGGAGAATTTGCCTCTTGAACATCGATGATCATTTTCAAAATCGCGGATCAAAAAGGCTTGAATCCAGAAATTAATTAGATCATTTTGATCGCTATCTCGAGTTAGATTACCTATTTTCCTCCTAATGTTTCATCATGTATCATCAATTTATAATTTAGGATCGTTAATTTAGGTAAATTAGTTTTTTAATTTCGGATTTCTCTTAATTCGCGTTAGGAAATTTTTCTCTAATTCACTCTTTGATTTCTCTACAAATCTTGATCAAGTCAAGTGATTTTTGATTTTATGGATTTGTCTTTTAGTTCTCTTTTTAGATCTATCATTTTCTTTAATTTCTCACCTCAATTCATCGTCCAATTTGATCAAATTTCCAAATTTCTCTGGAAAATCCCTTATTTCTCCGTGGATTCGACTTTTATTCACCACTATACCATTCAATTTGTGATTAAATCATAAAATTGGTGAGTTTGGCTTTATTGTTGACACAAATCGGTGTGCAATTAACGACCACATTAAGTTGTTGTGTCATAGACTATGAATGAGGGATGAATGATTCTATGATGAATTCATAAAGTGATAAAACTTGAAACCAATCCTACAATATGCGAGAAGATTTAGGAAAGATACCACTATGGATTGGGATTGATCTCAATATTGATTTAGAGTAATAGTTATGAGATTGAGAACCGATATCATGAATCAATCTAAGTTGGACTTATTGTTATAGAATTTCAAACTCTTTATGATGTAGGATATTTCTAAAATGGATAATACTCATACAAAACTAGGGAGGACCTATGAATGATATCATAAAGGAAATATTAATTTATATGAATAAGAATTAATGTATGATAATTCCAAGGTAGTAGGATAGTGGAAGGGAGGGAATAATGGGTATTATTTAATGAGTAAGGATATTTATTTTGATATATCTATAATGGCAGGGGATTAATATTGATAGATAATATACTATAGATCATATAATATAGAGAAGGCAGAATGGAAAGACGTGGATAGATTATGATAAAGGCAGGGAATAGACGACAATGGCATATAATATTTAATTATGATAAAGTTAAGAGAAGGGAATAGTTAATAGTATTTTCGGTTAGAAAATAGAAAGAGAGATAATGTTACGACTGAGAATAGAGGAGAGGTAAGAGACGGGAGTAGATCGTGAGAGGAGAGGGAGTGTCGGAAAATGACGGGGGTGTGGGAGAATAGAGAGGACCGAGAATCTAATGTGGACTTTAGATTTATGACTCGAATTATTAATCATGTAAAGGAGATAGAGGATGATACCTTGAGAATGAAATGAAGAAACGATGCTCCCGAATCGCTTCATTGAACCAGATTTTCCTCGGCAGGCTTTGGACGTGAAGTGGAGAAAGACGACAGAAGAGGGGGAGAATAGAGAGGGAGATAGAATCGGAAGTTGAAGGAGATGCGGGAGGAGTGATGGATGCACAGGAGACACAATGAACACAAAAGGGTAAGGAACCAAAAGGTAACCAAGTTTTATCAAAATCAACTTGCGTTTGTTTTTCTTACAAATCTCCGTTTTATAGAAAATAGAAAAACAGCGGTTTGCGGGAAGCGTCGCTTTGTGGTAGTTATCATTCACGAATGAATCGTCGCGCACGGGGTAACTCTTCTTCAACACGTAAATGACGTGGAGAATACGAGCAGCAGAGCGGCAGGTAATGCTTGTCAGTAACATTTCGTCCCGTACGCTGTAGCTAATTATTTAGTTGTCGAGGCGAGTGTAAGGCCGACGACGAGTTAAATCCAGTGGGGATATCAGCTATTCCCTTGTATATTTCTTTGGTGTTCGCGACCCGATGAGTCGGGAACTCCGTTTACAGGCGTTGACCCGAACTTGTATTGCTTGTGGAGACGCCGCCGATGCATGGAGGGTGATGAACTCCGGAAATCGTTAAGTTCATTAGATGGGAGTTTGATCTCTGTTCGGCTGACGAAGAAGATTCTTTCCGCAGAAGTATACCGAATCTTCCACGTACCCAGCTCCTCTCATTGTTTTCTTTCGCGTGAGCGTTCGGAATCTTCGCCTCGCTTGCTGTCTCATGTTCAATGGCATTAAGAAGGAAGAAATTGATTATTCGCCTTATAAATATGGAGAGTGGCGGGTGAAGCTGTGACTATTCTTTGCTTATGTGGTCTCCTTTGGATTGGGTCGCGACTGATGCTGCGAGAGTGTCCAGGGTGATAATGAATCGCCGGGTTTGATTTTGTGTTAGTCTTTGTGCAGATCACCATAGTAGACAAGAAGAGGATATATATTTCTTCAATCCTGCGTTGACTTTCGGCAGTTGGGGTTATAATACCTCTTTGTGGAAGCCTTGACGTTCTCTCGTTGTTCCATATTCGTAGACGCATTGAACCACATGGTAATAATAGGGTGGGTGGTTGTCAGTCTGTAGAGAAGAAAGATCGTGCCGGAATAGTAAATGATGCCTTTGTTAAAGTGCGATTCATGGAGGATGGCATTATTCTCGGCAAGCCTTCGATTTCTTCTATGAGTGGGTAGAATTATTCTGAACAAACTGTCATTGCCTTCTCAGTCATATAGGTGTTGATCTCGCGGGAGGTAGTCTTCATGAATCGAACGTGCTCTTGATGTGATAGCTCTTTTCATGCGGATTAGAGACATGTAAATGCTTGATCAGCATTGACTTTCCTTATGCTGATGATCATCAAATAAATTGTCTTCATAAATGCATGGTTTTACTCATGCATTGGCTTTGTATCACAGTGGAGTCTGTAGCTGATTTCTTCCATAAATAATAATGCCTATAGATCTCTTCTAAATTCTAACTAGCGTGGTTTTCAAAGAAAAGGACATTTAATCTCAAAAGGATTCCTACTAATTTCTTGAGATCATTACTTTATAAATATACAAGGTACCTAAGAAATAGAGTATAAGGTTTGGAAATTAAGGTTCCTATATCAAAGGTAAAAGGGTGGTTGACTTGGTCCACTCAAGGAATTATAGGTTTCTAAAGATAAGGAATAAATGTTTTGACCAAGTCAATCTTTAGATCAGTATAAAATAAGGAAAAGAGGGAAGATAATTCCCTTAGAATCTACACTCTCTTTAATTATTTACAGAGGTCTTCTTCATCCATTTAATGAATGGATAATTTCTCAAGTTGGTGAATAAGGAGAAGGAGGATGAGGAGGATGGTTCACTTAGAACCCTTGTGTTCATGTATAGAAATAATTCTCCATCACTTTATCACTATGAAGGTTTAAAGGACGAGTACCTTGGATTAGATGTGAAGTCAATGCCTTTGAAATCACCAAAAGATCTGGATTATCCTCGAATTTCTCCTTCACTTTGAGATGGATGAAAGGGAAAACAATGAGGGAGAATAGATGAGGAGGATAGAGCTCGGATTTGAGAGAGACATGAGAGAGGAGAGAACATACAAAGAACATAGATAGAAATCTCCAATTAAGGAAACCAATTTCATTCAGACAACATCCGTCATTGTTTTACAATTATTCCTTTTATAGGGTGAAGAGAAGAGAGAAGTTGGAGTGAAGAGATGCATCGAAGATAGAATATGCAGTTATTGGTAGTTACTCGATCGGTTGACAGAAATCAGTACAAGTCTTCATAGTCTTCAAAACCTTGGAGGTCTTGCTTCATCTAGAGAATAATTATGGACTGAATTCGTGGCTTTACCCCTTGATTGTAACTTCCTCGATGCTTAGTTGTCATCATAACTGCTTTGACCAGGTGACGAAGCGATTTATGTGATCGTTAAAAGCACACAAACGTCGATCAAACAAATTTATAATTCTGAACTCACAAAAGCAAAGATATTAAATCAAGTATAGTGTAAAGATCGAGTGGATCCACAAAGAACACGGTTGACTTTGATCGAACAGTTGACTTGGTCAAACTATTATTTAATTAAGCTTTTTAAGAAGTACAAATTATATTTTGATGGAAAATTATTTTAAAACATGAACACAAGGGTTCTAAGTGAACCTATCCTCCTCCTCCCTTTTACCAATTTGAAAAATTATGCATTCTTTAAATGGATGAAGAAACCTCTCTAAATAATTAAAGAGAGTGTAGATCTTAAGGGAAATTATTTTCCCTCCCTTCCTTATTTTATACTGATCTAATGATTGACTTGGTCAAAAGAAATTAGCCTTATCCTTAGATAAATTAGAATCCCTTGAATGGACCAAGTCAACCACCATCTTACTTTGAAATAGGGTCCTTAATCTCCAAACCATATCCACCATATCTTAGGTACCTTGTATAGTTATAAAGTAATGATCTCAAGGAAGTCAATAGGAATCCTTTTGATATTAAATGTCCTTTTTCTTTGAAAACCACCCTAGTTAGAATCATAGGAGAGATCAATCACTTATGGATGAATAACTCATGCAAGAATGAAGATAGATCAACATGAAGAAAATTTCAGAAGAGCATGAAGAAAGATTATCATAAGCTCAATAGTCTATCATCATATTTCACATTGAATCAAGCTTTATGAAGACAGGATATCAAAACAATGGTTATTCCATACTTCCAAGCATATCACAGGAGAACTGAAGAAGAGGAGACTGTCCTCATTATCAGCATCCATCGCAGCCTTCCCTCCAACTCATTAGGGTATTTGTCAACGTCAAGAACTCTTAAGTATCATCCTTCAGTTATCACGGAAGCTATTTATTATCTGTCCCTACTGACGCACAACTCAAGCTTAACACACATGGGACTCCTTTAGAACAACCCGTTAAGATTGAACCTAGCCTACTCGCCTGGAATTCTCGAGTCAAAGACTGGAAGACCGTCGTCATCATCATCAATTATCCTCTGCCCAACCGTATCGTTATTCTAGCCAATAAAGAAGCTAAACGATGAAAAACCGAAAAGCAGACTTTCGGTGAAACGAAACGCAACAGAGGAACTTCCAGCTGCCTCTCCAACTATCCTCGGAGGCCCGTGAAAAGAAAAACCTTCCACGATACAAGCAATCTAAGTCCGACGACAGCTCGGTGACCATTACCTGCAACGCACCATCACGATGCCTCTCGCGATCGAGCCAACATTTCTATTACCGAAAAATATTTCGGAAAACCCTGTGAAGGATGCAAGCACGACCAACCAAAGCCACGTGGAACTTCCCAAAACTTCACCTCTATTTACAACCGTCTATCTGATTATCGGCTCATCCGGTGGCCTACTCACTTTCTGTCATTGACGCGCTCATCATCTCTGATTGACTTATCGTCCAAGCATATTATGGCATGCTACCTGCCTGCTCCTCAACGGCTGATCAACCGAGAAAGTCGTACCCGATCCCATTCCGTGAACGCCTCGTCACGACATCCCAAGCCGTCAATTTCTTCACGGGATAAGAGTCTCGTTAGACGATCATCGTGATGCCATAAAGAGACGTTAACCTCCTCACCGACCACAGAGGACACGTCGTCTTCAACCGCCATCAAGGAAACCACGTGCGAAGAAAGGAACTATCACGATTCGCATAAGTGACCATGCGCGGACAACCGTCATCGGCGGTCCTTTCATTTCACTTTTCTTTTCTTCTTCCTTAAAAAGACGAAAGGACGAAACGAAACTTAGTTTTTTTGAATGAAATATTGGTTACTGGTTACGGTTTTACCTTTGTGTCGTGTTCTTCCTGTGCTTCTCCCGCAACCCCTTCTTCTCCGAGTTCTATCCTTCCCCTCTACTCTCCCTCCCGTTCTGTCCGCTTTCATCCTCCTCAAGTCCGCTGCAAACCGAGGAAAATCTTGGACTGTTTCGGAAATCCTACGGCGTCACTTCCCGTCCATATCCAGGTGATATCCTCTCTCATTTAATGGTGAATAATAGTTCTATCTTATAATCTATAAGTCCAAGCGTTGACCATTGAACCTTCATGAGTTTTTCCTTCGCGTCTCAGCGCCTTCTTCTCCAGTCTTCTCTTCTTATTTTATATCTATTCTTCCCCGTCTCTCTCTCTATTTCTAAATTAAATATATTTTCCAATCTACCATTCTCTCTTCGGTGTTAACATCTATATATATATATATATAGGTCCCGTCACCACTTCCACTCCTATCTGCAATCTCTTCTCTATTAATATAAAATTTATCACCATTATCATCCTCTAATTCACCTATCACCCTTCACACATATAATCCTCTATATTTTAAATATCTACCCTATATCGTTCTCATTGATATCAACTCATAGATCCTCCCCTGATATGTAGGATTTAGATACCTCTCCTGAAAAAATATCCTACATCATATTTTATTAATCCTTATGATATAAATATACTAAATAAGATATTTTAAGAATTTAAAAACTGATTTTTAGAAGAAATGTCAAAAGTCAAGGTCAAAGCATTGACTTTGACCCATAGTTGACTTTATACAAAATGAGAGAAACAAAAGAGCTTAAAATATTAGGAAAATTATATATTAATAAACTAGAGAGAAAATGGAAATTAATGACAAAAAATTCGTTATTTTTTTAAAAGAATTGGATTTATTATGAATTATTGAAAATCAAAAATCAGAAAATCCCGAAATGAACACTTCAGTGTAAATCTTCAAATTGACTAACCAACTGATATCCAAACATTTCAATTCACATATTAATCAAAAGCTATCAAACAGAGGATTCCAAAGAGACCAACATTGTCAAATTTCACCTTGTATTTTGAAAGTAATTGCCCCCGCAATTCAACACCCAAATTTGGATTGAAAATGAGTAGTAGATGGTCAAACTTCAAGTTGAAGGGCCAAATGATGAAATTTAATGATTTTACTATCGAAAGAAAGTGGATGAAACAAGGAATCAAATGAAACTGAAATCAAACAATTCAGACTTAAGATTATGGAGAAATCCTTGTTTGAAGATCAGCAAAAATGCGCACCTAATTTGGGCAAAAATGAAGAACAAATTGATTTAAAAGATGAAATTAACTACTTAAATCTAATCTAAATAAAAATTTTTGTAAGATTAATTATCAATTCACACTATTAACCCGATTGACATGAAGATTGGGCTCCAAATCACGTCGATTGGAGTGTATTTGATCGGTTTCTTCCTCGACATACGTTCACGTTCAAGGGAGGAATTCGATCAAATTATGCATATTAGTCTCCTTGATTCATAAAGTCAAAGTAAATCAAGAAGAGTAATTAAGGTTTATTTATTTAACCTTGTTAAAGATTAAACATCCATAAAGCACATAATTAACCCTAAATAATGCATAAATATGGACTTTAGTAAAAGGGCATACCAATGGAGAAAATTCATTAAAATTATGATAACATTCATCATAATCACATAATAAGCATGAATATTAGTTAAATAAGATAAAATTTAAGTTAAATATGCATTTTAATCACACCCCCAACTTAAATCATTGCTAGTCCCTTAGAAATGGAAACATAAGGAGTATGTAATAGGACTAACAAGCCATAGAAGACCATAGGTTAAGCATTGATAGAATCTAAAATGAACGTTCTACCTTAAATGATATCAAGAAGAAAGTAATGCACTAGAAACTTAGGCTCACATCATTCCTCCGGCAAGCACTTTAATCCACCAAATGAACTAAGAATCCTCTTCCTCTACATACTAATAAGAATATAAATAACTTAAGAAAAAGATTCGTCATACCAAATCAATTGTCGATTCCTGCTTGCACTATGGACATGAATGATAAAGGCGCAAGAAGTAGAAACAAGCATCATCCTTTTCATACATAATGGCTATAAGATAGAATTGGCTAAAACACATGGGAGGCAGCTTACCATTCTAATTCTTTACTTTATTTATTTATCCTAATTTTATTTGCTGCAAGTCTGTTTAAAGAAAGAGATTAGATAATGCAAAATTTGAAATTGCTAAGGCTTTTTATGCAACTTATTGAAAACAATATTAACTCATTTCATGGTGCTCATCCTACCCATGTGTCATCCTTAGTAGACATGCAGCTTATTCCCTCGAAGAGGTTTTGGTATCTCTATGGATCAAGGAGCTTCACTATGTCAAGAATAGTAGTGCCAAGAAAAGGATGATACAAGCTACGACTTGCTATAGAGAGCAGAAGGATGTGCATGCAAAGAATCATTAACTCAAGATTTAGAAAGAAGAATGACTGGATGAGAAGTATAGAAAGTTTTGAAAAATCATACTATGAGCTTGAGTAGATTCTTAGATTAGATTTTATGGTTCCCCAAAGGAATACCTAGATCCATAATTTCATCGGCTCTCCAACCTTCTCAATATAACACTTAAGGTTGCTCTTCCCATGACTTTCTAAGCGATTGAAGGTGTTAATGTACTCTATGTTTTTCATATTTCATGTGGTTTTGAAAAGATCATGTTGCTGCTCACATGGTTTAAAATTTTAAGTTTTCTAGAAAACTCCCCCCACACTTATTCATTTTATTGTCCTCAATAAAAAATCAGCATTGTCATGGAAAATAGATAGCAATCATGAAGCATAGCATGCAAAAAAAAAAATGAGACAAAGGAGCTAAAAGAGCTTATATTCATTTGTGGAGTTCTTTTGGGGCTGAATTTCCTTCTTTGTTGTTGTCTCATCCTTAGAATCTAATGAGCTTATAGAAAAACAAAAATCAAACATCAAAGAAAACAGAAAATATAAAAGTAAAAATAAATGCAAAAGCAAAAACAAAGGTAGAAAGTAAATGCAAAACTGAGAATAAGGCTGGGTTGCCTCCCAACAAGTGCTAAGTTTTACGTCTTCAGCCAGACTTAACTCACTCTAGCAACTAATTTGTGGCTGATAACTCAAGAAGTTGCAGCTCTTCATTATGGGTAGGTGGTGGTCCTTCTTCACCAATGTATGGTTTCAATTTATGTCCATTTACCTTGAAGGAAGTTTTGGTCTTAGGAACTTGATGGAGAATTATTTCAAAACATGAACACAAGGGTTCCAAGTGAACCTATATATAATTTAAGGAAGAGATTTCATCCTCAACAGCAACAAGATACTATTCTCCTCCTTACTCATGAGTTTGAGAAACTCACCATCCATTAAGTGAATGAAGAAGACCTCTCTAAAACATTGAAAGAGAGTGTAGATTCTAAGGGAATTATCTTCCCTCCTCCTCCAATTATGCACTGATCTAAAGATTGACTTGGTCATATGCAATTAAATCTTCATCCTTAGAACACTTAGAATTCCATAGTTGGACCAAGTCAACCGTAATCTACCATGATATAGGCTCCTCAACATCTAGGCCACATCCACTATATCATAGGTACCATGTACAAATCAATGATCTCAAAAATCAGTACGAAAGATCTTGGTTAAACTCCCTTATTCTTTGAAAACCACCCATAACTAGAAAGTTCACAAAGATCTATTATTTATGGAATAAATTATCTTCCTATTCAACTCAAGACAAAACCCATGCATTTATGTGTTGATAATCAGCATGAATAAAGCTTCAAGCAATGAGGATTATCTCCCATCACCTCTACGGCTGAGGAAAATAAGGAAAGCTTGAACCATCCTCCTAACTGATCAAGACCTCCCAAGATCCTCCCAAGGTCAACAAGATTACACATAAGCATCTTCCTCAACAACGACATGGAATCCTAATGAAGTCAAATGTCCTAACGGAAGAAGATCACAGTCAAGATCTCTTCAAAATGAATATGGATACAACTGCATCAAGAGCGTAACTGAAGAAGAATGCGAGTCTGATGAGAGTCCTCATCTCTTCCATCAGGCACTACGGGAGTAGAGAAGATAGCTATAGTTAGTATGAGAACAGAGAAGGAAGATCGTCACGGCCTTGAAATAATATGAAGATTAACGAATCTCTGTTTGGGCTTTCCTCTATCATGACCCATCTCCCCGTCAAGAGAGGGCTGTCAATTTATTTCTTCGGAACGTCGCAATCTTTCTCTTCACTTGCGAGTGTGAGAAGCGTGGAGGATCTCGCCAAGAAGGAGATCCCATTTAAAAGGAAGACAATGAAACCCAGCAAGAGCTACGGCAGCGTCGCCGACCTGAGCAGAAAGGCCATATCCAAGAAGAATTCAAGGAGTTCTTGCACTTCTCTGGCTTCGAAGAGGAACAATAGTGTCTCCTTCTGCTTTCCCAAGCCTCCTCTCATTCCTGTATAGAGAAACACGTAATCCGACGATAGGAACATTATCAAACAAGACCAGCTTATGAAGGATCATTCCATGGCGTCCTCCTCCTCCTGAAGTGAAATAGAGAAGATATAAGACAACCTCCACGAAAATGAAGGCATTGGCTGTCATATGAGCAATATAAAGCAAGAGAAACGCCACGAAAGCATCTTGATGGCCACCTTTGCCTCCTCGTCACCCCGTCCAGCAACATTATTCGAGATGTCAGGACGTCTCATTTCTACGAGAAATGACGACAGTTGGTTATTGACCCAAAGCAGCCCGAAGACCCTGTTGACTTGCAGAAGAGACACACAAAGACTCCGACCAGAGCCCATTTGATGTAGGATATTTCTAAGATTGATAATATTCCTACAAATTAGGGAGGATCTATGAATGATATCAATATGAAATGACTTTATAAATCAGTGAGAATATAGTATGAAATAATTCAGGAATAAAGATAGATAATGATTTAGTGGGAATGATAAGATGAGAGAAGAGACAAAGGAAGAGAATAAGAGCAGAACTAAGAGAGAGGTTGTGAATAGATATAGAGGTAATAATATAGAGGAATAAAAGAGTGATGAAATAGATAAGAGGTAAGAACAGAGATTACTTAGAGGAGAGATTTAAGAGGAGTGAATAATGATGGACTTAAGATATTATAAAGCGAACTATAGATCACGGTTTAGAGGATAGAGGATGATACCTGAAATGATGCGAAGTAGAAGCCCTTGGAAACCACTCCACGATCAAGATGAAATCTCTGTTTGCTTCTTACTGTGAGGAATATGAAAGAGGACAGAAATGGGGGAGAAGAGATAGGAGGATAGAACTCGGAAAGGAGAGAAGGTGCGGGAGAATGGAGAAACATAGGAAGAACAGTGAAACACAGGGTAAAATCGAACCGGAACCAACGTAACCAATTTTGATAAAAAACAACATCTTTTGTTTTCTTACAAATCTCCCTTTTATAGAATAAGGGAAAGAGGGTTGATGATGAGAGGATGCGTCGCTTCAGTTTCCGCGTGTGAATAATTATATAAATCGCTGACATTTTATTTCCTTTCGTCGGTTTTCCGCGGTAACCACCAATAATAATCTTATTTCCTTAATCTGACATGAGGTCGACGGTGACGATGGTTGAATGGTCTTTCAGAATTAGAACTGATGCTGTTCGCGCTGACAAAACGGGAGCTATTTTCACGAGCGTGCCTCAAAGTCGTGTCGCTCGTGCTGAATTGGATGTCCGGTTACAATTAGTGCAGCTGGAGTTCATCAGGCGGCTGTTCGCGTCGCCAAGGAGCGGTGGTCGCTGATTCGGAATCCCATGAAAAGTAGTGGTCATGCCGATAATCCACGAGAAGCGGGTGGAAAAGTTTCCGCATCTATTTATGACGTCGCACGGAAAGTTCGGAGACGATGTCGCAATAAATATCTTCACGAATATTTGCATGCCTCCTCTAAGACGGAGGACAAGATGGGGCGGAGACTCCTCCTGATTATTGTAGTTGCTGAGATTACAACCCGAGAATGCTCGGGGCTGTTGACGACAAGATAGCCAGTCGAGTGAGCAAAGGGAAGTAGAATTTTCAGAATTTCTTCGCGATTAGATATGACAGGTTTTTTTTATTTTGTCGTCGGGATATGATGGGGTTTCCGTCATCGTCGGGGAGCGGATCCTCCTCATTTTGTCCTTGAATGGTCTTCAAAAGAGCGATTTTATCTCGGGTTGGACTCGGTGACGTCGTCTCGGGTTATCGTCAATATCTTGTTGACCGAGCGTCATACAATTCACTCCGATCTTAGCTGTCATCGTCGTCTTCAAGATTGACTCTTCTCTCGTTTTTTTCAAAGCTGGGGGAGTGGACGTGAAACATGCCCGACTCCCCGTGGGTTTGTCCATAACGAGTGATGTCGGGAGGTCTAGTGATCTTGCTGACTTCCAGTGGTCTTGCTGTCTTCTGTAGGAGACTCAACTGTGCTTAATGAATAGACGTGAGGTCAGGTTGTGATGTAGTTATTAACAATTCGCCTTTGGAGCGATCAGTCTGTGATGTTTCTTCATTTGGGTAGGTGTATGGTCATACTCATCCAAAAGCTTGACTTAGAGTAAATGAAGATGGTAAATTCACTTTGCTCTCATAATGGTTGAAGGATAATTAGCAGAATGAGTCTTGGGCAGCTTCTCTTCAAACTTAATATCAACATTTGGAATTCTTCAATCTGATTGGGCTTCATAGATGCAAGGATTAATTCATGCAAGGATTTTGTTTTGAGTGGAATAGAAGATAGTATCTTCTATTAGCTCTCACCTAAAATTCTAACTAAGGGTGGTTTTCAAAGAAAAGGAATTGGAAATCAAGGATGTTCCTACTATTTTCTTTTGAGATCATTAATTAAAATGATATAAGGTACCTATGATATGGTGGAGAAGGTTTGGAAAATAAGGAACCTATATCAAAAGGAAAAGGGTGGTTGACTTGGTCTATTCAAGGAATTCTAAGTATCTAAGGTTAAGGCTAATTTCTTTTGACCAAGTCAATCATTAAATTAGTGTAAAATAGAGGTAGGAGGGAAGATAATTCCCTTGAGATCTACACTCTCTTTATTTATTTAGAGAGGTCTTCTTCATCCATTTAAGGAATGGATAATTTCTCAAATTGGTAGATAAGGAGGAGGAGGAGGAGGAGGATAGGTTCACTTAGAACCCTTGTGTTCATGTTTCAAAATAATTCTCCATCACCATTACTCCTACAAAAGGAGCTTCCGTATTGCCAGTGCTGACGACCACTTCCCACTAAAAGAAGTTATCCATGAACGAAACTACACGCATTTCTCCTCCACGGAAGATAAAAGCGTCGACGAGATTGTCTCAAACTTTTCAAACATTCTATCTATGGAAGTAATTGCCACTTACCACGTGCTAACAGAAAATACAGGAGATTCCGCAGTCAACCATCCCACAAAATCGGAAACTGAGAGGATGCGAGACGGTCCATGAGAAGATGCGTAAACGCCCGTTCAACTACCCCTCTCTTTTTGAAACCTCTCTTTAAATCTAACTTCCCTCTCTTTATTCCTATAAGAGAGACAATTGTAAATGAAAACAACATTTGTATTTGATGAAAAATTTGGTTCCTTGGTTCGTCTCATCTCTGTGTCCTTGTGCCTCATTGTGCCTCTCCCGCATACTCCTCTCCGAGTTTCTATCTCTCTTTCTTTTCTCGCGCCCATTCTTTCCGCTTTTATCCATTTCGAAGTAAGGAGCAAAACCGTATATACATTGGATCGTGTGTGGGTTTCCAAAGCGTCATCTTTACGTCACGAAACAAGTCACGAAACAAGTATCCTCTCTTCTTAAAAAAACCGTGAATATTAGTTTCCGTTAAAAATCCTTAAGTCCAACATTCGATTCAATCCCAATTTCTTCTCTTTCTCATATCTATTCCCCACATCACTTCTACCTTCCATGATAATCCCCGTCATAATATATCCTTTCGTATCCATCGCTTCTTAATTTCCATCCATTATCCTATCTATTTTCATCGCTCTCTCTATTCTCTATATGAACATATATAATATCTTCTCCACGTATTCCGTATTCTTTTCTTCATCGTGATCGACCCTCTTCTCATCATCCCTATCATTATCACTCTATCCACATCATCAACCGAATTATCCTTCTTCATATCCCTCTCATCATCTATTTTCCTCTCTTCATATTCCCGATCATTCTCATGATCCACTCATTCACCTAACGCCTTATTCCCTTCCTATATTAATTAATCTATACCTTAGTCATAATAATAACCATCCTCAGTATTGTCTTTATCAATTATCCTATTCATCACATAAGTCGAATATTCTCTCTTACATAATCCTTCTCTTCCCACACATAATTCTATCTATCTTAAATTATCTATTCTATATTATTCTCACTGATATTATTTCATAGATCCTCCATTAGATTGTAGGATTATTTCATTATTAAAATTAGTAGATATTCATATCTATTTCACTCAGTTTTCCTCACACATTCACATTCATATTCTCATCTACATACATAGCATTTATTTTAAAATATCCTACATCAGATCTAAAATCAAGACCGATCCATAGTCAAACGCTTCAAGGACCTCATATGGACCATCCCACGTAGAGCGCAACTTCCCTAGAAAGAGTTTAAGACGAGAATTATAAAGCTATACCTTTTCATGAACATGAAAAGTTTTCCTATTAATATGCTTGTCAGGAAAGGCTTTGTTTTTGGCCGTATAAATCTTAGCATTTTGAAGTTGTAGAAGTCTTTCTTTGCCACCTTGATCAAGAGATAGATTGAGCTTTTTAATAGCCCAATAGGCCCTGTGCTCTAACTCGACGTGAAGGTGGCAAGATTTTCCATAAATGAGCCTAAATGGAGACATCCCGATGGGTGTCTTGAATGAGGTGGAGTAGGCCCATAGAGCATCGGGTAGCTTCGCTGCCCAATCTCTTCCATTCGTGTGAATTATCTTCTTCAAGTTGTTCTTGACTTCTCTATTGCTGACTTATACTTGGCCATTTTCTTGGGGGTGATACGGGGTCGTGACGCGATGATGAACTCCATATTTCCTAAGTAAACTCTTCAAATGAGAGTTAGTAAAATGAGATCCACCATCACCAAAAATTGCCCTAGGACAACCAAATCAAGAAAATATATTGCTAACAATAAACTTATTAACCACTCGATGATCATTTGTCCTTTTCGGTATTGTCTCGAGCCATTTGGACACATAATCCACTGCTACATGAATGAACTCTTTTCCCTGCGATGGTGGAAATGATCCCATAAAGTCAATCCTCGAAAGATAAAAAATTTCTACCTCAAGGATGGTTTTCAAGGCATTTCATCTTGCTTTGAGATGTTTAATGCGGACTGGAACTTTAGATATTCCTTGCAATACTTGATAGCATCCTTGAATTGAGTTGGCCAATAAAAACCACTTTGTAACACCTTTGCTCCAGTCTTTCTCGATGCAAAATGTCCTCCACATAAGGACGAGTGACACATCGATCAAATATGTGCTTGCTCCTCCTCCGAACGCATCACCGAATAATCTAATCAGCCCCTACATGGAACAATTGGGGTTCTTCCCAAAAATAATATCAAATATCATGTGAAAATTTTTTTCTTTTGATGCGTGTTCCAAAATTTCGCTAAGTAATTAAAGATATAAGTAAACCAAGGTACCTTAGTCACAACGGCGAGAAGCTATTCGTTGGGGAATGTGTCACTGATGACATGCTAATTAGACATGACAATACATGATTATTAATGCATATTAAGGCATACAAGATTTCATTCCTTTGCATGTTATCATATTTTTGAGTATTTATGATGTAGGATATTTTAGAATAAGATTCTATGTATGATGGTGATGATATGTTTAAGAAATAATCCTAAAAATGATTGAAGGACCTATGAAGTGATATCAGGGGAAGAAATATATAATTCAGATGATAACTTTGAGATAATTAGAATTTTGTGATAGTACATGAGTCTGAAGTAATTAGTGCGTGGAGATAAGATAGATAATAGAGAATTTATGATAAAGACTATAAAATAGAGAAATAGAAAATGGAGGATATGCAATGCTTAATAAAATAGTGATTGAATATATAATATATTAGTGAATAGGAATGGTAGGAGAGATGGTAAAAGAAGGAATAAGGAGATGGACGAGGTGGAGTTATTATATTATATATTATACGTTAGCGGATGTTGGGAAGAGAGAAAGGATAGAGAGAGAGACGAAATTAGAGAGGGTAACCAGGATGGGAAGTAGGAGCAGTTTTATATATATTTAAATATGATGAGGGAGAGTAGGTATTGACTGGGAATATGGGATAGAGTAGATTCGGAGATGAGACGAAGGAAATAGAGAATAGGAGAGAGAAATGACGTGTTGGACTTATGATTTTTGGAGATGAACTATCAACACGGGAAAGAGGAGAGGATAATTTACCTGAATAAGATGAGAAAGATGTCGTTGGATTACTCCCGCTTAGACCGGATAGCCTCGAGATGATTTAGGTTCGAAATGGTGAAAAGCGGACAAAAGGGTGGGAGAAGGGGAAAGGGAGATAGAACTCGGAATGAAGAAGATGCGGGAGAGATTGATGGAGACACAGGAACATGATGAACACATAGGTAACAGTAACCAAAGGAACCAAAGGAACCAAATTTTATCAAAAACAACATCTGTTTTCATTTACAATCGTCTCTTTTATATGATGAAAAGAAGGCGTTAGATTGAAGAGACGTGAGAACTTTAACCGCAAATAGTAGGAGCAGTTTTGGGAGTAGTTACGATCTTTTGGTTTTACATTTTTGAGGTTTTATTTGGTGGTGACATGGAGGCAATTTGATGTAGGATAATTTAGAAGATGAATCTAAATCCTACAATATGGGGAGGATCTATGAAGTGATATCACTAAGAATGATTAATAATATGGATTAATAAATATATGAGAAGGATGATGGTTATAAATAGAAAAGAGAGGGATGGGAATGAAATGGATAATGTATAGTAATATATATTAATTAATGTATATTAGATGATGAGAGGAGAATATATATTAGATAATATAATTAATGATCGATAGAGGAGATAATATTTTCGGAGTATGAATAAAAGGGAGGGTAGATACTTTATATTTTAAAATAGAGATAGAGAAAAGATAGAAGATGTAACTGAGGCGGGAAAAGAGATGAGTGGGTTTGGTCGTGAAGAAGAAGAAGTGAATGGGGTGGAAGCGTATGACGTAAAAGAAGGAGTGAAGAGTGAAAATGGAGGAGATAGATGGAGTGGAAGGATAAAGGGCGGCGGAAGCGAATTTGGACTTATAGATTTCCGACGCGAACTATTTTCATCGTCACGGTTGAGGATGTTACCTGACTGGCGATGTTGAAGCGATATTCTCGGATTCGACAGTTGACCCGGATAACCTCAGATGCATCAGACGTGAAGTGGAAGAACGACGACAGAAAAGAGGGAGAACAGAAGAGGGAGATAGAACGCGGAGATGAAGAAGGTGGGAGATGCGAGAAGAGTGATGGAGATACGGAAGAAGAACACCATGAACACAGGGAAACAACAGTAACCAAAAGAACCGAAATTTCATTCAACAAAAAACTGACTTCTTAGTCCTACAATTTCCCATTTATAGCAGGGGAAGGAGAGAGGAGTGGGCGAGGCGACGCGTCTCGGTGTTTCGCCCGCACTTGGGCAGTTACGCCGTTTTGGTAAATTTGACGACTCCGTGAGAGCCGTTAGATGCATTGTGGACTGGTTGACCGGATTATGTGAAGTTTCATCTTCGTTTGAGGAGCTGACGACTTTATTCCCGCGCGTTGGGCATTCCCGTCGCGCACGATCTCGGCTGTTATGGCGGCTCGCCGAAATGCCAAGAGTCGAGCCCTTAATCGATATTCTTCATGAAACCGATGCCGGTTGGTGAAACGACTCGATGGAATTGTCGGTAATTACATCTTCAGTGAGGATTGAACTTCCGACTGGTAGATTCCTTCAGCTATTCGTCTTCAAAGCGAGGTGACGGAGGGAGTGGCATTTGCAGGCGACACGGAACTCCTTGAAATGGTTTTTCCTTGATGGCGGGAAACAGTGCTCTCGGGACTCCAATCTACCAGTCGGAAGTTTGCAGCTCTCGTTTGCAGCTCTCGGGACTCCAATCTAACAGCGGTCTCGGGACTCCAATCTAACAGCGCTCTCGTTTGCAGCTCTGATACCAATCTACCAGTCGGAAGTTCAATCCTCACTGAAGATGTAATTACCGACAATTCCATCGAGTCGTTTCACCAACCGACATCGGTTTCATGAAGAATATCGATTAAGGGCTCGACTCTTGGCATTTCGGCGAGCCGTCATAATAGTCAAGATCGTGCGCGACGGGAATGCCCAACGCGTGGGAATAAAGTCGTCAGCTCCTCAAACGAAGATGAAACTTCACATAATCCGGTCAACCAGTCCACAATGCATCTAACGGCTCTCACGGAGTCGTCAAATTTACCAAAACCGGCGTAACTGCCCAAGTGCGGGCGAAACACCGAGACGCGTCGCCTCGCCCACTCCTCTCTCCTTCCCCTACTATAAATGGGAAATTGTAGGACTGAGAAGACAGTTTTTTGTTGAATGAAATTTCGGTTCTTTTGGTTACTGTTGTTTCCCTGTGTTCATGGTGTTCTTCTTCCGTATCTCCATCACTCTTCTCGCATCTCCCACCTTCTTCATCTCCGCGTTCTATCTCCCTCTTCTGTTCTCCCTCTTTTTCTGTCCACTTTCATTCATCTCAAAATCAGAAGCACTTCAGAGGATATCAATTGGTCGTGGAGTGTTCTCAAGGCATCCACTTCTCGTCCACAAGGTATCATCCTCTATCTCTTAAAACCGTGAATAATAGTTCAGATTTAATATCATACGTCCAATATTATTCACCCTCCTATTCCATTTCGTTCTGATTTCTTCTATCTATTCTCAAACTCTATAATTACTATATTAGATAATCTCAAAATATCTCCACTCATATACCTATTTATCTTCTCTAATCTCCACTATTCTCCTTCATTACATCACACAACCTCACTACTATCTGAGATTTCCTCTCCCTCTTGCTCACTAATATCTACATATATATCATTATATCATTAATAATAAAATTGCTCTCCTTATCATTACTAAGCCACTCATTATTCTTAGTATCCTTATCATATTCTATCCTATCTATTTTATAATATCTCTTCATATTTCTGAATTATTCTCTAACTTATTCTCACTGATTTATAAAGTCATTTCATAGTGATATCATTCATAGATCCTCCCCATATCGTAGGATTTAGATACCTCTTCTAAAATATCCTACATCATATTTGGTATCAGAGCATAATTCTGTTCAATCCTCACTGATACCAATCTACCAATCCTCACTGGTAGATTGGTATCAATAGATTCCTATTGATTTTCTTTTGAGATCATTATTTATAATTATATAAGGTTACCTATGATATGGTGGAGAAGGTTTTGGAAAATAGGGAACCTATATCAAAGGTAAGAAGGTGGTTGACTTGGTCCACTCAAGGAATTCTAATTATCTAAGGATAAGGCTACTTTCTTTTGACCAAGTCAATCATTAGATCAGTGTAAAATAGAGGAAGGAGGGAAAATAAATCCCTTAAGATCTACTCTCTCTTTAATGATTTAGAGAGGTCTTCTTCATCCATTAAATGAATGGATAATTTTTTAAAACTCATGAGGAGGAAGAGGATAGGTTCACTTAGAACCCTTGTGTTCATGTTTTCAAAATAATTCTCCATCACAATTGGAATTCTTTAGCCCGTGTTGACCTTTAGTACTGGTAGCGGATTTAATTTCTCTTTGTAATGGTCTTGAATGACGTACTCGACACGTGGTAGAGTTATGTGGAACGAAGCGGGGAAGACGTGGAGTCTTCTTTATGCCGATGAAACTGCATGCCAGTCCGACGCACATGAGCAGCTGCGATGCATCTCAAAAATCAAAGGTGAGGTAGTACTAAATTATTCATGATTTAGATCGGATCTGAGGTGTTCTGTTGTCCTCCTGAGCGTCCAGTTGATAGTAGCTAAGTGGGTTTGATGACAATGTTGTGTAAGGATAATAGGTAACGGGTTGAATATAAAAGGACTCTCAAGAACCACCGTCACTATATTTTCCTTCATAATGGCCCGCTGCGGCGAAGTCTTTGATGGAACGTACGATCGTGGTGTCTCAATGATCTTAGGGAGGTATCCTCGCAGAACTCAATTTCCCAGGAAGAGGAGTGTTTCCGCTTCAACCAGATATTGCATCAATCCCTCACTTTCTCTCCCATCGTAGAGGCCGACGTTGATGATATTCTCTATCATTTCCCTCTCATTAAGTCCACGCTCCCTATAACCTCTCTGTAAGTCAACGGGTACTGGAGGGATTGCTGACGGAAACGCAGGTGGACTACGTAATCTTCTGCTGGGAGTGGCAGGGGTCCTCGACAGGCCTCGAGCGCTACCCCGATGTACAGATACACGGGGAGTAGTTTCTCTTCATATTGTTCCAAACAGGTGAGAATAAATCTTTGGCAGTGCTTTGATCTTTAGGGTTGTCAGAAGTTGTAGGAGTTCTGCTCACAGTTTCGTCGTGTTCAGCTTCTTCAGCAGTGGGATTTTTTAGCTTCTTCAACAGTGAATTTTTTTAGCTTCTTCAACAGCTTCTTCAACGCTTTTGTAGGCCTTTAGCTGTCATAATTGTCTTGATATTCTATCTTCATAAAGCTTGATCCAATGTGAAATATGGTGACAATCAATAGGGCTTTTGATAATCTTTCTTCATGCTCTTCTTAATTGTTCTTCATGTTGATCTATCTTCATTCTTGCATGAGTTATTCGTGCAAAAAGGCTTTGTTTTGAATTAGAGCAGAAAGATAGCTTTCTTCCATAAGTTATCACATGTAGATCTCTTCTAAATTTCTACTTATAGGTGGTTTTCAAAGAAAAAGTAATTGGAAATCAAGGATGTTCCTACTATTGATGTTTTGAGATCATTATTCATAACTTTACAAGATACCTATGATACAATGGATATGGTTTGGAGATTAGGATCCTATATCAAGGTAAAAGATGGTTGACTTGGTTCATTCAAGGGATTCTAATTATCTTAGGATAAGGCTAATTTCTTTTGACCAAGTCAATCTTTGGATCAGTGTAAAATAGGAGGAGGAGGGAAGATAATTCCCTTAAGATCTACACTCTCTTTCAATTATTTAGAGAGGTCTTCTTCATCCATTTAAGGAATAAATAATTTCTCAAATTGGTGGATAAGGAGGAGGAGGAGGATAGGTTCACTTAGAACCCTTGTGTTCATGTTTTGAAATAATTATCCATCAATTTATCTATCATTCTATGAAAAAGTCATTATGATCTCAACAATACCTTAATTTCAGGTTAATTATGATGAATTAAAGATAAATAATTTTCTAACCCATCTTTAGTTGAGATTATACATGGTTTTTAAAGCTACATAATAAGAGAAATCATTTTTATACACATTCATTTTATTTTCTAAATTAAAATCTTAAAAGAAATGAATATATTTTTGAAATGGAAATTAAATCTATTGTTATTTATTAATTTTGAATTTTTAGAATGATAGATAATTAAATTTTGGATCAAATAAAAGAAATTTGGATTAATTTGGAGTTATATTTTGAAAGTTTACAAATTTTCTAATTTTTAGGGATTTTTCCAAATTTTTTTTGAATTTTTCTCAATTTTTAATGAATTTTTAAGGATTTTCCAGCAATCAAAAATCAATTTTTATAATTAAATTGATTTTTCTGAATTTTTATTAATGCGTAGGTGATGTGGCATAATCTGGACCGTCCGATCGCGTCGCGATCGAAGGGTCGAGGCGAGCGATGATGTGGCAGCGTGAGAAGCGTCCGATCGCGCGTGAAATCGTGGCGCTTATTCTTCGTAGAAGGAGAGGGGGTACGTGGCGCAATGGGACTACTCTGCGAAATCATTATATACATGATTTTACCAAAGCTGTAGATATGAGGAGTTATAACTACTCTTATTCAATCGATGGAAAACACATCAGAGGTGTCCGATCGTGATCCAACGGGTGCGTTTCAATGCGTTTTATAACGCGCGGTGACGTGGCTTCATCTCAAGTGTCTGATCGCTATCCAACGGCCACGACTTTACGGTAACGATTCGCGATCATGTGTTTCATCAGAGCCGTCGATCCGTTTAATTAGATGGTTATGCCCAAATCTCTTATAAATTAAGATGTTCTTCTTATTCGTAAAGCATTCAATATCAATTCAATAAAATTGAACTGTTTACACACTAAATCTCTCGAATCTCCTGATTCCAATCGCTTTTAGACTCATTTCTGCATCCACGGAGTGCTTAAGATCAAGATTTGGATGATCGACGAGGAAGAAATCGACGCTTGAACTCCACGATCGTGATTTTCGGATTTTTGATTAAAATCCTTGATTCTCGCGATTAATTGGGTCGACTGGATCGCAATCATGAGTTAGGGATCATGTTTAATTCGAATCTATCATTGTTTAGTGTTTAATTTCCATTTAGATTATTAATTTGGCTTAATTAGAAGCTTATTTTTGGTTAATTCGCAATATTTATTTTCAGAAAAATACCCTCATTTCGTCTTAAATTTCTCCGCGGAAAAATACCCTTATTTTTTGGAAAGATCAAAGTCAAATTTGAGGATTTTTTATTCCGTGGAATCGTCTTGAATTTCTCTTGGATAAAATACCATTTTTCCTAATCTCTATCATCGATTCGTCATCCAATTTGATCAAATTTGAAGAGATGATTAGAAATTTCCCTATGGCTTTGACCCATATTTAACATTATACCCCTCAATTTGAGTTATTTTCATGAAATTTTTCATTTTGGACTTTATTTTGACATGAATCAATGT
This sequence comes from Lemna minuta, assembly GCA_024174645.1. Taxonomy (NCBI): domain Eukaryota; kingdom Viridiplantae; phylum Streptophyta; class Magnoliopsida; order Alismatales; family Araceae; genus Lemna; species Lemna minuta. The sequence continues at coordinate 8,784,056 of CM044105.1, forward strand.
GCAATTGACGACCACATCAATTCGATCCGTCAAATGGCATCACTGCGGGGAATTAAGGCAAAATTTTGATTAATTTAGTCAATTTAGACTTGGTCAACGCAAATTTTTTCTTTTAATTTTTTTAAATTCATGCAAATCAATTGTATACCGAGTGATCCGAAGGAGAAATTCATCTTCAAGATCCTTAATACAATAAGATTAAATGATTTCACCCCTTTTCTAAGGACTATGGGTGATCATTTCTTCGAATTCGCGTTAAGAGCGCTTCACTCTCATGGATACCGACATTTAGGTACAATCAACTTTAATTTTTGATTATTTTATAAGTATTTATAAGTTAATATCCATCTAAATATTCTATTTATCCTTCCATGAGATGACAGACGACGTGGAGATTACAGAATAATCCTTTAAATGTACATCTTTTTGAGCAGTCCTCACAATCTCCCGACACTACCGAGATCAACACCACCGTAGATCTGATAGAACAAGTTGAAATGGCCCAGAATGACAAGGGAAATGCAAGGAAAGCACCTTAGTGACTGTGCTAGGCCCGTCCTTCAGATATGTGTCACGAGAATTCACGCACCCCTAAATAGAGGGCCAAATTTTAGAATAGATTCCCATGTCATGATTATGCTTCCTACCTTCCATGGTAAACCTTCCGAGGATCCATATAGACACGTATATGAGCTTTCCCAAATATGTGAGATAAATCATCTTCAGAATGTCCCCGCCGACACGATGAAGATGAAACTCTTTCGCGCTACCCTTAGAGACCAAGCCAAGGATTGGTTCTTAAAATTAGGGAAAGAATTCACTAGTTGGACCGAGATGGAGGAGGATTTTTTTTTAAGAAAATACTATTTCGTAGGGATAACCACCTCCGTCCAGAAAGCCATCTGTGAGTTTACCCAAGGCACGAGTGAAACATTCCATGAGGCCTTGGAGCGACTTTGATGTAGGATATTTCGGAATCAGGCTATGTATGAATATGATGATGTAAATATGGAGAAGTGAGGGAGAGATGAATGAGGTATAATACGAATATCTATTGATATTAAAATATGAAATATTCCTACAGATGGTCGATGACGTGAAGTTGTCGAGGATGACTGTAGGATCATTCAGCTTAGCACAATGAATGGAGCCTCCGGTGAAGAACTGATGGCGGGAGTTCTGTTGAGTCTGGTTCTAGAGATCTCGCTCTCTTCTCTTTTTGTCCGAGTTTTATCCATGCAGATGGGAGAGAACTTATGGAGGAGCTCCTTGTGATGTTCCTTTCTCCTTAGTCGTTGGTTATTTCCAGAAGCATTCCTGACGATTTGAGTGTTCGGCACACCACATAGTCTCGATGGAGCTTTCTTGCCAGCCATGGAAGTAAAGACTTCGTAGGAATAGCTAATCTTGTTCTTTGGCAAGGAGAAACTGATGGGAGTTGGCGTGGCTTCTATCCTTCTCGCGGATCACCAAGGTAAGATAAAGAGAGGCCGGGATTGGTGGACGATGACAGTGTTGATACTTAAGCCTTTGACATTGAGTAATTCCCCTGAATGATGTGGAGAGAAGGCTGAGATGGGCGGTGATAGCTAGGACAACTTCCTTTCCTTCAAATCGGACTTTTCGTTTCTTTAAGTACGAATTTCCTTTATGCTGAGTTGCTCTCTTTATTTAGTTGAGATGTTGAGCATGTAGGAGGTAGCCCGTGAATAGTTAATTTGTTAGAATTCTTTCTTAACAGCATTTGAAGACACTTGTCAACACTTTTATGACTTCATCGGTCTAAGCCGTTAGAGGAAGAAACCCAAGTGTGACAAAATCCTCCGCCAGCTCATTCCATAGTTAGTTGTAGTCATAACTCCTTCATTATCCATGAGGGTCTTATATAAATGGGTGGCAATCCTCCTAGTTAGATTCTTCCTTTAAGTTCTTCATGGTTTTAGAAACCGCGAACTTGATAACCTTTGTTTATGAGGATTGTTGCATGCTGAATTGCCAATATATAAATGTGTGGGTTTTATTCATGCAAAGACTTAGTCTTGAGGTAACTTCTAAGGTAATAATATCAATTAGATCTCTCCTATAATTCTAACTATAGGTGGTGTTCAAATAGAGAAGGAAATATAACACATAGATGTTCCTACTGATTTTGAGATCATTGATTTGTACAAGGTACCTATGATACAGTGGATGTGGTTTGGATGTTGAGGAGCCTATATCAAGGTAGATGGTGGTTGACTTGGTCCAACTATGGAATTCTAAATGTTCTAAGGATGAAGGTTTAGTTGCATATGACCAAGTCAATCTTTAGATCAATTTATAAATGGAAAAAGAGGGAAGAGGATTCCCTTTGAATCTACACTCTCTTTCAATGTTTTATAGAGGTCTTCTTCATTCACTTCATGGATGGTGAGTTTCTCAAAGTAATGGATAAGGAGGAGTATAGTATTTTGTTGCAATTGAGAATGATTTCTCTTCCTTAGTGCATACCTAGGTTCACTTGGAACCCTTGTGTTCATGTTTTGGGATAATTCTCCATCAAACTTAGAGACCTCACTAAGGGAGTGTCCACACCATGGAGTGTCTAACCACAAATTGACTCAAATATTTTATGACGGGTTAGGCCCGCAAGATAGATATCTTTTAGATGCAGTAACTGGTAGCACCTTCATGAGAAAATATGAAGACGGCACAATGGAACTCGTCAAGACGGTGGCGGAGAATAGCCATCACAATGTGACAAAACCATTTGGAAGAGGTGCAATGCTGAAGGGACAAATGATCATTGCCAAATCAGCAGAGACAGTGATGCTCCTAGAAAGAATTGATAAAATGGTAGAAGTCCAGAATTTACTGCTAGACTGACTTAATATCCGCAACGGCTCTGAAGGACTCACCCCTGTCTCACTTCATGAGGTATCGCCGTGTGCCAACTGCTCAAAGATTCGATCATATCAAATTATATTGGCTTGTAATGGCGATCCAAGGGCAAGGCATGCTTAGACAAGGTCCATCGGGAGGACCGACTCAACATGGGACGACATAATTATCCTGGTACATACCCTAACTATTATAATACCCCTGTTTTCAATAATCCTGCGCAAATTGCAGGATTTCAAAGGAACAACGATCAACCCTATCCTCCATCATACAATGGTCTGCAACAACATCAACAACCCTACCCTAATCAAAGGCAATCATCGTTCGTCCCTCCGACACAACCGCAAGCCCCACACCAAGACCGCGCCAACATCTAATCTGATCCTCGGCACAGTCTCGCGCATGAAGTCACGCATGGACGAAATACAGGACTTCGTCAAGATGAAGTTCCAACCAAAGACTGACAAAAAGGGTAAGCACGTAACATTTACTAACCAATTACCATCGCAGACCACAGCTAAACCGAGCAATCAAGGGGCCTCGTTGAGTCAGACGTATAATATCAACCATGTACATGTCGACAAGGAGGCTGTGGAAACAACACTAGCAATATCAAACCTCAGGAGTGGAAAAGACCTACCGGACCCATGCAAGGATCATCCTATCCACCAAGGCCTGATCGAAGAAGAAGAAGCACCAATTATCGTCGAGCACGATAGTGATTCGGAGGATGAGGAAGGACAAGCGAAGGCCGAACCTAAGCCTGACACATACAAGCCCCATGTGCCTTATCCTCAAGCATTTAATCACCCTAAAGCAAAGACTAATGAAACCGATGATCATCTACTAGACGCCTTTAAGAAGGTAACCATAACCATTCCCTTAATAGATACCATCAAGCATATCTTATACATGCTAATTAGACATGATAATACATGATTATTAATGCATATTAAGGCATAAAATATTTAATTCCTATGCATGTTATCATATTTATGAGTATTTATCTATCATTCTATGAAAAAGTCATTATAATCTCAAAAATACTTTAATTTAGGGTTAATTATGATGAATTAAAGATATATAATTTTATAACCCATCTTTACTTGAGATTATATGATGTAGGATATTTTAAAAAATGATGAGGATGATAAGATGATTAGGAATGAGATGAATATGATGAGAATGTGAATTATTTATATGGAGATTATAATAGGTTACTGATTTCTAATTAAATCCTACAATCTATTGGAGGACCTATGAATAATATCAATGAGAAATATAAGTATAAGTTAGATAATATGAGGTTAGATGATAATAATAATAAATATGATAAGATGTATATGGAGAGAATATTTATGATGTTATGATAGATTTTGTTTATTATATAATGAATAAGATTGGTCATTATGATAATTCTATAATGTGGAGAGAAAGTAATATGTATAATATAAAGGATTAAAGTGATCTATATACTGGGAATATATATATGAGGAAGAAGTAGATGAATAGAAGAATAGGATAATGATTATGATTGCGTTAAGAAAAGAATGGATGAGACGAGGATATAAATGGTTTATAGAATAAGATTAGTTCTTATGTTACTTCTGTATCGTAGAGATGAATGTCAGATAATAGTTATAATAGTGAGGATAGGTAAGTCCGTAGAGGAATAAGAGATGATTGAAGATTATTGCGGTTGTGAAGAGAAGAGAGGTAGAGGGAATACTGTATGGGTTATATACTGAGGAATATGGATAATGATTGGGTTGATCTCGGGTAGTAGTAATAGGAAATAGAAGAGATAGGAAGTGGAGAAATGTTGAATGCGGGGAGACCAGAATAAAGAATGTGTGGAGAGAATATATGGAAGAGAAGATGATGTTGAAGCCGATGAGACGGTAATGGATAATGATGGGGAGATTTAGTTCAAGCCTCAAATAATCTATTATGGGTTATATACTGAGGAATATGGATAATCTATTATGGGGTGATCTCGGGAAGTAGTAATAGGAAATAGAAGAGATAGGAAGTGGAGAAATGTTGAATGCGGGGAGACCAGAATAAAGAATGTGTGGAGAGAATATATGGAAGAGAAGATGATGTTGAAGCCGATGAGACGGTAATGGATAATGATGGGGAGATTTAGTTCAAGCCTCAGATAACGGTCACGCGACAGATAATTAGGCAGAGAACAGTGTCGGTCAACGTTGGACTTACGGACGACAAAGTGAGAACTATTTAAACACTGTGAAAGGAAAGTGTGGATGATTACGTGATCGGGACGATGAAGATGATGCTTTCGGATTACATTCACTAATCCAGAATATCCTTGATAGGCTTCGGACGCGATTTGGATGAAAGTGGACAGAGTGGGAGGGAGAACAGAAAGAGGGATAGAAACTCGGAGAGAGATTTCGGAGGATTCATGGAAAGAACATGAAACACATAATATTTTAAAATAGGAAAAATTTCATTCAATAAAACAACTATTGTTTTTGTTTGCAATCTTGCATTTTATAGAAATAGAGAGAAGGTATGGGGAAACAACGCGTTGGTTGGTCTCCGTCGTTTGGAGCAGTTCTAGCAAATTCGGGATTTTCTCTTCTAACGTATTTCCCGACGATTCTGTGGTATCCGGTGGACGCTGCATTTCCGTCGTCTCGCTTGTCTTCTCTAGAAGTCAACGTTGCGATCATGTGATATCGTTTGTCCGTCGTCTTTTACTATTATTTCTTGCAGAGTTGTCGGTGAGAACGATTGGCTGCAGACAACTGGAGAGTTCTCGCCGATCGGGTAGATGACAGGAGAGTCCTCGCCGATCATTCCTCTTCATAAGCCGTCAACGTTGAAGCTCATTCTTCAGCTGTGGAGAGGCTGCTCAGGAACATCATCTTCCTTTAGGAACATCCTGAACTCCTATAGGAATAATCTGAGCCGTCGATTTAGATCTTAACGGCGACTATCTCACGCTCACAAAGAAAAGATCGTGAGCGTCCGTTCACAGGAGTTATAACGGCGTGGATTGAAGTGGAAGGACGGATGGGGCCCACATGCAGTTATTTCCGTTATATTCTTTCTTTCTATCTTTTCCTTTAAATAAAACCAAGTGTAAGTGTTCAACGAAATGCGTGAGTGAATGTGGTGAATAAATCTTCTGATTCTTTCTCCATTCTCTGTTTTCTTGAACTCCCGAGAGAGCAACCGATCGCGTGTGACTATGAGGAGAATTTAATCGTGTGGGGAGGACGTGTTCTAACATTTGGTATCAGAGCTACCGATCGTCGAGTGACATGTGGAAAATGCCGAGAAGAGGTGAGACATCGACTCAAGGTGAGAAGTCTGCGACCGGTGAAGCGGTCAAGAAGTTCGAGGTAGTCGCTTCGACGCGTCTAACTCAACTCTCCGCGACAAATTACCGTTATTGGGCAATGAGAATGGAAGTGCATCTCGATGCTCAAGGTCTGTGGGAAGCGCTTCTGGGTACTGACACGAACAGACATAAGGATAGGCTGGCTCTATCAGCGATGCTAGCGGCCATACCGGAATCTTCAGGCATTCAGTTAGATATCAAGAAGACAGCTAAGGTGAATTGGGAGATTATACGATCATTCCACGTGGGAATAGATCGTCTCGCTCAATCAAGAGCTCAAGGTCTTCAAAGAGAGTTTGAGAATCTCTCGATGAAGAAGACTGAGAAGGTGAGTGATTTCACTGACAAATTTTCGCGAATTGTGTTTGAGTTACAACAACTCGGAGAGAGGATTGATGACAAAGAGGCGGTTAAGAAGCTTCTCCGATCGATGCCGCCGAGGTACGATTCCCTGACTCTTTCCCTCGAACAATTTGGTGATCTCGATTCGATGTCATTGGTGGAAGCCATCGGATCACTAAAGATTCATGAGATGCGTCTTTCTGAAAGAGATGCAAGAGAGGAAGAACAAGCGCTATTATCCCGTGCGATGAGTAAGCTTGATAAGTCAAAGCGAGAAGAAGGACAGTCGTCACGCGGACGAGGAAGAGGCAAATAAAGAGGTAGAGAAAGAGGTAGAGAAAGATGTAGAGGAAGGGGTAGAGAACAAGGCAGAGGAAAAGCAAAGTCTAGTGATGATCGAAGTCAAGAAAATTCAAGAAAACATTTTGATAAATCAAAAGTAAGATGTTATAATTGCCAAGATTTCGGACACTTTGCAGATGAGTGCAAAAATGAGAGGAAACCAAGAGCGCGTGAAGAGACTGCGAACTTAGCAACTGAGGAATCAACATTGTTCATCGCATACACAGAAGATATACTTCTACAGGGTGTTCAAGAATTGAGAATTCAAGATAATCAGTGGTATCTTGACATGGGAGCAAGTTCACACATGACAGGTATGAGATCTTTTTTCAAATCTATTGGTGAAAATCAGAGGGGAACAATCAAGTTTGGTGATGAATCATCGATAGCATTTGAAGGAAAAGGATCCATCATAGTGAATTATTCAAATGGGGGAAGAATTAAAACTTGAAGGAGTGATGTTTGTTCCGACTCTAAAGGTAAACATACTGAGCTTGGGAAAGCTTGATGATGACGATTTTACATCAAATTTAGGAGGAGGAGTTCTCTCTATATTTGATGATAGAGGAAATGTTTTTGCAAAGGTTCGGAAATCAAGGGGAAGTATGTACTTGATTAAACTAAACATCCCAGAGGTTTGTCAAATCACACGAGAGGAGGAAGGTGCAGTTTGGTTATGGCATTATCGACTGTGTCATCAGAATTTCCGAAAAATTGATGACATGAGAAGGGCTGAGATGGTAAGTGGCTTACCAAAAATTCACTTCTCTGACCATTTATGCAAGAATTGTTTGGCAGGGAAGCAAATTAGAAGACCATTTCCAAAGAAATCGGAATTTAGAGCATCAAAGAAACTCCAACTAATTCATGGAGATATCTGTGGACCGATCCAACCATCAATAGTAGGAGGAAGAAGGTACTATTGCTTACTAATTGATGACTATTCTCGGTTAATGTGGGTGGCTTTTCTAAAGGATAAGTCACATGCTTTTCAGCAATTTAAGAACTTTAAGAACTTAGCTGAATCTGAAAGTGAAGAGAAGGTCAAGTGTTTTAGGACAGACAGAGGAGGTGAGTTTAATTCAGAAGAGTTCAAATTCTATTGTGAAGAAAGTGGAATTAAAAGGCACCTTACTGCTCCTTATTCACCATAACAGAATGGTGTGGTGGAAAAAAAGAATAGGACAATTATGTCCTGTGTGAGAAGCATGCTAAAAGAGAAGAACTTGCCTCTAGAACTTTGGGCAGAGGCTGTAAATACATGTGTGTATGTACTAAATCGTTCCTATACCAAGAGTTTGGAGAATATAACTCCATACGAAAAATGGAGTGGAAGGAAGCCAAATATAGATCATCTGCGGGTTTTTGGCTCTGTGGTTCATGTGAAAACCACAAAAAGAGTGAGTAAGCTCGAAGGCAGAAGCAGTGTGATGGTGTTTATTGGATATGAACTAGGTACTAAAGCCTATAGATGCCTTGATCCATTGAGTTTCAAAGTAATTGTAAGTAGAGACGTTGTCTTTGAGGAATGTTAAAGTTGGGATTTCAGTCAACAAGGTGGTCAACGCACTGATTTCACCTTCACCTCAGCCATAGAATTGGTTAATTCATCAGAAAACTCAACAAATTATCAAGATCCAAATTCAATTTCAGACTTACCCTCATATGATCAAAGCAATCAAGATCAACATTATCGAGAAGAGGAAAATGAAGAAGAATCCAAGAGATACAGATCGATTCAATCGATCTATGAGGATACTCAGGAGATAGATGAGGATAATGCATATTTTATTTCAGCAGAGGAACCATCCTCATATCGAGTAGCAGTCAAGGAGGAAATTTGGAGAATGGCAATGAAAGAAGAAATGGAAGCAATAGAGAGAAATATGACATGGGATCTTGTCAAGCCACCTGAGAATTTTAGACCAATCGGTGTTAAGTGGATCTACAAGGTGAAGAGGAATTCTTCTGGTAATATTACAAGACATAAGGCCCGGTTAGTGGCTAAAGGCTACAGTCAAAGAAGGGGTAAAGATTTTGATGAGGTGTTCTCTCCTGTTGCAAGAGCAGAATCTATTCGAATCTTGATCGCTCTTGCAGCACAATTGAAATGGGAATTGCATCACCTTGATGTAAAATCCGCATTTCTTAATGGGGAGATTAAAGAGGAGGTGTATGTGCTTCAACCAGAAGGCTTTATAGAAAAGGGAAAAAGAGGATTATGTCCTCGAGATTGAGAAAAGCTCTCTACGGGCTTAAACAAGCCCCAAGAACATGGAACTCTAAGTTGGGTAATACACTGAGATCAATTGGATTTTGTAAGAGTGTTAATGATCAAGCAGTATATATATCTAACATCAAAAGAGATAGAATTTTGATTGGAGTGTATGTGGACGCTTTGATCATCACTGGATCAAATACTCAGAGAATTGAGGAATTTAAATCCTCAATGAAGACTAAATACGATATGATTGACTTTCGGTCTTTTAAATTCATATTTGGGGGTTGAAGTGATACAGAGTAAATCTGAAATCAGATTGTGTCAAACAAATTATGCATTGAAGGTCCTAAAAGAATTCAATATGGAAAAGTGCAACTTGGCCAAAACACCAATGGAGTGTCATCTCAGACTAAGCAGAGATGGTGAAGGAGAGGAAGTGGACTCGACCTATTTCAGAAAAATGATCGGATGTCTGAGATATTTGACACTAACTAGACCGGATATGATTTTCTCAGTAAGCTACCTGAGCCGGTTTATGAGTAAACCACACTCAGATCATATGGCAGCAGCCAAGAGAGTGCTGAGATATGTCAAGGGGACCACAGATTACGGTTTAATGTATAAAAGTTATAAGGAATCAAGATTAATTGGTTTTTGTGATAGTGATTATGCAGGAGATCGGGATGATCGGAAGAGCACATCATGGTATATTTTCTTTTTCGGATTGAATCCGATTGCTTGGAATTGCAGCAAGCAAAAAGTTGTTGCTCTATCATCTTGCGAGGCAGAATATATTTCATCCACATCAGCTATGTGTCAAGGTGTTTGGATGAGTAGATTTCTGCACGAGTTAATGGAAGAGTTCCTTGAGATCTTTGATCTTTGTATTGATAACAAATCGGCAATTGAAATCAGCCAAAATCCAGTATTTCACGGACAAACGAAACACATTGAGGTCCGCTATCATTTTATTCGAAATTGCGTGGAGGAGGGCAAGGTGAAGGTGAAGTATATTCGGACTGAGGATCAACTCGCCGATCCGTTCACAAAGCCACTCGGGATTACAAAATTCCTAGAATTTTGGAAGAAGATCGGCGTCGTCAAAGTGAAGTAAAGGTCTGATTAGGGAGGAGTATGTAGGAATAATCTGAGCCGTCAGATTTAGATCTTACGGTGACTATCTCACGCTCACAAAGAAAAGATCGTGAGCGTCCGTTCACAGGAGTTATAACGGCATGGATTGAAGTGGAAGGACGGATGGGGCCCACATGCAGTTATTTCCGTTATATTCCTTCTTTCTATCTTTTCCTTTAAATAAAACCAAGTGTAAGTGTTCGATGGAGTGCGTGAGTGAATGTGGTGAATAAATCTTTTGATTCTTTCTCCATTCTCTGTTTTCTTGAACTCCCGAGAGAGCAACCGATCGCGTGTGACTATGAGGAGAATTTAATCGTGTGGGGAGGACGTGTTCTAACAACTCCTTCAAAGAGCTAGGGATGAACAGCTGGAGATCATGAAAAACCCTGCCTCCTTCTCAAACGAGGTTGACCCTCTAGGATTTTCGGACGATTGAATATCTTTCCAAGGTCATGAATAAGACTATGCGCATCGTGTTTGCTTTTGTCTGTCATGCTCTATAATTGGCTTTCGTCTAAGGCATCAGACGAATTGTTGTTGAGTTCCCTCAGACCGATTTCCTTGTTGGAGTAGAACGTTTTGAAGATGAGACTGAGGAGCTGATTAATCTCTTCTTGACCGATCAGCCTTCTTTCGTGGTAGAAATCCTCTTCACTTTGCTCGTCCGTCGTACAAACTTGATTCTTGATTTAGCTGTCGTCAGACTTCTCAGGGCCGTGGATATCTTATCTCCATCAGAGGTAGTTAAGGTATGACCACGAGGTCTTCTTGTCTCTCTTCTGTCACATATCAGCAGGGAGAGAGGATGTGAAAAGATAGACTGTGATCTCCCAATGGCTTGTGACTGAGATGGGGCTTGTCTTGAAGAGTCTTCAGTAGATATCAGGCCAAATCCTCATCTTTCTTGTGATGGTAAGAAGGATAGTTTTCCTTTTCTTCTTCAATCGTGGAGATGATACTCTAAGGGAAGATGGGTAGGACTTATCCTCATGATAATCTTCCTTGGTGATAACTCTCTTCAATTGTAAGGCTTCTTTGATGTTAATTATCTTTATGTTCATGGGTTTTGACTTGATTCGTCACTGAAGTTAGTTCCAATAGCAGTTAATATGTAGATCTCTCCTATGCTTCTAACTATGAGTGGTTTTCAAAGAATAAGGGAGTTTAAAACAAGATGCTTCCTACTGACTTTTGAGATCATAGATTTATACAAGGTACCTATGATATAGAGGATGTGTTTAGGAAATTAAGGACCCTCTATCGAGGTAAGATGGCGGTTGATTTGGTCCATTCAAGGAATTCTAAGTATCTAAGGATATGGATTAAATTCTTTGACCAAGTCAATCTTTGGATCAGTGTATAAGTGGGGAAGGAGGGAAGATAATTCCCTTTTAAATCTACACTCTCTTTCATTGTTTCAAAGAGGTCTTCTTCCTTTCACTTAGTGGATGATGAGTTTCTCAAACTCATGAGTAAGGAGGAGTATAGTGGCTTGTAAGTGTTGAGGATGAAATCTCTTCCTTAAATTATATTTAGGTTCACTTGGAACCCTTGTGTTCGTGTTTTGAAATAATTCTCCATCATTATACATGATTTTTAAAGTTGAAGTATAAGAGAAATCATTTTTATCAACATTCATTTCAAATAAAATGAATGTATTTTTGAAATAGAAATTCAATCTGTTGTTATTTATTAATTTAGATTTTTTAGAATGATAAATAATTAAATTTCGGATCAAATGAAAGAAATTTGGATTAATTTGGAGTTATATTTTGAAAGCTATGAATTTTCTAATTTTTAGTGATTTTTCCAAAAATTTTATGAATTTTTCCAAACTTTCAATGAATTTCTAATGATTTTCCGGAATTAAAAAAATTGAATTTTCTAATTAAATCAATTTTTTCGAATTTTTATTAATGCGCAGGTGACGTGTCGTAATCTGGACCGTCCGATCGCGTTGCGATCGAATGGTTAAGGTGAGCAATGACATCGCAGCGTGAGAAGCGTCCGATCGCACGTGAAATCGTGGCCCTTGATCTTCACTTAAGGAGAGGGGGTACGGGCGCGATGGGATTTGTTGGCGAATCGTTATATAGACGATTTAATCAGAGCCGTTGATCTGAGGAGTTATAACGGCTCTTATTAAATCGATGGAAAACGCATCTGAGGCGTCTGATCATGATCCAACGGGTGTGTTTCGATGCGTTTTATAACCCTGCGGCTGATAACATGCATTTATAACTTAAATTCTTATCCTAATTGATTCATATTCATGCTTATTTTATGTAAATATGATGCATGTTATCATACTTTTTAAGAATTTTCTCCATTGGTATGTCATTTCACTAAAGTCGATATTTATGCATAAATTAGCAATAATTTCATGCTTCATAGATGATTAATCTTTTGTTAAGTTTAAATTGATAGAAGTAAATCTCTTTTCTTGAATGACTTTGATTTTAGTGCATGTTTTGAAGGATAATTTCAAGATGAATTTATGATTTAGAATATTTAGTAATACATGATTTAAGTAAATTCTAATTCATCTTGATTTCTTCTTTGAAAATATATTTTAAATGACATGATGTTAAAAAGGAAGAAATTTGTGATCCAATGGAGAAAATTTTGATTAAAAAGGAGTTGTATATTTAAAGTTATGAATTTATGAAGTTTATGCCTTTTTATGATTTTTATTTTATTTTAATTAATATTTTCTTTACTAAAATTGCGAAAAAGAGAATTTATTACCTGCAAGTGATGACGTGGCGAGTGGGCCTAGGCGGCGAGCTGACATGGCGCACGGAACCACCGCGTGGATGCGACGTGGGACTGAGGCCACGTGGCAGAGCCATGGCTGGCCCGCGCGAGCTGCAGGTGGCGCAGGCGTGTGGAAGGAGGCCACGTGGCATGTGGGTTGGCATATGGAGGGCCCACGGGTTAGTGGGCCCTTGTAAGAAGTTTGGGGCGCTAACGCAAATGCGTTACCGTGCCCTTAATTTTAAACTTAACATACTTCGTCTTTTATTCCGTGTGGGACTATGCTCCCACATGTCTTACCTTTTGCAGGCAACGTGGACGCTCGGCAGGCGTCGGATTCCATCAAGACGGCGGAGATCGCGTGGACCCGAGTCCACGCGATCATCAAATCAGGCACGTGCGCAAAATGTAACTTAAGTGACGATGATCGGAAGGCTTATCTAACGCCACGTGGCGACACGAGGGACGTTATCTTCATCAACGTGAAGACCGCACGATTGCGATCTGACGGCTACAGTGGAGCGTCGGATTTCCATCGAACGGCGGGGAGGATTCGTGGAAGAACTCCACGAAAGTGGTCTGATCGAACCGCGATCGCGGCACGATTGAGTCGCGATTGTGGATCTTTCGCCGTGGAAGCAAAGCCACGTTCTCGGCGCACGATTACAGCTGAAGATGGAAAGAGAAATGTCCACGATCGAGGCCCGATCGCCGCTTGATCGTGGCCACGATCAAGCACAATCATGGCTTCTTTTCTAGCCAAATTCAAGCCGATTCATCGCGGACTTGAAACCACAACGCCACTCAATGGAAACCGCCCCGAGGACGCATCGATTCCACTCCCACGACCGCGTCAATTGCCCACGATCTTTGGGTCAATTTTCTCTTTAAAAAGCTAGGTATTCTCCCTTTGAAACTCAACTTTTCATCGATTCATAAAGAAATTAAGCAAATTTCGAGGAAGGTCTTAAGTTCTCGTGATCCTCTACTTCCAAGAGTGTCGAGACGCATCCATTGAAGCATGATAATCATGATTTCATCTCTTGATTTCATCGGATTTTCCCCTTCAATTCCGAATGTCCACGAGGAAGAATCTCAGCAAATTCGCTTCAATCCATGAGAATGGAGGCCCCATTCTTACGGCAATCGGTTTAGTAGTGAGATTCGATCGATTATCAGGAGGTAATTTGAGTTTTTATTTGACTTAGAAGTTTAATTTTGCAAATTAGTTCATATTGTTCTTCATTTTCCCAAATTTTGAGTCCAAGAAATCGCTGATTTTGAAAATAGTATATCTCTCTGATTATAATTCCAAATCACTTGATTTTGGTATCTTTGGATTCCTATTTTCCTCAGCTTTCGGTGGATAGTAAATTTATCGATTCCGAGTTCATTTGGTCCTCTAATTTGACATTTGACCAAGGGCTGTTCATCTTTCATCAGAAGTCAAATGTTGACTTTCGGGGTCAATCACTTTTAATTTACAAATCAGAATTCGATAATTTTGGTCTTTTTAGATTCCTCTGGTTCTTAGATTTCTATTGACATATAAATTGCAAGATTTGGATTTCATTGGACCGGTCAATTTGAAGATTTCCTCTAAGGTGTTCATTTCGGGATTTTCTGATATTTGATTTTCAATAATTCATAGTAAATCCATTTCTTATCCCAAAATCACGAATTATATATCAATAAATTCCATTTTCTCTCTAGTTTCTAAATATATAATTTTTTGTAATCTTCTGACTTTGTTTGTTTTTCTGATTTTACATAACACCTATTGTTGGTCAAAGTCAACGCTTTGACTTTGACTTTTAGCTTTTCTCTGTCAAACCCGAGAATTAAAGTGATAAAACTACTTATTTAGCTTATTTATATCATTTCCACTCATTACTTCTTATTTTTACTTCTTTAAAATCCCTTTTAAACCTAAGTTTGACCAAGTCAACTCTGCAATTAAAGGCAACATGCTCTCTATGGATCGACCTGATATTTACACAATACTTGATTTTATATCTTATCTTTGTGAGTTCGGTTTTTATAAATTTTGTTTGACCTACGTTGTTGTGTTTTAACGACGCACGGAAACGTTACGTCAGTGATAACATGCATTTATAACCTGAATTCTTACCCTAATTAACTCATATTCATGCTTATTTTATGTGAATATGATGCATGTTATCATACTTTTTAGAAATTTTCTCCATTGGCATGTCATTTCATTAAAGTTGATATTTATGCATAAATTAGAGATAATTTCATGCTTAAGAGATGATTAATCTTTTGTTTAGATTAATAGGAGTTAATCTCTATTATTAAATGAGTTTCGACTTTAGTAAATGTTTGGAAGGATGATTTTAGGATGAATTTATGATTTGGAATGTTTAATTAGAACTTATTTAATGAAATTTTAATTCATCCTTATTTCCTTCCCTGAAAAACATATTTTTAAATGACATGATGCTAAAAAGAAAAGAATTTGTGATCCAATGGAGAAAATTTGGAATAAAAAGGAGTTGTATTTTGAAAAATATGAATTTCTAAAGTTTTATACGATTTTTCTGATTTTTAGTTGATTTTTAATTGAATTTTTTAAGTATTTTTTTAGTTAAAAAAATCGCGAAAAAAGAAAACGTACCTGCGGAGCTGACGTGGCACACGGCAGGCTGACGTGGCGAGTACGCCCAGGCGGGGTTGACGTGGCGCGCGGGTCCACCGCGCCGTTACGACGTGGCGCTGAGGCCACGTGGCAGGACGCGTGTGGCCCACGCAGGAGGCGCGTCAAGTGGCAGGGAGGCCACGTGGGCGCCCGTGTAGGGCGCCACGTGTATTGGACATAGAGGCGAATAAGGATAGTTAATAGGGGAAGTCACTCCCCTATTTAACCGCGTCCTCATTCTTCATTTAATCCGTGTGGGACTATGTTCCCACATGATTTCTTACCTTGCAGGCGACGTGGCGGCTTGGCGGGCGTCGGATCGAATCAGAGCGGCTGAGATCGCGTGGACCCGAGTCCACGCGATCATCAACTGATGCACGTGCGCAATTTATCTATTAAGTGACCGCGATCGGAGGGACGAGGGCGATGGCCACGTGGCGACAGGGAGAATCATCCGATTATCATTAAATTTAGATCGAGCGATCGCGATCTAACGGCATCCAGTGAAGCTGCGTGGACTGACCTGGCACATCGGATCTTCATCACGATCAGACCATCAGACGGCGGACGGCACACGACGAAGAAGTCCGATCGTAGCCCGATCGTAGCCCGATCGTAACCCGATCGCGGAGCGATCGGAGCTCGATCGGGCTACGATTGAACCTCCTTTCGTCTCGGAATCACTCTAAACTGAGAAGATGACGGCTGACCGAGATCCAAGCCCACGATCGACGCTTAATCATGGCTTGATCGTGGCCCGATCGTGCCACGATCCGGGCTCGTGTTGAAGCGAAATTGAAGCAAATTTTATGCGGAATCGTAGCGGCATCCTCGCCCCAAAGAACCGCTCCCACGACGCCTTCACACAATGCCCACGACCGCCTCTACAGCCCACGTCTTCCGGGCCAATTTCTCCTTTAAAAACTCATGTACTCCCTCTTTGTGCTTCAACTTTTGATCGACTCGTGAAGAAATTAAGCGAGTTTCGAGGAAGGTCTTAAGTTCTCGTGATCCTCTGCTTCCGAGAGTGTAGAGACGCAGCCATTGAAGCATGATAATCACGATTTCATCTCTCGATTTCATTGAATTTTCCCCTTGAATTCCGAACGTCCACGAGGAAGAATCCGACCAAATTCGCTTCAATCCACGAGAATTGAGGCCCCATTCTTCCGGCAATCGTGTTAGTAGTGAGGTTCGATCGATTATCAAGAGGTAATTTGTATTTTTATTAGGTTTAGATCTTTAATTTTGCAAATTAGTTCATAGTGTTCTTCATTTTCCCCAATTTTAGGTCCGAAAAGTTGCTGATTTTGAAAATAGGATATCTCTTTGATTATAATTCCAAATCACTTGATTTTGGTTTCATTGGATTCCTCTTTTCATCAGCTTTCCGTGGATAGCAAATTCATCAAACTCCGATTTCATTTGACCCTTCAATTTAACGTTTGACCACGGACTGTTCATCTTTCATCAGAAGTCAATTGTTGACTTTCGGGGTCAATTACTTTTTATTCACAAATCAGAATTTGATAATTTTGGTCTTGTTGGATTCCTCTGGTTCTTAGCTTTCTATTGACATATAAATTGCAAGATTTGGATTTCATTTGTGCATTCAATTTGGAAGATTTCCTCTGAGGTATTCATTTCGGGGATTTTCTGTTCATTGATTTTTAATAATTCATAATAAATCCATTTCTTATCCAAAAGTTACGAAATATATATCAATAAATTCCATTTTCTCTCTAGTTTTTAAATATCTACTTTTCGTAATCTTCTGACTCTATTTGGTTCTCTGATTTTGCAGAACACTTAATGTTGGTCAAAGTCAACGCTTTGACTTTGACTTTTGACTTTTCTCTGTCAAATCCGAGATTTCAATTCTTAAAACTTCTTATTTACCCTATTTATATCATTTCCATATCTTATATCTTATTTTCTCTTCTTTAAAACTCCATTTAGACCTAAGTTTGACCAAGTCAAGTCTGCGATTAAAGTCAACCCTGCTCTCTGTGGATCGACCCGATACTTACCCAGTACTTGATTATTCTATCTTGTCTTTGTGAGTTCGGTTTTATAAATTTTGTTTGACCATCGTATTTGTGTTTTAACGACGCACAAAAACGACACGTCAGTCAGCGGCGACATCGCTTCATCTCGTGTGTCCGATTGCTATCTATCGGCTATGATTTAACGGTAATGATTCACGATCATTAGTTTCATGAGAGCCATTGATCCATTTAATCGGACTGTTACGCCCAAATCTCCTATAAATTGAGATGTTCTTCGCATTTGTAAAGCATTCAAGAGCAATTCAATCAAATTGAACTGTTTACACACCAAATCTCTTGAATCTCTTGATCCCAATCGCTTCTAGACTAATTTTCACTTCCACGGAGTCCTTAAGATCAAGATTTGGATGATCGACGAGGAAGAAATCGATGCTTGAACTCTACGATCGTGATTTTTGGATTTTTGATAAAAAGCCTTGATTCCGACGATTAATTGGGTCAATTCGATCGCAATCATGGGTTAGAGATTGTGTTTTATCCCAATCTATCATCGTTTAGTGTTTAATTTCTGTTTAGATTAGTAATTTTGTTTAATTTCAAGGTTATTTTTGGTTAATTCGCAATTTAAATTTTTGAAAAAATACCCTCATTTCTATCTTCAATTTCTCCGCGAAATGAAAGTCAAATTTTGATGATTTTTTATTCCGTGAAATCGTTTTGAAGTTCTCTTTCATAAAATCATTTCCCCTAATTTATATCATCGATTCATCATCCGATTTGATCAAATTCAAAGAGATCATCAGTAATTTCCATAATTCCCTATGGATTCAACCCATATTTTCCATTATACCCCTCAATTCGAGTTATTTTCATTAAATTTGTAAGTTTGGACTTTATTTTGACATGAGTTGGTGTGCAAATGACGACCACATCGATTCGATCCGTTAGTCAATAATCTCACCTGAAGATGTGATATGAAGTCGAGAAAGATAATCCGCCCATGAGTTCTCACTGCCCTTCTTCTCTATAATCTCTAAATAAAATTCATGAAGAAGGAGAACTCATCGAATCAATCGTGGTTTAGCCTTTTTCTTGGACATAAAATACTTTAAAGCGGCATGATCAGTGTACACCATGATCTTGTTGCCCAAGACATAAGGCCTAAACTTCTCCAAAGCAAAGATGACCGCCAATAGCTTGTTTTCCGTATTCATGTAATAGAGTTGAGCGTCAGCTAACGTCTTGCTTGCATAAAAAATGGCAGTCGGCTTCTTGTCGATCTGTTGCCCCAAAACCGCGCCAACTGCAAAATCTGAAGCATCACACATAATCTCAAAAGGTAAATCCCAATTAGGACTTTGTAAAATAGGTGCTTCTACTAATGTTTGCTTCAGCTGCGTGAAGGCGTGCTTCCCTTCTTCCTCAATGAGGAAATTTTTTTCCTTGCATAAAAGAGAAGTCAATGGTTTTGAAACATTAGAAAAATCTTAAATAAAATGAGGATAAAAGCTGACATTTCCAAGGAAACTTCTAAGTTCCCTTATCGACATTGGGAGTGCAAGGTCCTGGATCACCTCAACCTTGGCCTTGTCCACTTGCAATTCCTTAAGACTAAATGCACAAGCACTATACCTTCTCTTACCATGAAGTGGGACTTCTCCCAACTAAGAACTAGGCACTTCTTAACGCAAACGTAGAGGATTTGTGTTAAGTGCTCTAAGCACGCATCAAAACTTGGCTCGAAAAACTGAAAAATCGTCCATGAAGACCTCCATGCTCTCTCCTATAAAGTCAGAGAAGATGGCCATCATGCACCTCTGGAAAGTAGCAAGAGCATTAGATAATCCAAATGTCATGCGCTAAAATGCATAAGTGTATTGCTAGTTGATTGTACCCGGAATAACCGTCGAAGAAGTAATAAAATCCTTGACCTGAAAGCTTGTCAAGAATTTGGTCAATGAATGGCAAGGGGAAATGGTCCTTTTTTGTCACCGCGTTTAGCTTCCGATAGTTGATGCTTACTGATAACAGGCAAAAGTGCTTGTCTTTATCATCCATTTCATTTGCATTATGGTCATTAAATGTCTTAAATCAGAGAATATTTTGCATGTTATCATGTTGATTATGCTTAGAATAAAGATTTCCATTCCACTTGAAAATGGAATAGTTAGACTGAAATATTAGGTTTAGACTTTTAGTTCTTTAATTCTGACAATATTATCATTTTTTTTTCCTTCAAACCTAGGTATTTCTTTACTGAATACTGATAGAAGTGTTTTCCTATAGCAGTTATCATTTCTTTTGTTTTTAAGCATCTTGTGGAGTTAGATTTAAGCCAATTTTAGGTTTAGATTGTCATTTCTTCCATTCAGTTAGTGTTGACATTTCCTTTTTGCCATTTCCTTTTTGTCATTTTTGGTTTAAAGCAAAATAATCTCTACTCTATTATTCCTTTTTTTGTGTGAGTTCATTCATAATACTTAGGTGAGAGTTATGTTTAATCAAATCAGATATGATACACATTGAGACGATTTAAAATCAGTTTGATTTTCTATTCAGTAGCTATAGTAAGAAGGGAAATAGATTCTTAAAGCAGAAAAAAGAAGAAGAGACAATTATAGAAATCAAGAAAGGGAAATAAGCATAAAATAATACAATAGATTAAAAAATTGAAAGTGAATTTTAGATATGAGTAAAAGAAGCTTTTAAAGTAAGAATTTTATGATCTCTCTTTCAAAGTTTAATTGAAAAATTAAACTTCCTCATAAGAGTCTATTTTTCTTTAGTATAATGATCAGAAATTGATGTAAAAGAGAATATTGTGTAATAGAAAATGTCCATTATGAGATCATAATAAGTTGACTTTAATAATATTTTTTACGACTACCGAGTTTAGATGGATGAGAAGAAGGTCTGAATCAAATAAAAAAAAGAAGAAAAGTAGACTTTGCCATAACTTCCCTTGGATCGACCCCTTTACTAAGCCTAATCTTTAGATAACTAGGAATTTAAAGGGAAAATTTCACTTTACATACATTTTTATTGATTAAGTCGAATTAAAGGCATAACGATGCAATTAATTAGGGTAATTTTGGACTTATCAATTTGCGTCGCTGTCGGGGAGGCAAAAGGCAAATTTTATTTTTTTATTTTTGGAAATTAGGATATAATTCTCATTCGATTTACATCGTTGCATTTTTTTCTCTCTGATTATAAATGAAGAAACTGCAAAAACTATTATTACTTTTGTTTGTTTCATCTTATCAAAATGAAGCATAACACTATATGCACGAAAGAAGGTCATTAAGACAAAAGTTGCTGATTCATTTTGAAGGCAGAGAAGAACAGAAGCTGCAAATAGATCCAGATAAGAGTACAACAAGGGAAATTACTGTCAAAGAGACTATGGCAGATAAGGCAAAGGATGGAAAGGATCAGCATGAGCCAACACTGAAAGAATTGTCGGCACCATCAGATTGTGAAGCTTTCACAAAGATTTCAGCACCATTAAATGAGAATGCAAATTTCAGAATCGATGCCACTATGTTGAATTTCTTACCAAGCTTCCATGGGAGGTTTAGCGATGAACCATATGAATTTTTGCGGGAATTTACTCAATTTTGTTCATTCTATTATTTTGCAAGAATTTCTCAAGAAGCAGTGAAACTAATGCTTTTACCATTTGCCTTGAAAGATCGAGCAAGAGAATGGCTAAATGGTACTGGGAAAACTACTACAACTTGGCAAGAGGTGCAAATGAGCTTCCTACAGAAGTATTTCTCATATGGAAGAACACATGCTCTGAGAAAGGCAAATAGAGATTTTACACAAGGTAATGAAACTTTTGGAGAGGCTTGGGAAAGATTTATGGTATTAACCAGAAAATGCCCTCACCACGACATTCCTGATCACGAATTAGCTCAGATATTTTACCAAGGGTTGGATTATCAAGAAAGGCAACTTGTTGATATATCAAGCGGAGGAAACTTCCTCAACACAAGAGCAAATGAATCTTTAAAACGCATGGAGGAGTTTGTAGAAGATTGGGTTTTCAGACAAAGCTCAATGATAGATGCAAGAACTGGAGGAATTAAAATAGGAGTAATAGATGTCAAGGGTATGGAAACAGAGGTTAAGATGGAAAGGATGGAAAGAGAGATGAAACAATCTCTTCTTGAGATAACATAAAATTTTAAACACCTTCTTAAAGATGCAATAACTACAATCAAGCCCGAAGCAAATGTAAATAAAGTGCAGGTGAATTCTACTTGTGGAATTTGTGCATCAAATGACCATTTGCAAGAGCAATGTAAGGCAATCCAAACTAAGCAAGTTAATGCATTTGGCCAACACCAAAATAATACCAATTCGCATACTGGGAGCAAAATGATGAATCATGGGCATAATAATAAACAGCAAGGAGTTGGAATGCACCAGCCCAAGATGCAAGGTCAACCTCATGTTAATCAAAATACATATTACTATCATAACCATCCCCTAACATACCAAAACCTACAATTTCATCATGCTCAACCACAATTTCAGCATAGTCAACATTTTTTTACCAAAAATGCACTTGTTCCTCATCCGGGTGCTCCAAATTATGTTAATCATTCCTCTAATCAAAATTTGCGGGAGACTATGAAACATTTGCAAGATAAGGAGAGAGCATGGGAAGAAGAGAAGAAGCTGCTATTGACACATATTGAGATGCTGAAATCTACGTAAGGCATGGTGATGATGAGTGAAGAGCCCCGAGAAGAAAAAAATAAAGCTAAATTGGAAGAATCATCTGCAAAAGGTAATTTTTTAGGTCAGTTTCTAACCAAGCCTTGTGTTAATCCTAGAAATTTATCTTACAAAAACAAAACACAATTAAATGCATGCAATTCTTTTATGGTATCAAAAAGTGCTAATAATATGAATTCTTGTCAAGAACATGATTAAACTAATAGATCATTGAATGGTATTTCATGTTTTAGGAATGGGAAGATGCTTCCCAATATAATTGGAAAAAGACAGAAGAGATTAGAGCAGGGGGAAGAAAAAAATTAGACATCAGAAAAGGAAGTTTTAGATTCAAAACTTATTCCTGAATGAAGGGAAGAAAGGGAGAAAAAGGAGGAAAGATTAATTCCTTTCCCAAATGCATTGACATCGAACGAAAAGAAAACAGAAAATTCTCACTTACTAGATGTCTTTAGAAATACAAATATTACCATTCCGCTCACAGACGCCATCCAATACATTCCTACTTATGGCAAGTTTGTGAAGGAAATGTATTTCTTCACGAAAAAAAAGAATTAAGCTTTCTAAGAATGTTAGCTCTATTCTTTTTCATAGTCTTCCAAAAAAATAGAAAGATCCTGGAGCACCATTAATCAAGTGTACCATTCAAAGCTTGGAATTTAATAGAGTCCTTGTAGATAGTGGAGCAAGTGTTAATATTTTACCAAAACTTGTTTTCGACATGATTTAAACTCAGTGATCTAGAGCCAATTCAGTTGGAATTGCAATTAACGGATGGATCAATACGAGCTCCATATGGAAAATCAGAAGATATGGTTATCATTGTAGGAAATTTAGCATTTCCTGTAGATTTTATAGTTACAGATGTAAAAATTATTGGAGCAATTTGCAATGCTCCAATAATTCTGGCAGACCTTTTCTTGCAACAGCTAGGGCAATTGCTGATTTTGATAAAGGTAGAATAGAGTTGAGAATGGGACGTCATAAGTTAGAAATTCCAATCCCAAACGTAGAGAGGATACCTGATTATGTTTGTGAAAATATAAATGGAATTGATCAATTACTAGAAAGTGAAAGAGAATATGATCAACTATGTTCTAAGGTAATGTCTATTGAGTTAGCAGAGACCAAAATAGACTTGAATTATCTGTTAGTTGTAGAAATAGGGAAAGAATTAGAACTCAAACCTTTACCATCTCCCGCCATACTCCTGTGAAGCAGACCCCCCGGCTTCACCCTCCCTCCACTGAATTTCCCCTCTCCTTCAACTCCCAATTTTGTCGCGCTGCAAATCCTTCCTGAAAATCAGAATTCCTCCATCCTCAGCACCTGCCATCTCCCCTCGTCCCGAATTCCTCCAAATCCCCCCCGTCGTGCCATCACGAACTTCCCCCCTGGCGATTCCTCCCCCGACCGCTTCCTCCCATTACCCCTCATTCCAACGCCCATCGCCCCCCCCCTCAATTTCCTATCCACCACCCCGCAATATCCCCCGGTTCCACCCAACGCCCGATCGATTTTCCTCCCTCTGCCGCATCACCGCTTAATCTCTTGCCCATGTTCATCCATTCCCAACCGCCGCGACGTCCCCACCAATTCCGGGCTTTGTTCACCATTCACGAAATTTTGATATCCATGCGCCCTCATTTTCTCCCCGTCCCACACGAATTCGCCGCGCGATACCCAAACGATCCACCCTGTCCCTGTTGAGACCCCGTTGTAGTGTTTGAAGAAACTGTCCCCTCCCTCCCTCGGCATCCAGTCGCCATGCGATCTCCCCGTCCTACCTCCCTAATTCCCCTCTAATTCATGAAATCCATCACGACCCTCATCCCAAATTACCCATTTCACGACCCCATCCGACTCCAATTCCATTCAGTTACACAGCATCTCTCCATCTGCCTCCCTCGCCGTTCCATCGATTCCTGCCTGCCATTCCTATCGTTCGCTCACGCACCGTCCAGTCGAACCTTGCGTGAGTTCACGACTCGTGGGGAAAGGAGAATCATCAAGCCTGGCATCGTTGAATCCTGCCATGTTGCCTCACCTCCCTAGGTTGAGCTTACTTCCTAGTCCCGTTGTTCGTCCCTAGGGGGTCTCTCCGGACTACCTTGCATCTACGTGGATCCTTGGGTGCTCTACTTTAAAGCTGACCATATACCGTCCCGATCTCACTTCGCTGCTCCCAGTTGTGAGCTTTTGTTTCCCACAGACGGCGCCACCCGCGCTAATCCGATCACGCTCGTGATCAGCTCGGGTTGTGCCGACGTACAATCACTGGCCCCTTCCGCGCCATGTTCTCGGGACACCCCGTAACCGGCACCTCGTTGCGTCCTCACCCATGTTCATACTAGGTCGCGCCCGCGCCCTGCCTAGGCCACGCCTTCTTCCTCTCCGACATCGTCTCCCTCTCTCCGGCCAACACCGACAAGCCGGCTCTCCACTACGCCACAACCCACCGGGCACCCTGCCCCACAAGTAGCTTCAATCCCTCATTTTAAAGTTAATTACTTTTCGAAGTGTTTCCTTTACTCGTCTCCACCGCCGTCGGATGACGTAGGTAGGGTAGAGCGGATATAGGTTCAAGAACTCTCCGCGTACATCAGGTCCGACATTGAGCATGAGCTGCAGCTTTGGCTATTCCACGATGAGTGACTTCCACACCTCCGGATGTCGATCGAGAGGACCTCACCCTATCCATCGTCGCGAGTTTCCCCAGGGTCACTCGGAGTCGACTTCACTGATCGGCACGCCTACTTGCACTTAGGTTTAGGTTAGGGATCGTACTTTAGGGTCTAGGACTCGCCCTCCCATAGGTTAGGTTTGACCGGCTATCTTCGGTCAGCCTCTTCGGTCCTGCATCAAAATGATTCATATGATGATCGTATGTGGTATCTTGATACAGGAGCTAGCAGTCATATGACAGGTAAGAAGTCTTTCTTCCATAAGATTGACGAGAATATAAAAGGAAGAGTAAAGTTCAAAGATGGATCTACGATTCCATACGAAGGCAAAGGTAATGTCTTAGTTACCTTCAAAACCGATGAAGTGTTGATAATTCCTAATGTGTTCTACTTACTGATAACATGCAATCTTAACACACAAAAATATGATTATTAATGCAAATTAAGGCATAAAACATTCTATTTTTATGCATGTTATCATATTTTGAGTGCATTTCTATTATTTCATGCAATTTTATGTTATAATCTCAAAATGCACTAATTTAGGGATAATTATGTATAATTAATAATATATTTTAGAATAGATTATTCCCATCTAAATTTGAGATTATAATTAAGTTTTAATGTTAAATAATAAGAGAAAATGTTCATATGCACTCTTTTATTTTTCAAAGTTTTGTTTGTCAAGAAGAAATGAGTGTATTTTTGAAATGAAAATTAATCCTCTTCTTATTTAAATATTTTGACTTTTTAATGATAGATAATTGAATTTCTGATCCAATGAATAAATTTGAAAGTTATGAATTTTCTTCTTTCTCTCACTCTATCCTTCTCTTCCTCACTTTCTTCCTCGCCTACGCGTCTCTCTCTTTCTCACGATGGAAATTTCCGTCGCGAGGAGAGATTTCTTTTTCTCTCTTCTCTCTCTTTTTTGGAAATTATGAATTTGAGTTGTATTTTGAAAGTTATGAGATTTTCTGATTTTTAGGGATTTTTTTCCTTAATTTTTCTGAATTTTTAATGAATTTCTAAGGATTATTCGGAATTAAAAAATAAATTTTTCTAATTTAAAATCAATTTTTCAATTTATTATAAGTGCACAAGTGACGTGGTGCAATCTGGAGCGTCTGATCAATCGCGATCGACGATCAATCATGATCGACTACGTGGCAGCACGTGGAGCATCCGATCGAGCGTTAAATTTAAACCGTCAATCCTCACTTAAGTGAAGGGGGTACACAGTGCTTTCTGATTGGATGAGGATTTCGCATTTCAAATTGTTTAAATCTCAGCTGTTTGTCAAATGAGTTCTAATTGTTGAGATTTAACGCATCCGATGGACTTCCGTGGACACGTGGAGACATCACAGACATCCAAAGAAGATTGAGCGGCAAGCATTACGCGACAACTCAACTTCACGTGATCACGTTGCTTCATCTAAGTGCTCCATCTGCAATCCAACAAACTGGAGTTAATAGTAACGATTCGCATTAATGCAATCAATCAGAGCCCCTACTCGAAGATGAAGCGTTTCATCCGACGGTTACGCCCAAATTACTTAGAAATTAAGATGTTCTTTTGAATTTGTAATGCATTCTTAGATGATTTTGCTAAATTGAGCTATCTATACACCTCCATCCTTCAATCTCTTGCTTCCCATCGCTTCTAGACTCATTTCTGCGTCCACGTAGTGATTGAAAGTGAGATTTCGTCAATCTATTAGGGAGCATTCGCCTCTTGAATACCCACGATCGTTTTCAAAATTGCAAAATGAAAAGCCTTGAATCTGGTGATTAATTGGATCATTTCGATCGCTATCTCCAGTTAGATTATGTGTTTTCCCTCTAATCCTTTGTCATGTATCATCCATTTGTAATTTAGGATTGTAATTTAGTTTAATTTCAGTCTTAATTTTGGTAAATTCATGATTTAATTTTCAGAAAAATCCTCTCTATTAAATCTTCAATTTCTCCGCGAAATCAAAGTCAAATTCATTGATTTTTTATTATGAAGATTCGTCTTTGACTTCGCTTTCCCAATCTATTATTTTCCCTAATTTGTCACCTCAATTCATCGTCCGATTTGATCTAATTTCAAAAGATCTCTTAAAAATCCCTTATTTCCATGTGGATTCGATCCTTATTTACCATTATACCCTTCAATTTGTGATTAAATCATTAAATTGGGAAGTTTGGACTTTATTTTGACACAAATTGGTGTGCAATTAATGACCGCATCGATGCGTTCCGTCACTTACCTGACCCGAAGACTAATATCTTCAATCTTGGAAAATTAGACGATAAAGGTTGTAAAACCATCTTGAACAATGGCTTCCTTACAATTCGTGACAAAATTCAGCATGTTACTTACTAAGACGAAGAAGACCTCAAGGAGCATGTACAAACTGAATATCAACATCAATGAAAAGTGCAATTTGACTAAGGAAGAAGCAAGTGAAGCTTGGTTGTGGCATAAGAGATTCTATCATCAGAGTTTTCACACTCTACAAGACATGATAAGAGGAAATCTAGTGAAAGGTTTACCTCAATTCTGAAATCTTGATGAGATATGTGATCATTGCATTGCAGGTAAACACTCAAGAACTCCCTTCTCTACTTCAACTCAAAGAGCTTCAAGTGTCCTTGAATTGATGCATATGGACATTTGTGGACCTATAAGTCCACAAAAATTAGGTGTAAAGAAATATTTCTTACTAATTGTAGATGATTATTCGAGGTGTATGTGGGTAGCTCTGCTGAAGGAAAAATCAAAAGCCTTAGAATAATTCAAAAGATTTAAATCTATGGCGGAGGCTAGAGAAAGAAGTGAAAATAAATTGTGTAAGAAGTGATAGAAGAGGGAAATTTACCTCTGATGAATTGAAAAGCTTGAGTGGGATTAAGAAAGAGCTTAGTGCTCCATACACTCCACAACAGAATGGTGTGGTTGAGAGAAATAATAGAACCATTATGGGTTTAGTGAGGAGTATGTTAAAAGAGAAACATCTTCCTCTGGAATTATGGGGAGAGGTAGTCAGTACGTGTGTATATGTACTTAATAGATCTTCAACAAAAGGGGTGAAAGGACAGACACCTTATGAGAAGTGGAATGAAAGAAAACTGAATGTGAGTCATCTTAAAATATTCGGTTAAGTGGTATTTGTCAAAACCACTAGAAGACTCTCAAAACTTGAACACAGAAGTAAGTGCATATTGTTTATGGGATATAATACTGGATCAAAAGCCTACAGATGCTTAGATCCTACTACTTTCAAAATTCATATCAGCACGAGATGTGACATTTGATGAGAAAAAAGTCCTTCAAATCGAGTGAACAAGATAAATTGGGAAAACTTTCATTGGGTTCTTCAAACATTCTTCAAGTCACTGGATTAGAAGAAGGTGAAAGAGATCCAACTGAAGAACCAACAGAAGAGTCAGTGATCAGTGAGTCAAGGAAAAGGGAGCTCACTCAATTAGAAGACTTTGAAGAAGAAGAGACACTGAGGCATAGATCCATACAGTCAATTTATGATGAAACTAACCTCTTATGTAGTGAATGATGTCTTCTCTTCACCAAGGAACCATTTTCTTATTCCTTGGTTGCAAAACAAGAAGTGTGCAGAAGTGCAATGAAGGAAGAAATCTTAGCAATACTGAGAAATAATACTTGGACTATGGTCAAATCAAGGAAAGAAATTATACTAATTGGAGTGAAATGGGTGTTCCGGGTGAAGAAGGACAACATGGGAAAAGTGGTGAGGTATAAAGCAAGGCTGGTAGTGAAAGGATATTCTCAAAAGGAGGGAATAGACTATGGTCAAGTCTTCTCCCCTGTTGCAAGGATGGAATCCATCAGAATCCTAATCGCCATTGCTGCACAAGAAGAATGGGAATTACATCATCTGGATGTTAAAACAGCTTTCTTGAATGGGGAAATCAAGGAAGATGATGAAATGAAATCGTGCAGTCGTTGAATACACACGATGTCATATCAAAACAAAGTCCAAACTTACCAATTTAAAGATTAATTCATGAATTGAAGGGTATAATGGTAAATAAGGGTCAAATCCACGAAGAATTAGGGAAATTTTTTAGATATCTTTGAAATTTGATCAAATCTGACGGCGAATTGAGATTATAAATTAGGAAATTTAGTATATTAAGAAAGATAACTTTATTGCGAATCCACGGAATCAAAAATCGAGAGATTTGGATTAGAATTCGGGGAGTAATCAAAGTTTGAAATTGAGGTAGAAATTAGATCACGAAATTGGTTTAAAACAAAAATTAAACTGAAATTAAACTTAATCTACTTTTCAAAATGTAAATATAATACTAAATGATGAAATATTAAGATGAAAACACACAATCTAACCCAAAGTCGCGCTCGAAATGATCCAATTAATCGCCGGATTCATGGCTATTCATTCCGCGATTTCGAAGATAAAGATGACATTCAAGATATGATTTCTCCTTACTCCCTCGATCAAATTCTTATTTCAAACACTCCTCGGATGCGAATAAATTAAGAAGCTAAAGAAATCAAAAGAAATTGATTTAAAATTAAGAGATTGTGGTGTCTAGACAGTTTCGATTTGCTCAAAAATCCAAGAATGTCTCTTCGTCGTAATGTGTCGAAGAATGACCATTCTAAATTTATAGAAGAAATTGGGAGTAACCGTCGAATGTGTCGGTTCATTGCGATCAACGGATGAGATGACGTGTCGTTCGGTGAATCGATGCGATTAAGTCGCGTCCATTTGATCTTCGATAGAACGTCCAGATGCATCCACGTCGATCGTGAGAGAGAAGGCGTCGCTTCGATTTGGCCATTGGATCTTCATACGATGATCACGATAAGTCGAGGGGTCCATCGATCGCGATTAATCGTGACCGTTATAACTCCTAAGATTAAATGATGTTTAATCGAATCGATGGCTCATGAGATGTCGCCACGTACCCCTTGAGTAAGTGACATCCCACGCACGTGATTAAATCATGCGATCAGATGCCTTACGTATCGCCACGTCACCTGAAAAAAAAAAGGGAAAATAGTCCCACATGGTATAAATTAAAGGATTTTATTGGGTTTATAAACTACGCGGATTTATAAGGTTAGCTTAAATCCGATTACGGATGCTCCTAACCCATTTATAATTCGGCACACACGTGTCGCTCACACACATGCGTCTCACACACAAACGTCACACACACACGTCATCAACACACGCACACACGCACACACGCGTGTCCACGTGTCAGATAGTCAAACGTTTGCACGTCGCCACGTGGCGACGCTCCACCACGTCACCGTGCGGTAATAAAAACCCTTTTTTATTCTTTTTAATTATTTTATAATGGAAAATAGAGTTAAATAAATTCAGAAAAATTCTTGAAAATTCCTAAAAATTATAAAAATCTTAACTTTCAAAGTACAACTCCAAATTTGTTCAAATTTATTTTGTTAGATCATAAATTGAATTATCTATCATTATAAAACGTCAAAAATATTAAAATAACAAGAGAATGAATTTTAATTAAATAAATACACTCATGTATCTTATAAAATAAATTTATAAAAATACATGATTGTAAATAAAGATCTTTTTTCTTATCATTTAATCATGAAAACATCATTATGATCTTAAATATAAGTAGGATTAGAATTAAGTTGTTTAATTATGCATAATTTATCCATAAAATGATGTATTTTTAGATCATAACATGAAATTCCATAAAGTGATAGAAATATACTTAAAATATGATAACATGCATACAATTTGAATAATTAATGCCTTTATTTGCATTAATAATCATGTCAATTCATGTATATAATGCATGTTATTAGACGACATCTACATATCTGAACCTGAAGGCTTCGAAATTAAAGGGAAGGAGGATCATATACTGAAATTGAGAAAAGCTCTATACGGATTGAAATAAGCACCGAGAGCTTGGAATTCAAAGCTGAATGAAGTATTGATACAAAAGGGCTTTGTGAGAAGCAAAAACGATTATGTAGTGTATTATGAAAAAGTGATGCAAGAGAGAGTCATAACTGGTGTGTTTGTTGATGATATGATCATCACAGGGCCGAATTCATGCCAAATAAAGAAGTTCAAGGAGAGCATGAAACAGGTTTTTGAAATGACAGACTTGGGAATACTAAGTTCTTACTTAGGAATTGAAATTAAGAACAAAGCATCTCACATTTGGCTTTTTCAAAAGTCATATATCGAAACCATACTTCATACTTTTAATATGAGCAAGTGCAATTCATCAAGAACTCCAATGGAAGCACGGTTGAAGTTTGAAAAGGACGACAGAGAAGAAGAGGAGAATCCATCTCAATTCAGAAGTCTCATTGGGTGCCTCAGGTATTTGGTACATACACAACCAGATATAACTCATAGTGTCAACTATTTGAGCAGATATATGAGCAAACCAAATTCGGAGCATATG
This sequence comes from Lemna minuta, assembly GCA_024174645.1. Taxonomy (NCBI): domain Eukaryota; kingdom Viridiplantae; phylum Streptophyta; class Magnoliopsida; order Alismatales; family Araceae; genus Lemna; species Lemna minuta. Next base: position 8,815,673 of record CM044105.1, read on the forward strand.
AGTGCAGCAAAGAGAATTTTGAGGTATATCCAAGGAACATCTTCGTTTGTACTGAGATATGAGAGAGGGAAGAAAGATTACTCTATACAGGGTTTTAGCGACAGTGATTTCGCTGGAGATAGTGATGATCGGAAGAGTACAACCGGTCAAGTGTTTTTCATTGAGAATTCTGCTATCATATGGAACTCAATGAAGCAAAATGTAGTGGTGTTATCATCATGTGAAGCTGAATAGATTGCAGCCTTGACTGCTTATTGCCAAGGCATATGGATCATCCGATTCGTTGAAGAATTATACGTTGACAACAAATTGGCCATCGCACTGAGCAAGGATCCCAATCAGCATGGTCGAAGCAAACACATTGAGACGAAATTTCATTTCATTCGAGATTGCGGGGAAAAACGGTATGTGAACATCGAGTATGTGAATACGGAATCGCAACTGGCAGATTCCTTTACAAAATCATTGGGACGCATCAAATTTGAAGAGATTAGCGTAAAATTGGGCGTCGCGAAGATGAACTAAGCATGGATTAAGGAAGAGTTTGTGAGACAATAAATCCAGCTGTTCATTCATTGATAAACGACGGAGGTGTTTACTGAGTTTTCTAAATGCAGAAGACTTAATCTTGGCCGTTTGGACTGGGGAGTTATAACAGCAATGAGAGTGCCACATGTACAAACCGTTACGAGGGTTTCTTACTTTTCTTTTATAAATAGATGTGGGCTGTAATGCCAAAATAAAGTGAGCGGTATTACGAACAATTGTTAGTGTGTGTCTTCTTGAATTCCAATTGACTTGTTTCTTTGATCAAACTCTTGAGTGTTCAATCCTCTCTCTAAATCCTGATCTCAAGTTCGTTTTATCGCCAACATATGTATTCTTCCATTTTGTGAAGTAGTTTTATTGTACGTTTTTTTTCTGATTGTGTGCTTCTCTCTCATCGAGTCTTCGTCTGCACCGATTTAGCTTGGTGTTTTTTGGCCTTGTTCTCCCGAGGTCTTGCGAAACTTTTCCCACCCATTTGGTGTGTCTTGACCGACCAATTCTTTGATGAAGATGAACTTCGTAAATATTGATGATGGGATTAGCTATGGCATGTCCAGCTGCCTCATGAAGGCCTTATAAGGTCACCTTCACAACCAACATTCCTGTCAGCCGCTATGCCACATCTTCATCGACTACTGCCTCAGCTGCCTACCCTGCCTGTCTGCCATGCCATTTCCAGGGCCATCTTCGCTGGCCTGCCACGCCATCAAATTCATTTTCACCACCCGACTGCATTCTGTAATTATTATTATTATCGTTTCTACGCCTTAACTTGTCGGAGTTCCAGCTCCTCTAACAACCTTGGAGACTTAGATTTATTTGGAATCTCGCTTCTCTTGTTCTACCGGAAATTTATTGAGGCCCAACAAGTCCCTCTGACGAGGCTCATGTCTAGTAGTTCAGAGACAAAAGACAAGGATGTGGCTGAGAATTTTTAAGGGAATGTAATGGAGAATCACCGGGGTATTGATAATGATGGGGATCACTGTATCCATTTATACAGGTCGAGTAGTCATACCATGCGGCCCGGGTGCATTCCGCGACTGGTTCAACTAATTTAAACTCTCCGGCCTAAGGGATAAACAGAAATTTAGGCTAACACCAGCGAAGTTCACGCCAGAAGGGAGGAGAGAACTTTTTGCGGATTATATTGCGAATTATCAATATAATTCGCAATCACAGACGCACAAACTTCTGGTGCGATGGACAGGAAGTCCTCCTTAAGAGGACTCGAGTTCCACGTATACTCAATAGAGTGAAGTTTACGAAGCAGTTAGAAAATTGATGAGATGCCCACAACTAGTTTAGCTGGGTGGTACGAGGAAGGCATACTTGAACTGTGGGTATCTTCCGGCAAGGGTACGATGCCGTCCGAAGTCCGGATTTGTTTTCGTCTTCTGCTCGATAAGATAGATCACTTTAACTTTCATTCCCCCGCCGCTATTCCGTCCTCGAGCGAATCCCTTTTCTTCACGTCGTTTCACATTAGTTTATTTTCCCTTGGTTGCCAGTTGCAGATATCCTGAGAACCCCGTCGCTCCACAGCCATCACCACTTCACTGCACACTTCCTTCTAACGTCACGTCGAAACGAAATCCAGCCATATTTCTTGACTAGGAGGACGAAATTTTCCCGAACGGAATGAAAAACTTAAAATGAATCAGTCGCATTGCGTTCATGAACTACTTCAGAGGTTGAATGATCTTCCATAATACATCAGAGACTCGTCAAGACTCCCGCTAATCTAGTCTTGGTCCTTTTGAACTGAAATTCCTCGTCGGACGGCCAAGATTCCGTGCCATAATTTCCCACCATTGGAGTGGGCAGCTGTCGGTTTAGCTCGACGTGGCATCCAATTCGATGATGGCGATGATGGCGATGCTGGGCGGACGGATGCCATCCTGGTGGCGACGGAACATCCACGTGGCGCCTATTTTTCATCTCTTGTCGTTTCACAATTATTTAATACTTCTTGTCCTCGCATATGTCGCTGTCGGCTCAACTGGAACAGATGACCGAGACGGATGGCGGGAAACGTGAAAACCAGAGAGCAGAAAAAAGAAATAGATCGCAGTTTCTCTCTCTTACATCAGCTGAACGCAGCCTAAACTGCTCTTTCGCATCCACCGGTCTCCTTCTCTCTCCACCTCTGATATTTCCCTTTCCTTCCGTGCCTTGAAAATCGTAACTGCCTCAGACTTGAGCGACGGAGGCGCCATGGCTATTTCGGCCTTCGGAGGATTCTCGATTCGGTAGGGCAATTTCATATGTATCCTATTTCATTTTTTTAGGGTTTTCGTGATGAAAAATGTTTCGAATGCAGCGAATACGCTTTCGGAATGAGAAAAGCGGACGCGAACAAGTGCTGGCCGTTTGGGGGAGAAGTACAGGAGAGCGCGCTGCCTCCAATCGAGTGTCGAAGATACCGCTGGTGGTCCTCCGAGTTAGAAATTCATAGATCTGCCGAGGGAATGGCGAAATCAGGCGATGGAATTGATATTCGTGAACATGCCGTGATTGAGAATGTAGAACCTTCAGGATCTGGTCGAGAAGATCACGGAGAGGGGAAGATGAGGTTTGTGGACAAATATAAGGTTAGGGCTCCGAAGAAGAGGTCGATCGTGGAGATTTTCGCCGTGTCGACGCAGGTCGATGCTGAGGTTGCATCTGCAGAAAATTTGGAGGAAGAAGGAATGGCACGATACGAGAGGGCGAAGTTTCGGGTGAGAAAGAGCACGAAAGGAAATTGTGTTGTTAAGGTGAAAACTAAGCAGCAGATTTTGATGAAGAAGAGGTTTAGGAAACGGAAAAATGGTTTCTCAGATGGTCTCTTCAAAGAGGTAACTTTAGATCGCGCATTAAATTTGATTTATTCGATTGAATTAGGATTCATTTACTGACGGTGTATTTTACCCTTCCGTTTACTGCGCCTTAATGTTATATAGATCTTTTTTTTTTCAAACTTGCAACAGTAGGATGTACGAAAAAGCAGCTGTGTTTGAATGGAATGACTTCATATCCTAATGAAACACTCTCGTAACATCTCGTGCATTTATTTATCATTGAATTTTTAGAGAGTTCGTCGATCTGTCGAACAGTCATGCTGACCATTTCCGGAGTGCCAAATATCTGAAAATGGAGGTTTTATTTTTAATGTACGAGCAGCGTCTGAGACAAATTTTTAGAAGAACGTTACTCCGTTTTTTTTTATCACGGAAAACACTTGAGTTTGCCTCTGCTGCTTGTCCTTCGGCTTGCCGTTGCCAGTGAGTTCCTTTTCTAGTCACAAAATGTTCCACTCAGAAGCGTATGTGAAAAGGGAAAAAGCACTTATATTCTATTGCTCGTTGTTCTTTCAACATCTTCTTTGAGATCTTGCCAATATTTTTGTCATTTTTCTGTCATGTCATGATAAGATTATGCTAGGTCTAAGTATTCCTCAAAAAGAATTCACGTGTTCCAGAACCCTGGCCTGGCAATACCGTGATTTCCGGTATCCAGATGAAATCTGTCTAAAGTTTCTCTTAAAATTTATGGAGCGTTTCTTGTCTTCTGCCTCTCCTGTGCCTTTTTATGTCATCTGGTCGAGAAGAAATATGTATCTGCTTCGACATGTCCATCTTATCTTTGAGTATCACATTAGATCGTGTTTCTTGGTACTAATAACCTTATTATGCTTAAATGGACAAAGACCATTGATTCGCATTTTCTTCTCTTTTGTAGGAGAAAATCTCCAGGTCCATCGAACAGTCTCCGGCTGACGTCACTGGCAGTTTTTGTAAGACGAAGAACAAAGATGTCATTATTCAAAGCACGGAAAAGGAAAAGACTGTTGAGAAAGAGGGCTGTAATCATCCGGTAGATTCTTCTCTCAGTTTTTTTGTGTCAGAGACCAGTGGACCAGCTCTGGGATCGGCCGATAAAATTGATTCGCAAGGAGAGAATGTCCGAATTGACCCGGGTGAAAAACAGATCCCATCTACTCTAGGATGGCCTCATATGCAAAGCCTCTACCGAGTATTTTCTGATGTACTGGCTGCTGCATCAGTGATCACTAACTCATTGGAATCTAAAACTCAACCATTGCCTGAAAATATCAATGGAACTGAAAACCATCCTTCCATAATGCCATCAACATCCATCGAAGTTCCTGATTTGAGAAATACCAAAGGTCTTTGTTGTCCCTCTGCTGAGAAGAGGAGGTCGGTGGAATTGGTTGACCTGAATAACCCGGCAGAAGCTAGCTGCAGTTTCGTTGATCCAGAGGCCAGTGAACGAGATGAAAGGATTACTCCAAATGTGAATGTGAAATCCAGAATAGAAACTATTTCTACTGAAGCCAGTCTGCCTTCAATCTCTGAAGTTGTCATTCCTTCACTTCCTCTTGCTGGGAATTCAAACGAGGTATTTGCCTCGTCACCTTCTGTTGCAATAAGAAAGAGAAAAAGGAAAAGAATTCCACAGGGTAGTCACGATGACACTAACTACCCTTGTTTCCCAAAGGAAAGTATGAAGCACAAGAACATTCCAGGATGGATGGCAAGAGAACTGCCCCCAAGGAATAGGATTCCTCAATCAACATACTCTGAAAGATCCTTCAACAGAGATATGATTACCCATCTTCCAATGAACATGCAAGGAGAACACACGTACATGCAATTAAACAAACAAGAAGAATTCGAGCAACTGCTTATGAAGAAAAACTGGGCTCCCTTGCAGGTTAATAGATTGCCATTGCAAAATTATAGTGAAAGGTCTGGTCAAGGCCTCAACAATCACCAGGACAATAAGACACATTTCAGGCATGAGTCAGACATAAAATTTGATCGAAGGATTGGAAATCTAAATGCTTCAGAATTTCCTCTCGGAGCTAATTTTTGTATGATTTATCAGGCTGACCTTCCTGCCCAAACGCCGGTACCCACAATGCGCTTGATGGGGCACAAATGTTACAGTTGGTCAAAGTAACAAAGAGCATCGACGTTCAGACAAAGCCAAATCAATTCTTGACCAAAGAATTGTTTCAGTTACTGATCTGAATGTCGGAATCCCAGGATCTATCTTACCGCAGGTGTCCAGACAAAGATGTGCAGCATACATGACATCCCATCTTCCAGCGTATCAGATTCAGAATGAACCACGCAAATCAAAGCCGTCCAATTTCAATTTTGATCTGCAGCATGATGATCCACCCTTTTGCTGCCAAGGAAGTGGTAATATTTCTGGAGGTCTTTGTCAACCAATCGGCAAAAGTCATTCACATGGGGCAGAGGCCTGGTTAAAAAACAAAGTTCTTGGGATGAGAGCTGAGGCACCTGTAAATCCGGATCAGAATTGGCTTTTAAACTCAAGCACCTGGAAACATGGCCAGAAACCCTTAAATCCCTGGTGTCATATTTCAAATTCATCAGTTTGGCCTCCAAATGAAGGCTTGACTCATAGGCTGCGTTATGTTGGGAGTTCCAGGTCTTCTGGCCTACAATTTCCTGGCATCCCTGCTACTTCATCTTTGGTCCGCGCTCAACATAACCTTTCCTCTGAGCTGTTGCCCAGGTTCGCATCTCTCCCCACCTTTGATTTCATCAATGGCAGCAATGCAAATTGTTCCACTTCTAGAGGTAATGGGGTCGTTAAATCGAGTTTAATGGGAGAACACCCATCGATTTCTGGGAGGAACGCAGTTTATAGACCCTTCGATGTGAATGATGAAACGAAAGATGGCTCTTCAAGATCCAGGCCTGTTAAACTGCGTGCTGGTGCAAAGCACATTCTCTTGCCGAGCTCAAAGATGGACAGGAAGAAGCCTGTGGCAGTCAACTCCACCGCCCCTTTCTCGTGGGAAATGGGTCCTGGCAGTGTCCCTGTTCAACGTTAGAAATAATTTTTTTGGCCCAACTCGAACTATTTCCTTCCGTTCTCCTAATACTTGTATGTGTATTGACGATGACTAAATAGATTTCGTCGATTTTACTTGCTTGCGATGTTTTTCCTCATTGTAAGCAATACAATTTCCGGGTTTTGGTGGTCCAATGATTTCGAGATGTACAGTTTGAGAAAAAGGTTCACTGCATGGCCTTTCAGCCTTATGTTTCTGTTAACCATCGACGAAATAATTCTGCATTGTTATTATCGCTGTCAGGGTTCCGTCCCAATCACTGTTCCGATTTCTTAAAGGGTGATTGACCTGAGTCAATGGTAGCTACTTGTCGTATTTTGTTGGGGTTGACCGGCGTTCTGATGTGCTTGCCGGTCTTGCTACTGCCGTCAAAAAATTTAGCGAAAAGGGTTCCCCTGGCGCGACTTCCACTGGACGGGTTCTCAGACATTGATCTTTTTCTCTCAGCTACGCATGTTTCGGATTAGATCAATATTTTGACTCCAATATTATTTTCCACGCCTCATTCTTTTTTCCTCTGTCCTCAGCCTCTCTCTCTCTCTCTCAACGTGAAAAAAAAACTATAAATGGAAATGGAGGAGTAACTTCTTCTCCAACTTTAGATGACCGTGCTTTGAATGGTACAAGAGTCGGACGATGACGAAGAAACTGATAGTCCAGCAAAGATGAATGATATTCTCCAACAAATGAGTTAGAGTTATCTCTACGGAAAACCTTAGAGTTGAAGTGAATGGAAAAATGAAATGGGGATAAGCAGAAAAGACAGAAGAATCTGGTGTGAGAATCTGTAAAACTTGCGGGAGACTATAAATGCTATGGTCTGTGCCTTTCCATAGGCGTCCATAAATTTAAGTCTAAACGAAGCGAATTTTCTACATTATATTTACTCATGCACTAGACAATAATGATCGGATCAGTGAAGCCGTGCCACAAAATAGATGTAAAGATGGCCTTCGTTTTTTTTTTGCAGCATTTTCTCAATACTCTGAGCTGTAAAGGTGGCTCAAGATAATCAGGAGCACTACACTCTTCCCTCACTTGTTCTGTAATTTATGAAAAAATCGACGCACTTACTGATTTTGAACGTGTCTACGAATGCATATTTTTTGCTTCATTTCGGTGATAAAAATACTCTACTATCCTCTATCTCTATAAATATTTATATCCATATATATCTTACTATAGATATAGATCCCTCTACTACCCCCCGTGCTTGTTGGGTTATTTAATCCTGCGTTAGGCGTTTTCTGGAGAATTAAAGGGATCGGTTTTTGAGCTGTTGAAACGACGGACGATCGGTCTTTAATGTAGTCCTTTTTTCAGAAATAGAAACTGTAGGCACTAAGACACTTGCAAGGTTAAGAACTTAACCTTCTCCAATACTCTTAACTTGTTGCTTGAAGTTCTTGGTTACAATGAGGGTCTCACCCTCCTTATATAGACACAAGTAGAACTCTCTAGAAAAAGCTAGAGAGTTTGTGTGAGAGAGAGATATCTAGAAATATCTTGAAATGACATTGCTAAGATGTCATTTCAAGAAACTCACGCACCTTCCAGAAATGCTTGATGCCTTCAGAAACACACACACTTCACTTTTCTTTCCCGGAAGCTTCTCTAAGGAATCAGTGCCACACCTTGAGAGTTTGGTGATCCTACAGTGCTCATCTCCCTTTCCCTCTCCCTCTTCATCTAACGATTTATCCACCAATCTTTCGATCTGTGGATATTCCCTCCGATTTATTTTCTTATCTATCTGTCGATCTATTTATCTAATGCTCCGTCGCGTGCGAAGACGCCGCAATACTCACTCCCGCTCTAGTAGAAGCAGCCTTAGACAGTAAAAAGAGACACGACGATAGCTTGGACTGAACAAACGAGCGAGGAGAAGGATGGGCGGGCAAAACAACCAGGTTACCTATGCCCTTATTCCTTATTTTAGCATGCCTTTTTCGTTTTGTTTGCCTCTTTAGTCTAGCTTTCGGCGAGTATTTCTTCTGGTAATAGTGTGCAACTGAAAAGATTAATTTCCGGGTCAGTGAAGCATTCTTGTGATTTGCCAGAAAAGATTTTAGGAAAACTGTCATATCCCTCGAAAGAATCTCCCTACACTTGTACTTGCGGCAGTGACGATGACCGCAAAGCCTTGGGCCCATCGCAATAAACAGTCTTAATGCGTTTTCCACAACAGCAGCGCGAATTTCCTTCTTCTTCAGTTGTGAGTCGTAAAACTTTTTTTCCCTCTCTTGTTCTCTCGCCTACCTTTTCTTGCTCTTGTACTCCCTTCCCATCGTCCTCTTTTCTTCATACCCCGCCATTTCGCTCCTCGTCTTCCGTTTGTTTCTTCATATCCCCCCATTTGATTATTGTAACATGTGCCAATACTTGTTTTGGAGCCAAGAAACCACATGATGGGTTCTACTCTCGTCTTTGTAAAGCGGCTATGGAGGCTCTTTGTTCTTATCATGGACTTCCATTTTCTTGACGTCTAGCTTCCTTCCAGTTTTGTCTTATTAGCGGTGCAGGTCGACCCTCATCTGCGGGGAACTTTGCAGAAGCTTGTTAGGAAGTTGTTCATTTGGATAAGGTATAATTTGATGTTTTGATGGATAATGGATTGATAGTTTCCTCTTTTAGTTATACTTCTTGTTCTCTACGTCGCAGCGACCGGCACCGGAATAATTAAGGATGATTGACTTCAACGGGGAAAGATGAAATCTATAATGAGGAAAGAGAAGCGTCGCCACCTCAAATCATGATTTATTTCGTCTTCTTGGTCTCACTTTCAACTGGAAACTATGGCAATGACAATAAGGCTTCGATTCGGGTTTCAACGACGTCTTCTCTAATGAAAGGCTCTTTGTAATATAGTGGTACTCCACGTCTGCATGGATTGCCGTGCCATGACGCTGTCACACTGAGACCTCTCTCGGCGCCTGATTGTGTTTTTGTTGTAGGCACTAAGGCACTTGCAAGGTTAAGAACTTAACCTTCTCCAATAGAGGCACACTCACAAGGGAGTCACTAAACAAAGAAACACTCTTAACTTCTTGCTTTGAAGTTCATAGTTACAAATGAGGGTCTTACTATGCTTATATAGACAAAGTAGAACTCTCTAGAATAGGTTAGATAGATTTCTAGAAATATCTTTAAATGACATTGCTAAGATGTCATTTCAAGAAGCTCACGCACTATCCACAAAATTCTGGAAAAGCATTTAATGCTTGATACCTTCATTTGTCTTGTATCTCGTTAGACTCTTTTGATTGTGCTCACCAGCACCATTATTGTTCGTATTGTCAAATTTTCTTCCAGGAGTAAATCTCGTTGAGTGTTTCCAGCCGATTCTGTCAGTCAATTTACTGGCTAACCAGAAATAGGAAACAGCTGGTCCAAAATCAACATGTTTCGTAGTTTATCATAGCAAATAAGCTCTAGGACCTCAAAAGAACTCGGACTTATGGTTCCTTCTTGATGATTCAAGTCAGATGTACCACAAATCCTGCTCGATAATCTGCTCAGAAGTGGGATTTACGAGGAGATAACCATTCGATTTATCTACACTAGGGTCGCCTCAGATGCGGAGCCCTGTGACCAGTTTTCTCCGATACGCTGACGTCTGCATCTGATTGCCAAAACACTTCATCTTGACAGCAAGAAGTCTGATTTAGACAGAAAATTTTGACGTGAATGCTGCTGCTGTTTCTCCTTCGGTCCCTCTTTGTTTGTGACCGAACTCGGAGATGTAGGCGAGATAAAATAAATCAATTGGCTTCGTAGTCCTTCATCCAATGCATCGAGCTAGATAAAATAAGCGCTCGTGGAGTTCAGACACAGACAAAAAACTATTTCCGGTAATTTGTCAGAAAGAACGGTCGTATTCGTTCAAGATTCATTTTCCCTTAAGTTATGCCTGTATAGTTGAGACAGTAGTAGAACAAAATCATTTCAATTTTTTGTGAAACAAAATTTGTATGAAATATAAGTTCGAAGGAGAGAGAGATTCGATTTGGACTTGAAGTGAAAGCATTTACCGGAATCCTTTGATTGCTTCCGCAATCTTTCACCCTGGAGAATAATCCGTCTACACTCTTATCGTCATTTTGCAATCTCGAAAACTCTGTTTCGGTACAGTAACCTCCGCACCGTTTGCATTGGGCGTTAAGTTCATATATGGAAAGTAAATCCAATCAGATTGCAAATTGATTACTTTCCAGTACATCAGGGACATCCAACATTGTCTCAAAGGGGCTACTGGAAATCAAGCGGTGTTTCCGGAGTCAACTTCTTTCTATTTTCTTCTTTGTTACTAAAATACGACACGGACGTCGTATTATAAGAAAGCGCTGCGTGCGTCTTGTACGATGTACTGAGCACCCATAGTATTTGGAATATACAAAATTTCATCGTTCCCTTCTTCCTTCTCTTCCATCTTGATCTTGTGTGCGTTTTTCATTAAAGAGAGTGAAGATGGCTTTCTTCGTTCTTTCAATTGGTATCAGAGCATTGTGCTGATCCTACCGGTCGACGACAGTGCCACGACGAGGAGAAAATTCTCTAGAACTCACCGTGACAGCAGCTCCGAAAGGAGTGCATGAACCCACGCAAATAGGAACATTTCCTATTATGAACAAGACAAACTATCAAGTTTGGGCAATGCGGATGCGCCTGCACCTTGAAGGTCTTGAATTGTGGGATGTTATCGAATCGGAAAAATACTCCAAGAAAGAAGGATCGACAAGCGATATCGATTATGTTCAGCACCATCTCCGAAGAACTCACTCGAGAGCTAGATGCTGACAAAACTGCCAAGCAAACCTGGGAAGTATGAAGACCAAGAATGGTGGCGTATCCCGGCTACGCAAGGCAGGATTTCAATCACTAAAAAGAGATTATAAGACTCACTTTATGGAAGACAACGAGAATTCTAGATTATTTCATTAAACTTTCACGTATTGTGGTTGAAATAAGAGGACTGTGAGAGAAGCTAGCAGATAGTGAGGTTGCTGCAAAACTCCTCTGATCTGTTGCTGGAAAATTCAACTCCATTACTATTTCAATAGAGAAATTCCAAGATGTCGACAACATTACACTTGATGAGGTACTCGGATCGCTAAAGAATCACGAAGACAAGCTGAAAGGATAGGTCTGTGAAGAGAAAAGAGAAGGCTCTTCTAGCTCGGGCACTTGGAAAGCTGAAAAAGAAAGGAGGATGACTCCTCCCATGGTAGAGGAAAAGGAAGGGCAAGAAATAGAGGAAGAGGGCGTGGATGGTCCTCATACTCTATAGATGACTCAGAAGATGAATATGAAATAGAAGCCTCAAGACAAATCAAAGATTACCTATTACAACTGCCAGAAGCTTGGACAGTACTTAAATGAATACAAACTTCCCAAGAAGAACAAGCCAAAGAAGGATAAAGAGAAAGTAAACTTAGTAAAAGAAGATAAGGTTGAAACTACTCTCCTCATGGCAATAGAAGAGACTGATGATGATATACTCTTACAAGGTATTTTTCAAAGTGAACTTGAAGAAGGCCTTTGGTACCTTGACACAGGCGCTACCAGTCACATGACTGGTAAGGGGAATTTATTTTATGAGTTTGATGAATCTTATAAAGGTAATGTAAGATTCGGGGATGACTCAAAAATCAGAATAGAAGGATTCTATTGAATTCTAAAGGAAACACACAAATTAAACTTACAAATGTGCTCTATACACCCAAACTGAAGGCCAACATATTGAGTCTTGGTTGTTTGGATGAGCAAGCCTGCCAAATCACACTTGGAAAAGGTGTACTAATAATTAGAGATGAGAATGGTAGGCTATTGACCACAATCAAGCAAAGTTCAGGTCGGTTATATCTCCTAAAACATCATATTATGGAGAATGGCCTTCAAATTAGAGAAGATACAACTTGGAAATGGCATCAGAGGTACTTTGATTCTCTGATATCATTATCAGCCAAAAATATGGTATGAGGTTTACCAATTATGCAGAAAGTTAACAAGTTATGTCATGAATGTGTTCACTCGAAGCAAAGCAGATCATCTTTTCCTTCTCAGTCAAGCTATAGGGCACAAAAGCCCTTAGAATTGATCCTTGCTGACTTATGTGGACCAATAGAACCGGAAACCTTAGGAGGAAGTAGGTACTTTCTTCTCCTTGTTGATGACTGCACACGGATGATGTGGACTTATATGCTAAGGCAAAAGTTCGATGCACTTGAAGCTGTCCAAAGATTTCAAGTGGCTACTGAGTCTAAAAGTTCACTAAAAATCAAAACTCTGAGAACTGATCATGGAGGTGAGTGTAATTCAAAAGATTTCTCTGATTTTTGCTTATAGAGTGGAATTAAAAGACAACTATCAGCACCTTATTCACCTCAACATAATGGGGTAGTTGAAAGGAGAAATAGAATCATACTTAATATGGTTTGAATTATGCTTAAAGAAAAAAATTTACCTCGTGTTTTCTGTGGAGAAACAGTAAACACATCAGTCTACCTACTCAAAGAGTTTAGAAGTCCAACAAAGAGTTTAGAAGGTAAAAATCCTTATGAACCTTGGACTGGAATCAAACCTAATGTGGATCACCTTAGAGTGTTTGGGTGTCTTGCACATGTAAAGATTGTCTCAGGTAATTTGAAGAAGCTTGAAGTCAGAAGCAAACCAATGGTGTTCATTGGTTATGAGAAAGGTAGCAAAGCATATAGAGTTTATGATCCATTCAAAGGGAACATACATCTCACCAGAGATGTAATATTTGAAGAAGGATGCAGATGGAATTGGGAGAATACTATGGAAATACAGAATAACACTCCTTACAACTCGCCTTTCTTGTTTGACTCTGTAGAAAGCTCATCAAATTTTGAGGCATCACAAACACAAGGCCATCCCGAAGCTGAAGTAACTGAAGTCTCATCAAATTCCACTACTTCCACTAAAGAAAGCAGACCAAGTAAGTTCAAAGAACTTTTTCAAATCTATGATGAGACTCGACAAGAAGGGAATTCTGCAAATGAATCATGTCATCTTGGTGAAGATGAACCTATCTATTTCAAAGATGCACTAAAGAATCCCAACTAGAAGAGTTCAATGGATGATGAAATGAAGTAAATCAAGAAGAATGAAACATGGAAACTAGTTTCACTACCTAAATATTGCAAATCTAGTGGATTAAAATGGGTATTCAAAATCAAAAGAGACCAAAATAATCAAATTTTGAAATACAAAGGCACGACTCGTGGTAAAGAGATATGCACAGAGACAAGGCAAAGATTATGATGATGTCTTTGCCCCAGTAGCTAGAATTGAAATCATTCAGATTATTCTAGCAATCTCTGTACAATTTGGATGGTTGGTCTACCATCTAGATGTGAAGACTACTTTCCTAAATGGAGAGATCTCAAAAGAAATCTATGTTCAACAACTTGAAGGGTATGAGGACTCAAAGAGAAGTAATGATGTTTAAAAACTTCACAAAGCTCCTTATGGTCTTAAAAGGACACCTAGGGCATGGTATTTTAAGCTTGACAAAAGCTAAACTACACTCGAACTTCAGAAGAGTGAATATGAACCTGTAGTCTAGTACAAAAACTCCAATGAATCAAGCATGATAGTTGGTTTATATGTTGATGATCTACTGCTGACTCGGTCAGATGAAGAAAGCTTAAAGAACTTTAAGTTAGAAATGATGAAATTATTTGAGATGACTGATCTCGAGCTCCTCTCAACCTATCTAGGCATATAAGTAATCCAAGCAAAATATCTACTCAAAGATCAACCAATGATGGATAGTAATCCATCAAACTCTCCTCTCGAAGAGAAGATAAAACTCAGTGCATCAGAAAACTCAGAAAGGATATGTACAACTGTATACAGAAGTATACTTGGAAAATTGTTCTATCTTACTCATACGAAACCTGATTTGATATTCAGTGTTGGTCTACTAAGTCGTTTCATGGAGGATCCCTAAGTAGAACATCTCAAAACAACCAAACGCGCCATAAGGTATGTTAAAGGTACATTGAATTATGGGCTCAAGTACAAAAGGAGTAAAGTCTTTGAATTCATCGGATATTCTGATAGTGATTATCTTTTTGTACATCTGATTCAGTATTCTTTCTAGGTGAAAATTTAATTCCATGGTCCTCTCATAAGTAGAAAATTGTTGCCTTATCTCTTTGTAAAGCTAAGTACATTGCCTTAATGCTACGGGCTGTCAAGCAATTTGGTTGGCAGGACTAATCACCAAATTGACCAAGAAAAATGTGGTGCCAGTGGAATTGCGTGTTGACAATTCCTCTGCGATTGAACTGGCTAAAAACCTCCATTTCATAGCAGAACAAAGCATATTGATGTGTGATATCACTACATAAGAATGACAGTAGAAAAGAAGTGGATAAAGCTTATGCATGTACCCTCGGAGGAGCAAATTGATGACATAATGACCAAAGCTCTTGGAAGGATCAAGTTTGTTTATCAAAGGTCTGAAATAAAAGTTGAGGATGTCAGAAAACATCTTTAAGCTTGAGGGAGTGATTGTTGAAAATCAAGCTTGAATTTTCGGCAATGATAAATTATTGTAGGCGTTTCTGGAGTTAACTTCTTTCTATTTTCTTCTTTGTCACTAAAATACGACACGGAAGTCGTATTATAAGAAAGCGTTGTGTGCGTCTTGTAAGATGTACTGAGCACCCATAGTATTATGAATATACTAAATTTTGTCGTTCCCTTCTTCCTTCTCTTCCATCTTGATCTTGTGTGCATTTTTCATTAGAGAGTGTGAATATTGCTTTCTTCGTTCTTTCAAGGGCAACAAAATTATGATGGACAGGAAAATTATCCGTTAAAATCTTACAATCTCCGAATGAATTTGCATTACAGAAGGCACATTCATTGATATCCTCCATATTCAGGTATACCGATAGCTATTTCTTCATTCTTTCAACTTTTATGCAGCTAAGGCACATGAATCTCATAGATCGAGTATTGATGAGTGGCGTGGAAATTTCATATTATGTGATTCATAAAAAATCATTTCCATTTGATCTAACTTTATGGGAATTAACTTTAAAAATGCGTCAAAACCAATTCAAATTTTCTTTTGTAGACTTTTTTACATGTCTATGATCATAAATCAAGAACAAACTTCCACTAGGAATAAAAAATCTTCCTAATGAAAACACCGAAGTGAGTAGTTTACACTGCAATTGCTATAAGGACTAGGAGATTGGTAATTCGTTCCACGACTATGAAGTTTACTTCATTGACAATCTTCTCCATTGACAATTTCCCATTTTGAATTCTCCCCTTGACAAATTATTACTTTATCCCCATATGCTTAGATAGGGTTATGCTCCTATTTCTTCTTGGGAAGTAACACGTTTATATTATTTTCTCAATATATATCTTGAGGGATTTCATGATACTGCTCATAATTTGAAGTCCTATATTGCAACGTTCCTTGATTCTTTGACCATGTTCCTTGATTGGCTGCCTCATACATTGCAACGTATTCTCTTGCCTTTAGCCAAAAAACTATGTGTCAAGCAATGTAAAAATAGATACAAAACATAGCCATAATGCAAAAGACTAAAAACTTAGAACAAAACAACCAATTTTTTCATCCACCTGAACTCTCTTGTATGTAAAAATGTAGTCCTTGGTAAATTTTAGGAATCACATGTCTCTATTTTTATACTACTCAGTGATCATGTCCTAGATTTTTGAAGTATTTGACTTGCATGCCAACTATGTACACACTATCTACCTGCATACAAACTTGAGCATACCATTTGAGAGCAGGTCTCCATTTATTTCTATGGCTTCAAAATCATTTTTAGGTCATTAAATATGAAAACATATCTCCGCTAGCAATAGCTGTATTGCCTATAATGCAATTTTAAATCTTCACAATTTGAGAACTTTGTCAATGCAGGCTTCTTATATGTTGGATATTTTAAACCATTTCTCATAAAGTGGAATCGTTATTCTTAAAATTTCTGAGGAATAATGTCTTTATTATCACTGCATCTTGTTTTGGTAAATCCCTCGAGAAAACACAAGCATTATATCTCCTTATTTTCGTTTTGGTTATGAATATCCATTTATATTTAGTATGGTTCAGGTATTTACGTCATGGGACAAGGCCTCATATGTCATTGTCCTTTGTGAATTTCATACCTTCCTTTAGAGGCTTAATCCCCTATTGAAAATATGAACTTTCCATGGCCCAAAGCAAGTTGATTCCATCCTCCTATGCAAGGCCAATAGCCACTTTATTGTTTTGGAGTTATAAATAATGGTTTTCTAGAATTCTAAATCTACTTCTTCTGGTGCATTTTCATAATATAAATGATGCAAGAGGTTGAGCTTTTTTCTTAATAATGTAGGATTCATGCCTATTTTTATGGTCTGAAGTTCATGCTTCAGGAAAAGGAGTATACAGATTGTTTTCTTGTTTATTTTTGGGTAATATATAACATAAGGTTTGAAACTCGAGTCTTAATACAAAAGATCTAACCATAACACCTCCCAAAAACTCACCATCCTCAAAGATCTCTCTAAAATATTGTTCTAGAAGTAGGATCGTTAAAATTTTATCCATCTCTTTTTTCAATGTATCAAACATAGTAATACCTAATTGTTTGTTAGTCAAGTTTCTTTTATTACACTTGTAATGTCATGACACTTGAAGTCAACTCTCAATGCATTAATGCCTTACACCATGTCTAAAAACTTCCCAAAGCTTAGGACTTTTAAAAATGTCTTAATATGGAACCCTATTTCCCAGAAAGTTATCACTTGAAGGAGGTTCACATACTGAGGTTTTGCCTAGCACACTTCTTATCATGTCTACATGTGTTATATTTCACGTCTCAAATAACACCACTTATGCTATGAGATTTTATCCTATTCTACTGAAGAAAAATTTCACCCCCTTATAAATAACATGATTCATCTCAGCCATCACTTGTGCCATAGCATGAAGAAACAACCAAGGAAGGTGGAGCAAACTCATCATTCAAATCTTTAAGCCTATTGAATTACTGCTTATATTGATTCTTAGTTCCATTTTCTCAGTATTCTCACATCACTCTTTGCACTAGACTGTTTATATTAGACATGGTATCTAACAATTCATTTTTATTTTGAGGAGAAGACAATTCTCCCAAAATAAATCTATCATCTTTTAACCCTACTAGTAGAAACTACTCAATGATTCGGTTTAGTGTCAAATCAATACTCACTCAACTTATGATCGGATTCACACATACCCACCCACCCACCCTCCCTTGTTGTTCAATTGTACAATTGCATTGAAGTGACTCTTTGGTGCAACACAAATTATCTCTCCCTGTGCAAAATGAACCCAAAAGCTCCCCATGCAGTCACACAACTCCATTAGAGTTCACATCCCATTCCAAAGTTAAATATTATCACCAGCTTTTGTGCTTTGAGTACATACTTTAACTGAAAGACAACGAAATAAAAAAATACTCCCACTATAGAGATGTGAACTCGCAAAGAGACCTTTCCTTATCGTCTTGAAGTTTACACCTCATACAGGTCATGAATGGATTAAGTGTGCTCAAAATACTCCCTATAGAGATCTGCAAATGATCTAATAAATATGCTTCAAACATTAACATATTCAAGAAATCAAGTAAGTATACAATGTAAACATGACAGAGAAAAGACTAGGCTAATAAATCTGAAATAGAATGAGACAAAGTTAAGAAAAAAATTTCTTGTCTTTCAATTATCTTTGACTTTCTAATTGGTTGAGCTTAATTTCTTAAATCACTCTCTTTCACCTGCAAAACCATTTCATGGCCTCTCATAACCACGAGATTCAACTTTTTGAGCTGATGCTATTAACTTTCCAAGATTTGATCTTCAGATATGAATGTGCTTCTCACTTTAAATCTTGATTTATGACCTTCTAGTACTATTCAAAAAGCAATTTTCTCGAAGGGCTAAAACATTTATTTTATTAATTATTCTATAATGTTTTATATATCAATATGTACATGTATAAATTTTTAATAATAAATGGCATGAATGAGATATGAAGCAAAGAGCCTACCATAGTTTTGATTCTTACTATTATGCAATAAATCTCACCCAAATAAAAACTAAACAAAAATATTTTAACAAGAACTAATGCACTTATTAAATATCACCCTAAATGAAATTTATATACACTAATACCAAAAAATAGTTGGGGAAATCAAATATATCGAATATGACAAGAATTTAAAGCAGATGGTTTTCAAAAAAATAAATAGATGCATAAATTTAATCTCATTTTAAAGGAAAGAAAAACACATTGCATGAAGTAGAAATAAATGCACGAAGTTAAGTAACTTGTACATAAAAATATTCTTAAAACTAACTGAACAAATCAAGGGATCACTTAAATTAAAATAAGGCCAATTTCTTGAAAATTTTACTAAAACATGATTTCAAAGACAAAATAAAATTCATGATTCTTTAAAACCATTTAAAAGGAAAAGGAATAAGCCATCAACACAGTTGAAAACAAGATTAAAAGGACATTAAATGAAATTTCTACAGGTGATAAAACCAGATTTACAAATCCAAAATTAAATTTGAAAATTGATTGTTGTTAGATTAAAAAAAATAGAAGAAACCTTTGTTGAATCAATTGAAAAAAGATAAAAAAATGCACGGAACCAAAATTTTCGATGGACTAGAATATATTAAAAATTCTAGAAATCAAACTTTTAAACTGATTTCAAAGAGAATAAAACACACAAAATAAGCACCAAAAGAAACAAATGCTAATGAAAAACACTCAAAGAAATCCAAAATAACTTTTCAATTGCATGAGAAAATATTAAGTTGGTTGGAAAATATGAATGAGATAGATGAGATTAAACTTCATGGTACCTTTGATCTTTATATTTTTAATGGATTATTGTTGATTTTGACTTTGATTTGTGTATTAATATTACATGAAGGCTTGTGATCACTAAAGGTCATCATAGCTAGAGCCAGTGATTGTCATGTATGAGAGAGAGGCAAAGAGACAAAGAGAGAGGAGAGGAAGGGATGGAGACAAAGAATGTGGTTTCTTTTTTCCACAATAGTGAAAGAGAGAGACATTGATAGATTTTTTCTTGGTTTGGTGTCGATATATTGAAAACCAATAGTTGGAGAAAATTTCTATTGAATTTGAGAATAATTATGAATCTTAATTCAAATGGTATATTATATTTATCTTTTCATTGATTAATACCTCATACTATGCCAGGACAAATACTCAAATAACTGTTCAAGAAAACTCACTACACCTACAAATGCTTACATCCATTTATACATATAGATAAAAGTAAAGATAAATATACTATAATTTACCATAGGACTTGATTTTCACCATGGCTTGGAGTACTTCACTGGATTTTCACCATATCATGCAACCATAGTGGCATAAGTTTGTCATTTGGTTTGGCTAAAACCATAGCAAAATTCATTTAATGGTTTAGACAACTATATTATGACCCTTAATTTATTAAAATACTTATCCTCTAACACGCTTCACTTCTTGATGAATAAAAACTAAAAAATAGAAATAGTCAATTATCATTTAA
Source organism: Lemna minuta (assembly GCA_024174645.1). Taxonomy (NCBI): domain Eukaryota; kingdom Viridiplantae; phylum Streptophyta; class Magnoliopsida; order Alismatales; family Araceae; genus Lemna; species Lemna minuta. The sequence goes on from CM044105.1 coordinate 8,835,737, forward strand.
TGGTTTCCATGCCTAATAACTCTAAAATATAAGTCACATTCATGCATCATTTATCATGTTTACGTGCTCGTAAAAACTATAAAAATGAGAATATCCATTTCTATGTGCTTGAATTTGACAAAAATATGACTAGTCATGTTAATGGATCATTTCTTACATTTTCATTATATTATGAGACTAACTCCATTTGACTTCTTGCAAGTCAAATGGTTGAATTCTCATATTCTTATGACCTATGTGGATGCAAGGACTTAGGTGAAGTTCAATTAGAGCACGGATGCAAACTATCTAAAAAGAGAAGAATAAAACAAGTAATCAACTTTTCTCAGAGATTAATCAACCTTTTCTACCTTATTAGGAGGATGCTCAAGCCTTTTCACCATTTTAAAAGGTTGTTCAAACCATTCTGCCCTTTTAGGAGGTGAGTCAAACCTTTCCACCTTTTTAGGAGGTCAATCAAACCTTTCTGCCTTTTTTGGAGGTTGGTCAAACCTTGTTATATCTTTAGTAGGTTACTCAAGCCTTTCCCCCTTTTTAGGAGGTTAGTCAACCCTCTTCTTAAGGGGAGTCAACCCATTCCACTTTTTTAGGAGACTAGTCACTCCATTTCTCTTGGCAATCAATGATAGTCAAAGTGATTCTTGAGAAGTCAAAAGTGGTCCAAGGCATTCTTGAAGGGTCAAGCGGTCAAAATTCTTCTCTTTTATTTATTATTAATCAATTTAGATCTTTCCTATTTTTTAGGAAGGATCCATATTTATAGGAGGAGAAAGAGGTAAGCCCACCTTCTTAGGGAAGTGGTAAGTTTACCACCTCTTAGAGAGTGGTCAACTCACTCCCTAAGGAGGTGGTTGTGGGCCCACCTCCTTAAAAGGGCCTCTCTTACCTCTTTACGAGCTGATTATGGTCATGGCCTACGGACAATCTCAAAAATTTATTTTATTGCACCCAAAAAGACTAAATCTCTACCATTGATTCAAAGCAACCTCTTAATCTAACATATAAAAAGAATCTTCTTCTTCCTTTTTTTTTGTTTTTTGGCTCTCTCTTAGCATCAGGCTACCAAAAGGAAAAGGAGAGGCTTAGGCCCAAGCTTGGCATCTTTTGGTGTTCAAGTTTGTTTTGGAGGCAAGATCGAGTGGAGGATCAAGATCGTAACGAGTCAAGCATCACCTGGCCTAGGACTAGCATCCAAAACGAGGTTTGTGTGAGGATTTGGATATCATTTTCTCTTGTAATCCCCTCCATGGATAGTGTAGAACCTATTTTATTTTTATATTTTATATTTTTTCTCTTTTCTTTAAATAATCTCTCATCATTACCCAAGTTCTCAATTACTCGATTTCCCTATTTTTCACCATTCTTCTATCATCTTCGATTCTATCATTGTCATCTCTCTATTCTATCATTTCATTCTCAATATTTGTATCATTATTTATCATAGAAATATTTTTACCACTATTTCATACAATATTCTAAATCTTCATCCCTCCATATTTCTCCAAAATCCCTTCTACCATTACTTTTTCCCTATAATAGTATCTCTACCCCTTAAAAGCCCTAATCTCATTACCTATGCTCCCTATGGATATGACCCTTAATTTAATATTATACAGAGTGAGGAATCATAAATGTTGTTGCATGAAGTCGATTTAAAACAATGACTAAAAATATCCACAAATCGAGTTCATCAACGCCCTCACTGATATAGCAATTGTTTATGTAGAACGCAATGAGATGATTAAAGTGGTACCTGAAGGATAACATGTCATTATTATATTCCTTTTCATCATAGTTAACTGATTTGAATGCCTAATTTGCATGAAATCAATGCACAATCACATGTTTTCCGATTGTCATCCAATTACCCCCTTTTTGCCCTCCTTTGCCTATTTTTGCACAAATAAGCAACAAGTTGTGTGATATAATAAAATCACAATCATGAAAGTGCAAGTTCATGTATAAAAAATTATACTCAGCTTTTCGAATTCAGTCTTAAAATTTAGAGTAGTGGCGAGTCCAGGTCGAATTCATTGGGAAGATAGTAATATATTGAAATCTAGGAATATTTTTAGTATTTTGAGATTAAGAAATTAGAATGATCGATGAAAAGAGAGAGATATACGTGGAAAATACAACACACCGATGAAAAGAAATTGAACTCCTTTCAATGATAGAAAACACTTGATCGGATGGTATAAATGTGATTTATGGTTTGAAAATATAAAATATATTGATGAAAATATTGAGAAAATGGAAAAATTCAAACATCAAATATTTATAAAATTAAAGGCGATTTAATGTATATTCAGCTTATGAATGATATGATATGACTAATGCAAAAAATTTATCAAAACGTGATTATATACACAATAATGACACAAATTATGATTCAAAATCAACAAAGAATAATGCATGAAATGCGCACCAATGCATGTTATCATGGTGAAATCTACATGCTTGAGCTTTTCACTGTCAAAATATTATGAAATAATCATATTCCATGAGTTTGAATTGTTTCATGGATTAAATGAAAGAATGATGATCAAGCCAAAACTTCTAAAGAAAATAAATAATTTTGGAAAAAATTTCAATTTTCTTAATCACATGTTTTTTTAATTGAATAATGAGGGAAATAAAAGAAGGGTGAAAATACAAGAATTTAGCAAAAATTTAGATGAAATTTGTTATGTGGATGAAAAGACATGGTGATTTGAGTTTTAGGAAAAACTTGAATGTGATTATGTATTTTGGTAGCTTTCTATGATTCTATTATTTTTTAATTTTTATTTTTAAGGTTAACCTTTCAACAAATAATATGTCATGTTGATGTGGCCATGCCGCTACTTAGCTCCTAGCGATGGGCAAGAGCCACGTGACTCATATGGCACTCACAAGGACATCCATGAGAAGCTTAGTTCCCAAGACTTTGCTAGCACACACATGATGCATAGATGAGAGCTACACAAGTGCTTGACTATGATGAGTGATTAATTCCACTAACTATCCCATCAACATAGTGAAATCTAATACATACTTCCTTAATTATTTAAGTTTTTTCAATCTAGGACTAAGTCTAGGTTTTGCGTAGACACATGGACAACCATCAACTAGTTCATCAATGACATTTAATCTAGGCACTTGAGCCATTCAAGAATTCATTTCCATCATTATTAAAATATTTTAATACATAAATCTTACTCATATGATGCACACAATCATGTATTGTATAAAATTTTTCCATTCATCGTGTCTTTCCATTTGCATGCTCAATTTTCATGTCTTAGGGGCTTATTGGGCAGAACAATGATTATGTTCATCCATGCCTCATTTTTGTTATTTTTGCTTATATGATGAGAACTTATCCTATTTGGCTTCTTCAAAGTTGAGTGGTCAAATTCTCACATCTTTGATGATTTATGTCGACATAAGGACAGAGGTACATGAGTAGAAAAGCATGGATGCAAAGTAGATAAAGCCAAAATAGAAGTACCACACATATACCGCTACCTAAAAATATAAAGTGACTTAGAGGGTTCCTCGACCATGTGGGCTTCTAAAGGAGATTTTTCAAGGACTTCCTAAAACTTTTAAACCCTTATCTAATCTCCTATCTAAAGATGTTGATTTTCTTATTTCTAATAATGCTCATAAAGCTTTCAATCTCATAAAGGATGATCACACAGAAGCTCCCATTTTGCAGGTGCCTATGTGTGTTGCATCTGATTTTGTACATAGACTGCTATTAGTATATAGGGTCAACAAGAAACTAGTGGCCATTTATTGTGTTGGTAAGACCTTGGTAGACACTCAAGTATTCTATGATTGAAAAGGATTTACTAGTTTTCTCTTTAGAAAAATTTAGTTCATATTTTTTAGGAAGTAAAGAATTCGTTTATTCCAATCATGGTTCTTTAAAATTTCTTTTTGAAGATGAAAGAAGCTAGCCTAGGTTAATGACATGAAACTTTTTACTACAAGAATTTGGCATTAAAATCAAGGACAAGAGAGGAAGTGAAAACAGTGGATGACCATTTATCTAGGATAAGTATAGATGACCTGACACACCTACTGATCCCGTGACTCGTTCCCCAAAGGATATAGATTAGAAGTGTAGGTTTAATTGAGTCCCTAGAATACGCATATAATGTCTTAGCTTGTTACAATAAAATTACCCAATGATTACGATTATAATGAAAGAAAAATTTCTTTTAAGAACTTACTCCATTATTAATGTGAGGAACTCAAGTTATTCTACTTAGGAGTTAACAAAGTATTCAGAAGATGTGTTATGGAGGAAAAACATCTAATGGAGCTCATTACTCATCTAACATTATAGCATCGGAGGTCCTTCAATGTGAATATTATTGGCAAAATTTTTCAAAGATTCACTCCATTTCTTTTTGAAATCCGTAAATTTTGACGTGCAATAAACATAGATAAGAAAAATAGAATGCCTCGTAAACTTATTTTAGGGCTAGAAGTCTTTGATCTTTGGGGCATAATTTTCATGGGACCTTTTACAAAGTCTTATGTGTATGAATGGATTTTTTATGACAGTAGATGGTAGTAGCTTTTTCCAGGTAAAGTTAAATCAAGGTGGGATGGGCCATTACTTATTGATGAAATTCTAGAATGTGGTGTTATTTCAATCTCTAACCCAAAGATAGGGCTACAACTAAAATTGAATGGCCCAAGTTTAAAGCGCTATTTGGAGAACGAGTCACTAACACTAACCATTTTCACTCAATCTAAGAGAAGCGGGTCATAATACTCATGGCCCTCTCAAGTCCACCTCTTAACTTCTAAGGTGACTTATTTTAGTTTTCTTTCATTTCTCATGTTTTTGGTTCTATCCACTTTATTTTTATTCTTTTTCTTTTCTTTATAGGAAGCCCTCGAACTCTTAAGGACACGGAAGCAGATGCCAAGGAGAAGAGTAAATGGATTGTTGCCAAGAAAAGAATAATGAATTCAACATTAATAAAATTAATAAGAGTTTTTTTCCTAAACCTATGATGTAGGATATTTTAGAAAATGATGACTATGATAATATGAATATGAGGGAGATGAATATGAAGAGAATGAGAGTGCGTTGTATGGAGATGAGAATAGTATATTGATCGCTAATTAAATCATACAATCTTAGAGAGGACCTATGAATGATATCACTTTGAGTTAAATGGTAAATGAGTAGAGATGAAGTGTAGGATAATTCTAGAAGATGAGAATAATAGTTATGATGATGGTTATGAAGAATACGATGAGAAGAGAATAGAGAATGTGTGGATAATATAAATAGATGATAGGAGAATAGGGAGTATAAAATATACAATAGAGATGTAAAATAGGGAATATAGAATATATAATAGAGATATAAGATAGAGTGGAGAAATTCAGAAAGATGAGCTGGTTTTGAGACTGATGAGTATGCAGGTGAAGAGAAGAGAGATGGGTGGGGAATGATATAGATAATATGTGCGAAGGACGGTTTATATTATAAATCTCCAGTGGGAGAAGGTATAGGAAAGACAATATTAATAAGGATTATTGTAGTTGCGGATAGTCGGGAGATTGGTTAGGCGACGATAGGATTTATGAAAGGAGGAGGATTAATGGTATAAGAATAACTTAATTGAAGACACGATGAGGAAGAGAAGATATGGAGAGAGATCTCGGATGAAGGAATTCAATCCAGCCGTTCATGCGTTTATCCACAGTGGAGGCGTTATACTCGACTTCTACTAAACAGACTTAATCGCAGCCGTTTACACAGAGGAGTTATGATGGAGATGCGTGTGCCATGTGGACAAACCGTTACGACGGTTTCTTCTTTTCTTTTCTATAAATGTGTGTTGGACAAAATGTCTGAGTGTGTGCGAGATTACGAAACCTTTTAGTGTGTTCTTGTTTTTGAATTGAGTTGTTCAGTGTGATCAAATACTTGTGTGTCAAAACCCTCCTCTAAATTCTGCACTTGAATCATTCTATCGCCAACAAGTGGTATCAGAGCTTGAGGTTCAAAGTCGTGACGATGCCGAAGAGAGGAGGATCATTCGTAAGCGACTCAAACACCCAAATTCAAGAACTTGTGCCAAGAATCGAAGCAGTGACTTCTTTGATCTTCTCCTTGACATCCACGAACTATCGCTTGTGGGCGATGAGGATGGAAGTATACTTGGAAGCTCACGGATTATTGGAGTCCATCACCGAAACTGAGACAAACCAAAAGAAAGATCGGGAAGCTCTCTTGGCTATCCTAAATTCTATCTCAGAGTCCGTAAGCTTTCAATTGGATGTCAAGAAAACAGCAAAAAGAGAATTGGGAGACAATTAGGATACTCCATGTGGGGGTAGATCACGTCGTTCAATCAAAGATTCAATCGTTGCGGCGGGAATTCGAGAACCTTGCGATGAAAAAAGACAGGACGGTAAGTGACTTCTCTTCGCGTTTCACCATGATTATCTCCGAATTGAGAGACTTGGGAGAGCAATTAGAGGAGAAAGAAGTAGTGGCGAAGTTCCTCCGATCGATGCCGGTGAAGTATGACTCTCTAACCTTTTCTCTTGAACAATTCGGAAAATATGAGAGGACTGAGCATTGATGAAGTGATCGGGTCTTTGAGAGTGCATGAACAGAGAGTTCAAGAAAGAGATTCCATGGAAGATGAGCAAGTTTTGCTTGCTCGAGCTTTCAATCAGTCCAAGAAGAGCGATCGGGGATCATCTTCAAGAGGAAGAGGAAGAGGTTGCGGACAAGGTAGATTCTCCAAGAATGATAGAGACAAAGAAGAGAAAAAACCGTTTGACAAGTCAAAGATAAAGTGTTACAATTGTCAAAAGATGGGTCACTTTGCCGATGAGTGTTATTCGGACACTAAGAAGAAAGGGAAAGAAGAGAAGGCAAATGTCACTGAGGAAATCAAAGAAGAATTGGCCCTCATGATGGTCGTATCTGATGATTGTGGAGAATTACTTCTACAGGGAATAAACGATCCACATGATGATTGCATGTGGTATCTTGATACGGGAGCAAGCAGTCATATGACAGGTAAGAACGCATTCTTTCATAACATTGATGAAAATATGAAAGGCAGTGTAAAATTTGGTGATGTATCTATAATTACGTATGAAGGCAAGGGTAATATCTCTGTTACTCTTAAGAATGGTGAAATCTTGATAATTCAAAATGTCCTTTACTTACCTGACTTAAAGACTAACATCCTAAGCCTCGGGAAATTGGATGACCAAGTTTGTAAAACCTCCTTGAGCAATTGATTTCTCACGATTCATGACAAGGCTGGAAAATTACTCACCAAAATGAAGACGACTTTGGGAAATATGTACAAGATGAAAATCGACATCAGTGAGAGGTGTAATCTGATTAAAGAAGAAGCAAGTGAAGCGTGGTTATGGAATAAAAGATTCTGCCATCTGAGTTTCTACACTCTAAAAGAAATGCTTCGAGGAGATCAAGTGAAAGTTTTACCTCAATTTCGAAACCCGAATGAGGTTTGTGCTCACGGCATATCAGGTAAAAACACAAGAACTTCTTTTTCATCCTCATCATATAGAGCCTAGAGTGTCCTTGAATTGATTCATATGGATATTTGTGGACCTATAAGTCCACAAACAATAGGAGGAAAAAGATATTTCTTCTTAATCGTGGATGATCACTCAAGGTGTATGTGGGTAGCTCTACTTAAAGAGAAGTCAGAGGCCTCAGAACAATTCAAGAGGTTTAAATCTATGGCAGAAGCTGAGAAAGAAGTGAAAATAAAGTGTATTAGAAGTGATCAAGGGGGAGAATTCACCTCTGAGGATTTTAAAGATTTGTGTGATAAGAGTGGGATTAAAAAATAACTTACTGCCCCCTATACCTCACAACAGAATGGTGTGGTTGAGAGAAAAAATAGAACTATCATGGGCTTAGTGAGGAGTATGTTGAAAGAGAAAGAACTTCCTTTAGAATTATTTGGAGAGGCAGTTAGTACCTGCGTATATGTGCTTAACAGGTCTTCTACAAAAGGGGTGAAAGGGAAGACACCCTATGAGAAGTGGAATAAGAGAAAACCGAGTGTTAGTCATTTAAGGATTTTCGGCTCTGTGGCATTTGTCAAAGCCACTAGAAGACTCTCAAAGCTCAAAGATAAAAGTAAATGTATGCTATTTATGGGATATGAAGCCGGATCAAAAGCCTACAGATGGCTTGACCCTTGTACTTTTAAAATTCACATCAGTAGAGATGTGATATTTGATGAGAAAAAGATTTTCAAGTTCAGTGAAGAAGGTAAATTGGGAAAGTTTTCTTTATGTTCTTCAAATTTTCTTAAAATCACAGGATTAGAAGAAGGTGAAAGAGATTCATCTGAAGAAAAAAGAGAACAATCAGTGATAAATGAGTCAAGAGAGAGAGATCTCGGTCAATCAGACGATTTAGAAGAAGAAGAGTCAATGAGGTATAGATCCATACAGTCTATCTATGATGAAACTAATCTCTTGTGCAGTGAATTGTGTCTTCTCTTTCTCGAGGAACCATCTTCTTACTCCTTGGCTGCAAAACAAGAAGTATTGAGAGAAGCAATGAAGGAAGAAATATCAGAAATCATAAAAACTAAGACGTGGACAGTTGTTAAACCACAAGGAAATATCAAGCCAATTGGGGTAAAATGGGTGTTTCGGGTGAAGGAGGACATCAAGGGAAGAATCCTAAAGTATAAAGCAAGGTTAGTAGTGAAGGGATATGCTCAGAGGGAAGGAATTGATTATGGTGAAATATTCTCACCTGTTGCAAGGATGGAATCCATCCGAATCTTAATTACAATTGCTGCACAAGAAGAGTAGGAATTGCATCACTTGGATGTTAAAACCGCCTTCTTGAATGGAGAAATCAAGGAATATATATATAACCCAACCTGAGGTCCTTGAAGAAAATGGGAAGGAGGATCACATACTGAAGTTACAAAAGGCTTTATATGGGTTAAAACAAGCCCCGAGAACTTGGAATTCAAAGTTAAATGATGTCCTACTCCAAAAAGGCTTTGTGAGAAGCAAGTGTGATTATGTTACACAACAGAGATGCAAGAAAGAATCATAATTGGAGTATATGTGGATGATATGATCATTACAAGCTCAAATTCTCACAAAATATTGGAATTTCAAAGAAAATATGAAACAAGTGTTTGAAATGACAGATTTGGGCATTCTCAGTTCCTATTTAGGAATTGAAATCATGCATGAAGCAACCTACACCTGACTTAATCAAAAGTCATATATTCAAACCATCCTTCATGCATTCAAAATGAGTGAATGCAATTCAGTAAGAACTCCTATGGAAGCACGGTTTAAATTTGGAAAAGACAAAAGAGAAGATGAAGTGAATCCCTCACATTTGAGGAGTCTTATAGGCAGCCTCAGGTACTTATTAAATACTCGACCCGATCTAACATACAATGCTAATTACATGAACAATCCGAGCTCAAAACATATGAATGCAGCAAAGAGAATTCTAAGATATATCAAAGGAACATCTTCGTTCGGATTGAGATATGAGAAAGGTAAGAAAAATCATTCAATTCAGGGTTTTAGCGACAATGATTTTGCTGGATATAGTGATGATCGGAAGAGTACAACCGGTCAAGTGTTTTTTATTGGAAATTCTGCTATCTGATGGAACACAGTGAAGCAAAGTGTGGTTGCGTTATCGTCATGTGAAGCTGAATATATCGCAGCATCGGCTGCGTCTTGTCAAGGCATATGGATTGTCTGATTCATTGAAGAATTACTAAACATCAAGGTGAGACCATTTAAGTTATTCGTTGACAATAAACCAGCTATCGCCTTGAGCAAGAATCCAAGTCAGCACGGACGGAGCAAACACATCGAGACAAAATTCCATTTCATTTGGGGTTGTGTGGAGAAAGGGTATGTGGATGTTGATTACGTGAAGACGGAATCGCAGCTAGAGGATTCCTTTACAAAGCCATTGGGACGCATCAAATTTGAGGAAATTCAGGAGAATTAGGCGTCGCGATGATGAACTAAGCGTGGATTAAGGAAGAGTTTGAAGGAATTCAATCCAGCCGTTCATTTATCCACGGTGGAGGCGTTATACTCGACTTCTACTAAAGAGACTTAATCGCAGCCGTTTACACAGAGGAGTTATGATGGAGATGAGTGCGCCACGTGGAAAAACCCTTATGACGGTTTCTTCTTTTCTTTTCTATAAATGTGTGTTCGACGAAATGTTTGAGTGTGTGCGAGATTACGAAACCTTTGAGTATGTTCTTGTTTTTCAATTGAGTTGTTCGGTGTGATCAAATACTTGTATGTCAAAACCCTCCTCTAAATTCCACACTTGAATCGTTCTATCGCCAACATCGGATATTAGTTACGGGATTGAAATGGATGGTGATATTTCAGTTAGAGTTGGACTTATAGATTTAGGAATTGAACTTTAATCACCGTGAAAAAAGAAACAAGGATAATTACCGGATGTGGACGAGAAGATGATGCCTCTAAAATCGTCAAATGGTAGAAGATCTCCTCGGTGAGTCTCTGACGGAAGTGATTGAAAGTGAAAGAATGGGAGGGAGAAAAGAATAGGAGGATAGAACTCGCGATGAAGGATTATGGGAGAGGAAATGGAGGAGAAACAGAAAAACACATGAACACAGAAAATTTTCCAGAAGGAAAATGATTTATTTCAATTCAACAACTGCCTTTGTCTCTTACAATTTCCATTTCATAGAATTAAAGACGGGAAGTTAGGGCGAGTCCTTGCGTTGCAGCAGTTATGTTCAGCGTGGTTAACTGGTTGACCTGGCTGGGTGTCGTAGAGCCTGGTAATTTCAAAGATGTCCCGAAGTTCCTTTATTCCCGCGCATACTTTGTTGTCGTCGCGAAGGTATGTAGGGCATAAATTGGTTGTTGTAGTCGATGGAGAGATTGGCGTTCCTTCTCTAAATTTAACATATCCTTCATTCAATGTAGTTGTCACTGATAACATGCATTTATAATTTGAATTCTGACCCTAATTAACTCATATTCATGCTTATTTTATGTGAATATGATGCATGTTATCATACTTTTTAGGAATTTTCTCCATTGGCATGTCATTTCACTAAAGTTGATATTTATGCATAAATTAGGGATAATTTCATGCTTAATAGATGATTAATCTTTTGTTTAAATTAATAGAAGTTAATCTCTATTATTGAATGATTATTGACTTTAGTAAATGTTTGGAAAGATAATTTCAGGATGAATTTATGATTTAAAATGTTTAATGAGAAATGATTTAAGTAAATTTTAATTCATCATGATTTCTTCTTTCAAAATATATTTTAAATGACATGATATTAAAAAGAAAAGAATTTGTGATCCAATGGAGAAAATTTGGATTAAAAAGGAGTTGTATATTTTAAGATATGATTTTCCGAAGTTTTAGCCCTTTTTCCGAATTTTATCTGATTTTTTAATGAATTTTTAGATTAATTTCCCTGTTAAAATCGCAAAAAGGGGGTAAGCTTACCGCAGGTGTTGACGTGGTGAGCGGCTGACGTGGCACTCGGGACCGCCTCGGGGTGCGACGCAGCACTAAGGCCACATGGCAGAGCCCGGGTGGCCCGCACGGGGAGCAGGACGTGCATAGTGGCGCGGTCACGTGGCAGGAGGCTACGCGATCACGCGGTCCACGTGGGCGCCCGTGTGGGGCGCCACGTGGCGAGGCTGGTGAGTGGAGGGCCCACGGGTATAGTGGGCCCTAGTAAGTAGTTGTGGGCGGTAACGCAAATGCGTTACCGCGTCCCGATATTTAAGCGCGCCCTCCTCTTCTTTTTTCTCCTTGTGGGACTAAAGTCCCGCGGAGTCTTACCTTTGCAGGTGACGTGGACATAGCGTCGGATTCCATCAAGCACGTGCAGGAATTATCGCGATTAAGTGGACGCGATCAACGGCGTATCTGATGACACGTGGAGCCACCATGAGCATCCAATCTTCATCGCGATTTGATCATGGAATCAAGCTTCATCGGACGGACGTGATTTGTCACGATGGGAGATATGTTGTGGACGGTCACGATCTTCCGCGATCAGAAGCACTGCATGGACGGTCACGATTTTTCGCGATCGGAGGAGTTGTGTGGATGCTTTCAGACCGGACGATCCTCATCGGATGGCTCTCGATCACCCCGACCTCCTTCCATTATGGCAACGCGTGGAACTCTCCGGACCGCTGGATCTCCATCGGACGACAGAGAATAGTTGTGGAAGAACCCCACGATCGCGGTCCGATCGAGCCGCGATCGCGACGCGTATCAAGCCGCGATCACACAGATTTTGTCGCGGAATCGATCCCACATGATCAGACGGTGGCCGACCGAGCTCCAGGATCACGATCGACACACGATCGTGGCCCGATCGCGGCGCGATCGTGGCCCGATCGTGGTGCGATCGTGGCCAAATTTGAAGCCGATTTGAGGCTGATGGACCGCTAAATCCGGTCAAAAATCGTGGCGGAATTGAAGCCACGTCCTCGCCAAGTGGAACCGCTCCCACGACCCTTGCAAATTGCTCCACGATCGCTCCAATCACCCATGAATTTGGGCCAATTTCTTCTTGAAAACCGGTGTATTCTCCCATCTTTGTTCTTAACTTTTGATCGACTCGTGAAGAAATTAAGCGAGTTTTGAGGAAGGTCTTAAATTCTTGTGATCCTCTTCTTCCAAGTGTATAGAGACGCATCCATTGAAGCATGATAATCACGATTTCATCTCTTGATTTCATCGAATTTTCCCCTTGAATTCCGAACGTCCACGAGGAAGAATCCGAGCAAATTTGCTTCAATCCATTCTTGCGGCCATCAGGTTATCAAGAGGTAATTTGTATCTTTATTAGGTTTAGATCTTTAATTTCGCAAAGTAGTTCATAGTGTTCTTCATTTTTCCTAATTTGTAGTTCGAAAAAGTTGCTGATTTTGAAAATAAGATGTCTCTTTGCTTATAATTCCAAATCACTTGATTTTGGTTTCATTGGATTCCTCTTTTCATCAGCTTTCCGTGGATAGCAAATTCATCGAATTTTGAGTTCATGTGACCCTTCAATTTGACGTTTGACCGAGGACTGTTCATCCTTCATCAGAAGTCAAAAGTTGACTTTTAGGGTCAATTAGTTTCAATTTGACAAATCAGAATTTGATAATTTTGGTCTCTTTAGATTCCTCTAGTTCTTAGCTTTCCATTGACATATAAATTGCAAGATTTGGATTTCATTTGACTGGTCAATTTGAAGATTTCCTCTGAGGTGTTCATTTCGGGGATTGTCTGATACTTGATTTTCAATAATTCATAGTAAATCCAATTCTTATCCAAAAAACACGAATTATATACCAATAAATTTCATTTTCTCTCTAGTTTCCAAATATATAATCTTTTGACCCTTTTTGATTCTCTGATTTTACAATACACCTACTGTTGGTCAAAGTCAACACTTTGACTTTGACTTTTGACTTTTCTCTGTCAAATCCGAGATTTCAATTCTTAAAACTTCTTATTAGGTCTATTTATATCACTTCCACTCATTTTATCTTATTTCTATTTCTTTAAAACCCCTTTTAAACCTAAGTTTGGCTAAGTCAACTCTACAATTAAAGTCAACCCTGCTCTCTATGGATCGACCCGATACTTACACAATACTTGATTTTTATATCTTATCTTTGTGAGTTCGGTTTTATAAATTTTGTTTGACCATCGTCTTTGTGATTTAACGACACACGAAAATGACACGTCAGTCATGCGCGTGGAAAATACGTGGAACGCATTTAAATGAGATGCGGATTCCTCTTTGATGCTATTGATGGTGCATGACGGTCCGACGCGTGTGAGCAGCTGCAACATGCCTTTGAGGTTTTACAGCTCAGAATTAAAATGTTCTTTATCCTCTTATCGCGCAAGTGTCCCATTAATGGTAGCTGAAGGAGAAAGCTGATGCCGGTTGAGGCAACAAGGGGCTGCTAACAGGTGGTAACACCGGTGATGGTATTCTTGTTTTAACATGGAGAGGGAGCTCGTTGAAGGGATGTCGATGTGAGCACTATAGATGACTGGGTTCTTGATCCATGGTCAATGAGGTGCTGGAAGTCATCGATAATTCCATCATTTGCTTGGTTGGCGGGCGACATGGAAACGAAGGGAGGCTAGGCAAGGCGATCAACGTGAGATCGACGCGATTGCTGGGTGATTGGGCAGCAATGTAGTTCACTGTGAAGATGAAGCTACTTGGAACGAGTTACGTGGAGTCTTTCTTTATCCCTTGCAATTAGTGTTGGTTGAGGAGATTTTGGAAGCAGTCTCTTGACCGATCAATACTTGTAAGAGGAATTCTTCTTGATTTCCAATAGTCCTTCATCCAAACTTTATTCACGCGTTAGCTGTCATCATAGTTCCTAAGGTCGTGCATATCTTATCTCCGTTTAGAAGTGAATATGGCCTATCTTTGTGGAGATTTTCTTGTATCTTCTCTGTTTCACATCGCCAGGAAGAGAGGATGTGAAATAGGCTTTGACCTTCTGTTGACTTGTGGTAATTGTGCTCGTTGATTAGTCTCTAATAGATAACAACCACTTCTTTATTTTATCAACCGTGACGTCCTTGTTTAGACTGAAGGTAGTTCCTCTTTTTGGAGTTTTTTGTCATGTCTTTCATAGTTGATTCATATATCTTTTGTCATGTCTTTCACTTTATTTTCTTCTTCTGACCGTGGAGATGATACTCAAGGGAAGATGGATAGGACTTATCCTCATGATGGGCTTGAAGCTTGTAGACGATTGGAAGGATAGTCTTAATGACTGTCTTCATCAACTTTGGTTTTCTTCTTGCTGATCATCTCCATAAACGCTTTGATCTCAGAAGTAGAACAAAAGATAATTTCTTTCATAGGTAATTAAGATGTAGACCTCTCCTATGTTTCTAACTAAGAGTGGTTTTTCAAAGGATAAGAGAATTTACAACAAAATGCTTCCTACTGATTCTTGAGATCGTTGATTTATGCAAGGTACCTATGATATAGTGGATATGGTTTGGAAATTAAGGAACCTATTCCAAGGTAAGGGTGGTTGACATGGTCCATCCAAGGAATTCAAAGTATCTAAGGATAAGGGTTTAATTTCTTTTGACCAAGTCAATCTTTGGATCAGTATATAATTGAAGGAGGGAAGATAATTCCCTTAGGATCTACACTCTCTTTCAATGTTTTAGAGAGGTCTTCTCCATTCATTTAATGAATGGATAGTTTCTCAAATTTGTGAACAAGGAGGAGGATAGTGTCTTGATGTTGTTGAGACTGAGATCTCTTCCTCAAGTTATATGTCGGTTCACTTGGAACCCTTGTGTTCATGTTTTTAGATAATTCTCCATCAGCCTATTTTTCAATACTCTCTAAATTCATTATCATTTCATGCATCATCAGAAATTTTCATGATTACATCTGCATGAAGGTTTTATTGAAGACAATAAAATATCCAAGTTGGGGGATGTATTTTCAAAACTTAAAAATAGTCACGCTAATGAATTTAGAGAGTTTTGCAAAATGAGAATTTGAAAATTAGGCTTAAGAAAACTGTGATTTAGAAAACTTAAAAGTTATATATAAGTTTGAATGCTTGCTTATTAATAGAAATAGCCAATCAAATGAAAGAACTTTTACTTTTGAAAAAATTTCTTAATGTTTCAAAGCAAGATGCTTTCATCATTTTCTATATGTTATATGAAATATCATAAATGTTTGTAAATGCAAAGAATTGAACATAAAAATTCTTGAAAGCATAGAAATCTCAAAAGATGATAGGAACCCCCATGGAATTGGCAAATTCAAGGCAAACGCAACTTGAGTTTTGGCACCGAGGTAGAGGAATGGGTAATAAGGCCATGGGTTTAGGTATTTGACAAATAATTAGTGCGGTCCTTGAAACACACGGTTGTTGGTCAAATTTTTTATAATTCTGTGAACTAAAAATGATTATAAATCAGAAATCAAGTACAACAATGAGATCAAATCAAATCCACAGACAGCACGGCTCACTTTTTATCAAAGGAGTTAACTTGGTCAACTTTAAGTCTAATTAGGGTTTTTTAAGAAATAAATATGCAATATTATCAATAAAACGAGTATTACTATATGAGAGAATAAGAAATTAGAATTTTAAAAATATTTGGAGAAGAAAAGTTTAAAAGTCAAAGTCAAAGAGTTGACTTTGACTAGAATTTGACTTTCTGGAAAATCAGAGAAGAAAAAGTTGAGATAATATTACTTAATTATATTTCTAGAAACTAGAGAGAAAATAGAGCGTTTTTATACAAAGATCGTGATATTTAGAGAAGAATTGGATTTACTATGATTTATTGAAAATCAATAGACAGGAAATCACCGAAATGAAGGTTTCGGTCAAAATCCTTAAATTGACTTCTCAAATGATATCCAAACCTACAAATAGAAGGCCTAAAATTAGCGGATTTCAAAGAAAGGCAAATTTCACCTTCTATATTTGTAGTTATAGCCCTCGAAAGTCAACACCCAAATTTGGATTGATTATGAATAGTAGATGGTCAAAATACAAATACCAGGGTCAAATATTGATGAAGATTTATGAATCAGATATCCACAAAAAGCTGATTGAAGAAGAAATCCAATGAAACCAAATTCGTTTTAATTGGACTTAAGACTAGAGAGAAATCCTTGTTTGGAGATCAACAAAAATCTACGACAAAATTTGAGCGTGATGACAAAATTCTAATTTCTATACTCGAATTACCTATCTAAATCTAATCTAAACTATATAGAATGTGAGAATTACAAAGGAATCACACTACGATTGACTAACTCGATTGACGTGAAGATTGAGCCTCAAATTGCTTTGATTGTTGTGAATTTCTCCGATTCCTTCTCCGATGTGATTTTGGCATTTAAGGGGCAATTGCCAAATGTTTTCTCGCAATGTTTGTGATTTACTTGCCTCAATCCATATGTGATTGAGTCTATGACACAAGAGAATCACAAATAACTCAGTATCTTCCTCCAAAAGTACTTAAGTCACGTTTAATCAAGAGTTACATTTCCATAAGAGATTACATTAATTTATAGAAGAATTCCCGCTTGATATTTGGACCATCTGTTTCTTTTAAGAAGCTTGAACGGCTCACATGAAGCCACTAATAAGATGCATATTTAACTTGAAATATTATCATATTTAATTGATATCAATTCTTATTCTATGTAATTATGATGCATGTTATCATAGTTTTATGTAATTTTCCCCATTGGTATGCCATTTTATTAAAGTCCACATTGTTGCATTATTTAGGGTTAATTATGTGTTTGATTGATGTTTGACCTTTTTCAAGGTCAAACAACTTGAAATTAACCATTTTCCTTGATTTTATTTTGACTTTAGTGGATGATTAAAAGAAGAGATTAGAAAAAGAGAATGATGGGGTGAATCAAAAGTCAACTTTAAGGGTTGAATTGATATTATTTTGCATTCATCATATTTCTTGTTAAAATTTATAATTCAAGTGGCATGGGATGAAAGAAAAAGAAATTTGTGATCTAATGGAGAAAATTTGAGTCAAAAGGCCTTTTAAATTCAAAGTTATTAATTTCTTAAGTTTATATATTTTTCTAGATTTTATTTTGATTTTTCAAAGTTTTTGAAGGCCAAAAATGCAGAAAGGGGTTTATTCAGCACGGAATCTGCACAATAGTGACGTGGAAACACTAACACATGGCAGCACTAGCGTGGGCAGCAAGGGCACATGGCAATGCCACCTGGGCTGACATGGACCCACGTGGGCACCTACATGGCGCGCAAGCTAAGGACAACCGGGCTAAGCTTATTGGTCCCACAGGTATCATGGACCCAGTAGAGATAAAGGGGGGCATACGAGGCCTAGTGGGCGACACAAACTCAGAAGAGCATCCGTCCTTATTGAGGCAAAATTTCTCCCCTTTTTATTTCGTGTGGGACTAATGACTATCTCTATCTTCAGAGGCGACGTGGCAGCGTGTGGAGTGTTGGATTAAATCACATGAATCAACGTGCGTTGATCTAGTGGATTTTGGTCCACTAGATCCCAATCAACGATATGTGACAAATTCATAGCCGTCGATCTCATTAGTGAAATCTAACGGCAGCAATTTAAGTTTGCACTCTGTGAATCGTGGAGTGACACGTGACTACTTGTGGACGCACCGATGAAGATCAAACATCAAAAATCAAGGAGGAAGTAGGCCAGCGTCGTGGGATTTTGGTCCACTTATCTCGCGCTACTTGGCTCCATCTGAGACGTCTGAACTCTTTTAGCAAAACGGATGGCCGGATTTCTCGCGATTCATTCTTCTATAAATCAATCTTCTCTCTTCTGAAAAAAATTTAACTCTTGATTAAACTTGAAATTAAGCATTTCGGGACAAAGATCTCGCGTTTTTCGTGATTCTCTTGTGTTCTAGACTCAATCACGCATGGATTGAGGCAAGTTAATCACAAACATTTTGAGAAAATGTTTGGAAATCACCCTTTGAATGCCAAAAATTATGACAGAGAAGGAATCAGAGAAATTCATAGAAATCGAAGATATCTAAAGCTCAATCACCGTGTCAATCGGGTTAGTAGTATGATTCCTTCATAATCCTTGCATTCTAGATAGTTTAGATTAGATTTAGATCGGTAATTAGAGTTTAGGAATCATAAATTTTGTCATTTCGCCCAAATTTCATCATAGAGTTTTGCTGATTTCCAAACAAGGATTTCTCCCTAATCTTAAGTCCAATTTAAATGAATTTGGTTTCATTGGATTTCTTGTTCAATCAGGTTTCTATGGATATCTGATTCGTCAATTTTCATCAAGGTTTGGCCCTTCAATTAGTCATTTGACTAACTATTGTTCAAGATCAATCCGAATTTAGTTGTTGACTTTCAAGGGCTATTACTACAAATATAGAAGGTGAAATTTGAGAATTTTGTGTTTTGGAGTCCTCTCATATTAAGCTTTCAGTGCGTAAATTTGCTAGATTTTGGATATTTTTTATTATTCCATTTTGAAAAAATCATAATCAGTCTAGTTCTTTTTTAAAAATAACTATTTTTCTATCAAAATTATCTAGAAAAATTCAGAAAAATTCCTAAAAAAGCCCTAGAAATTAGAAAATTCAAAACTTTCAAAATATAACTCCAAAATAATTGAAATTTCTTTCATTTGATCCGAAATTTAATTATCTTTCATTTAAAAAATTCAAAATTAATAAATAATGAGCGTTTTAATTTCTATTTCAAAAATACATTTATTTCTTAAAGATTTTAACTTTAGAAAATTAAATAAATGTTTATAAAAAAATGATTTCTCTCATTTTTAACTTTAAAAACACTTATAATATCAAGTAAAGATGGGTTATAAAATTATTTATCTTTAATTGATCATATTTAACCCTAATTGAAAGTATTTTGAGATTATAATGACTTCTCATAGAATGATAGATAAATACTCATAACTATGATAACATGCATTGGAATGAAATCATTTATGCGTTAATATGCATCAATATGCATGTATTATCATGTCTAATTAGCATGTTATCAAAGACCATCACTCTTGATGGAGTCCTCCAACACAATAATCAAAGTTAAAGCAAAGATTCAAGACAAGGACGGAATTTCCCTCCCCCCCCGACCAACAAAAACTGACCTTCACCGGGAAGCAGTTGGAAGACGATCATACTCTCGCCGGTTACAATATTATGAAGGAATCCACGCACCACCTCGTCCTCCTTCTTAAGGGAGACATTCAGATATTCATGAAGATTAGAGGAATAGTCCGACTTATTTCTCAAGGAGCATGATGCACTCATGGCTAGTGATATCCACAAAATCCACCAAACAACCACCCTGTTGAAGATTGGAGGAAGGACGCCGAATCCAGTAGACATCTCGAACAAATCTATGTCCCTTCACCGCCGTCTATATGATCACAAATTCATCCGGCGGCCATGTTGATTCCAGTGAATTTCTTGCTCGCGATCTGTGATCAAATCGCCTACCCCGTCTACTCTTGCTTATTACCTGTCTGCTCACCGTCAATTGAACAAACTGAGGACTTCAAAAGAATAAGAAAGCAAGTCAACTCCGTAAAAGTAAACGACAACATTACGTATTGGTTATGACTACAACACAGATGCGCAAAGGATAAATCTATCTGGGAAGAATCCGGATCCATCTGATTCCACGTGTATTCCCATTACGATCTGCGTAACAGTTCATACGCAGAAGTCATGATGAAGCATCTTCTCATTATCACTCATCGTCTCCATCTTCTATAAAAGAGAATTGTAAGAGAATGAAGACAAGTTGTTGTTTATGAATGAAGTCTTTTCTTAAGAAAGCCTTTTTGTGTTCTCCTGCTTCCTCCGTATCTCCTCGATTCCCTCTCCCGTAAACCTTCTCTCTGAGATTCTACCTTCCTTTCTGTTCTCCCTCCCGCTCTGTCCACTTTCATCCAAATCATGTACGAAGCCTATCGAGGATATTCTGTGTCGGTGGGTGTAATCCAGAAACATCGTCTTCTCATCCCGATCAGGTAATCATCCTCCTCTTCTCTTCACTATGTTTAATAGTTCTCCTATTATTGTCCGTAAGTCCAACGTTGACCAACGAAATTCTCTACCTAACTACCTGTCGCATGACTCTTATTCGAAGAACTGAACTAAAACTCTCCATCACTCTCCATTTCCATCTCATCGCCTTCAACACTTTCTCCTCTTCCCACCTATTATCTGTTTCTCATCTCCTATCCGAAATAATCTCTTAACAGATAAACCCCAATCATAAAGTTCCCTCCTCCTAATTAATCTCCACTCTATTCTCCTCGTCATTACATAAACCGTACACCCCTTCTCACTTATCATATCACCGTAATCACCCTCCTTATCTCTTCATTATCCATATTATTCCTTACTTAATCCCTACCATCTTCCATCTTATATTATCTTCATCATCCCATTAGTCCTATATTCTTATATCCGATTAATCATCTCCTTATCTCTCTCTAGTATCATTCTTATTATCCTCCAATATACTAATCTTTTATCTTTGAAATCTCTATTCCATAATTCCTCACTAATACACACCATTATTCCATTATGATATCATTCATAGGGTCATCTTCATATTGTAGGATATAGATTCATATTCATGTCATTCATCACTCTCATCTTAATTCTCCCTTGCTTCTTTCATCGTTAGTCGTTCTCACCCATCTCTTCTTATTTATTCTACCTTTGTTCTACTTATCATAATCTTCTAAAATATCCTACATCACTTAATCTCTTCATGATTCAATCAAAAGTTAAGTTCACAAAGAGAAGGACATCTATTTATAGATAAATCGACACGAAAAACGTGAGCCGTTCGATTCGCTGATGAGACTTTAGACGGTTGAGATTGCACGATTTTCATTGGCCATGATCCCACGATTATCACATGTCCGATCTTCGTCGGAGTGTCCACACACGGCCACATGTCGATTGGGGATTCACCGAGTTCACGATTAAATCACGATCATCTCATGTCACTTACGCAATCGATGGCTCATCAATACGCACAGGCTTTGATTATGATTGGGTGCACTAGAGTTCACCCGATTAACGCGCCTTAATCGACATGATTTCATCTGACACACTACACGCTGCCACGTCGCCTCCAAAGAAAAAAAATAGGGAACATAGTCCCACATGGAGAAAAAGAGTGGAAATCAGCGGGTTTAATAGGGAGGGCCGCCTTAAGCCCTTACGTCGCTCGCATGGGCCTAGTATGCCCCCATACTCTAACTTGGGCCCACTAACCCGTGGGCCCATCAAAGGCCAGCCAAAAATCCTTTGCGCCACGTAGGCACCTGCATGTGTCTGCGTGACGCTACCACCTATTCGCGCCATGCCACGTCAGCTCCGCGGGTCCGCGCGGAATAAAATAAACCTTTTTGTGCTTTTTAATAAGGAAATATATCCGAAAAATAACCTGAAAAATCAAAATAAAATCCACAAAAATTTCATGAAATTTAGAAATTCATATCTTCATTTATATAACTCCTTTTCGACTCAAATTTTCTCCATTGGATCACAAATTTCGTCATCTTTAATATCATGCCTCCTAACAGATAAATTCAAGAAATAAAATACAATGAATTCAAAATAATCTTAAATCAACCCTTTAGAATTCTATTTTGCTTTATGCCATCACTCTTTTCTTAAAATTTATTCTTTTAATCATTTACTAAAGTCAAAATAAATCAAGGAAAGTGGTTAATTTTCAAATATTTAACCTGGCAAAAGATCAAACATCAATAAAACACACAATTAACCCTAAATAATGTAAAAATATGGACTTCAGTAAAATGGCTCACCAATGAAGAAAATTCATAAAACTATGATAGCATGCAACATATATTACATAAAATAAGCATGAATATTGGTTAAATAAGATAAAAATTGAAGTAAAATATGCATCTTATCAGTCGCCATGCGCCAATTGCTCAAGATTCGACCACGTCAGACTAGATTGCCTCGTAATGGCGAGCCAAGGGCAATGAATGTTTAGACAAGTCCCATGAGGAGGGTCGACTCAACAAAGACGACCAAATTTTTTGGGTCCATACCCGAAGTATTATAATACCCATGTTTTTCCAGAACAATCTCCGCAGCATGCAATATTTAGGAGGAAAAATGATCAAATTTATCCTTCACCATACAATTTTCAGCAACAACATCAACAACCCTACACAAATCAAAGACAATCGCCATTTGTCCCGCATATGCAACCACAAGCCAATATGCAAGCCCCATGCCAGAACGCACGGGTATTAGACCCAATCCTTGGAGCAATCTCGCAATTAATCGAGCAAATGACTTGCATGAATTGAAGAGGGGACGAGATACAAAACTTCATCGAGACGAATGTCTAGCCCATGACTGATAATAAGAAGGGTAAGCAAGTATCATTTTCTGACCAATTACCATCGCACGCCACAGCTACCTTGAGGAATCAAGAGGCCTCGTCGAGTCAAATGCATAACTTGAACCATGTTCACCTCAACGAGGAGGCTGTGGAAATGGCACTAGCAATATCAAGCCTTCGGAGTGGCAAAGACCTACTGGATCCATACAACGATCATCCAATCCACCAAGGCCCGATCATTGAAGATACACCAAATATCGTCAAGCATGACATCGATTCAAAGGATGAGGAAGAACAAACTAAGGCTGAACCTAACCCTAATACATATAAGCCTCTTGTGCCTTATCCTCAAGCACTTAATCGCCAAAGCCAAGATAAATGAATCAGAGGATCACCTACTAGAAGCATTTAAAAAGGTGACCATTACCATCCTATTGATAGATGCCATCAAGCATATCCCATTCTATGCAAAATTTCTTAATGGCATATGCACACCCCATAGAAATCCTAAAAGGATCCAACTTAGTGAAACAGTGAGTTCAATCATGATGAATTCCCTACCAATTAAAAAGAGATATTTGGGAGCACCCATGATAACGAGTGAAATGGGAGGAATGACCTTTGTTAGATCCATGTTAGATATCAGAGCTAGTATTAGCATCCTCCCTAAAACCTTCATGTAGAGGAGTTGCAGCCTTTCTTTGTAGATTTATGCCTAGAAGATAGATCTGTAAGGAAACCCCCATGGTGTAGTAGAAGATGTGATTTGTTGAATAGAAGATTTCTTGACCAAGGAGCTTAGCCAAGCCCCAATCATCTTAGGATGACCCTTCCTAGCTATCGTGAAAGCCGTCACCGATTGGGGAAAAGGAGACGTGATTCTCAAAGAGGGAGAGCACACCGTGAAGGTCGACATCAGCAAACTTATGAAATACCCTTCATGGGCTTCCGAGGAATTGGGAGCCATCGACTTCTCTGACGGCCAAGATATTGATGCCCACATAGGAGAAGTGATGATGATCAACAAGGAACCAAATTTTGAAGAGCTACCAATGGAGGAGCCTACCTTGGAGCTCAAAACTCTCCCATTGACACTCAAGTATGTCTTCCTTGATACAGAGCAAGCAAATCCAGTGATCATTTTATTCCAGCTAGATAAGGAGCAGGAGGAAGGATTACTTAAAATTATTAAGACGTAAAGAAGACACAATCGATTGAACCCTGACACACCTAAGGGGATTGGACCCGTCATTATGCACTCATCGCATCTTCATAGAGGATGAGTCAAGATGGGTTAGGGAGGCCTAGAGAAGACTCAACATGATAGTATAGGGGACCGTGAAAGAAGAAATTCTTAAATGAATAAACACTAAAATTATCTACCCCATATCCAATAGCCAATGGGTGAGTCTGGTGCACATTATTCCAAAGAAAGATAGAGTAACGAACACGATGATCAAGAAAGCTGAGGAGATCCAGGCACGCTTTTCGATGAAATGAAGAGTTTGCATCAACTATTGAAGCTGAACTTTGCAACGAAGAAGGATCACTTCCCTCTACCATTTATCAACGAAATCCTGGACCATTTGGCAAGACAAGGTTACTTTTGCTTCTTGGATGGATATTTGGGCTACAACTAGATAGCGATTCATCCCAACGATCAAGAAAAGATGACGTTCACATATCCTTTTGGCACATTTGCCTTTAAACACATGTCATTTGGACTGTAAAACGCCCCCAAGACATTTCAATGATGCATGACGGCAATCTTCTCTGACTTTCTTGGCGATGATTTAGAAGACTTCACAGGTGATTTCTCCATCTTTGGAGATGATTTCGACAGCTATTTAGCTCACTTGACTAAGATCCTTGTGGTCTTTGTTAGGAAACAACTGATGTTAAGCTAGGAGAAATCCCATTTTATGGTGCGAGAGGGAGTTGTGCTCAGCTACCATACAAGCAATGAACTACACGATAATAGAAAAGGAGCTCTTGTTAGTGTTCTATGCACTTGAGAAGTTTTGACCATACATCTTAGGTTGCAAGATCATTATCTACACCAATCATGCGACATTAAAATACTTGCTCTCTAAGAAGAAGGCCAAACCATGACTTATACGATGGGTGCTGTTCCTTCAAGAATTCGACTTCGAGATTTAAGACAGAAAGGGAAGCAAGAACTTGCTAGCAGACCACTAATCGCATCTCCACGTTCCAAGTAGAAGACACATCAGCGACTCATTCCCCGACGAGCATCTCCTTGCCATCTTGAGCTACACTCCCTGGTTTTCTCACATGGTTGATAACATGCATTTATAACATGAATTCTTATCTTAATTAACTCATATTCATGCTTATTTTATGTGAATATGAGGCATGTTATCATACTTTTTAGGAATTTTCTCCATTGGCATGTCATTTCACTAAAGTTGATATTTATGCATAAATTAGGGATAATTTCATGTTTAATATATGATTAATCTTTTGTTTAAATTAATAGAAGTTAATCTCAGTTATTAAATGAGTTTTGACTTTAGTAAATGTTTGGAAGGATGATTTTAGGATGAATTTATGATTTAGAATGTTTAATTAGAATTTATTTAATGAAATTTTGATTCATCTTTATTTCCTTCTTGAAAACATATTTTAAATGACATGATATTAAAAAGAAAAGAATTTGTGATCCAATGGAGAAAATTTGGATTAAAAAGGAGTTATATTTTGAGAAATATGAATTTCTGAAGTTTTATACTATTTTCTCCGATTTTTATTTGATTTTTAATTGATTTTTTAAGGAATTTCTTAGTTAAAATCGCGAAAAGGGAGAAATTACTGCGGGCTGACGTGGCGGCGTCGAGCCGACGTGGCGAGTAGGCCCAGCGGGGCTGACGTGAGCGGCGGGCCTACGTGGCGCGCAGGGTCCACCGCGCCGTTACGGACGTGGCACTGCGAGGCCACGTGGCGGGCGCGTGTGGCCCACGCGAGGGAGTCGCACGGGCGCGCCAGTGGCGGGGAGGCCACGCGGCCACGTGGGCGCCCGTGTGAGGGCGCCACGTGTACTGGAATATAGAGGAGATAAGGATAGTTAATAGGGGAAGCAACTCCCTATTTAGCATGCGCTTTCCCTCCTTTTTAATCCGTGTGGGACTATGTTTCCCACACGATTTTATCAGGGTGAGCGTGGCGGCTTGGCGGGCGTACGAGTCGGATCAAAGCGGCGGAGATCGCGTGGACCAGAGTCCACACGATCATCAATCAAGCACGTGGCTATATGCATCTTAAGTGATCCGCTCGATGGATGACACGTGGCAGAGCGAGGAAGCTTGGATCGCGATCGGATGGCCTAAAATTTTCGCGATCGGGCGAACGATCGCGATCACCTGATCGTCATCGGACGGTCGCAATCGTTCGCGATTTTTGGTGCGTCCGATCTCCATCACGCGGACGCCTGATCTTCATCAAGAGTGGATCACGATCGGACGGCTGGCGGAGAACTCGAATTGTGATCAAGGCGCACGGGATCAGCTAATCGTGATCGCTCATCTAAACGGGAGTTCATCGGACGGTGGATGAAGCCTTACGAAGAACCTCGATCGCGCGGCGATCGTGGCTTATTCATTGCCAGATCGGGAACCACGGCGTCGCAACGTGAAAACGCCCCCACGACGCCATCGACCCATGCCCACGATCCTATCAATGGCTCAAAAATCGGGCGGGATGATCAACGTCAAACTTTGAGAAATCGCCGCGATCGGGGCTGATTCAGCAGAAAAATTGAAGCCACGACGCCTCAAATTGATGGCCCACGATCACCGCGCGATCGTGGCCATCGATTCCGCTCCACGACCGCGTCAAACGGCCGGAAATTTCGGGCCTAATTTTCTCTTTAAAACCATGTATTCTCCCTTCTTTTGCTCTTAACTTTTGATCGACTCGTGAAGAAATTAAGCGAGTTTCGAGGAAGGTCTTAAGTTCTCGTGATCCTCTGCTTCCAAGAGTGTAGAGACGCAGCCATTGAAGCATGATAATCACGATTTCATCTCTTGATTTCATCGAATTTTCCCCTTGAATTCCGAACGTCCACGAGGAAGAATCCGAGCAAATTCGCTTCAATCCACAAGAATTGAGGCCCCATTCTTGCGGCAATCGGGTTAGTAGTGAGGTTCGATCGATTATCAAGAGGTAATTTGTATTTTTATTAGGTTTAGATCTTTAATTTTGCAAATTAGTTCATAGTGTTCTTCATTTTCCCCAATTTTAGGTCCGAAAAGTTGCTGATTTTGAAAATAGGATATCTCTTTGATTATAATTACAAATCATTTGATTTTGGTTTCATTGGATTCCTCTTTTCATCAGTTTTCCGTGGATAGAAAATTCATCAAATTCCGAGTTCATTTGACTCTTCAATTTAACGTTTGACCACGGACTGTTCATCTTTCGTTAGAAGTCAAACGCTTATTTTCGGGGTCAATTACTTTTGATTGACAAATCAGAATTTGATAATTTTGGTCTTGTTGGATTCCTCTGGTTCTTAGCTTTCCATTGACATATAAATTGCAAGATTTGGATTTCATTTGGGCATTCAATTTGAAGATTTCCTCTGAGGTGTTAATTTCGGGGATTTTCTGATCATTGATTTTCAATAATTCATAATAAATTCATTTCTTATCCAAAAATTACGAAATATATATAAATAAATTCCATTTTCTCTCTAGTTTTTAAATATCTACTTTTCGTAATCTTCTGACTCTGTTTGATTCTCTGATTTTGCAGAACACCTACTGTTGGTCAAAGTCAACGCTTTGACTTTGACTTTTGACTTTTCTCTGTCAAATCCGAGATTTCAATTCTTAAAACTTCTTATTTATCTTATTTATCTTATTTATATCATTTCCACATCTTAAATCTTATTTTCTTTTATTTAAAACTCCTTTTAAACCTAAGTTTGACCAAGTCAACTCTGCGATTAAAGTCAACCCTGCTCTTTGTGGATCGACCCGATACTTACCCAATACTTGATTATTAGATCTTGTCTTTGTGAGTTCGGTTTTATAAATTTTGTTTGACCATCGTATTTGTGTTTTAACGACGCACAAAAACGACACGTCACCTGCGACCTCCCTCTCGTGCGCTGCACCTGCACCGTCCGCCGCCCATCCCCTTCCCGAATTCACCCGGCCCCTCTCCAGAAATCCCGTTTGCCCCTGGCGAATCCCAAACTCCCCTTCTTCTCCTCCTCCATCATCCTCGAACTCACTGTCCTCTCCTCCTCCACGTCAAGACCCCTCTCCTCCCCTTCCCCTGCCGAACTGCCGCAAACCGTTCGGTCGATCCCTCCCTCCTCCCGTATTCCACGATTACCGCTCACCCCGCCGATTCCGCTTCCACGCATTGCCGAATCGCCTCCACCTGCACGAAGCCACGACCTTTGACGAGACGAAACCGCAAGGTCGTCAATTTCAAGCGGTATCGCGTCAAAAATAATTCCAAACTTACCAATTTTGAGAATTAATCACGAATTCAAGGGTATAATGGTAAATATGGGTCGAATCCACAGGGAATTTAGGAATTTTCTGAAGATCTTTTAGAATTTGGTCAAATCGGACAAGAAATTGATGGAAGAAATTGGGGAAAATGGTATTTTATGAAAGTAGACTTCAAATCAATTCCACGGAATCAAAAATCGTCAAAATCGGACTTGATTTCGCGGAGAAATCATGAATTGAAGTGGAGAGAAATTTCGGAACGGCGAAATCACGATTTTAGAGGAAATTTAACCAAATTGAAATTGAAATCCTATTCTAAACAGAAATTAAACATGATTGGGAGGTAAATCATGCAAAACCGCTTCCACTAAACTCGTTTTGCGATCAAATCTCCGTGATTAAGCCGATTAATCGCGGAGAAAATCAAGAACGCCTCGACGAACTTCAAGCTGCGATTTCTCACTCAATACTCCACCAAATCTCGATTTCTACCCCTCCTTGGACGCGGAAATTAAAGAGGAAGAGGAAGAACCCGAGAGAAACAAGCAAGGAAGGTGTCTAGACAGTCAATTAGATTGATTCTTGCTTGGATGCATAAGAACGACGAAGAACACATGTATATATAGGGAAATTTCGTAACCGTCCCGATCAAAACGATCGACGGTTCATGGTGAAAACGGTCCATCGTGGACCGTTTCAGTTAAGTCGTGACCGCTCGGATCGCGATCGACGGTCACGATTAGATCCGTAACTAAGCGTTTAAAAACGCTAAAGATCGTGTCCGTTGGATCTTGATCTGACGGCCGCGATACTCCCGCTATCTTTTAATCTTGGCCGTTATAACGCCCCGATTTTTATCACGTGCTGATTGATCTCCGGTGCACCCTGCTTCCACGCGATCGACGCTCCTCCTTCCGCCACGTCGCGCTAATCCAGCCGTTATAATAACGGTCAATCAACACGTGCGTTGATCCCGATCAATGGTCCGCGCTCACCCGATCGACGCTCGTCGATCACCCATCCGCTAGATCCGACGGCCGTCGTCGCGCCCACGTCGCTCGCAAGGTAAGTAAGTTAAAAATTAGTCCCACACGGACTTTATTTATGTAAACGTCGGGTATATAATACCAGGACGTTTATATGGGTATGACCCTCCCCATATAGGGGAGGACAAAGACCCATTTTATACTTATGTAAATTATAAATATATATGATATATACACGCGCCACGTGGGCGCGGCTGCGTGGGTCTGCGTGGCGCCGCACGTGGCCTTGCGTGCCACGTCGCATCCACGCGGGCCCCGCGCCCCCTATTATTATTATTTTTATTTATTTATAAAACAGTTAAAAAAATCGAAAATAGAATAAGAGAAATAGTTTAAAAAAATCCGGAAAAAAATCCTTTAAAAATAGAAAATTCATAACTTTTTAATATATAACTCCAAATTAATCCAAATTTCTTTCATTTGATCCAAAAATTTAATTATCTATTATTCTAAAAAGGTCAAATTAATTAAATAATAGGAGTTAAAATTATTATTTCAAAAAAATACATTCATTTATTAAGATTTTTAATCTTTAGAAAATAAAATGAATGTTTATAAAAAGTTATTTCTCTTATTATTTTATCTTTAAAAAAACAATTATAATCTCAAGAAAAAAATATGGGTTATCAAATTATGAAACTCTAATTTATAAAAAAATTAACCCTAAATTAAAGTATTTTGAGATTATAATGACTTTTTAAGAGAATAATAGAAAAAAATACATATAAATATGATAACATGCATGTAAATGAAATCATTTAAGCTTTAATATGTATGAAAAATCATGTTTTATGATGTAAATATAGCATGTTATCAACCTTCCCTTCCCGTCACCTTGAATTCCCCTTCCCGCGACCCTGCTCACCAAGCATCGTTTCCGTCGCCACATTCCCCTTACCACAAAAAAAACAAATCCCGATTTCTTACCCATCCTCCTTGAAAATCCCACTTCCCCTTCCCGCGAATCCCGATTTTCCGAATCTGTATTGTTCCGGAATTCTCCTCTTCCTCCCCTCATTCCGCACGCCTTCTTCATCCCAATCGACGCTCCCCGTGCCGATCGTTTCCCACCGCCACTGCCGACATCATCCTGCGCCTATTTCCCTCCGCGGTTGTCCACGCCAACAGCCCAGCCCAGAATTCGCCCCGTCGGAGGCGCTCACAAATTCTCGCCAGAAAACCTGTTGGATCCTGCCAGAAATCCATTGGGATCCTCTCTCTCTCTCTTCCCTCTCCCGACGACCAAAATTCGTCCTGTTCATCGTCCGGATTCCCCGCCGAACCCACCCCTAAATTCCTTGCCAGGACCTCTTCCCAACACCCATCTCTACCAGAACTCAGGCTGCCCGCGAGCTGAACGCACGATCACGCCCGCCACCTCACCAGGACGCGCCAACACCCTTTCCGAGATCAGATTCAGCGCCACATCACCGGGACGCCCAGGAGAGGATCGCCTCTCACTGAACGCTCCCGCGATCCGAGTTCGGACCGCGCGAGACACGATCTCTTGAACACACCCGCGTCCGCCATTGGGCTGAGTTCGAGCCGCGCCATTGCTTCCCTCGGGGCCCACCCTCACCCCTGGCCTGCTCGGACCGCACCTCGCCCGCAAACGAGTTTGGTTCTAGCTTTGTGCTCGCCACTGAGCGGGTCGTGACTCCGACCGGCCCCTGACCGCGCCCGCACGCCCTGCTCGGATCACCCTTGTGTACCCGCGCCCGACCCAGACGGCGCTTGCGTGCCGGACCGGATCCTCCAGCTCCCGGGACACATCTGCGTGGTACGTTCGTGATCGCTCTTGCACCCTCATCTGCCCGTCGGCCTTGCCTCCAAGATCAACATCGAGCTTTCGTCTCTCTCTCACCGAACGACCCTGTCCAGCCGACTCTCCACTACGCCACGACCCACCGGGCACCCCGCCCCGTAGGTTAGCTTCATCCCCTCATTCTTAAGTTGATTACCTTTCGAAGCGTTTCCTTTGCTCGTCTCCACCGCCGTCGGATGACGTAGGTAGGGTAGTACGACTATAGGTTCGAGACTTCTGACGCGTACATCAGGTCTGAAACCGAGCGTGAGCTGCAGCCTTCCGGCTACTCCACGACGAGCGACTTCCACGCCTCCGGACGTGGATCGAGAGGATCTCACCCTATCCATCATCGCGAGTTTCCCCGGGTCACCCGTAGTTGACTCCGCTGATCGGCACGCCTGCCTGCACCTAGGTTTAGGCTAGAGATCATATTTAGGGTTTAGGACTTGCGTATCCGTAGGTTAGGGTTGACCGACTATCCTTAGTCATCCTCAGGTTCATTGATCAGGCACGAGGGTTTTCACCACCGCGTCCTGCATCACTAGGGGCATGTGCCCAACCCTGATTGTAGCTCTAAGGGGTGTACTACAAGATGTCATTATTTAAATAATTTCTCTTCGATGGTTAATTTATTGTTAGAAAATTCAATTGATCAGATTGTTTAGAGAGCTCCTTGCTTGAATCTCTCAATTGAATCGTGTTCTAGGCTTATTTTTGTATTCATATAGCATTTACAATCAAATTTGATAAAAAATTGGGGGAAAATTGGTTGTTGAACTATGACATTCTATTTTGAAATTAAAAAATGAAAAGACCTTGATTTGGGGATTGATTGGATCAATTTTAGTTATGGCTTATTCTCCCTACTCTATCATCATTAAACATTAGATTTACATTTCAAATCATAATTTGACATAAGTTCAAAAATTTTCATCAATTTCTATAGATCACCATCCAAATGCAATAGATCATGAAATATCTTGGAAGATAGTGTAAAGAGATAAGTGTGCGCGTGTTTATCTATTATATTTTTGTCATTGGATCATGTTCTTGTATCCCTGATTGGGTATACTCTGGTGGGTTGAAAATACAACATTTTACTTCATTTCCATCATTATAGACTAACTTTAATGCACAATTATTTTATGAAATTCTTATATTTAGCATGCTATTTAAGTCAAATGCTCATTTTGCATTGATGGATGCATAATTTGATGCATTGGCCATGTTTGACCTTTCTCAAGGTCAAAAAACCTCTGACATATAATGAACAAAGTCCTCTTAAATGCAACATAATTTTATATAATCTTGTTCTCAATGTGAATATAACATACGAAGAGAGAGGATCCAGTTAGGAGAGAAATAGAAAATTTTTGAGGTTAAAATGATTTACACATTATGAGTTATGTTTGTTTCAAGTTTAGAGAACTATCTAGAATTATTTTTGAATTAATTAACATTTTCATAAATTTTTAGAGTTAATTTACTAAAAGATGTAGCAGCCTTACCATGTGGCAGAGCACACTATGCCATCGAGACCATCAAAAGTTCCTACTGATATATAAAACTCAATTTTCAATATATTTACCATATAGGAATTAAACCTAGGGATTATACATGTCTTTTACAAGTTTTAGCTATCATCGGGTCTTGGCACATCTCTTACATGTAGGGAATAGGGCATTGCCCAGGCCCCCACCTTTTGCGTAAGTGAAGATGGGTGTTCCACATGGATCATTTGATTTGGCGCTTCACACTCTGCCATGTCACTTGCAGGATATAAACAAACAAGATAGTCTCCCATGACATAAATTTTATATTTGTAAGGCTATAAATATTATGTGTTTTAAGTATGGACTTCGCTATCGGGGCAACCCGGTTGCCCCGAAGGAATCCTGGGCAACCCAATTAAACGGGGGAAAATTTTCCCGCCTGGGCTTTCTCTCTCCCATCAAGAGATAGATTTTCGGGCTCCCTCTCTCTCTCTCTCTCTCTCTCTCTCTCTCTCTCTCTTTCTTCCATCGATAGAGGCTCTCTTTCTCTCTTCCATCGCCCAGCCCAGCCGACGCCACCGCCGCCTCCGCATCGCGCTACCACCTCCCACCTCCCGCCGAGGCCATCGCCCTCGCCGCCTCCCACCGCTACCACCAGCTCTCTCTCTCTCTCTCTCTCTCTCTCTCTCTCTCTCTTCCATTCCCGCCTGCTCGGCCGATTGTCCCGCAAAAAGCTATTTCAGATTACGCCTGATAAAGATTGTTTCTCTATCCGATCTCTCTCACAGCTCTTCCCTCTCTCCTGCTTTCTCTACCTCGCTCACTCCCCATTCCGAGGAAGAGAGAGAGAGAGTCACAGTATCATCCATGTACAGACAGTCGTTAGCTTGAGGAGTCACCATTGACTACGCCGGTGATGATAATGCCATGCAAGTGGACAATGTCGTTATAGTCTGGTCCATAATAGCCTTCCATTCAATTGATTTTTGGAGCCTCCATGGTGACGAGACTAGACCACGAGGTCATCCATTTCACACGGTC
>CM044105.1:8870101-9100876 GCA_024174645.1 Lemna minuta
AGATTTCAAAGAAAGGCTGATGTAGGATATTCTAGAAGAGGTATCTAAATCCTACAATATGGGAGAGGACCTATGAATTGATATCACTATGAAAAAATATTAGGAAATCAGTGAAAATAGATAGTGAAATAATTCAGGAATAAAGATAGATAATGGTGTAGTAGGACTGATAAGATGAATACTAAGAGAAGAGAAGGAAGTAATATTATATATCTTATTATAGAGAATAGGGTGGGAAATGGTGACGAGGTGGAGGATGATAATAATAATAATAGAAATTAGAAGACCGATATCCTTTGATTATTATATTATTAAATTAATATAATTATGTAGGAGATTCTCGGATATTAGATAGAAAGAGGGAAGACGGAAGGAGTGAGGAAAGACCGCGTTGGACTTATGATTTCATGTATGAACTATCAACACGGGAAATGGAGAGGATGATTTACCTGCAGGACTCGGAAAGTTGATGCGTCGAGATTTGCTCCTCACGATAAAGAATGCCCTCGGCGAATCTCTGACGGAAGATGGATGAAAGACGGACAGAAAGGGAGGGAGAAAAGAAAGGGAGGTAGACTCGGAAGATGAAGGAGATGCGGGAAGAGTGATGGAGACACAGGATATACGATGAACACGAAAGGGTAAAACGAACCCAAAGGTAACCAAATTTCATAAACAACAACATCTCCTTTGTTCTCTTACAATTTTCCATTTTATAGGATTACGAAAAGAGGAGTTAGGGGGAGACGACGCGTCGCGGCAGTTGTTTCCCTCGTATGAGAAGCAGTTATTTGCTCCTCGGTGGTTTTAATATAATGCCATAAATATCGCAATGACCGTCCACTTGGATATCAAATCACGTTGATCGATGGGGCCTGCACTTAACGGCAATCACAAAGAAAGTCAACGCCGTTGCCGATGGGTAATGGTTGACTGAGTTTATCCGGTTTCTTCAATAACGGTGATTCCGCAACGTTTTCGTTTCTTTTTTGTGAAGTTATGGAGTCGCACGTAGGACCGACGCCATAACAGGATGAATAGTATCCCGATTGAAAGAATGGACGGCGATATTACTGTTGTATCCGCCATTTGTCTTTGCTTTCCTGGGAGTCCTTCTGGATCTCAGTCTAGAAATTTTGTCTTCTTCGAATTTTGCTGAGTCTGGAGAAAGCCTTGGGAAGGAGGTCCGTACGGATGCTCTGAACCAATTTCTTGACGTCGGGAAAAGTTTGTTCGCCATCGCTAATTTTCCTTCCGCAAAGTTCCCTGTCGTTGAATTATTCTTGCTTCGGTCGATATTCTCCACGCTCATGATGGCGAGTACACCAACGGCGCTCGAGGAGACCTGCGTCACCGCGGAGACTACGATCCCCGACCCGAGTATTCCCGCTATGATCGTGATATTCCCCAGCGCGCGCCACCGCGCCCGGACTACGCCGACCCCTACGATCGGGAGTACGACCACCGCCGTTACCCCAGCCCGCCTCGTCGTTTGCACGACGATCGAGACTTCCACGACCGACGTGATGATCCCGAACGTCGTCGTGAGGACCATCGCGCTCGTATGCAGAAGAGCGTGAGGGTTGGGGTCCTTGTCTTTGATGGTTCTCGAGAACCCAAAGACTTCATTGATTGGGAGTCCAGCATGAACTCCTACTTCCGCTGGTACCGTATGGACACCGACCTCTGCGTCGAGTACGCAGAGATGAGACTTGGCGGACAGGCCAAGATCTTCTGGGAGAACGAGTACTTAGCCGCCGAGAGGCGAGGGCTCCCGATCACTACCTGGGCCGAGATGGTTCAGAAGCTGCGAAACAAGTATGTTCCGCGGCAGTACAAGGCGACACTCTTCCTATCATGGCTTGACCTTCGGCAGGGCAAGTCACATGTTCGGGACTACATACAGACCTTTGAGGAGTGTCGGATGAGGTGTCGGTTCGTGGAGGACCCACGGATCGTCATTGGTCTCTTCACACACGGGCTTACCACCCGTCTTCGGAATGAGGTGCTCAAGAGCTGCCCTTCCGAAGTTGATGAGGCCTACCGCATCGTGGAGCACATGGAGAGACCTGGAGATGACGCCCCGGCGACGACGACCAATCAGACCGCCCGGGCCCCGTTCACCCGCTCCACAACGACAACCTCCACATCCCAGCCTCGACCTGGTGGCGGGAACAGTCGGACTACCCCGACCACCTCAGTGGGATCTGCCCCACCCCCCCGGGCCATGACGACCGATTCGTCCCTCCGCACGACCGCCGTCGCCCCTCCGCCCATCACTTGTTTCAAGTGTCAAGGCAAGGGACTCTGGGCCAGCCAGTGCCCGTCTTCAAACCTGCTCATCGGGTTGGAGGACGATGCCCAGGACTATACAGTGGATGACGACGTCTTTGGGGATGACATCTACGTTGCTGACGATAGGCTAGAGGAGGAATGCCTGGATCCAGACGTGAATGGCTACATCAAGATCACCAGTGCAGCTTCCTCCTACGCTCCCACGGCACCCCACGGATCTACGGTAGTCAGCATTGCCGTGCCGAGCCCCAGCAGCGACACCCATGTGTCCCGGCCACCCCCGAACATGATCACCGGGGAATGACCCTCGTCCGCGAGGACCCGTGCCGCATCCGTAGCGGCACCAGGGACCTCCTCCCCGACTGCAGGCCAGGCGGGGATTCCATCACTGACCCCTGATCCGGTAGCCGATTGCGCACTTCGCACATCGATCTTCTACACCTATGTGAAGATCAACGGGCAAGTGTGCAAGTTAATCGTCGACAGCGGCAGTTGCGTCAACACCGTGTCGGACACGATGATTCCCCGGCTCGGATTAGCGACTCACCCGCACCCGACTCCCTACGACGTGTCTTGGATCGACATGACGTCTCTTCCGGTGAGACTCCAAAGTAGGGTACCCCTGCGGATCAGCACTTATGACGACATAGTGCTCTGTGATCTTATCCTGATGAAAATCGGGAGCCTCATACTCCGGCGGCCGTGGTTATACGACCACGACGTCCAGCTTGCAGGAAGGGCTAACACTTGCTCTTTCATGCACCGTGGCCGTAGAGTCATATGGGTCCCCTACACCGCCCGACCCACCGCTCGTCGGCTGCCGCCTCCTCGCGTTGGGCTTATGGTGGTACGAGGTCCGGAGTTCCAGCGGAGTATCCGGGACGAGCTCGCAGACACCCCGGTCTATTTTGCCTTAGCTCTTGACGTCCCCACCGGAGCTGATCCACCTACACCCTCCCCCGAGGCTGAGCCGATCCTAGCGGAGTTCGGAGACGTATTCCCGGAGGACCCACCCGGCGAGTTGCCGCCGATGCGCCATATCCAGCACGCGATTGATCTCGTGCCGGGAGCTTCGCTCCCGAACCTGCCCCACTATCGGATGGAGCCCGCATGCTACGAGGAGCTGTGGCGACAGGTTCAGGAGTTACTGGCAAAAGGCCTCATTCAGGAGAGCCTTAGCCCTTGCGCGGTACCTGCCCTTCTAGCGCCGAAGAAGGATGGTACCTGGCGCATGTGTTGTGATAGCCGTGCGATCAACAAGATCACGGTCAAGTACCGTTTTCCGATCCCACGCCTGCAGGACTTATTCGACATGATGGCAAGATCCACGGTCTTCTCAAAGATTGATTTGAGAAGCGGATATCACCAGGTTCGGATTCGTCCAGGAGATGAGTGGAAGACCGCCTTTAAGATAAAGGACAGTCTCTACGAGTGGCGAGTTATGCCGTTCGGCCTCTCGAACGCGCCTAGCACATTCCAGCGGCTGATGAATGAGGTCTTGCGCCCATTCATTGGCAAATTCGTCATCGTCTACTTCGACGACATTCTTATCTACACCCGCGGGCGAGAGGATCATCAGCACCATTTGCGCCAGGTTTGCGATGCGCTTCGACGGGAGAAGCTTTACGCCCATCCCAAGAAGTGCTACTTCTTCACGACCGAGGTTTCCTTTCTAGGATTCATCGTGTCCGCACAGAGGGTGTCCGCCGATCCGGAGAAGGTGCGAGCCATTTCCTCATGGCCCTGACCTTCCACGATCCACGACGTCTGTTGCCTTATTGTACTGGCGATGTTCTATCGCCGATTCGTCCAGAACTTCAGTTCTGTGATGGCACCCATCACCGACGGCCTCAAGCAGGAGCCGCTTCAGTGGACCAAGGCAGCAGAGCAGGCCTTCGACCGATTGAATGCCTTGATGACCCAGGCACCGGTCCTGCGGTTTCCCGACTTCAGCAAGGTGTTTGAAGTCGCCTGCGACGCCTCTGGCGTTGGCATCGGGGGTGTCCTGAGCCAGGATGGCCACGTACGATAAGGAGTTTTACGCCGTCATTCAGGCATTGAGACACTGGCGCTATTATCTCTTGTCCAAGGAGTTTGTGCTCTTTTCGGACCACGAGGCCCTAAAGTACCTCCACTCGCAGCAGAAGCTGAGCGACAGACACGCGCGGTGGGTGGAGTATCTGCAGGACTACACGTTCGTTATCCGCCACAAGAAGGGCAATGATAATGTGGTTGCGGACGCGTTGAGTCGCCGGGCGCATCTCCTCACTTTAGTGAGGGTGCAGGTTACCGGGTTTGAGTCCTTAAAGGACTCATATTCGACGTGTCCGGATTTCGGCCCCATAGTCCAGACCCTCGAGGTGGGCACCAGCCACGAGCATCGCGACTACCTACGGACAGAGAGTTACCTATTCTTCAAGAATAGGTTGTGCGTGCCACGCACGTCTCTTCGGGATCAGCTCACTTGGGAGTGCCATTCCGAAGGTCTTGCCGGTCATTTTGGTCGTGACAAGACGATTACAGCAGTAGAACATCAGTTCTATTGGCCGAGCCTGAAGCGCGATGTTGGGAACATCGTCGCTCAGTGCAGGGTGTGCGCCTTCGCTAAGCAAGTAAGGAAGAATGCTGGCCTCTACACACCGCT
Organism: Lemna minuta; assembly: GCA_024174645.1. NCBI lineage: Eukaryota > Viridiplantae > Streptophyta > Magnoliopsida > Alismatales > Araceae > Lemna > Lemna minuta. The sequence goes on from CM044105.1 coordinate 8,875,041, forward strand.
ACCAGTGCCGACGCGACCTTGGGACGACGTGAGCATGGACTTTGTGCTCGGACTACCCCGCACGGTCCGCCACCAAGATTCTATCATGGTGGTCGTGGATCGCTTTTCGAAGATGGCCCATTTCGTGCCATGTTCGAAGACCTCTGACGCCACGCGAGTGGCCCAGTTGTACTTCCGGGAGGTAGTCCGCTTACATGGGCTACCTAAGTCCATCGTATCGGATCGCGACGTCCGCTTTACGAGCCACTTCTGGCGGACACTGTGGAGCATGCTAGGGACCAAGCTGAAGTTTTCGACGGCATATCACCCGCAGACAGACGGCCAGACGGAGGTCGTCAATCGAAGTCTTGGAAACTTGCTCCGATCCTTGGTGGGGGATAACCTCACCACCTGGGATCTAGTCATCCCGCGTGTCGAGTTCGCGCATAACGCCTCGGTGAACCGCACCACTGGTATGAGCCCGTTCGAGGTTGCCCATGGCCTAGTACCCCGCAAACCTCTAGACTTAGTGCCAGTAGATCCCCACATTAGAGCCTCTGAGGATGGTGTTGCATTTGCCCAGCATGTGAGTGAGTTGCATAAATACATTCATGATAGGATCACTCAGCAGAATGCAGCATACAAGCAGGCTGCCGACTCGCATCATCGTCACCAGAGTTTCGAAGTGGGTGACCAGGTGATGGTCCGGTTGAGACCTGAGAGATACTCTCCAGGCACGGATACGAAGCTTCATGCTCGTAGCGAGGGCCCGTTCCGGGTCGTTTCCCGCGTGGGCGAGAACGCCTACGTCGTCGACATCCCTCCTTCGTGGGGGATCAGCTCGACCTTCAACGTGGCGGACTTGGCCACGTATTTAGCTCTACCACAACATCAGCCTTCCGACCCTGGCCCCTTCTCTAAAAGCGAGTTTGTCCAGCAGTCCACTCCCCCAGTGCTACCACCCGATTGGCATGAGCAGGTAGAGGAGATACTGCAGGAGATAATTGTCTTCACGGGGGATGGTGCTTCACGGAGGTTTTTTGTGCGTTGGCCGGGACGTCCGGCAGAGGATGACGCATGGATCACGGAGGACGACTTAGCACGCCTACGACCGGACCTGCTCGAGCCGCTGCCCGACACACCCGCTAACTCGACGGAGTCGAGATCTTCCGACCCCGGGAGGATTGGTGGCGTACGACCCCCGTCGCCACCAAGGCATGACACTACGGCGCCGAAGGAGCCGACACCCGCGCGCGTCCAGCCCCCTCGACAGGCGAAGACGAAGGATGCTGAGTTTCACTACACCAAGTGAGGACCTCATCTCGCCACGACACATTTCACAGGGCTCGCGCGCGCGTGGAGTTATCTCTCTAGTTTTTATTTCATTATGGACTTTATTAGCCCGCACGTGTTTAAGCGGGCCTTTGCATATCTTCTTCTCTCCCTTTTAGGCTTTCAAGTGGGCTCTTCCCTTTTTCGGGATCCCATTCGTTAAGCCCTCCTCTTTGTGGACCTTTTTCTATTTTTCTATGATTATGTTAGGTGTGGGTTGTGGGCCTCAAGTGGGCCCTTTCCTCTCTCGGCCCACTAAGGGCTCTATAAGAGGGGAAGGGACCCCCCCACAAACCCTAGCCATCATTTGAAGAAAAAAGGAGTCCTCTCCCTCTCAAGTGGCTGCTCAAGGAAGATCAAGGAAGGAGACCAACCGCCGTCTCTGCCGCTGCCACCGCCGCCGCACAACCACGTGCCTCCGCCGTGCCCGCCGCCGAGACCGCCGCCTCCCCTTGCCTTGGTCGCGTATCTCCATCGCGCAATCTACCCGCCGCCACCGCTGCTGCCGCCGCCTCAGGCCGCCGTCGCCGCCGCCGCCGCCGGAAAGCTGTGCCACGTCTCCTCCTCCTCCACGAACCCATCTCCCTCCCCTTTCCCCCTCATTTTTCCTACCACTGGTATCATCACCAATCCATCTGCCTTCACCTCTACTGCCGTACTCCTCCCCGATTCTGACTTCCTGCAATCCCCAGCGAATTCCTCCACTTTCGATCGAGATTCCTCCACCACCATTTCCATCCCGACCACTGCTCTTCCCCTACCCCTGCTCACGCGCTCAGTCCTCCTTTCTCCTGTCAACCCGTCCTATTCCATTCATCACCCATCATCCCTCGCCACCCACGGTTCCTCCTCTCCCCAGCCATTTCCGATCGCAGCTCCATTTTCTTCAAACCCCACCGAAATTCCTTTCCAAATTTCCTCATCCCGCGCGCCGCCCCTTCGCCTCCCCACTCCCGAACACCTGACGCTCCACCTCCCGAGATCCGAAATTCCCTCCCATGTTTTCCGATTTTCACGGATTCAACGGTTCCCGCGAACTGCAACCACCTCTCTCTCTCTCTCACCCCTCCCGCGAATTTCTCGGGACAACATTTCTGCACGATCGATTCGCGACCTCCCCATTCTCCCCGCGGTAAATTTCTCTTCCCTGATTTCTGTTCGCACCAATTCCGCGTACCTCCCCTCCCTTTCCCCTTCTCTCCTCGCGACGAACGAAAACCATTTCCGTTCTTTCGCCTTTCCGCCTTCTCCGCACTCCCCTTCGTCGCCGCGAAGTGAATCGCCTCCTCCATCCTGCCGACGGCCGGTTGGTGATTCCCTCACGCGTGAGCAACCCAATACGCCCAGGTGACTCATCCCTCCAACAGCGCCGGCCCGCCGTCAGATTTTCCCTCCATCCTTTGGCTAAGGCGCAGCCAGGATTTTGGAGCGCCGCTTACGAGGGTCCAGAAGTAAGCGCCCCTCCCCAGGAATCCAACCTGAAGTGACTTACGGAATCTCCCTTTGGTTGGGCGCTCCTGATCTTGTCCGCCGCCAGCAATCGCGCCAGTGCCCGACGCCCCTTTCCGGGCCTCACTTATCCACGTTCCCCACTTGTCATCTTGTGGAATCTGCCTGCCAACACCACCAATTGATTCCGCTTCGAAAGACCGTGATCTTACCCGACGCGACAACGCTGAGGAAACCTACGACTGCCATCCGTCCGTGCTGCGTACGATCGACCTCCACCGACACGACCGACCGGGCTCGCGCCCCGCAGGTTAGGCACGCATCCCCTCTTTATTTTTCGTCGAAGTCTATATTTCTTTCAGTATTTCCCGCACCGTCTCCACCGCCATCGGGATTTAGGTAGGTCGAGTGCTTAGACGACTTGATAGGATCCAGATCGTGAGCCAACCCATCGGGTTGACTGTCGAGCTCCTCTCAACGACTCACGGCCTTTCGCCCGCGAGGACGTGGATCAAAAGGGCTCCCGGACGGGCTCTACTCGGCGCACCCCAGGGCCTTCGGCGACGACACCCGTGACGGCACACTGCTTGATTGCATCCTCAGTTACTACATCATATTAGAATCTCCCTAGTTCATCCCTAGCATCTCGGTGTTAGACCGGTTTCGCACCCGATCCTGCATCACTCCCCCTCTTCTGTCCACTTTCATCAACACTGCGTCTAAAGCATTCCGAGGCAGATCCAGATCATTTGGCGAGTCCGAAGCATCAACCTTCACCGCCTCATCACGTATCATCCTCCCCTTTTACCGGTGTAATAGTTCCTCTCCGAGATCATAAGTCCACATTTGATTTGTTCGGGGTTTACCTAGTATCCGCCGCAATTTTTCTATCTCCTCTGTCATCGTATCTCGTAATACTTCTCCCGCTATTCTTCTACCCATTCACCCGTCAACGGTCTTCCTCCTTTTCTTCTCTTCTCTCTAAAAGTTATTATTTATCTTCTATTATCTCTATATCACGTATATCTCTTATCTCTTTCCCGCGTCACACTCTTGTTATTCTTTAACATATTATTCTCTTCTCCTCCTTCCTATATTCTATATTTTATCTTCACTATCCTCATTGTTCTTCCTCCTCTTCTCATCAATTACCTAATATTCTAATCATCATAATATCTATCCTAAATATATTCTACATTCATCATCCTTCTCATATATTCATTAACCCATATTATTAAACATTCATAGTGATATCATTCATAGATCCTCCCTCATATTGTAGGATTTAGAGACATCTTCTAAATTATCCTACATCATAAGTTCTTCTAGAATCTCAAATACTACTTCTCGGAAGAACCACTTCTATTCCATCTTGGATATGACCACTTCTATTCTTTCTCGGGCATCCTTTTTGGGAAGGAGGAGCAAGGGAGACATCTCAGCGATGTGTCATTCATTGACTTGCGAAAGAAATTTCATGGCGCGCAAGATGGTGGACAAAATCTTGCAGAGCGATTTCTACTAGCCCACTATCTTCAAGGACACCCACCGTTTCTACATGGAGTGTCTACAATGTCAAGCAGCATTGAACATCTCCAAGCGAGATGAAATGCCGATGCGGCCGATCCTTGATGTGGAGATCTTCAATTTATGGGGATAGATTTTATGAGACCGTTCCCACCATCAGACAGGAAAGAGTATATCTTGGTAGCAGTGGATTATGTGTCCAAGTAGGTCGAAGCGATCCCCACTAGGACAAATGACCATCAAGAGGTGCTCAGATTCATTACAAGATGCATCTTTTCCTGATATGGTTGTGCAAGGGCCATCATCAGAAACGGTGGCTCACACTTCAACAATGCACAATTTTGGGCATTATTGAAGAAATATGGAGTACACCATCGTGTCAATGATAACATGCTAATAAGACATGATAATACATGATTATTTATGCATAGTAAGACATAAGAGATTCCATTCCTATGAATGTTATCGTATTTATGAGTGTTTATCTATCATTCTCTAAAAAAATCATTATAATCTCAAACTACATCAATTTAGGGTTAATTATGATAAATTAAAGATAAATAATTTTATAACCCATCTTTACTTGAGATTATACTAGTTTTTACATATAAATAATGAGTGAAATTATTTTATATACATTCATTTAATTTTCTAAGTTTTAAAATCATAAATTAATGAATGTATTTTTTAAATAGAGATTAAATATCTTGTTATTTATTGAATTTGATCTTTAATAATGATAGATAATTTAATTTCTGATCAAATGAGAGAAATTTAGATTAATGTAGATTTATATTTTGAAAGTAATATATTTTCTAATTTTAGGGATTTTTTCTGAATTTTTTCTGAATTTTTTATGAATTTTTCAAGGTTTTTTGGAATAAAAAACCGATTTTCACTAATTAAAAATCAATTTTTTGGATTTTTTGAAGTGCACAGGTGTTGTGGCAGAATGTAGAGCGTCCGATCAAAAGTAGGAGATGACGTGGCGCAACATGGGGCGTCCGATCACGCGATAAAATTGCGATCATCGATCTTCACTTAAGACACGGGGTACTGATAACATGCATATTTAAAATTAAATTCTTATCTTATTTCACTAATATTCATGCTTATTTTATGTAATTATGATGCATGTTATCATAGTTTTATGAATTTTCTCCATTGGTATGGCATTTTACTAAAGTTCATATTTTTACATAATTGAGGGTTAATTATGTGCTTTAATGATTTATGACCTTTTATAAGATCAAACAAATCAAAATTAACCACCTTTTACTGATTTTTATTTTTTCTTTGATGGAGATAAGTAAAAGAAGAAAGAGAAGAAGATGATAGAGAATTAAAGAAAATGAGTGGATGATAGGGTTCCCTTACTAATATTTTTGAATTCATTATTTATTCTTCTTTTAATTTATTTTTGGGTGGCATGATATTGAAAATGAATAAATTTTTGATCAAATGGAGAAAATTTGAGTCAACAAAGATATATATATATATATATATATAAATGAAGATATGAATTTCTGAATTTTATATAATTTTATGGATTTTCTTTTGATTTTTCAAGAATTTTTTGGGTTTATTCGCGCGGGACCCACAGAGCTAACGTGGCACATGGCAGACACATGGCGAAGCCATGTGAGCCCACATGGACGTCTACACAGGCACCTACATGGCATGAACAGTAACCGGATTGGTAGATGATGGGCCTAGGTTAGAGGATTGGGGCGTACTAGGCCCTACGGGCGATGCAAAGCTTAAAGGGGTTTCTATCATATATACCCGTCGATTTCCCCTTTTTTCTCCGTGTGGGACTATGTTCCTTTTGTTTATGTCCAGGTGACATTGCTGTCCGTGGTGCGTTGGATCAAAGCGCCCATTGTGACACCCGTCATTCGGGTGGGTCATGGTTCACCTGATCCTCATCAACGCACGTTGATCTCTGATAACATGCAATTTCATGCATTAATATTCTGCATTTTATGCATTTATTCTTTAAAATATAATCATAAATGCATGTTATCATGATTTAAAAAGATTAAATTGATAATTTCTATGTTTTAAAGGATATTCTTTGATTTTTCATAAATTAGTAGCATTTTATGAGCATTTTATGAAATTGATTTATCAAGAATATAATTCTCTTTTATTATAAAATGAAATTTCAATTTTAAATGCCTTTATTGACATGAGAATATTTATAAAGTGCATTTTTATCATGGATTTTATTGAATGAATTTATTTCTAAGAGTAAATTAATATTTTTCTAGATTTCTTATAATTTTTGGGAATATTTTGAGAAATGAAAATCATTAAAAATGTAAAAGAAAGAAATAGAGAAAAATATATATATATATAAATAAATATATAAAAGAGAGGAGGGAGACTGATAGGCTCGAGGTTGTCGTGTATTCAAGCCTTAAAAAACTTACTAATGATAAGCTAGGAAACTACGAAACAAATGAGATAATTGGGTTGTATAGGTTTCCTAGGTCTATCCACAAGGACTTTAGGGCGAGAGAATGTCAATGTAGGTGGTAAGAGAGGAGATTGGCTTAGAATTAAGTCATATCAATCAGAAAAACAATTAGAAAGTATGCAAAATAGAGGAATATTAAAGTTAGGATAAAACTCGGGAAAGAGGATGTGTGATAAGATGTAATAAAATAAAAGTAGGGGAAGGGAAATTAGAGGAAAGATGGGCAAGGCATAGAGTGAAATGGAGGGAACAAAGCACTAGAGAGAGGGCCTTTTTAGGGAGAATAAATAGAGATAGAGACTGATAAAATAGATTAATCGAAAGGGTCAGCAGCAAGAGAGAGAACACTGAGAGAGAATATGGACCAAGGGAGGAAATGGTTTGACCGTTAAAGAGGGTTAGGCAGAAGAAGACAAAATTGAGAGATAGAGGACGAGAGTGCTGCGAAGACGAAAATGGACGAGGAAGTGGAAGAGGGAAGCTGACGAGACTAATTTGTATGGTCGTTAGAATGCACACGATTTAGTATCAAAAACAAATTCCTCAACTTACCAAATTATGATTAATCAATTTAATTTGATAGTATAATGGTAATTAAGGGTCGAATCCACGAAGAATTAGGGAAATTTGAGGTATATCTTTGAAATTCGGTCAAATCGGACGACGAATTGAGGTTAGAATTTGGCTAATTTACAATATTAATAAAGATAACTCAATTGCGAATCCACGGAATAAAAAATAAAGTGATTTTGATGAGAATTCGCAGAGTAATTGAAAGTTTGAAGTTAGGAGAAAATTCATATCGCGAGTTTGATTAAAAATGGAAATTAAACTAAAATTAAACTTAATCTACTATTCGAAATGTAAAATTAACACTAAATGATGAAAGATTAAGATGAAAACATGCAATCTAACCCAAATTACCTTTCGAAATGATCCAATTAATTGCCGGATGCATGGCTTTTCATTCCGAGTTTTCGAAGACAAAAATTGAAGTTCAAGATGTGATTTCTCCTCTCTCCTTTGATCAAATTCCAATCTCAAGCACTCCTTGGATGCGGAAATGCATCAAGAACACAATGAAATTGGATTGGCAGTCGAATTGGTGTCTGGACAGTTCGATTTTCTTGAAGATTCAAGGGCGAGTTCTTCCATCACGAAGAAGTGCATTTAAAGAAGTACAAATTGGGTGTAGCCGTCTGATGAGGAGATGCAACCCGATCAACGGTCACGATCACGCATCCATCGGTCAAATCGTCGTGACCAAGTCTGATCCGTCCAATTTCTGATGAAAAGGATGAGATGATTCCATGTGTTTTAAGTGAAGATGTGTGTCGATTGATCATCCGTTGGATTTAAATCCAACGATCACGATGTATCGAAGAGTCCACCGATCGCACACGATCTCAGCCGTTATAACTCGCGTAATCGACGGTCACGATCAAGTCACTTAAAGTCCATTTAACACACGTGTTTGATTCTTGATCGAGTGGACCTCACGTCCACCGCTTCGACACGTGCGATTCATCGCGCTCTCCATCCAACGATCCACGTGATGCCACGCGTCCTGAAATCAAAATAAAAGAGGAAGTTTTGTCCCACACAGAGAAAAAGACGAAGACTCGCGCATTTAAAAGGTAGAGTGGACTTGACCATTAGCTTAAATCCCAACTATCGGATGCTTATATTTACTATAACCTCAATAATACGAGTATATATAAATATTTGTCACATCCGTGCCATGCACGCACTCGCGTGGGTCCGCATGGCGCTGCCACGTGGCCTTGCGTGCCACGTCGCATCCACGTGTACTCGGGCGAAAATTAACCCCTTTTTGCCATTTATTTACTGTTTCATTCAACTAAAAATTGAAAACTAAATCTAAATAAATTCAGAAAAATTCCAGAAATTCCTTAAAATTATAAAAATCATAACTTTCAAAATACAACTCCAAATTAAGTCAAATTTGTTTTGCTGGATCAGAAATTGAATAATCTATCATTATAAAATTTCAAATTTATGTATAATAAGAGATTTTATTAAAATAATAAGAGAATTAATTTTAATTAATTTAATACATTTATGTATCTTATAAAATAACTTTATAAAAATACATAAATGTTAATAAAAATCTTTTCTCTTATATTTTCATCCTCAAAACATGATTATCATCTCCATTATAATTAGGATTCAGGATTATAATGTTTAATGATGTATAATAATCCATAAATTGGTGTATTTTAAGATCATAACATGAATTAATATAAAATGATAGAAATATACTAAAAATATGATAACATGCATATATTTGAAATAATTAATGCCTTTAATTGCATTAAATAATCATGTAATTTGATGCATAAATAGCATGTTATCACACCCCCCAACTTGAATAATTGCTAGTCTCTTAGCAATTTACTAGGTAATCTCCTTAGAAAGTCTTATCATCATTTGATCTTGAAACTAAAGAAGTGAAGTGTATAAATGTGTGATTACTTTTCATCATAGTGTGGACCATGTTGATCTAGATTCCATAACTAGGTTGAATTCCTTAGAGCATATTAGGGTAGTTCTCATCGGCTAATAATCGAGTCAATACTCAAGTGTAATCGAGGTGAGCATATCTAAGGTTTGATGCTATGAGAATGAAAAGATTCTCACACTCTCATGAGTAGATGTAATCCTCACCTCTCTAATTCTCACATCACTCTTTCACTCATTTGGAGGCTACTTGGTGCATCAGAATTCCCTTCTACTCTTCTTTCTCACTTAAAGAGTGCATTGCAAAAGGGATTTCCTATTTTGGGATGCATCATTATAAGGTTGCTGAAAAGAGTAAAAAGACACTATTTCTAACGGAATAACTTGGTTAAAAGCAAAAATCAGCATATAAACAAATTGGATATTATATACAAAAAAAAGGTACCACTAGTGTCTAATTATTCTCCCAAATGATGTGGATGGTGATGGTAGAAAATGGATAGATAGAATTCGGTAGAGATGGTGTAGAGTGGTATAATTGATATAAACATGGTGGAAAATGGAATGGAATGGAAGTAATGGGTAGAGATAGGTATTTACATGGTAAAGATAGTTTTTCCATATTTTCTCCTTCTTTTCACTTTCTTTATTCCTCTCCTTCTTTTTCTCCTCATTTTCTTTCCTTCTTTCTTTTTGTCTTCTTCTTTTCTTCATTTCATATTTTTCTTCTCTTTTTCTTCTTCTTGTATATTGTAAATTTTAGAGAAGAAAAAGATAACTTTTGAAGACTTTACATAAAACAAGGATATAGAGGCTGTTTTGATGTTTGAAGAGAGTATTCAAAATTTTTCTGAAGTGTAATATGAAGGAATATTCGCTTGTAAGGGAATTTATGAAGAAGATGAATGGTGGAAAAGAAAAAAATGGTGGATATTTATCACTTAGGGAGTGTAATTATAATTAGTGAAGCTGAAATTTGGGTGTCTAATTGACTGGTAAGGAAAAGGTAGAACTAAATGCCTAAAGGACAGAATAGGTGCATCAAAAATTATGGCACATTCCACTCTTCTAAGAGAAAGTTCGAAAGCGAGGAATTCCCACACCAAGCAGATTGGGCTGATGTAAGGTAGGGGATAGGAATTAGCTTGAAATTCACTCAAAAATCTCTCCATTTCAATCATATAGCACTTCAACCTCTGATTACTCATTTTTCCTCGATGCCCGTTAGATACCCAACCCCGAAGAAATCAACCACTAAAAAGAATCCATGGTTTCTCTAGATCACTTGGCTTTATTACTCAAAATGTAATCACATGGGCTTTGAGGCCCTCACTTCTACATCTCTAAGAATAGGATCTCAAAATGTTAAGACTTCTAAGGTGTTAAAATTAGTAAAATTTTTAAAAATAAGAGTTTAAAATAGTAAAAAGTTTTAAAATTTTGAAAATTTTGAAAATTTTGAGTTTTTCTAAGTCCTCACCCCCCAATTTAAATCTTTCATTGCCCTCAATGAAATCATTATGTATATAAAATATGGCAAGAATATCTTGCATTACATGAAAAAGATTATAAATTCAAATGCGAAGTAAAAAGGTTTAGAAAAAAACTCATTGTGCGTGTTTGACGCATGTCGCTGGAATTTGTCGGATTTTTTTGTTGTTGTAGGTGGATTTCTTCAACTATGTATGTACATTGATATAAACTACAAACAAAAACTGAATAAAACAGTAAGATAATCTTTGGGGTGCCTCCCAAGAGCGCTAAGTTTAACATCTTTAGCCAGACGAAACTTAGTGAAACTAGGATGATCGATGAGATGAGGGTGTTACCGTTATCATGTCCTCGTGTACCTCGGGAAGATACAGATTTACCTTATATGCTGGTGTGGGTGGCTCTGCTGTAAGGTAAGGCTTAAGACGATGCCCATTTACATTGAATTGTTTGCCGGATTCAGGATCGGAAATAAGCACTGAACCACGTAAGGACCGTCCCATCGTGAGCACAACTTACTAGGAAAAAGTTTAAGGTGAGAGTTATATAACCAAACGTTTTCATTGACATTGAAAGTTCTTCTTCTGATGTTTCTGTCATGAAAGGCCTTGGTCTTTTCCTTATAGATCTCCGCATTTTCGTATGCGTCACGCCTTAACTCCTGTAGTTTTTGCTGCTCGAGAAGTCTATGTTTACCTACTTCATCCAGAGATAGGTTGAGCTTCTTTATTGCCCAATAGGCTCGATGCTCAAGCTCAACTGGAAGATGGCACGCCTTCTCAAATATGAGTCAAATGGAGACATCTCAATGGGTGTCCTGTAAGCCGTTCAATATGCCCATAAAGCATCAGGAAGCTTGTGCACCCAATCCTGATCGTCTGGTTGAATGATCTTCATTAGAATATTCTTGAACTCTCGGTTGCTTACTTAAACTTGCCCATTAGCTTGGGGGTGATACGGTGTAGTGACGCGATGATGTACTCCATATTTCTTTAATAATGCACGAAAGTGTGCATTGTTGAAGTGTGAGCCTCCGTCACTGATTATGGCCCTCGGACAACCATATCGAGAGAAGGTATTTCTCGTTACAAACTCTGAGTACTTCCCGATGAGTGTTTGCCCTAGTGGGAATAGCTTCCACCCACTTAGACACATAATCAACTGCTACCAAAATATACTCTTTCCCATCAGAAGGTGGAAAAGGTCCCATGAAGTCGATCTCCCATAAATCAAATATCTCCACCTCAAGGATAGGCCTCATTGGCATTTTATCTCGCTTGGAGATGTTTAATGCTGCTTGGAATTGTAAGCACTCTGTATAGAAACGGTGGGCATCCTTGAAGATGGTGGGCCAATAAAAACCGCTTTGTAAAATCTTATTTGTTGTCTTCTGTGCGGCAAAATGTCCTCCACATGCTGATGAGTGACACATAGATAATATGCTTCCTTGTTCTTCTTCCTCTACACATCGCCATATAATTTGATCGTATCCTACATGGAATAGAAGTGGTTCTTCCCAATAATAATATTTGAGTTCATGGAAGAACTTATCTTTACGATGCCGATTCCAATGCTCTGGGATCAATCCAGTAACAAGAAAATTGACGATATGTGCGAACCAAGGAGCATGACTAGATACTGCAAGAAGATGCTCATCAGGAAAAGAATCACTAATATGTCTCGTACCTGAAACGTGGAGACGAGATAGGTGATCCGCCACCGAGTTTTCGCTTCCCTTCTTATCTCTAATCTCCAAGTCAAATTCTTGAAGAAGTAGCACCCATCGTATCAATCATGGCTTCACCTCCTTCTTGGAAAACCAGTATTTTAATGCTGCATGACCTGTATAAATAACAATCTTGCTTCCCAAGATGTAAGGCCTGAACTTCTCTAATGCGTAGACCACCGCTAACAGCTCCTTTTCCGTCGTCGTGTAGTTCATCTGAGCTTCAGCAAGGGTCTTACTCGCATACCAAATGGTGGTTGGCTTCATATCTATCCGCTGCCCCAACACCGCTCCAACTGCATAGTCTGAAGCGTCGCACATGATCTCGAAAGGTAAGTCCCAATTAGGATTTTGAAGAATTAATGCTTCGATCAAGGCAAGCTTCAACATCTCGAATGCGCGCTCCTCTTCTTTGTCTATAAAAAATGTCTTTATCCTTGCAAAGAAGCGTGGTTAGCGGTTTGGAAACTTTAGCAAATTTTCATATAAACCTGCGGTAGAAGCCAACGTGTCCTAGAAAACTCCGTAAATCTCGTAATATAGTGGAGAGAGGAAGGTTTTGAATGACCTCAATCTTGTCCTTATTAACGTCCAAACCTTTACCTGAGACGAGATGCCCGAGCACTACTCCCTCTCGCACCATAAAATGGGATTTCACCCAACTCAATATCAGTCATTTCCTGACGCAGACCTCGAGGATCTTTGTCAGGTGAGCTAGACAGCTGTCAAAATCATCCCCAAAGATAGAGAAATTTTCCATGAAGACCTCAAGACTGTCGCCAAGAAAATCAGAAAATATCACTATCATACATTTCTGATATGTCGCAAGGGCGTTACACAACCCGAATGGCATTCGCCTAAAAGCAAACGTGCCAAAGGGACATGTGAACGTCGTCTTTTCTAGATCGTCTGGATGAATCGCAATCTGGTTATACCATGAATTACCATCCAAGAAACAAAAACTAAGTCTGACTTGCTAGTCGATCAAGGATTTGATTGATGAACGGCAACGGGAAGTGATCCTTCTTTGTCGTGGCGTTCAACTTCCGTTAGTCGATACAAACTCGCCACTTCGTCGAAAGGCGCATTTGGATCGCCTTGCCCTTGTCATTCACGGTCACCGTAACTCCTGCCTTCTTGGGAACCACGTGCACGGGACTAAACCCACTGGCTATCCGATATGGGATAGATAATCTCTGCATTGAGCCACTTTAGAATCTCTTTCCTTCACGGCTTCCTATACCTTAGGGTTAAGTCATCGCTGGGCTTCCCTCACGGGTCTGGACTCGTCCTCCAGGAATATGCGATGAGTGCATAATGAAGGGTCTAATCCCCTCAAATCTGCTAGAGTCCAGTCGATTGCTTGCTCATTCTGTTGTAATACGTCGAGTAATCATTTCTCCAGCTCCTCCTTGAGCTAGGAAGAAATGATCACCGGTTTAACCTGCTGAGAGTCAAGAAAAGCGTACTTGAGTGTAGATGGAAGAGGCTTGAGCTCCCCTGTCGGCTCGTCCAACGGTAGCTCCTCGAAATCAGCTCCCTCGTTGACCGTCATGACTTCTTCGATGCAAGTCTCTATGTTTTGGTCATCAAAAAGGTCGATGGCACCCAAATCCTCGAAAGCTTGTGAAGGATACTTCATCAACTTGTTGATGTTGACCTTCACCGTGTGCTCTCCCATCTTAAGAATCACTTCTCCTTTTCCCCAATCTGTAACGGCTTTTGCGGTAGCTAAGAAAGGTCTTCCTAGGATAATTGGGGCTTGACTAGGCTCCTTAGTGATCTTCATATCTACAATTAGGAAGTCTACCGGAAAAGAACATCCTTCGATTCTAACAATCACATCTTCTACTATGCCATGAGGCTTCCTTACCGATCCATCCACTAAACATAACTCTATAAGGAAAGGCTGCAACTCCCTTACATGATGACGGTCATATACGGCTTTAGGGAGGATATTGACACTAGCTCCGGTATCTAACAAGGATCTAGTAAAAGTCATTCCTCCAATCTCACTCGTAATCATGGGAGCTCCTGGATCTCTTTTTCTAATCGGAAGAGAATTCATCATAATTGAACTAATATTCTCACTCAATTGGATCCTCTTGGGGCTTCTATGGGGTGTGCATATGCCTTTAAGGAATTTAGCATAAGAAGGTATATGCCTAATTGCATCTACTAAAGGGATGGTAATGGTCACCTTTTGGAAGGCTTCTAATAAATGATCATCAGATTCACTAACCTTAGCCTTAGGCTTACTCAATGCTTGAGGATATGGCACGGGTGGTTTGTATGTGTCGGGATTTGGCTCAGCTCGCACCCGTTCTTCCTCATCATCAGAACTATTGTCTTGCTCTACTACAACTATCGGTGTCTCATCATCTATCGAGCTCTTATGTAAAGGATGATCCTTGTAAGGATCAAGTAAGTCTTTGCCTCTCCTAAGGCTCGATATCGCTAATGCCGCTTCCACTGCCTCCTCGTCAACATGCACATGACTAAGGTTGTGCGTTTGACTCAATGAGGACCCTTGATTCCTCGGGTTGATAGTGGCCTGCGATGGTAGTTAGTCAGAAAACGAAACTTGCTTACCATTCTTATTGTCAGTCAAGGTAGGAATGTTTGTCTTGACAAAATCTTGTATCTCGTCCACACGCGAGTTCATCCTGTTCATTTTCTCCATCAATAAAAGAGACACGGAAGAGAGGAGCGAAAATTCTGAGACGAAGAAGCAAAGATAAACAAAAGAACCATGATGAAAAGAGGCAAGAAATGCAGAAGACGAAAGGAAACACTGAAACACATAAATCTGCCAAGAAGATGTCAGACGGAAAAGATGCGAGAGGAATCAACTAGAATATGGGGAGAGAAGAGTGATCAGCAAAGGAAGGTAAAGCGACAAAAACAAGTAATCGAGAGATAGAAAAAACACGGAGAGAGAGAGAGACAAAAATTTAGAGGGAAAACGAGAGAGAGGATGCGGATTGAGAGAGAGCGGTAAGAGAGAAATCGAAAGAGAGGGGAAGAGAGGGTCAACAGATGCGAGAGAGAGAGAAAGAGAGGTTGCGAGAAAGTGAGAAGTAGAAACGAAAAGATAATTGATAGAGAGGGGAGATGATAGCATGTGTGACGGTGACTACGATGAAGGAGAAAAACTGAGGAGGGAGGAGGGAAATATAGAGGTTGAGATAAATTTAGAGAGCAAAAGATAAGGTGATCGAGAAAGAGAGGTAAGAAAGAAATCAAAAAGAGAGAGAGAGAGAAAGAAGGCGATTAAGAGGGAGAAGACGAGGGATTAAGAAGAGAAGAATATGAGCCGACGGGAAGAAAATATTGAGAATAATAAAAAAATACGAGACGACGTCGGAGAAAGAGAGAAGGATGATCGGAAGACGAGTGGGAAGAGAGAAGATAGAGACGAATCATGTGAGAGAGAGAAAGAGAAATTGAGGGAGAGAGAAAATACCGCTGGAGAGAGTAGAGAGTTTGTGAGGAGGATGAGGAGAGGGCGTCGGGAGAATGAAGCGGAAGAAGGGGGAGAGAAATTTGAGGGGTACGAACGTGGAAATTTAGAGAGGACGAAAACGGAAGAAGATGAAATCGGAAAATTGGGGAGAGAGAAGATAATGAAATGACGAAACGAAAAAAATGAAAACAAGAAAACATAGAAGAAAACAAGAAGAACTGAAAATGATAGGAGAAGAATAGAGAGAAATCATGAGGGAGAGGATGAAGATGACTTCGGAAAATGGAGAGAGACGAATAGAATGTAGAAGACGAGAAAGAAAGTTGAGATCGAGGGAGATAAAATCAAAGATAGCAAGGTAATGTGAAAGACTGGGGAAAGAAGACAAAATTCGGAGAATCAACGGAGAGCGTAGAGAGAGAGATTTCCCGAGGAGAGGAGATGAGAGGAGAATAGGAAATAGCGGTCTACAGGGAGCGCGAGAAAGGGGGAAGAGGAAGAAGGAATTCAGAGATTGAACAAGAAACTAAGAGCGGTAAAATTTGGAAGAAAAAAAGAGTTGGATTTAGAGGGAAGATGAGGCAAATTGGAAGATCAAAGAAAGAACAGGAAGAGCAGAAATGGAACGAGAGAAAGGATGGAAGAGAGGTTGTGCGGGGAAGGAAGAAAAGATTACCCACGGGAGATTAAAGAGAACAACAGTAGCAAATACATAAATTTTTCCAAACAAAACTTAAACTACATTCCATGGAGAGGATGCTGAAGAAGTTCTAACCCTAGGAGATAGAAAGAACAGCCGAAAAAAAAGGAAGGAGAAGAAGCTAAGGGGAGAAGCTAAAAAAAAGAAGAAGCCCTCAAAAGAGCTTTTTCCCTCTTTTATTCTCCAAAATCTCCTCGACTGGGCTCACATAGTTTGACTGTGCTTGCAATTGCTTGTCTTGTACAGCCCATTAAGCCCTTTAAGCACTTCCATTTTGGAGGATCTTGCTGCCCATCCTCTTGTATAATTCATTTCCTTGCTTTGGACAGCCCATTATGCCTTCTATTTTGGAGGGTCTTGTTAGTCTTCCTTTTGTATAGCTCCTGAAAATGAGACTATGCAACATAATATCTTTTTGATGCATTAATAGTCTACAACATCAAGTCAAGAGATAATGGAGGGGATGGTGTATACATGAGTTTAATAAAGCTAAATAAGAACAATAAATGGGTGGTTATAACTACTATTCATGTTCTTATCAGAGACCCCTCCTCTCTCTCTATCTCTCTCTTCTCTCTCTCTCTCTCTCTCTCTCTCTTTCTCCCTCTCAAATTCTCCCTCTCTTTCTCTTCCTTCTCTCCCCCTATTTCCATGGTCTCTCTCGCAACGTCTCCTTTCCCCCTTGCTCTCCTGCACGCTCGCGTGCGTAACAGGAGGAGGGGGAGATTTTTCTTTCCTCTCCTCTCTTCTCGCTCTCTTCTTCTCCTCTCTCCCTCTTTCTTCTCATCTCTTCATCGCGAGAGGGAGAAATCGCTTCTCCCTCTCTCACGATCTTTCTCTCTTCTTCTCTTCTTTCTCTCACTCTCTCCTTCTCTTCCTCTCTTTCTTCCTCGCCCACGCGTCTCTCTCTCTCTCGCGATGGAAATTTCCATCGCGAGGAGAGATTTCTTTTTCTCTCTTCTTCTCTTCTTTCTCTCACTCTATCCTTCTCTTCCTCACTTTCTTCCTCGCCTACGCGTCTCTCTCTCCCACGATGGAAATTTCCGTCGCGAGGAGAGATCTCTTTTCCTCTCCCACGTTCTTTCTCTCCACTTCTTCTCCATTTTTTCTCTTGCTCGCGCATGCGATCTCTCTCACGACGAAAATTATTTCCGTCGTGAGAGGAGTTCTCCTGCTCCCTCTTCCTCCTTTTTCTCATCCGCTCCTCTTTTCTCTCCCTCTCTCTCTCTCTCTCTCTCTCTCTCTCTCCTCTGCGCTCTTGCTTTTGGCATGGCATTTTTTTAGGCTAATATAAGAATCAAGAAAGTCTACAAAGATTCTCTATGAATCAAAAAACATCCATATTTTAGATACATGATTCTTCATTTTCATGAGCTCCTTTAATCAACAAAGAGCTTTTGACTCATTAGAAATCCGTCCTAACCATACTATCTCTCAGGAAGTTAGTAATAGTTCGACTTGATTTAGGAAACATCAACAAATGAATTTTTTTATGTATTTATGTTTTTCTAGATTTTATTTTGGTCCTCGGGTGTTTTTTGCCTTTCATCTCTCAAGGAACACATGATTTTTCATCACATATCTAAAGTTGCATTCATCAATTTTCTTGGAAGTCCAACACCAAATGCTCACTAAAAAAAAGCTAAAAATCATAATGCTAAAAATTACAATTTCCACATCATGCACACATGATAAGTTGGCATAGCCCCTCGAAACACCTTCTTGTTACCGCTGAGCTCTTTGTGGCAAGCGATAGTAAACTTCTGGAGTTTTTCTTCCCGCTCTCTCTACTCCCTTGACACTTAGTTATCTTCCCTGAAATCTATAGGCCTCCATCACCCCTTCATTTCTGCTCTAAGTCTTCAACTTCAATGCTATCAGATCATGCAAGACAAAGAGCTAGACAATGCCATTGAACTACTTCTCAACTCCTTCACTCTCTTAGATGTTCTTCCATTATCCTCATGAGCAATTCTGACTTACATGGAGTACTTGCATGTGCATTTTAGAAAATGAGGGGCATCCCAATTATTCTTGTAAATTATACTTCAACAATCAGTAAAGATCTTAATGAGAGACACCAAAAGAAGTATGCTAAAATAACAGAAATTTCTAAATTAAATCTTTAGGAAACTGTTTCATAAACTTGGTTAGGCAAATTTTTCTTTGGCCTCGAGTTGTGCTTCAATTATTTTGAGATTTTACTCTAAATTCGACTTTGGTGTTGGCTTTTTGTCGTGTTTGATTCTATTCTATTGGTGCTGAATTATTTGTCTCATACTCACTTATTGTAATTAATTGTGTCTTTTCTATATTCCAAGTTGTTATCTTCTGTTGTTTTGTGTTGTCAACTTATATTTGCTATAAATTTATATAGGTATATATAACTCTATCTCTATAGAGTATAAATTTCTGATGTAGTTAGTATAATGTATGTATACCTATTAATATCTCATTATTTGAATATAGATTAATTCATCTATATAAGTTAGACTATGGATTTGCATTTGTCTGAAGTGTACTTTGTAGGATGTACGTATACCTACATATTTCTCCAATATATTTAGATGAATATATATACATCACTTGATAATACTCTGTCGATATTATAAAGGCCAACATAATTTATAGAGATATTCTTGCGCAATAAAACCTGAAAATTGTTTTGACATATATACTTATATAAATATTCATAATATCAATATTTATAAGTCTGAAATGCACGAGCATAAAATGTATATATCTATAATTCTAAACATAAAAATGTAAGCTATAGTTTCTACTACATAGTAAGCTGGTATGATCTATAGCTAGACAAATCTAAATTAATTGGGATTGTAGATGTAGGCTTATAACATGCAAAAAGATACGACAATATTATTCTTTTTATGTTATTATTTACATGAAAATTATCATAAATACGCTATCATCTTTTAAAATGATTCATTCAATTCTAACAACTTTTCTCCATTTTCCAAAAAAGAAAAGGATTACTTTTATTTTAAAAATATTAAAATATATTTCTAGAGCTATTTATAGGACCGCACCATGTGTCATAATCTCATTTTTCTATTTTTGAACGTCGCCATCACTGGATTTCAACAACATGCAAATTAACGCAATATTATCAAGCATTTCATGCACTTATTTACATGAAAATGACTATCAACACATGTTTTTATGGTTTTAAAGGATTAATTATTTGTTTGCAAGGATATACTCATTTTTTTAGTACTTTACAAGCACTTCCTTAGGAATTTTTTCACATTAAAACATCAAGAAAATAATTATTAAATCAAGAAATGATTTTTTCATTGATTTCAAATTTTAGGTGCATTCACTTTCACAAAAATATTTATGAATCTGTGTTTCATGGTTTTAAATGTTTCATTTCATTCTACTTTTCCTGGATTTTGTGGCATTTTTGTAATTATATAATTTTATTCACCTTGCTAATTGATTATATAATTACAAATGATGATCTTACCAGAAAAGGAATAGATCATCAATTGTAATTATATAATCAATTTTAGACTATTTCTTCTTGTTATTTTCATTCTTTGTGCTGAAGGTACAGTGACTAATCTAGACAAAATGTAAGAGCAAAATGTACACCTGGTCCAAGAAAAATGATCAAATTTGGAGCATTTCTAGATTGAGTTCTCAACTGTGCTTTAATCTAGATTCATATTTTTCTTTCGATCTAGAATAATATATTCTCATCAAAAACTTGAAAAAAAAATCATTTCCATCAGTGATCTTGAATTTTCTCATCTTCAAAAATAAATTAAGATATTTTAATAAATCGCTCGACATTGCATCTTGTTCATCTTGCTTCTCTCAATATCATCCATTTTCACATACAGAAATATTTACAACTCCATTTAGATCTAATTACCTTTCTCTGTATGGTTTGAACCTTTCTTCCCTCTGCACATGATTATTTGTGATTGAAGTGAAGGATTATAAATATAATTGTACAAGAATAATTTTCCTAAAAAAATAAAAAAATAAACCCTAAAAGTAGATAATTATTTGTAATTAGATAACCATTTTTAGAGTGTTTCTTCTTGTTCTTTTCATTCTTCAGGTCCAATGTGATGTGACTGCTCTAGACAAAATGTACACCTGGTCCAAGAAAAATGATCAAAATCAAAGCATCTCCAGAGTGAGTTCTTGATTGTGCTTTAATGTAGATTCATATGTTTGTTTTAATCTAGAATAATATTTTCTCATCAAAAACTTGAAAAAATCATTTCCATCAGTGATCTTGAATTTTCTCATCTTTAAAAAGAGATTTAGATATTCTAGATAATTGCTCGATATAGCATCTTATTCATCTGGCTTCTCTCAATCTCATCCATTTTCACATAAAAAATATTTACAATTCCATTTAGAACTAATGAGCTCTCTCTAAATGGTTTGAACATTTCTTCAATCTACATGTGATTATCTATGATTAAACTGAAATATTATAAATATAATTTTCACGCGTCTAATTTTCCAAAAACCATAAGTTTAAACCCTAAAATTGGACATTTAAGCAAATTCATTTATTTTCTCTTTTTTATCTTCTTTTCAAGACAAGACACATCAGCACCAAAAAAATATGATGACTCATTATAAAATTTGACCCTTTTTTACTACCCAATTTTTGAAAAAGGAGATTTGACAATCACCAACAATAGCTTAGCATGTGACATTACTTGATTGGCTGACGCGGGCTCCCCACAAGATGAATGATGACCACATCACTTCTTGCTTTATAAGGTTTTCACAGAAGTAAGAAGCACCAACTATGACACCTATTTTGGATCTAGTGTTCATATAAGGAGAGAACAAAATTCAATGTCAAAAATTTTTCCAATTCTTCATGTCCAATTAACCAAAGGAAGTTCCTAGCTGATATTTTAATGATAGATTCGACTTTACCTATCCATGATCATTGATCACAAAAATAAAATGTAACCTAGGTCTTTTTTATTTTCTTTTTGGGAACATCACTTATAGTGAGTTTCTTCCTTTTCTTTTCATTCTTTGTGTTGGATGCAAGACAATTTTTTGAACAAAATATCTCATCCCTTAATGAACGATCAAAGTTTGATCATCACCGAATCAAGTCATAAATCACTCAACATTAGATATTAGATCGTGATCCTTATTAATAAGTGAATATTATTATATTTGAAAGGAGATTTGAATGTTTTATTAATTTTTAGAACCAAAATCTTTATTTTTACACAAATTAAAATTTTGATCTATAGACCTTGCTCTTTGTGGTTTATTATTAAGGTTAAATTTTATAAATATTATTCCAGTAGTCTAGATGATTGAAATGAAATATTTAAATGGCAAAATGAGACATCATGTAATTTTGTGCAATATAAATATGATTTGCATAATGTATGTTTGTTTAAATCTACCCTTGTAACTAGGAAACACTCCATCATGTGCCAACCCTGTTCAAAATAAAAAATTCAAGTAGGTAAATAGAACCAACTCTGAAGTCCTTGAATTGGAATATCTTCAAGGGTACAAGAAATATTTTTTTTATGAAGGGATTTATGGAGGAGAGAATAAAGATTCCATGGAGATAAAGGGGGTGCGTAGCCAACCTTAAAACCCACGATTATCCATTAAATGGTCAACCTTATTTTATTATTCCTTGACTTGGTAAAATAATTTTCTAATCCCTTAATCCATTGTATTATAACCCCTTGACTTGATCAAATCCCTTTCCTAAATTTTAGTAACCCAAATCTTTACCTTTTTGAGCTAACAAATATTCCTTCTTTGTTTCTGAAGACCCCTTGAATAAAGTTAACTTATAACCCATGATGTTGATATATAAAATTCTCGCATAACTCCAAGATTCTTAAACTATTCATATCCTTCTAGGTGGCCTATTTCCAGCCACCCACTAGAATAGAAAACATGCACTAAAATTTAAACTACTCCCAATTTCTGGGCATCACCAACTACAATTCCTCCTCTCTTTTCTCCTCAATTTTCTATAAGGGATGTGTTACTTCCTTCTACATTCCCACATGGATGAAATAACTAAGAGGGGGTGAATTTTTCTTATTAACATTTATATTCTCTAATTTATTTTATGAATTCATTGACTGTTCACTCAATTCCTCACTTTACTTGTATGCCATATTTTTTTATATTGAATGAGGTATCCAAACCCCCACTCCAGTCACCAAAGGGACACAATTCCCTAGAGTCTCTCCTCACCTTCTTAGTCCCTAGTAGCCGTTATTAGTTGGTCGAGTTAGATATACCGAAGTCCAAACACAAAATTTCAATCTAACTTGTTCATGCTCTTGATTAAGTGGCCTCATTTCACCACCATCCTTCCTTCCCTTGGATGCTTCTCTTCCTTCAACTTACTGGCCGCTACTCTTCCCACCTCGTATGCTGCTACTCTTCCTACCTCTCGCTGGCTGACTCCTAGACCACCACAAGCCACTCCCTACTCTCCTTCGGGATAGCCTACCTCTCTAAAGTACTCGAGCCTTGTCACAAATCCATGCACCCTCCAAGTAGGCTTCTCATCCTTGATTTGACATGGTCCTACAAGGTAAAGAACAAATATGCCTCGAGTTCACTTTCTGGTGAACTTCCTAAACTCAGCCCATCTAAAAACAATTCAACAAAGAGTCTCTCACTTATCCTCATGGTAATTACAACTCACTCAGAGTCAACCTAGTATATATTAATGGATTTAAGTATTCCTAGTTCTTAGAACACTCAATATATAATAATTTAAATTGATTACAGAACTGAAGATAAAGAACAAAAGATAAATCAATGTAGATAAAAAATGAATTTTAGACGTACAACCTTGATTGGAGCTAACTTTGACTTTTGGTTGACCTTGACTTTAATGATGACCCTTGAATGTGTTTGACTCAAGTAATGACCCTTGAATGCGTTTGACGAAAGTGATAACCCTTGAATATGTTTGACTCCAATGATGACCCTTAAATGCGGTTGATGTGCTCTTGTCCCTTATAGATATTTATATATTTCAAGATATACTCCAAGTATACCCCAATGATATCTATATAATCAAATTTTCAGATAGAGATATATCTAAACCTCTATTTATCCAAACTAACCAGGAAATTCTCTAAAACTTGGCTCTACAATCCGATAAATAAAAAACTCTTAAATTAGCTCTAATATGGCTCTTAAATCAGATCAAGAACACCTCCTAAAACACATCAAAGCAAATCCTAACTCTATCTTGAAATGACTAAAAAATCTGTTCTTAAACAGCTTCGTTGGAAGGTCCTAAATTGCTATGAAGTAACCTCTAATCTTATTTCAAAATAGACTGCCAAATGCACCTCAATTAAGAATCCAAAAACAGAAATTTAGACACACCTTTCATCAAAACAATATATAAACATATCTTTATTCTCAGAGTAAATATGAGCTTCTATAAATTGAATTATGGACAGTAATTTAAACTGATATGAATGAAAATCTTGCCAGAAATCTGAACTAATGTAGTAGAGATATAATCTATAATCTGGACTGATATGTATAGTGAACTACCTATAAGCAAACCTGATGTAAACAAATTTTGTAATTGGCAATCTAAATTGATGTAAACAAAGATCAAATAAAAATGAGAAATAATGTAGGTAGAAATTAATCACCAAACTAAAACAACCTGAAACCAATCTTAAATGATATTAGTAAGTCAAAAATCAGCTCTATCCTCAACCTAAAGTAGAGGATATATTTTTCATCGTTGTTGTGCATCGATTGTATGCATTAAAATATAGTTTCCTAGTATAGTGTTAGCAAGGGTTGAATCCACAAGGAGCTAAAGTAATGATGTTATGTGATCAAAAGAAAGATGAGGGCGAAGGAAGATGTGTGAGTTGGAATGGAGCACATAGAGGTGAGTATGAGAGATAATTTTGAGTTTCTTGGAAAGAGATGAGATAATTAGATCAATAGAGATGAAAATGGAGATAATATCATAGAAATATGAGAAAATATATGCCGGTAGGAATGGATAAATGCACGGTAAGGATGAGAGTGAGAGATGCACACAGAGATGATGTCAAAGTTACCACAATAAAAGAAAAAGAAAAAGAAATTAAAAATTAAAAATAAATAAATATGTATCTACTGTATATGGAGATGTTCTCAAGCCAATATCTAATCTAGATCTTTGCACAAACCCTGTTGGTGTGCCGGTCCTAGGCCGAGTGATGCTCCATCTACTCTGATCACGATCTTTGCTTGTTCGCTGCTCCACTACAAGACTTAACATCAACCAATGCTCATCTTGGGCCTTGACCTCCTATCACTTTCCTTCTAGTAGCCTGATGCTAAGAGAGAGCCAAAAAACATAGGAAGGGAGAAAATGAAGGCTTTTATAAGTGGGTTTCTGGGGTTGAGTGTAAAGAAGGGTAAAAGAGTCCAATTATTAAAAATCACTTTTTCCAGCTTGATTCTCTGATCGAAGGGTATGGATAGACAAAGGGTTAAATGATGAACAAAGCCATTAAATTTCACCTCGAAACTTCATCTAGATCATGAGATATTATGATTTTAATTTAGAGAAATCCTAATAGTTGATTGAGATCGTGCGGAGGGGAATTTCTGTAAATTTCTAACTTAAAAAATTGGAGGCGCATTTCTATAAATTTTCACTTCAACAATCGGAGGGGTATTTCTATAAATTTCTATTTCAAAAATTAGAGTGACATTTTTTTAAATATTCTCAAAATCCTAAAATTTCCTTAAAAATTCAGAAAATTTTCCAGAAAAATCTCTAAACTTTGAAATTGAATATCGCACAAAATACAACTCATTTTTCTATGAAATTTTCTCCATTGGATCAAGAATTTATCCTCTATATTTTCATCCAAAAATATCTAAAATCATGAGAAAAAATTAAGGTCTTATTTAATAGAAATTAAGTTTGGTCCAACCTCCTAAAATAAGGATGTTGACCCAATATTCACTTTAAATCAATTTTGGATCTTCCTAAAAACCTTATGATGATCACTCTACAAATCCAAACCTCATTTACCACATTTCATACAAATATGGTTGTCTTAGTGTTCAAATTTAGTGGAGATTTGTTTCCTCTTTCTTCTTATCGTCATCTATATCCATGCTTTCCTACTTGCATACCTATGTCCCTACATCTACATAATTCATAGAAAATGTGAGAATTTAACCACTTGACTTTGAAAGAGTCAAATGGGGTTAGTCTCATAGTATAAGAAATTGAAAATAATGGTGTATGATAGGACATATTTATTTTTGACCAAATTAGCACTAAATGGATGCAAGTTGAGTATATGAGTGGAATGAAATGATGAATGCAAAAATATCATAAAAAACATGATAACATGCATTATATTAACACAAATTATGTGTTAAAACCCATTTATAATGATGAAAATGAATGCATCAATGACATGTTATCAATCCTATGCTTGACTTATGTGCAAATCTCTAAAAGGATTTCTAGGGAGGCTTAAAGAAACCTAATTAAATGTGTAAACTATATACCCTTGAAATATTTCTAATCAGATCATAAAAAAAACTAGAGAGTAAATCTAACCAAATCACCCCAAAAATTACTAAACTATGTTTATCAAACCACCTAAATAACCTCTAGAATATGTGCAGATATTGCTCTCAAATTCACCCAAAATATCTTAAGAGAACCGAAAATCTGATCTAACCCCGAAACAAAATCTAACCTATAAAGACAACAACAACCTAATTCTGAATGACACTCATCTATCTAGATTTAAAGAACTACCAAGGATAGGATTTGGAAATAGTCATGAATTCACTTCGAGAAATACAACTCATTAAATTCAGAAATCACATATCAGATTTCAAAATCAACCTGAAATGAAAAGATTAAAATGAATTTTTTGTAAACTGGGGATCAATCACTGCAAAACCATGAATCAAAATATAGACATGCAAAACTTATTTGATTCATCAATAAATCAAAAGTGCGGTTAAAATGAAAATCCACAAACTGTGTGAAGTTTGAGAGTGAGTGATCGTGAAGATTGCTTTCGGCTACCAACAAAAGAGAGATATGTTGGGAAGGTTGAAAAATATCTGGAGAGGGAGATTACTTTTATTCTAGAAGGTAGCAGGAGAGCTGGAGAGGGATTGCCACTGCTCTGAGTGAGGACAGGAGAGAGAGAGAGAGAGAGAGAGAGAGAGAGTTGTTGCTGAAAAAGAGAGAGCTGCTGCTGAGAGGGAGATCGTTGCTGCTATAGAGAGAGAGAGAGCTGCTTCTGAGAGGGAGATTGTTGCTGCTGTGAGAGAGAGAGAGAGAGAGAGAGAGAGAAATTTTTTCTGCTATGTGTGTGTGTGAGAGAGAGAGACAGACAGAGAGAGAGATGCTGATTAGAGAGAGAGATCGTTGGTGCTTTATGAGAGAGAGCTGCTGCCAATAGAGAGCGCTACTGCTTAGAGAGAGGAGTTTGGTGCTGTTAAGAGAGAGGAGTTAGGATTATGTTTTTTTAACAGGAAGTGTTGAGAGAAAGAGATTGATGCCATAAGTACGAGAAACTGAAAAACAGTTTACATTAGACTTAGGAAATGAAAACATATGGAAAATGGAAATAAAATAACTGAAACTAAAATACATAAATGAACTTTATTTAAAAAAATGAAGGTTTAAACCTAATATAAAATATACATTGTAGAGTATATTGTATGGAATGTTGTATAAAAAATAATATGAATACTATATTAAATAATATTACTAATTAGAGGACACGTCGAACCATCATTATGTAATAATTATTTTATAATAATGAGTATGATAAAGATAAATAAATGGCATGAGATATACTAGTAAATTAGAATCTAGAATAATCACTGAGGTTTCTTAATGAAATTTTTTTCTAGATTAATGTGTGAGTGTAAGAGATAGAAACGCTTATTCATGGAGGTGTCCGTGTTGCAATACCTATGTGGGTCGACTACTTGAGCCTTTGGTACTTTCAGCCTCAAGAATATACCTTTCTCACATAGTTTGGCTAAAGAAGTTATCACCAACATGAATTAGATATACACATCAGTTCAAGTCACATGTATAAAAAAGTTCAATTCCTTAAAATCAACCTTGCCTCTTCACTTCCTTGATGTAACCACCCATCCTATAAAAAGGGAAACAATTTTATGAGCTTTTATTTTGTGGTAAAGTTAACCATGTTTTGCATTTTACTCTATCTCTTTCTCTACTCTTCCCTCCCCTGCAACTCTTGTGATTCTCTCGCTCTCTCTTAATCTTTTTTCTATTTTCTTTTCCTTTCACTCTTGTCTCTAAATTATGGACACTAATGAAGAAGGAATGCATTTATCCAAGAGCCCAAGAAATCTTCAAAAAAACAATTTGACTCTCCATGCAAGGTACATTTGCTACCTCCCCTTTTTGTGGTTTTTGATCCAATCTTAAGGCATTCTTTTCTTCTAGAACTTGAGTGATCCATTGATTGCCCCTCAATTGTAACATGTGGTAATCCAAACTCTCAGTTAAAAAGCCTTATCTGATCCTTTGAATTATCCTCCCCAATTAAGTTAATTAAAATGATCCATATTTGCCTTTGTTGGTGGATTAAGAATGGAATTCACTCCCCCACGAGAATTCCTCTCAAATAATTCGCATAAACCACTTCTTGATCATCCAAGTTATGGATAGTTTTATTTTCCTATAGTTTTCATGCATGATTAATTAATAATATTATAGAAGTATAGATATATCTAAATCTACACATAGAACTATCATTTTTTTTTTAAAAAGTAGATCTATAAATTATATCTATACATGTCATGATAGGTAGAGTATAGTTAAGAAAACATAAATGCAGATGCCATATATTAATTTATATATTTAAATTGCTTTTATATAGAAAGAGAGTAATGCTAGAGTCTACTTAATGAAATCAGATTCTCACGCATCAAATCTAACTTACACAATTTATATTGGACACACATTGACTCAATTGAATTCCCATGGATAAAAGTAATGGTCACAAGGATTCAATTGGACTTCAAAAAATCAAGTTAAACTCACATAGATTAAATGACTCTCATGGATAAAAAGTAAGGCCTTAAATTGGATTGGCTTGCAACCATTTGCCAACTGGCTTGAGAGAGAGCATTCTTGACTTTTTTTACCTTGAGAGCGAGTAGATGGCATTTTTCATATTGATAGAGATTCTATGGTGTTTTTAGCTTGTGAAAGTTGATGCCAATTTCAACTTATATAATAAGAGGAAGGAACACCATAGCAGTCATGTTAACTCTTAAGTCTCACATTCTCCAAAATAGTCATTTGATATAAAGATTGAAGGAAACATGATAATATTCACAAAATAAAAATAAGTAAAACATAGAATAATTAGAATAAATTTTAATATTATAGTGAAAATAACTATTTAGCATATAAACAAGCTAAAAAATGTGACATACTTATGAATGTAAATTATAGTATGAGAGGCAAGATATATCCTAGTCATGACAATATATCATAACATTGGCATAAGAAAACATAGAGATATGAAAATGAAATATGTATTTGGATAATGGATTAAGGAGCACAGAATTTTAGGATTTACCTAAAAATTAATAATTCAAGAAAAACTTGCTATTAAATGGATATTGATATTAATTTAATGGTATAGTTCGCATCAATTATGGATAAAACTGAAGTACCATAATGAAGGGCACATGATTACACATTTATCTTTGTTACCTTGAATACAAGTCTCCTTGCCCTCTCTTAACTTGAGATCATTAACCATACCCTCTTCCATAGGTAAGAAAAATGCATGATCGCTGACAAAACGATTTTCTGTGGTTGTTGAAACACACAATCGTTGGTCCAAAAAATTTATAATTTCAAACTCAGAATGATTTAAAAATCAGAAATCAAGTACAGCGATGAGATCAGGTTGAACCACAGAGAGCACAGTTGACTTTTATCTAAAGAGTTAACTTCATAAAACTTCAGCCTAATTAGGGTTTTTAAGCAATTAAATGATATTTTATCAATAGAAATAGTAGTAGTATATGAGATAAGATATTTTAAGTATTTTCGAGAAGAAAAGTCAAAAGTCAAGGTCAAAGTATTTACTTTGACCAGACTTTGACTTTCTATAAAATCGAGAGGAAAAAAGGAGAAAATAATACGAAAATAAATTTTTTAGAAACTAGAGAGAAAGAGGAGAATTTTGATATAAATATTATGATTTGTAGAAAAGAATTGGATTTACTGTGATTTATTGAAGATTAATATACAGAAAATCATTGAAATGAAGGTTTGGTCAAAATTCTTAAATTGACTTACAAAATGATATCCAAATCTAGAAAATCACCCTATGAATAGAAAGCTTACAACCAGAGGATTCCAAAGAAACCAAAAATTGATAAATTTCACCTTGTATATTTGTAATAATTGTCCTTGAAAGTCAAAGCACAAATTCGGATTGATTTTGAACAATAGTTGGTCAAATGACAAATCGGAGGGTCAAATATCTACATAAAGCTGATTCAACAAAGGAATCCAATGAAACCAAATTCGTTTGAATTGGACTTAAGACAAGGGAGAAATCCTTTTTCGGGAGATTATAAAAAATCTTGGATGAAATTCGGGTGAAATGACAAAATTTCCTATTCCAAAACTCTAATTACCTATCTCAATCTAATCTAAACTATCTAAATTGCAGGAATTACAAAGGAATCACACTACTAACCTGATTGACATGAAGATTGACCCTTAAATTGCTTTGATTGCTGAGAATTTCTCTGATTTCTTTTTCATTGTGATTTCGGCATTCAAAGGGTGATTTCCAAACATTTTATCACTATGATTCGTGATTTACTTGCCTCAATCCGTGCGCGATTGAGTCTAAAAAGAAAGAGAATCACGAAGAACTCAAGATCTTCCTACAAAAATATTTAATTTTTTCACGTTTAATAAGGAGTTCTACTTCTATAAGAGAGACCATCTGTTTATAGAAGAATTATTTGCTTGATATTCGGACTATCCATTTTGCTTAAAGAGCTTGGACGGCCACGATGACGCCATGTAGCTCGCGATAAGTGGACCACGATCCCATGACACGAGCCCACTTCCTCCTTGATTTTGGTCGTTTGATCTTCATCAAAGCGTCCATAATTCGCCGCGCGTCACGCAATCATTAGCTGAGTGCGGGATTAAGTCGCAGCTGTTAGATTTCACTAATGCGATTCACAGCTCTGAATTATACACATGCATTTGATCATGATATGGTTGACCGAAATCCACCAGATCAACGCGCGTCGATTCGCGCACTTTAATCCTACCCTCCATGCGTTGCCATGTCGCCTACTCACATACAAAAACACTTAGTCCCACACATAGGAAATAAACAGAGATTATCACCTATATAAGGGGAAATCCTTATAAGATTTTGCATCACCCAATGGGCCTAGTACGCCCCCCCTTATCTCTTCTGAACATTCGGCCCAATCCACTTGTCCACTTGACCCTTAGCCTGCGCACCACGTAGGCGCCCACGTGGGTCCGTATTGGCCAAGGTGGCGTGTCCGCGTCACCACGTCAGCACCGTGCGGGTCCGACGCTTAATAAACACCTTTTTGTCATTTTAATCTCTAAAAAAATTCCTAAAAAATATGAAAAATTCCAAAAAAATAGTTAATCTTCAAAAATTCATAACTTCATTTCTAGAACTCCTTTTTGCATGAAATTTTTTTCTTCATTGGATCAAGAATTTGATCCTCTTTAAATCTATTGAAATAAAACATTTGAACAGAAAATAGAATTATGAATGAATTAATTCCTTGTTGACTTCTAAAGTCAACTAAGGTAATTCCTTTTTTCACTCTTCTTTTCTTCCTCGTCTTAAATCTTCATGCATTCACTTTAAGTCCTTAAATATTTAAAACCACAATTTTTAGATCAATCATAAGTTTTTTGACACTTGAAAGGGTCAAACACACTTAAAACACATAATAATGCTCAATTGATAAAAAAATGGAATTAAGTGATTTGGCCTTAAATTGAAGAAAATTTGCATTTTTACGATAATAACATGCATCATATAGATCAAAATTATGCATTAATAATAGTTAATTAGGATGAAAATAAGAGTTAAATATGCATGCTATCAATCATTGCTCTAAGATTAAATTTATACGTCAATTAATAATCAATATATGTGACACTCACTTTAGAAAATTGTGTATCTAACAAGATTATCAACATAAACACCTAGAAAAATTTTTCAAATTTTTTGAGCCCTTCATGCATATTATATGTGATCTTTAAAGTTCCTAGTCGAAGCAAAGAAGATCATATGCTTATCAATGATCTTGGTTCTTATCTTAAGCCACATAAGGATTTCTTCAACGTTAGTACCTTCAATTAATTCTAATTCCTAAAAAAATCCATCTAGATGTATATCATAAACTTATTCCTCTATTTCATCATGTAGGAAAGTGTTCTAGGTAATTCACCCACAGCTCTTCCATGATCTTTAGGTTCAACTAGCATGTAGATGATTTTAATGTTGACACCATGAGTATACCCTTTAAGTCAACCCATAGCTTTAGTACATCATATTTTTTGTCATCTAAAGTTTGATAAGACCTCAAAGTTCTACTTGAAACTTTGGGTTCAGCGAAAAAGAGACCAGAATCAAGCATATAAACCATAGTAACTGTACTTAGAAGTGCACAACAAAAACATAATTGATCATCTTATCATACAACATAGATCAAAATCTATAGATACTAGGTTTCTTAGAAGAGCTATTTGACTTTGTTCAAATGTCTAGCCTCTAGAAATATACACATGGTCAATGGATGGTTGGATCTCTTCTTGAACCTCCTCTTCAATGTTTCTTAAGATCCTTGAAGATCCCTTGACTTGACCATCTTTTCTAACTTACTCAAAATGGGAAAGGTGAAAAATGTGCAGGAGGAAGAGAAGAAGGGGTGAACGCTCATCAAGCCTGGCATATGCACCCATAAGAATATTCACAGGCACTTGGATTTTTAAATTTCAAAAATGCCCTCATAAAAACATATATCCCTTTAGGCTGGGATATCTGTCTAGTTTTTATCTCTATAAACTCAAATAAAAATTTAGTGGTTGACCTTATTAATTAACTATGTCATCAACCCAATAAATAGGTGAAGTTACTAGTTCATGGTGTATATAGCTACACCTCATGCATGGGAAAATATTATAAATAAGAACTTTCTTATAGAACCTTTACTATCATAAAGTATCATATTCAATCTGTGAAATTTTGGAGATCTTGTGGATAGGGATTAATAACTAGTATTCAAAACATGATCATCTATCCACAAGATATCTTTTCTATCTCAAGTCTGAGGACCACTAGAAGACATGTGACATGATTTGACTTAATTGAAAATCAAGTATAATACCATTTAGGGATTTATAGAAATTAATTTAGAGAAATCTTCATTTAAAGATAGCCCACTATCTTTTTTTGGTTTCTCCACACAAATGTCCACTGGAGAAATCTTTTGTTAAAGAGAGCCCACTATCTATCTTTAGTTTCTCCATAGGAATAGCCATAAGAGAAATCTTTCTTTAAAGAGAACTCAACATCTATCCTTAGTTTTTCCAGAAAAATGGCCACTAGATCAACCATGTTGATCATCTAAGTAACATTAGATAGTCATATTCTTTTCAAATGTTGTAATGTCCTTCATGAGTTTCATTCGAATAAGAATATTTAGAACATATTTCTAA
The DNA here is from genome assembly GCA_024174645.1 of Lemna minuta. Taxonomy (NCBI): domain Eukaryota; kingdom Viridiplantae; phylum Streptophyta; class Magnoliopsida; order Alismatales; family Araceae; genus Lemna; species Lemna minuta. The sequence continues at coordinate 8,908,481 of CM044105.1, forward strand.
ATACTAGTGATATCTATATTAAAGTGTCATTTTAATTCACTTATTATTAAAGATGTTCATTGACTTCATTGAAAAAATCACACAAAAATGACATGAATATAAATGAGATATGGAAGTAAGAATGGCTTGCATACCACATAATATACATCGATTTTGCCACTAGTTTGCCCTTAAACCTCAAAGCATCATGATTATCATTTTTTGGTTTTTTAAGCCTACTTGAGTCCAATCAATGTGCATCAAGGTGGTAATAGAGTAATTACTCAGTCGTAGTTCTCTTAAGATACTTGGCCCTTGCTTGTGGTTTATTGTCCCATTTTTCAAAGTTTCTAATGTTTGCTTCTGGTGGAGGCACTACAACAACCTCATGAAGAGTATCTAACATGTTAAAGAACTTGAGAAGACATAAAGTATTTCACGTGACCTATTTTCCTTGAGTTCCTTGATTCCACTTTGAACGTTCAATTGAAAATATGAACTTTTCAATATTTTTCTCATAGAAACTATATATCTTTGATTTAATCTCTAGCATATGAAGATCTAGGTTTTTATGTCATCAAATTTTTTTGAGTTTTACCACTAAGCAACATGACATGATTATTGGATTCAAACACTCTCATGTGTCAAACACGTCGCTTCATTTCAGTCCAAGCATAAAAATGGTGTTGCACTATTCAATATCTTGCTTGGAGAATGGTTCAAAATATGGATGAAAATAATTAACACATCATCCAATAGTATCAATGTGGTAAGCACTTCTACTTCATCATTCTTCTAACATGGACATTATGATTGTTTTCTTCCTCTCAAATACTTCTATCTATAAAGGTGAGCAGGGTTCAAGGCGTTGCATTTTCATTTCATTGGATGTGAAGAAATAAGAAAATTCTAGTGAATTTGAACTGTCCTTCATGACCATCCTTGCAACCCAATCTTTACCATCTTCTTGACCTCATTTGGTTTTTGAAATTTCTTGAAATATTTAAAATTCTAGTATTTTTCTTTTAGAACTGACGCTGATGTTATATATAGAGAATTATCAATAAATATTAGTAAATACTTCCATCAATTGAAGGTATTTGGAGATTTAGGGCCACAAATTTTCCCATGAAATGGTTCCAACAAACTAATGGATCTACATGTTGATGACACAAATAAGGAACTCTTTGTTAGCTTTCTATCAATGCAATATTGACATAACATTTTTAACATCCTCAGTACAAAGAGGTCAACAATGATTTCGCACTCATAGAGTTGACCCAATGATCAAAAGTTTCCATTACCAAGCTTGTTATGCCACAACCCCGTCAGTCTATAGTCAGATTTTGCAGTGATATAGGTTTTCATGACTTCACAAGTGTTCCATTTTTCTTATTTACTTTATCAAGTAATATTTCCTTTCAATCATTCATGATGCGCCCATGGTAACTCCATTACATTTGGCAACCATTCTCATGGAGTTGGGCAAGACTTAGGATTTACACAACATTTCCCAATATGGTGATTCTTGAGCCATGGTATTGTACATGAATGTGATGGCCAATTAAAACAACCACATCAAAGAGAGTAAGGGAGTTTTTTCTTTGATATATGCTTCTTACTTTGATTTTTCATTATCATAGGCAATAATAAGTATTAGGAACCTCAAGGACCACTTTTTTTTATGGCATGATCAATGAGAATCCTCGGGGTGAGCCAATGTTCTAATGTTTTATTTTATTTGATTAGTGTCGAAGTTCAATATATTTTTATGATATGCAAAAACTTTCCTCTAATAGTTTTTCATAATCTTTTGTAGTTTTTGGCACGTAATTATTTTTGTATTTCAAATATCTCTTTTTATACGTTATTTGAAAATATGTTGGCCTAGTAGTAGAGAGAGTTTCGCTAAGGGATTTGAGTGCAATGACAACACTTCAAAGCCCTAGATTTTGTGCATATCATTATTTCATATTTTATAAATTTATTTACTTTAATTTATTGAAACATAATGTAAAATTTCAAAGCATTGATTCGTAAACATGATTTTGACTATCATTTTACTAGATGTTGACTTGAAGAGACTCTCTCTTTCTTTCAACCTTCTATGCATCTCTCTTAAATTTCTTGTATTAAGCTTGGAAAAATTATTTCACTTTACTAGAGCATAGGTAGAATCTAATAAAATGATAGTCAAAATTCCAAAAATTCTTTATGCTCTAACTCTATTTCCCATATTTTCCCGGGAGCTTTTGAGAATTTAGTGAATGAGGGCTCATCTCCCAATAGATCGCCCTGATTTGGTTTAGGTTAAAACCATTCCTTTATTTAGGTTGAAGGATTGGGCACAAAAATATTGCGTTAGCTCAACTCTGATGACAATTGTGAGTGCATCAAATTTTCAAAGACTTTTTTTAGGGAAATTATTATTATCCCTCACGTTTCTCACTAGATCTTGTCTGTCTATTTGTGTCGTTGAGAAAAGGAAAAGGCCAAAATAGCTTGGAATGAAAAAAGCTTAGAATGGAGTCCCAAAAATGTCAAAATACCATAGGAATGTGCTCACATTGAGATACTTGCACTCTCATTGAATTTTCCAGAGATATGCTTGGAAAGAAATCTCTGAACTGAAACTTAATATCATTAAAATGAGTAAGTATCTCTAATAGTTTTGAAAATATTAAAATTGCTCTAAATTAAGAAATTCTCGTTGAAGAGCAAAAATCATTAAGAGAGTTATTAGACCCATTGAATATTCTTTGAGATTATCTTAGACTTCATAAAATCTCTAAGCAAAATATGAATCCTCGCTTTTATAAAATCTTGCTTAGTAGTTATCATGTTCAAATATAAGGAATGTCGTGGCTTTTAGCTCTGTATTTAATAATGTCTACAGATCCACAACAGATATTATTTTATTTTCTAAATCAGCTGTGAGTCAACGTTAATGGAGATTTCAGCATTCACCTCGGGACTCAGCTCTCACGCAAAACCGACCACCAGCGGGCTAGTTACCTCGTGAACGCCATCGATCCACGCGAAAGACCCGTACTTGTACTTGCCGGAGATAACTGCTGCCCTTTCACGAACCCTGACAGCGATCGTGAACTGCCGCTTTTCTCCACTGCGGAGGAAGGTTAGGGTATCAGGGGTGATGGACACCGACACGCCCGCAGGCTCGACAACAACAGCACGATATGTCGCTCTGCTCTTCCCAACATTGGTGACGATCCTTGACGTTGCAGCGGTAAAGCTCAGGTTAGCGAAGACGACGGAGGGATGATTTAGGGCGACGGGAGACGATGAATTTCCCGGGCAGGGCACTGTGGGATCAATCTGCGAACCAGAGCTCGCGCAGAGGAAGATAAGATAGTCTCTGTAAGTGGCGTCGTAGACGAGACCCGGGTCGCACGCGTGCGACGGCCGCACGTGTCCCGCGCCGAGCTCGAACGGGCCGGCCACATCCCCCGCCGCGTTCCTTAGGGCCCGTCCCTGTGCATCCCTCGCCGTCGCTGCCCATGGAAAGAAAATATCCGTCTCAGTGAGAAAGAAAGGCTGAGAGATTGTAGAGGGAGGAAGAAAAAGACCTGTCGTCATGATGGCGGATCTGATGGCAGCGGAGCTCCAGTTAGGATGAATTTTCCTCAGTAGCGCTGCTGTGGCCGCTACGTGAGGGCAGGACATCGACGTTCCTGACATTAGATTGTATTTGACTTTGCGCTTGTCGCCGTCGAGCTTCGTTGGAGACGAGGATTCGCTCCACGCAGCAAGGATATTTAGCCCTGGTGCTGTGACGTCGGGCTGCTATGAAGAAAAAGGAGAGAGGGAGGGATTTTAGAGGATAAAATAGAAAAGGGAAATCTTAGAGTCATTTAACCTTGAGAATTTGGGGCTCGATGGAGTTAGGGCCCACGAGAAGAGAAAGCGGCCATGACAGGCGCTGCCTTCACTCCGAGAATGGTCTTGGCATGGACGAGGGACGCGGTGGCGTTTTCCTTAGAGTTTCGGATGTACTGCAAGATTTTCCTACCTCCTGACGACGACACTGCTGACGCAGCGATGACGTGTGCATCGACGGGGATCTCGTCACCATTTGCGGCTGAGTTGGCAAGTATGATGGCAGCGCCGCCAGCCCGCTTTACTTCCATGCCTTTCCCGACTCTCATTCCGAGACCGCGGAAGCAAATGACGATCTTGCCCTTCACCTTCGTGGAGTCGAGAGAGTTCGGGAGACATTGCCTGTTGGAGAAAGTCATAAGAGATATAGCCCATTAACATCAAGTCATCGACGACGAAAAAATAATACCCGCTTTTGTTAGAAGGCGTTCCATGCATCTCCCCGTCGCCAGCGTTGATCAATGAATACTCACTCTTCTTCAGAGTATAGGGCGTCACGGTTTGCCCCTGAGAAACAGATAACGTCAAAGAGGTCTGCACGTCAAATATCGAATATTTAGATTACCTCTATCTTTTCGCCATTGCCGAGAAGAACGGGGGCAGGAAAAGCGCGATCGATGCTGCTCGCGCCGACAGTGATCATCCAAGGAGCGAGATTCGAAACAGTAGACGAACCCGGACCCGAGTTCCCAGCGCTAAGCGCCACCACTATATTGCGCTTCACTGCGTGAAGCGACCCAATAGCTAGCGCGTCCTCCGTGAACATCGGAGAAGCCCCACTGACGCCGATCGAGACGCTTAGGACGTCTACCCCGTCGCTGATCGCGTCGTCCATGGCGGCTAGCATGTCCGCATCAAAACACGTGTTTTCTATATTAGGGTTCAATCCCGGGATAGGCCAGCAAACTTTGTAAATTGCAAGATGAACCAGAGGTGCTCCTCCAGAAGCCGTTCCCATAGCGAAACCGCCAAAGGAAGAGACGTTAATAACTGCGCGCCCACCGACTGTAGAGGCTGTGTGCGTGCCGTGGCCGTCTCCGTCTCTTGGAGATCTGTACGCGTACGAGCTATTGAGGCAGCCGTAGTGCGCTTCATAGCCCTTCAAGTAATATCGAGCTCCAATTATCTTCCTGTCCATTGTAATAGTAGAACAAGCCAGAAAATTATACGGTTGTGATATGACGATTCTTCAGCTAGGTTCTCTTGATCAAATAAGTGGGCTATTTTTCTGTTAATGGTGTAGGCCAGCTGGGTATTTACTCATGTTATTCTATAGCTAGATTGCATGACGAAAGTCAATGGAGATAAAGTGGCATGCTGATGTATTATCGTCATAGAGTGAAAGAAGATCGAATGGACATAAGTGGACTTTTCATGGCTGATTGAGGACGAGTGGCGACCAATCACATGCTGCAATTATATCAAATAAAGACAGTTCAAACTAGCCATCACTCCGTCGAAAAGTAAGTCAAAGAGAGACCAGACGGATAAATAAATACTGCAGATACTTCTATAAAAATTCAAAAATAAGAGGATAAAGCTTGTCGAAGCTGGAGTTCAAAAATAATTTCTTCCGATATCTCTTTCACGGGATATGTCGCCGCAGGAGCTCGGCAAACGTGGTGTCTTATGCCCAGAAAGATGGACGCTTGTTCTTCTAAATCAGTCTACAGTCCCTATGAAGAAGACTAGCAGGCACGAGCCTCGGCCCGCGCATAAGTTGTCCTCTTTAGCAGCTATCGACAAAAACGTTCTATTTCCAATCCAAAACCCTAACCTCAAGAAGACGCTACCGGAGATTTTTTATCACGTCCAAGAACTAGCTCCAGTTCGGATTTTTTCTTCCCCGGCGTCTTCCGCGTGTCATTTGGACTCTTTCTCTAGAACTCCTCGTGAAGGTTTTGTTTTTTACTTCTATGAAAATCTATCCTAGTATCACGGGTTTCTGTAAGGGCTATCTCTTACAAAAAACCCTTCACATGAACGCAATCCCAGTAGATCGAATTTCAGTAAGATCTATCACTATTCGAAAGAGGCAAATGGAAGAACTGGTGACTTACTTGTTGCAGTGGGAAGAATTGAAAGAGTCTCCTTGCTGACAGATACCTCTCCATCGACTGGGAACCTCACCGATACCGTCATCCCTGAAACTCTCTGATTCAGGCCAAATTCCTGTCATAAATGTGTGAATCCAGTAAATAATCCACTCGCAGTAGAAGGGAGAAAAACATGATCTTCCATTATCGCGGACCAGAGTCAAGGAGACCGACAATGACAGTCTTTCCGAAATTAGCCTTCTTGGTCATCTTCTCCTTCTCAACGTCCATTTCCCGTTCTAGTTGTCCCATAAATTCCCAAGATCTGGTAGTGTGCAACGACCATCTTCTTGACCCACTGGGAAAAACGGATACTACAGACTCCATCTCTGTGGGCATGAAAGAGATGAGAATACAGTCGAAGATGGCAATTATCTCCCGAACCTTTTTAAGTCTGCGCATACCTGCGAGTCTTCTGGCTTCAACTTCGGATAGTAAAGCGGCAAAGCCGTTGATGCTGTTCTTGTAGCTATATACCAGAGATTCCAGTGACTCCATCTCCCTGGGAGGAAGAAAAATAAGGACAGAGTACGCGTTGACACTTGAGTTGCGCTTGGTATTCACAAACATATCGTTATCACTCGATGCTTACTCGTTCTTGAGGGAGAACAGGTAGGAATAATGGTTTCTACGAATCGCCTCCGCCGTTTTTGTTCCATTGTGCTCTCCTAGGTAGACGATATAGACCTGCAAATCATGAAACAAATCTCAGAACGTATTCTTCATCATATCCCACAGGACAGTCAACGAAGGAAGAAGCAGACCTTGCGGGTATCAAAAAAGGACGAGACGGCGATGAAGTAAGGAGAGCAGAGCAAAGACAAGATAGGAAGATAAGAGTAGCCTCGTCTTGCTTTCATGTCGGAGTGAAGTGGTGGCGGAACAAAGTAGCGGTAACCTTTGTAAAGGAGAAGAAGCTGGGCAGTTAGTGTAATACGTTAAAGGGAGAGTCCTGGTCGCGACGGCAGTCAGTTGAAGGGCAACATTATGGAGAAAGAAGACGCCGGGGAGGAAGGGGTGAAGGGCAGAGAACTGGGGCCAGAAGAGATGATAGATCTTATCTGTCTGGCTTTTACTTGGACTCGTTTAACTGTCTTAAGAACGAGGTCTTGGCGGTTTTACAGTACTTAGGCTAATGATGATTCGGATTCGTTACAGGAAATAGTCGACGAAACGGAGGATCACCTTGTGAACAGTACCGGATCCTGTTTGTTTGTTTGTGTGTGTGTTGTGGACAGTAGAGTTGTGGAGAAAGAGAGGGTGAAAAAGGGTGCGAAGAGGGATATATGTGAAGAGAAAGCACGGGTAGCGATTGTAGCTAAAGGAGGAAGAGAGTGCAGGGTGACAGAGAGGGGAAAAGTGTGTGATGTACTGCTGTGGGAGAGAAACAGTGAAAAGAGTCGGCGTTAAAATGATATTTAGGGAGGAGGCGGTAGAGCACCGAAATAATGTCAAAAGAGACGGGAAAGAGAACGCGCGTGACGAGGGAGAGAGAAAAATGCAGAGGATACATGTACGGGGAAAGGATCAATCATAAGAGGCTGTGAGAATGTATCAGATACAGAGAAACCTTCCCCGCAGTCTCTCGGGTCTAGAGCCAGCAACAGAATCTGGCCGCCGCCCCATGACGACCACTTTCGCCATGTGAACTGATGCCATACCCTCCACATTGGCTGTCCTATCACTTGTATTCGAGGGAATCGAAGCTCCGTCGTGGCTGTCCATATCAGCCCAACCCACCGGCCGCCTAAGTCAAAGCTCGATCGCTCCCAACCTCTGAAAAATTGGCCGACGCAAATTTCTGTCAATGCCCTCCTCAAGCGGGAACATTATTCGTGAACTTCTTTCTGCGCAAGGAACCAACTAGTAGGCCCCAACTCCCAACGCCAGACAGCGTTCACTGCAAAAAGAAAGGTAATCTTTGGCCAAAGATTAACGAAGTCTAGTCTTTTTCAATTCATATTCCCCACTACTAATAATTTGAATTAGGTAATCAACATTAATAAAAGAACGGCTCGTCTTCATGTTTCAAATTAGAAAAAGCACACTATCACCTTATAATAAAATTACCCATCAAAATATACAAGCATACATCTATGCATACAATCTTACATGCACCCATGAATATGAAAACAAATACATATGTACATACACACCTACATATATATACACATATAAAAACATACATACATAAGTAGATTCAATCATGTTATAGAAAAAAGATGAAGTATAGAAAAGGTAGCCATTAAAGAGGTGTAAGAGGAGTAAGAAGGAAATAAATGGAAATTTCTACAAACATTTATGTTAGAGTTAAATTCATAATCCGCACAGTTCAATGAACATTTTTATTTTTCTTGGAAAGATCATATTTTCATTACCATTTCATTACAATCTATCATTTAACATGATTTTTGGTTTATTATTTATATCAATCATATTTTATTGTTTTAAGATCAAAATTTTACATATCAATCATTTTCCTGAGTTTCATGGTTGTACAAGTTGAGTGAAGAGAATTATGAAGAAATAAGATTAGAATGAAAATTTATTGTGCTTCAATTGTAATACCCTTTGAGGAAATGAGTTAGAAATTCTAGATTTTTTAATGTCATACCTTTTAATCTATGATAACAAAAGAAATTTGATAAGGAGTTAAATTTCACAGATTTTAAATGCAAAATAATATTCTTTTAGTTCTGATTTTTAAAATGTAGTGAATGTTTAAAAATTTGGATTTTTTTAGGGATAAAAGTGAAATATTGAAGTGTTTCAAGAGCTAAGGTGGCATTCCATAAACAATCTAGCATCACACTGAGGGTACCTACATAGTGCATAGGTGGGCATGCCATGCATTACACATGAGGTCAACATGGTGCATACATGGGTGAAAGTTGCTGTGTGAGGACAATAATGTAATTATATTGGCATTTTTAATTACTAAAGAACAAAAAAATTCATGTAGTTTGTATCTTTTAATTATTTTATTAGTGTTCGTCACAAAATGTTGAGAGGCATTTTTATGAAGTGTAGTGATTATGCAGTGTCATATGGATTGTGAGTGCTTCATAATAATTTAAGTTGAAGAGGTTGTGAACTAGGGAGTGCTTAAGGAAGAAAGGGAAGTGCATATATGCTTATAAAGAGGAGAAAAAAAGAATAGGAGATAGAGAGATAATGGGCCCTAATAGGCAGGGAGCCAGATACCACTATCGAACACTCCCCCTCAAGCTAGACTATATAAGTCAAACATGCCCAACTTGGTACCCATAGAAGTGTAGGAGATCTTGCCCAACTCTTTATAAAGACATCTGCAAGTTGATGAGATGATGTCATATGAGGAGTCGAGATGATTCTAGACATAAACTTGTCTTGGATGTAGTGGCAGTTAATCTTAATATGCTTTGTATAGTCATGAAAGGTGAGATCGCCAAAAATATAGATAGTAACTTGATTATCACATTGCATAGACATTAGAGAAGGAGAAGAGAGGTCAAGATCTTTGAGAAGTAATCGAAGTCATACTATCTCTTATGCAGTCTTAACCATAGCTCGATACTTAGACTCCCCACTAGAGTAGGACACCTCCTCTATTTTTGGGACCACCAAGTAAAAAGATTACCTCCAATATTTTTGTAATACTCACAATAGATTCGTTGTCGCCCTTGTTCTATATAACCAACATGAGAGTAGGCTTTGATATAGAGATGACTATTTTATCAATAAATTGGCCCTATCCTTAGAGCCAACTTGACGTATGCTAGAACATGTAGAACTCCCTTATAGTGAACTTGTTGAGGCTCTTGCATGAAATGACTCATACCACTAATAGTGTACACGATAGTGTGACAAGTGAAAGTGAGATGTATCAACTTGCCCAATAATTTTTTATTGTGATTAGCATCCTCAAGGAGTGAAGATGAAGTATCCGAGAACTTTGGGCGAGCTTCCACAGGTGATGTCCCCAACTTGCACGAAAGAAGTCTTGTCTCCTAAAGCATCAAGGGCATAATTCTAAGGGTCATAGAAAGTCTCCTGTCATGGCACACAAACTCAATACCAAGAAACTACCTTGGAATCCGAAGTCACAAAAGTTGAGGTGCTATTGTAAAAAGCTTTGGTAAATAAATACTTGCCTTATCACTGCCGATCATAAGGATGTCATCAACATAGATTGCAGAAATGACCAAACCACCTTCTGTTTGCTTTTGAGAATGAGGAAGAATGGGAGAATGAAGAACGAGGAAGAAGGTTGCTTCTCCTCATGCCTCTCCTCGCGAGAGAGAGAGAGATCACAAGGGAGAGGGAGAAAGAGAGGGAGAGATTCGGGGTAGAGGGGAAGAGTCATCAAGAGAGAGAGAGAGAGTGAGAGAGAGATTCAAGGGAGAGGGGAGTGCGATCAGGAGAGAGAGTGAGTGAGAGAGACAGATTCGGGGGAGAGGGGGAAGCGATCAGGAGAAAAGAGCAAGAGAGAGATTCTTGGGAGAGAGGGAGAGCATCAGGAGAGAGAGAGTGAGAGATTCGGGGGAGAGAGGGAGAGCGATCAGGAGAGAGTGTGATCAGGAGAGATAGAGAGAGAGAGAGAGAGAGAGAGAAAGTGAGTGAGAGAGAGCATCTCTCTCTCCTCTCTTTCTTCTTCTTCTTCTTCTTTTTAAGTTATAAAACTTCCAAGAAATAAAAAAATGTCAATTTATTTTGTATATATAAAAAATTAAATTTTTATGAATCAATCTCATTAAATGCTCATATAATGTTACTAGTTTATGAAAAATCAAGAATATCTTATAAAAATATAATAACATAATAACATACATTTAAAATTATATTTTTAAGAAAAAAGTGTACTAAATGCATGATATTAATGCATGAAAATTACATCTTATCAATGGGCATGACTATTGTTTCATTCTCTACATTTCATAGTGGTTGATTATAAATCTGAGGTGAAAAAGTTAGGTTTTTCAATGTTTCATTGTGTGCTTTTAGAAGGAAAGAGGACACTGATTGATTGTTCTTTATATATGAAATATCATTTTTAGTGAGTTTCTTTTATTTTCTTTTCTATTCACTTATCATGTTAGATGCAAGACAACAAGTATGGGTGAAATATATGGGTTCTCAAAGGTATGTTTGATTGAGAGCATCTCTAGAGCTTGTTTTCATTGCAAATCTTTAAATAGGATCATTCTCCATTAAAAATTTCCATTTTTAAAAATATTTTCACCCTCATTTTACTTATTTTTCAAACCCTAAATCACACTTTCACCATTGATTAGGGGTTTTCAATCTGAAAAAGGAGTTTTGAAGCATTTGATCAATTAATTATATTTTCTGCATACATTTTTTTCTTGTATCGATCATTTCTGGTTTTTATTTAAAAAAATAGTATTTTTAATCTTTTAACCTTCCTTCTTGTGGATTTGACCTTCACATGCCACTATTCTAATTTAAGAAATGAACTCAAAGAGTTGAGTATAATTTTTTATACCTAAACTTGTGCTTTCAATGATCATGATTTTACACATATCATGAATTAAGATGGAAATGGCAGAGATGGATTAGTGATGAGGTGAAGAGCACACATGCAGATTGGGGGAGCAAGCACACATGCAACTACAAATGGTGGCAAAGATGATGGGGCAGTAAGAAGGGTGGAGGAGAATGAGAAGGTGGAGGGGGAAAAGGGAAAGCTGATGGAGAGGCTTGTGCAGAGAGACTCTAGCGAGAAGGATGGCGGCTCATTTGATACCACATCAACTAGAGAGTGGATACATTCTTATACAGATGAGAAGAGGCCGGAATAAAATTTAGAGAGATAATGGGCGAGGAGCCCAATGCCACTATCAAATAGAGGCAATTTGAAAAATTTGGGTGCTTTTGATGGAACAAATTGAACCAAGATTGTATGTCTTCCCCAAATATTTGTTGAATGATTGCAAAAGATCTTGGTTGGGATATCCATGTGGTATGCTCTTAGTCAATCAACAGGTCCACCAATCAAACCATGTGAGTCACAATATATTCCAACTGGTAACTTGTATATTACATGGATCGGAGGCCGCAAGAGTTGTGACTCTTGTTTTCTTTTCCTTCTCTCTTTTTGCCATTTTTCAGTTGTAAAATGTTTTTTGTTTCCTTCGCTCATATCTAATAGAAAAGTGGTTGATCCATAATGATTTCAGGATGTTTTCAATTTATTTCTATAGCCAATCAGAATAGAAAAATTTTGGAGTCTATGATTTTATACGGAATTATTTTCTTGAATACGAGAAATATGCGAAACAATTTAGCACAAAAAGTCTCGATCTAACATGAACATGATCAATCTCTTGGTGTCATTTGGCTTGTAGAAGGTGAAACTTCTGATAGGGTGATGAATCATCTATGAGGAAAGGGATGAATAATACCATCAAGTTTACTAGGTTTTAATCCCATGATAATTCTATGGCTTTTTGTTTCTCAATGGACAGGGATTTTTTTAAAACTAGGCTCAGGGAACTAATTTTGCATGCATGAACCCTCCTTGGAGTTTGAAGGACTCCAAATTATTTAAATCACATCGCTTAGTGATCATAGTGTTCTCATATATAATCGATGTGTTGCACACACACGGGTAATTGACTCAAGTCTTAAATATTTCCTGGTTGAAATCCAATTTTTCTTGCATTCATGGGTTGACTTTGAGATTTCTTCTCTCCACTCCCTACTTCCTCCAGGTCAGTTAGCTTTTCTCAAGTCCAATAACCTCACTCACCCTTGCATGTTTCCCAGATTTAATGAGTCTTTTAAACTCAAAGTTTTTAGATCTTTCAAGACAAAAAAGTAGTCGAATGTTATTGACCTAAGAATCAAACCCTTCACTTAAAAAGATATCCTCTTTCACCCTCATGGGTAAGTTTGACTCACAGAGTCATTCCAAGAGTATCAAGCAAGTGGATGAATTAAGAAAATTAATTAGATATACTTATTTAATTAGATAAATAAAATAATGAAAATAAAATGAATTAAAGTAAAATAAAGTGCTATAAAAACCAATAACGTATGATGAAGAGATTCTGCGTTGGCCTTGAATTTACTTTGGTATGGACTTCGACTCTGTGTCCTTGTGCTTGATTGTTGGGGTCTACATCCATCCTCAACAATTCAATGGATCTTGTCCATTGGCTACTCCAAGTCATACAGATTGATAAGTTTTCTCACGTGGGATTTTTGCTTGGTTTGTTTGTTGTCCGTCGACTTATTGAACACTTTTGTTGGATGCTGATACAATAAGAAAAACAAAAATAATCAAAGAAAAAATTTCTAAATTCAGGAATTGAGAATTGCCTATCGATATTTCACACAAAAATTCAATGACCACACTCAAATAAAATTTGTTTGATCTCGTAGAAACATCACAATGAACTTATTCAATTTGTTACATCTTTTTGATGATATAGAAATTTTTAATTTACATCTCTGCTGGCCTGAAAAATATTTTGCCGTTCAGCCAGAAGTTGGTAAACAAGAAGACAATTCCATAAACGACCATGAACCCTAGACAGTTAGAACTTGCCCTATCTATCATGGGATGAAAGCAATTCACTGTAATGAATGCAGAAAATGGGAATTAAAATAAACATAAGACAAGGAAATTTAAATTACTCACAGGAAAGGGGTACTTTATGAGAAGTAGCTCAAGAAAAACAAAAGCGATTTTTTAGTATTTAAAATGATTAACTAATGCTTACAAGAAAATGAGGTCAACCAAATTTCAAATGAAATCCAACTAGAAAAACTCAATCATTTGCCAACTAACACGCATAAAATTTAATAAACTAATAGAAGCCACCTTCATAGCTTCTCCCTCTTTTTTCAGTCCTCCTTGCAAATACCCTGTTGGATATTGTCTCCTCTGGCCGAACACTTCATTGTCCTAATGGTGCACTGACCATTCCAAGAGCTCCCTCGTATAGGATCCATAGTCGACAAACATGAACATGATTATCATTTTCTAAGAATCAAGATATGTTGCCTACAAAGGTAGATTATTCTTAAACAAAATGCAGAACAAACAGCTTTTTTTTTCTCTTTTTCTCCCCATCTATCTGTTTATATCTATATCTCTCAGTTTTTATTCTCTACATTGACGTATATTTGTATCTATCTCTCAATGGGCGCGTATCTATCTATGTGTCCATCTTCACGACTAGTCCATCTGATTTGAATAAACATCATTTAATGTCTCTTCCAGAGTGCAGCTATTATCCACCGCAAATCAGTGGTGACCGCAGTAGATTACGTTCTCTGCATCGAGCATTTCCTTGGGAAGGTTAATAATTGATACTCACAATACTATCTGATTTCTCTACTTGTTCTCTTTATCCTCTCTCTCTCTCTCTCTCCCCCCTCTCTCACCTGCCATCTGTATCCCAACAATTCTCCCTCTCTCAGTACCCCCTGCAATTCCATCCTCTCTCCATCTCACGCTTTTTCCCTCACTGTGCGTCTGTCTCTCCTCTCTCAATGCTTTCAAAGTTTCTCTGTAGTTTCTCTCTTCTATCCTGCTCATCTAATCCCCATCTGACCTCCTTGCTATCAGGACAAGACATCTTTACATTCTTTGAGCCGGAGCTGCCGGCCGAGGCCCTGAATTCTGGAAGAACGAAAGGCATGGCCATATGAGATTGCCAAGGGGATCGCCAAATTTTGTCGTTGGAGACTTGGCCATATGAGACAGCAAGGCAGGGGCATCTGGCAGTACACTAGCAGGCTAGATTTTTGTAAGCCATGTGTGCTTGATCAGCAAACAGCCAAGATATTTAGCAGGATGCACGCTAGGATTCACATTCCATTTTGGCCTTCTGGCAAAACTATAGCCAGCAATCCGAACCAATGATGGACTTTTGGGTTGGGTCACTCTCGCAGGATTGCGACCCATTATCTTGGCCTTTGTGGCACGTGTTGGCCCAAGGAAGGTCTAATTTCTTCTCAAAGGGCTTCAGCAGAGTCTGCAGGTCCCATAAGAATTGTCGACACTTGATTGTCTGCCATACATCATGAAAAAGAGGATATCTGCCGTAAAAAAGTATATATTGTGATTGCTCTCGGTCTCCATTCTAGGTAAATATTTCTATGAAGTTAATAGCTCAACTGGTTGGTGCCGCAAGGTTTCTGAGAAAAGAGACAACATCGTCAGCAGAGTCTAGAAGGTACCGAGCCTTTGAGCGCTTCCGTCCAACAGCACAAGAGAAGTAATTATCCCCATTGAGATCAAGAACAGACGAGCATTCATTCCATGAGACCATGTCTTGATAGGAGCGATTACTGGCAAATGAATAGTTCATCGTTGTCTTCCTCTCTGATCCAACCGAAACCTTCTGTGCTCGAGCGTAGCTTGTCCTCAAGCTGTTTCTTCTCACGCTAGATAGCTTAGACGTCTTTCCGGTTTCCACGGCTTTTGTTCTTACAGAATTCAGGGCATCGGCTGGCAGCTCTGGCTCGAAGAATGTATAGATGTCTTCATCCTGATGGCAAGGAGGTCAAGAGATTTGGATTAGATCACCATGATAGAAGAGAGAAAATACAGAGCAACTTTGAAAGCATTGATAAGGGAGAGACAGACACAAAGTGAGAGAAAGCATGAGATGGGGAGAGGAAGGAATTGCAGGAGGTACGGAGAGAGGGAGATATGATGGGAGACAGATGGCCGGAGATGGGGGGGAGAGACAGAGGGAGAGAGGACATAGAAAACAAGTAGAGAACTCAGATAGTACTGTGACTATCAATCATTCGATTGATGACCCAATTCTGCTGAATAGGAACATGACCAGGTCAAATCAGTGACTGGTGTCATAAATATAGACTAGGAAATAACTATTGATTACTGGCTAACCTTCCCTAGGAAATGCCCGATGCAGAGAACGTAATCTATTGGTGTCACCATTGATTTGCTGTGGACGATTTCTCCGAGTATTCGGTCAATTGCTGCACCCTGGAAGAGACATCAAATGATGTTGGTTCAAAATAGATGGACTGGTCACAAAGATGGGTGCATAAATAGAGACAGAGAATAAGAATCAGAGAGATAGAGATAGAAATAGATAGACTGGGAGAAAGAGAGGAAAAAAGATGTTCATACTGCACCTTTGTAACGCCAACGGCGCGAACTTCAACTGAACGGCTGCCCTGGACGACGTCTACAGCCGCATTGGAGATCGGTCCTGTCCAGAGATGTTGCAGCATGTCCCTTGCCTGAAGCCTCCCAAATTCCACATCTGAGAAAAAAGAGAAAAATAAAACGAGGCAGAAGCAACTAATCTTTTAATGGAAATATCTGTTTCCCAAGGTACCTGCGTATTTATAGTTCCAGACAAGAGATGTATCCCGCTGCTCGAAATGGGAGCGGGGAGTCCTCTCGGTGAAGTACTCGAACACGTGCTAAAATGGAGTGAGGAAATTATTAAAAGGGGAACTAGAACAAATGAAATTAAAGGACGGTGGTTCTGGTTTGGCTTACCTTCACGCTTTCGACCCAGTCCATGTTAAGATGTTCTGGCATGGTGGTCATCCACTCTCCCTTGGTCAGCCGGAGGAACATCCCGTTCTCCGCGGCCAACCACATGTTGAATTCTCCAAAATTCTGCATGGCCAATTGAGATTGATGGATGATGGATGGATGGATAGATGTTGGGTTAAAATATGCATACATCATCTAGGACGCTTCTCTCGCTACCGCTGATTACAACAACAGTAGTCTTTGGATCATTGCACAACAAGCTAAGAGACTCTCTAAGATCAGGGTGCAGTTTAAGTTCCATCTCTTTAATCTGATCCCCCCCTTTTCTCCCAGGAGTCTCCACTGGCTCCGTCAGCGTGACATTGAAACCCTGAAAATCACATGACAACAAAATGAAAGAAAATAAATAGAATACTTCATTGGTTTAAGGAGGAAAACCAAGATAAGCAAGCGGTTTCTGGACTGCAAATAACGGTCAACAGCGATCTTCTTCGGAAGCAAAGGTGGGACTTGTCTTGTCCTCAGTTGTGCTTCGACAATTGTGTCATTAAGTTCACTGCATGCAAAGGACATTCGATTTTGGAAGATTCAAACAATTGATGATCCAAGAACTCAGGAAAATACACCTAATGAAAGTTTCGGCCCAATCCTGAGCGGTATGAGTGGTGACATGGGCGAAATTATGTCGGTGCCTCTTCTCCCTCTCATCAGCAGGCATATCCAAGGCGTATCCGATCGAGTTTGCGACTTCTGTGATATTCCATGGATTCACCAGTAGCGCCCCAGCGCCGAGCGATTGGGCTGCTCCAGCAAACTTAGAACAAAATTTTAAATCAACAATAATTCAAGTTGATGAGAAAAAATAATTATAGTACTACTTCACTGAGAATGAGAACTCCTTTTTTCTCCTCCTGGCATGCGACAAACTCATAGCTGACTAGATTCATTCCATCCCGGAGTGAGGTCACAATGGCCACATCTGCACAGGCATGCATTAAATTTAATCATGCAATTCAAATGGGAATTGATTAAAAACAGTAGAAACGGCTAGGACTAGAATAAAAAGATAAGTAACAAAAGATCAAATAAGGGATAAGATGAAATGGGAGGAAGGTGAACCCGTAATGGCGTAGAGTGCGCATAATGCATGGAAATCAAGAGAGCGATCCTGGAAACAACGGAAAAATTAATGCAAGATAATAGGATCCTGATGATTTTTCCATACCAAATTATATAAATTGGTCAACGAAAACAGGGGAATTCCAAACCGGCCAGAAGCCTTGAAAAACAGAAAATTGACAACTTCATTAACTAGGTGCACTTCAGAGTTAATGTTTTCTTTTAGTTTAGCATAAGAGAAATGCTGTTTCTATGCTCTCCGCACTTCTGATGGGTCCCTCCACATCAAGAGGCCCATCTTATGATCTTGTCGCAACTTTCTTGCACAACTCGTCACGCCAATCATAGCTCGAGTTCCTCCACTCTGATAGAAAACTACAGAGTAACTACCCCTGTGTAGTGTTTCTCCCTCAAGCCGCATGACAACCAACTCTCCATTGACATGGAGCCAGAACAGGTCCTCACTAATCAGATGACACCTATAGGCATCAGGGTTCTAATCACGAGGCACACAGTAATAACCAGGCGACTCCTGCATATAATGCCCCCTTATTTCTCTGATCTGCGGTATAATGTCTCCCTTCCCCTCTCCTTTGCAGTAGTGCATCCACCTCAGTCTTTTAACATGAAAAGGACTCACTATGCAAAACAGTAGTAGAGGATTGTCACAATGAAAAGGACAGATTGCGGCACATGCCAAAGGTAAGTATAATGCAATGTTTAAAATAACTTGCGCTGAACAAATTAGAACAACCTGTGCAAAGCAAAAAATACTGACCAAATGATGTATAGGAACAGCTGTTAGTGTACCAAAACGGCCATTAATACGTCCTACAATCTCATGTACCTGGCTGGTAAGTTTTTGATCTGCACTGAAAAAAGATACTTAAGAAACAAAAAGTTTGACCTCAATGCATATGGATCAACAGGAGTAACTGAGAGGAAACGATGACGAAAATACACAGATAGAATATTGAATCAATAATTTCTTGGAATATGGCAGAAAAGTACTTTACTGATAGAGTGGGGTCTTCTCTAATCAAAAGTCTTTAAATTTGGGCAACAACTGATACCAAATTTGGTCTCAGAAGAATTGCCCATGTGATTATGGAAAAAATGATTTGCTAACAGAAAAGTTTGCAAGAGAAATGTTCCTACCATGAAAAATTCCTTAAAACAGGGAATGATGATTAGTAAGGAGTACATACATTCTGGAACATCAGTTCTTGTGGGGACCGCAATTTGCAACAAAACAACTTTATCTCTCCAAGGGGCATTTTCTTCAAGGAACTTCTCAAAGGCCAAGATTTTCTGCGGTATTCCTTTTATCATGTCCAAACGATCCACTCCAAGCATTACCTGATTCCACAAAAAATAAAATGAGAATCAGGTCAAACAATACACAATTAAATTGTTAAACAAGTAAGGATGACCCAACCTTCCGTCCAGAGAATCTTTCCTTCAAATCCCTTATATGATTCTTAACTTGAGGAAGCTGAAGCGCTCGTGTAAATCGATCAGAGTCGATCCCGATCGGAAACTAGTCAAAAGTAAAACACATGAACAACCAACACCCTAACCATTAATGACAAATAGATGAATACAAGAATCAAAGAATCTTACAGCTGCAACTCGAGTAACCTTCCCTTGATCTTCCACACCTTCTGGTGTGCCTTCGAATCCTAGAATTCGTGTGCAGGCACTCACGAAATGCCTCGCATAATCGTATGTGTGAAATCTGAAAATGCCACGACATCATTAGGAGATAGAGAGATTCAGAGAGCATCTTAGAACAAGATCTTTGTTGATTCTCACCCAACGAGATCAGCAGCAAGAACAGATCTCAGCAACTCTGATCGCGAGGGGAGTGTCCGATGGATCTCAGAGGAAGGAAATGGCGTATGAAGGAAGAAACCAACCTTCATGTTGCTGTCAATCTCTTTAAGATACTTTGGAAGGTACATTAAATGATAGTCATGGCACCAAACTACGTCCCCTTCTTCATAATACTGGCGCACCACTTCCGCAAACATCTGATTTGCCTTCTTGTAAGCATCAAATTGAGATTGAAAACTCCGAGTTGTGGCCAGCCGATCCTCCTGAGGAAGACCTAGATAGTGAAACAACGGCCAGAGTATGTTATTGGAGTAACCGTTGTAGTACTGGTGAACTATATCCTCATCGAGGAACACGGGGATACACCTCTGTTTGAAAGAAAAAAGTGTCACGGAACCCATCAACCCCAAAAAAATTCCAATCTAGTTGGAAATCTAAAGACCTTTTCGGCTAGCGCACTGGTCAATGCCCTCTGTCCGGTTTCATCGGAAACGTTTACTCCGGCCCAACCAATCCATTTCGCTTCGAAATCAACTCCTGGGCAAGGAGCCAATAGAATTAGATACTGCGCGGAAGTACTAAAGATTGTGAGGCAATGTGAGGCCTTTTTTCTCACCGAGAAGAGCGCTGACGAGTCCACCAGCGCTGATGTCGAGAGACCAGGAATCTTCGCCACGTCGGACAGCGGAAACCGGAAGGCGGTTCGCCACCACAAGCAATCGCTGCTTCCGAGGCAGAGAAACGGCCGCCGATGGCGGCGGCACTAAAAGCGCTGCATCGTCGGAGTCGTCGGAATCATCGTCCAGTTGAACCCTGTTGAACCTCTTCAACTCTCTCTCCCGCAGCAGCCGCTCCACTCTCGACGCGGCCGGGTAATTGCTCGGAGAATGATTCATCGAGACAGAGAGAAATAGGGAACCTCAAATGCGAAGCCATAGGGCGGCTCTTCGTCTTTATAAACAGGAGGGGGAATCCGGCAGTGGCACTGATCGAGTTCTTTATGGTTGATGCTCAATCAAGCTACAATGCCCTGCTTCAAATGCATTGGAAAGAGGGTCAGATTAAGCCCGAAAAAAGTGATCCGAAAATATATTTGATCCGAAAAAAGTGATTCGTATTCGTCGGGGAATCATCTCCCTTCTAGGCCCCTACGAGCACCACCGTAGAAACCCTGCAAGCACTAAGCACAGAGACGGGAATCGTAGGGAGGGAAAAAGTTGATTGAACTGCAAGCTGGCATCTGCTATCGACTTTTTCTTCTCTTTTTAACTGGGGGCCCACGAGTCAAAGATATTTGTCAACCGCCGTACAGTGGAACTTCGATTTGCTGGCTTCCACTGCCAAAATCGTGGCTGGAATCTCGCCGGCGGGCCACCTTATAAAATACTTGGGTATGGTCAACGAGACAGAGACTTGACGGGCGCACAAATTATGAGATGACGTAGCTAATGGAAGCACTATTTGTGGATGGCCCACTACAATTGTTCATAATCATGCAGAAAGTAAAGTCAACTTCCGAAGATCCATCCTGTTTATCTCGGAGATCGGATCACAGTTTATTTCTTAGTCGAGAACCATCCTGCATCATTGAAAACGATACGTTAGGATCCGCCTGGGGCCACAGGTAGGCGGGCCAAGATATTTTCACAGGTGCAATGGATGTGATGGCCGTGACCCCATTTATGATGAAATGTCTGGTGATGCGAGCGCCCAAAAAGATACATACAAGGTTAATGACGGGTACTATGCTACAGAAAAATGCACACGAAAAGGGTCGAAGATAATAATCAATAATGAAGAGATGTGTATGGAGATAGTTGAGCATTAAGGCATCTTGTCGAACAGATAGATAGATAGATGCATTTCTATATGAGTAAAGAAGAGTACCGAGTTTAGATAGATAGACTGATAGATTGAGATAAACAGAGAAGGGAATGGACGGAAAGATTGGGATATAAAGATGGAAAGACAGATAGGCGAGATAGATCGACGAGTAGATAGATTGACATAAATAGACAGGTAGATAGATAAATTGATAAATAAATAAATAGATAAGTATATTGAGATAGATGAATCGGAAGATAGATAAATAGATAGTTCAATCAATTGAAAGATAGATAGATAAGTAAAGACGGGCATATAGATAGACTGGTTGATAGATATACTGCGATAGAGGGATAGGCAGATAAATTATCGATAGATAAACAGTCTGATAGTTAATCTGAGATAGTTAGATGTATAAATAGATAGCTGATCGACCAACAGATACCGATGGGAAGATACATTTATGGATCGATAGGTAGATAGTGAAATAAATTGATTTGTAGATATCGATGTTATGTTGATATATAGATGCATTCATAGACAAGTAAAGATACGGAGAGACAGACAGACAGATAGACAGATAGACAGACAGACAGATAGATCGATCGATAGATAGATAGAAAGACAGATAGATAGATAGATAGATAGATAGGTTGATAGGAGGACCTATAGATATATATATACATGACATATGGTTAAATAGATATAGGAGAATATTTAGATAAACAGAGATCGATGGATAGGTAGATCGACTGAGATAGATGGAAAGATTAAGATGAACGGATAGATAGATCGATAGATACAGATAGATGGATAAATAGATGTACAGATGAAATGTGGTATATGTTTATATAGGTTGAGATTGATGGATAGATCCAAAGCTAGATAGATAGATGAATAGCTTTATTGAATTTGTACATAAAGAGATAGAGATGGATCGTTTGATCCATTGATTTAAATTAATGGATAGGTAGTTGGATGTCTGTAGATAGATTGGTAGATAAATAGAATGACAGATTAAGGTAATAGACAAACAGATAAATAGAGGGAGATGGAGAATAAAAAAAATCAACAGATATAGATAAAAGGAATGGGGAAGAGTACCTGGATAGTGGCAGAGAACTTTTAGAACAAGAAGAAAGAGATAATTAGACGTAGAGGAAGCAAAAAAAAAAGATAGAGAGAAAATGCAAAAATATAAAGAGGTATAAAAGAACGGGTAGAAAAAAAGATAGAATGGAAAGCTTGGGAGAGTAAAAGATAATAAAGATGCAGAGGAGGGTGTAAAAAGGATGATAGAGAAAGATAACTGAAAGGTTAAGTCCTGTGGGGAGGGAGAAAGCAGATAGAAATGCTAGAGCTTCAGGAAACTCGGGAAAATGATAATGCAAGATGTCGAGAGATAGCGGGACGGAGTAGAGAGAGAGAGAGAGGGGAGAGAAAGGGAGAGAGAGAGACCCGAGATGGAGAGACGTCTCATGCTGGGGAGGATAATGGTGCGCTTGATCCAAGACAGATCCGGACAACAGGTTGCGGGAGTCCATCTGTGGAAAGCCCTCGTACGGCCCCGACAGCAGCTGCGGCACCCGCTCGTTTTCAATGATCTGCATCCACCAACCAATACCAACATTCTCTCTTCAAAGAAACCAAGAGAAAAAACATTTTACCGCCTCCCACCTTTGAAACCCTAGCCCTTAAACACTTGTTATCATTCTGCAGCTCCAGTTCCTGAATAATTCAAGCGGTTAGGGTTCTCCAACAGAAAAAAGGAAATATAAGACTCTGGGTTACCCTCCTCTGCATGTACTCGACTTCAGCTCGCAGGAGTTCGTTCTGCATGTACCCGATAGGTCAACACTCCGGTAAGAAAGAAGAGTGTTATTTAAATGGATAAATAGTTGACCTTCCGGGCTCTGATCTTCTTGATGCCTTCTTCCAGGCTCTTCTCGAGATTCTTTAGTTTTTTCGATTCAACATGGTTGACGTCCTCGCCTAGGCAGTTCCTAAAAGTCAACGCAACATATACTTCCCGTGAATCCCAATAGAAAGCAAATTGTGGTTTTAAAGACGTTGACTTCTGTCCACCTGATCTTCCCCTGCAGATTGGCAATCTGACGGCGCAGACTGTCCGCTTCCTTCTGGTAAAACTGAAAAGAAACATTTAAATAAATGATTATAATTAACCCGTTGAAATTCAAGTTTGATATTTTTCGAAGTATAATCGTTCTCAGTGTAATTAGGAATTCAACAGTAATTAATCTGAGGTTGTACTTCTTCTCTGTATCAGTTTCCCAATCTACCGAATGATCTTTCTTTCTTTTTTCTTTGCGTCTGTCCGTTTACCAATCAATTGATCTCCGTCTATCAATCTAAAGTCTCAGTTTTCTTCTTGTCTCTCTCTGTCTAACTATATTTCCCTCGCACATTTCGACAAAGGTATCTCACTTTGTCTGTCCATCTCTCTTGCTCTTACCTTACTAAATTATCATCTTCCGTCCTCTCTTTTCCGGCATATCTTTCTGTATATTTATCGATCTACCGCACCTCTTTCACTCTCCTCTTCGTGTGATCTTCCTCTCCTCATCACGCCATACACCATGTCTCCAGGTCATTGAAATCCTAACGTCCTGCGAAATTACATAGGCAACGCATTTGCTCATTATCATCTCTCTGTCTATGAGTTTTCGTAGGGGCGTTTTATGTGTGTCTTTGTGTGCGCGTAACTCTTTTTCCCCTTCAATATGCACACGTCTCTTTATCCTTGTGTGCTTCTATCTAGCTCATTGACGCCCAGATGGCCTAAAATATTACTTAGCTTATACATATGCTCATCCATCCCTTTCTCTCTGTCTACGTGTGCCTCGATCCACTTTATTGAAATTCTAATGGCTTGCGATATTACTTAGCCTGTACAAAGCCTGTATATCTCTCTCTCCCTCTATCTATCTATCCATCCATCTATCCATCCATCCATCCATCCATCCATCCATCCATACATCCATCCATCTATCTATCTATTTATCTATCTATCTATCTATCTATCTATCTATCTATCTATCTATCTATCTATCTATCTATCTATCTATCCATCTACCTACGTCTGGCTCACTGAACCTCGTTGAAATCCTATTCTCCCGTGATTTTACTTGGTCTATACATACGCTCATCCATCTATCTACGTGTGCCTCTCTCCACCTCATGAAAATCCTTTTGGCCCTTGATATTACTTAGCCTATACACATGCCCATCCATCTCTCTCTCAAGCTAAACGTTCAACACTCCCTCCCTGGCGTTGGACAATTTGTCCTAATAATGTCAATCATCGGTAGACTTCGAAAGATTGAATACTTTTTATATTCTTCAGATGGAATTCACCAGTTGCATCTTCACTCTATAAGGGGTTTATTATCTTCTGCACTATTTTCTCAGATTATATTCCTCACATATTAACAAAGTTTGCTATGAACCGAACAGATCGAGAGAAAAAGAAATCGAAAAGGTACCTCTGCGTTGACTTCAACGACTGGCCCTGAGGTTGAGCACGCCTTCTTGTATCTTTCGATCGTTGCCTTTACGCTGTCCCAAAGATGAAACAAAGTCAACGCTGAACATTTTGATAAAAAATAGGTATCTCGGAGAGGACAGGTAAATCCGGCGCCGCGGAAACCTCACGATACGGAACAAAAATCAGAGATTTTGTGACGATTTTGCCAGCTTAAGAGAGAGATCGAGACTTTCGGAATCTTTTTGACTAGAAAGCCGACCAGATTTCTTCGTCTTTTCATACTAAGAACTATGATCTGACCCATCGTCCACCATCGGAAGAAACAAAGACCAAAGGATCAGAAACGAGCTTCTTGTTCCCGAGAAGTCGCGAACCTGTAGACAAATTCTGCGACATCATAAATGCTTCTGCTCATACGATGAACGATTCCCGAGAGAGGTACACGCCAGATCTCTTCGACCCATCATTTCTTGTCATCTCTCGATTCCCGCTCCTTAGTTTCCTCGAGCAAAGGCGCGAGATCCTACGGCTTGATCGCCGCTAGAAGCTCTTCGTTTTGTCCCCCGTACAATCCCCTCTCTCTGCACTCAACTTCTCTCTCTTCTTTCCTTTCGTACTCTCTGCCTATCTCCTTTACTTATCTCTCTAGGCCTGCCATATCCCCAATATCGGCGCAATTCAAACTGAAGAGAGAGAAATCGAAAAGTCCCTTCTCTTCGCAGATTAATTCGCTCTCATTTTGTTGGTGTAGATTTCCTGTGAGGCTTGTGTTCCAGAAAAAGGTTATAAGACATAAGAGAGTGCGAGAAATCAGGAAACCTTAGAGAACGTTTATAGAAATCACAGTTCTTTGACAGGTATGACGTCTAATAGGGAGTCTAGCGGCTTTACGAAGAAGGGTTTCCTCATCGAGTTCTCGGTGACGTGAACAGAGTGCAGAAAACTCGAAAGAAGCTGGAGATAACTCCCGCACATAGCTAGAGAGAGAGTTAGCTCTAGGGGAATAAAGAAACGGTGGGTGAAGCCTGAAGAAGGTTTGAGATAGAAAAATAGCAAAGAAGAAATCCAAGCAGGAAGGCGCCCTTGGATCCTTTCTTTCGAGATTACTGCTCTTTCCCTCTTAGTTTTTCACTTCTGCGACTCCAGATCTAACAATCTTTATCTATCTCTC
Organism: Lemna minuta; assembly: GCA_024174645.1. Taxonomy (NCBI): domain Eukaryota; kingdom Viridiplantae; phylum Streptophyta; class Magnoliopsida; order Alismatales; family Araceae; genus Lemna; species Lemna minuta. Next base: position 8,934,403 of record CM044105.1, read on the forward strand.
TAATTATCAAACCCTAAATCGGGAACAACAAAGAGAACGACGCAAAAACAGGAATAAAAACGTCTCGCAGTTTACGGTGCAAGTCCTTTTCCATTATAAATACTATAAATCGGAAGAGCAATAACAGATAAAAAAATTAAAGAAGAATTTTAATTTGCAAATATACCTGCGATTTGCATATTCATAGAGCTTGCCGCGAGTGGAGAAAACGATTAAGGCAACCTCGGCATCGCAGAGTACTGATAATTCATACGCCTTCTTGAACAGACCATTGCGTCGTTTGCAGAAGGTTACCTGCCTATTGGTCGTGTTCTCTATCCTCTTTATCTCGATCTTCCCTCTACCCATTTTCCGACTTTTTACCCCTTCTGCTTCGATCTGTCTTCCTTTCCTTCTCTCTCTATATCTCTCTCTTTCTGCGTACACTTTCTGGAGTCTGAAAACGGGGGAAATAAAGGAAACGAGAAACCAAATCCAGAAAGGGAATCAGCATGGGATTAATAGAGCCAGAATAGCAGTTCCATCATGATGGGGGTGCAACGGGAAACGGGGAAGACCCCTAATTAGCAGCCCCTTGGAAGAGAGGAAGAGAGAGAAGTTAGAGAGAGGTTGATGTTTCCTCGGCTTACCTCGACACAGATGGAAGTGGGACGAAACAAGAAGAAGGATTTTCTTCCCCTTCAGAGAGCTTTAAGAGAAAACGGAAGAGGGTTTCTGCAAGAGGTAGGACTCCTTTTTATAGCTTCGAGTGCATCCCGAGCTCCCCAGTCCTTGTTACCGAGATCATTCTCCCTCTCTCTTCTTTTCACTGTTCCTCTCTTTCTCTCTCTAGCTCTTTCAGTATCTCTCGTTTTCTCTCTCTTCGCTCTGCTGAGCTGAACAGTGGTCTACTGGCCGGCCCGGATCCTCTTTATCTCATACACGGTTGAGGTGATCGCCTCTTTGTGGCTGCAGCCAAGGCTAGAGAGAGAGAAAGAGTGAAAGACATTATAAGTGCAGTAAAAAAACACCTCGGAGTATGTTCTACAGCATTACAGCCAGCTGATAAGTAGGCCAACAGCGGGCAGAAAACTTGTTGCTCTCATTTAAACCTCTCCGATCTTCTCTTCTTTCTCTTGGATTTCATAAGCCCAGGACCTCTTGCCAAAATTAACCCTTTCGGCCAACTATCTTTTTCCCTCTCTTTCTGCCACGATGATCGTGAGAAAGAATACAAGAGAAGGAGATGTCCATGTGAGTTGTTGCCCTCCAACTCCATGAATCTGGTGCATTTATGGTAAGAGCTGGAGGAAATGAACCGGATTCTTTTTAGCTTCTCTCTCTCTCCTCTCTCTATCACGGAACCGGTTTGGTATCCGTCACAGCCCCGTTTGGCTCGCCGGAACCATGATCTCACCTCTCTCTCTCTCTCTTCGTTTAATCTATCCAGATGCATCGAAAATTCGGAATCGATCTCGTATGATTTATGACGAAAGAGGAGTGGCATTAGTTCAGGCGGATCTACGGTATTCCAGTGCAGATGAGCTGGGTGATCAGGCCCATTAACTAACGGGTCAAAAGGTGGCACCCGTTATGGGACCCGGTAGACCCTCCTGGCCCGACATCGGAAGGGCCTCCTAAACTTGATGTTTAGGCAGTTGCTTTCAGCTCAAATATCCTCTTCCAATATGCTCAAAACTTGCCATGTTTGTCTGTCTATCTGTCTATTTAGCTATCTAACTACCTGTTTATCTATCAATCCATTTGTCTATCTATCTCTCCATCCATCCAAGCTGGTTCTCTCCTGCAACCCCTGGCGCACCGCACGCTGATTCTTTTGAGATAAAAAAGGAGAAAGCGACTGGGATCAGGCAGTTGCTTTCAGCTCCATCCATTGAGAAAACTGTGCGTGGGGGCGGGGAGAGATAGAGAGAGGGTGAGAGAGAGAGAGGGTGAGAGAGAGAGAGAGAGAGAGAGAAGCTTCACGACAAGCCACTAGCAAATGGTCCACAAGTCAGAGGAGATGGACGGGCAGTTTTATTTCACTTTCCTATTCCGGGGCCACTTGCAGCCCATGTTCATATTTCTCCATTCATTATTTTCCCGAAGTTTTCAAAGAATTTTGAGGACAAGAAGCGGCCATCAGCTCCCTGATCAATGACGATCTTCCTCTCTTCACAGTTCTCTTTTCGGGTAGGTGAGCTCAAAACCCAAGTGTTCATAAATAAGGGATATTCTACTGCCTTATAACCCCTCCCCCTCTCTCTGCGCATTCCTTACAGATCTGAGCTTTTAGCCTGAGATACCGCCTACCCTTTCTCGAGGTCCCCTTCAACTCGTCAGCTGGTCCTTGTTTACGAGCTAAATTAAATCTTTCACGCAGATTTTTGATTCCTCGCTTCTTAGGAGTCTCACGTGTTCAATCATCCTCAACTTCTGACATAAAAGTTGTTTTCTCTGGGGATCTGAAGGAAAATACTGCTACTCAGGGAAGAGCACAACTTGATTTGTTTGAGCTCAGCAGATTTCTTGAGCAAAAAGAAGAGGAAGAAAATGACTCATCAATGAGAGCGGGGTGGGAGCAAAGCCCACATCATGTGTAACCGCTGCAGTTGCCTTTCTGAATAGCAGCCATCATTCCGCAGGTAAGAAGACAAATCAACGTACGAAAACTCCTCTCTCTCTATATGTCTCCCTAAATCTCACTAGCGTCTTGTCCGAGAACCTACCGGATATCAGAGATAACAAGCTGATGTCGAATTTTACATGCAATATAGGTGATTTATTTCTATAGAGTTCAGAAATAGAAGGCTTAGTTGAAGACAGCAAGCAAAAGGTTGAAAGTACAAACATGGTCGGGGGAAACTTGTGAAGGCCCCCATTTTCTAAGCTGTGGAGCCCTCCCTTTCTTCCCTTCTTTTTCGTCAGCTAGATCCCTGTCAAGCTTAGCCCTTTCAAGCAAGGTCGTGACCTCAAATCGCCCAACAAAAAAAATGAAAATTTTTTTTATTGATTTAGAGTTTAAAATTTTTTGACCACTTAAGCTTTAGTAGTATTACCTGTCTCTCTCAGGCTGCAATAACATATGTTGTAGGAAAAATACTACTTCTATGGATATTATCAAAATTAACAGATCAGGAAATTTTTTTGCATTATCTTTATATGATTCTACGAATATTGGGATTTTCCTTGATAATCATCGGTATTATTCTTCTCTGTCACTCTTACCTTTTACCAAATGTTTCACAAATTAATGACTAAAGTACGTTGAGAATGTTCATAATTACTTATAACAGATAATTCATTCATTTTTCTATGAAATTTCCAAAGATAACCAATAATCTGTGGGGAATTTTGTGGGTCGATTTCAAGATTAAGGTTGATTTAGAGGTCAAATTTGAGTCAGCTTGCTAAGAGGAATGAGTTAGGAATGATCTCTCTTTCAGCTTATGCATATGAAATCATCAAAATTATCATGAGTTCTTTCAATATCAACCTTGATTCTTCATGGATTTTGACCTCTATTCATTAACTAAACTTAAATCTATCAAAAAAAAATTTATTTGAACTTTGTTTTTCTGGTCTTCGTGTTCTCAATAACGTGGAATTGGTTCAGCAAGCGTGAATTAGGAGTCACCACTTCATAACTCAATCTTGGCTGATTGTTCATTATTCAAACCTATTTCTACGTTCTCTTGGGCATTACCCTACAAAGGACTTCCTCATGTAACAATTACAATACTCTTGTTCGTCTCGTCCTCTCATCTCACCCTTACCAATTCCTATATATATCCTCATAATTTATTTTATTGCAAATTCCTTGATCAACTATTGATTCTAGCTTTCTAGGTCAATCCACATGGACTTTCAATTGAAAGGATTGGTGGTCAACTCGCTGAGTTGACCGTGCGATGGGGGAAGAAGAGAATGGGGGAAAAATCCAAACGAAGAGGAGGAGAAGAATTCAAGGATGAAGAAGGAAGACGATTACAGAGTGGTAAAAAGAGAGAGAGAGAGCAGGAGATCTAGAGAAAGATGTAAGCTATCTCAAAATGGAAACAAAGTGTTAGTGATAAGAGTCAGAAGAGAGAGAAAGGAAGAGAGAGTAAGAGGATAGATCTCGAAAGAACAAGAATGAAGGAAGAAAAGTTAGAGAATGAAAATGGAAAAAAAATGAGAGAGAGATAGAGAGAAGCGAGACTGGCGAGATTGACAAAAGGAGATTTTAGAGGGAGAAAGAGAGATTTCGCGGGCGAGATTTACGAAAAGATCGCGGGAGAGAGAAGGAGAGAGAGCGATTGCAGGAAGTTCAGGCTAGGGACTGAACAAAAGCTCGTGAGCGAGAGATAGACGAAAAAGAGAGAGCGAAGGCGACGGAGAGAGAGGGAGCGTAGGATTGAGTGACACGAGGGATTTAGAGAGTGGTAAGTGTGATAGACCGGGAGATCAGTGGGTGAGCGGTTGGGCGAACATGGAAGATCGAGAGCGGTAAGAGAGACTAAGAGAGAGAGAGAGGGACCGAAAACCAGTTTGCCAAAGATGGAAAGGAATCACAGGAAAGAGCCAGAGGAGGAACTCCGGTGGTCGAGAGAGAGGGCTTTGGGGGAGAGACGGAGATATAGTGAGAGAAAACGGAGAAGAGAGATCTAGTGAGAGAGATAGGTAGCACAAGAGGGGGTAGGGAAGAGAAAGAACAAATGAGAGAAATAGAACAAGAAACCGAACTGGAGAGAGAGCGGGAGAATTCGGAAGAGAGAGAGTGAGCACGAGCGAGAAAGACGGAGTGATGTGCGAGAGGAAATTAGGAGGAAGAGAGTGAAGTTGCGAGAGAGAGCGCGGGAAAGGAATGCAATACAGACATTAAGTGCGGAAGCGTGACGGTTTTAGAGGGAGAAAGAGTAGATCGTGGGAAGGAAAGAGAGAAATGGGGAAACAGTTTGTGACCGAGAATGTAAGCGAGAAATTTAAGGAGCGTAAGAGGAATCAGAAGAGGGGAAAATGGAGAGGAAGCAAGAGCGACAGGGAGAGAGGGAGAAAAAGTTTGGGAACTAGAGACCGGGCGATAGATAGAGAGCAAGCGAGAAGAAGGAAAAAAAAAGATAGGAAGAGAGAGAGAGCGGGAGGTTCTGATAGAGGAACAACAGGGAAGAACGAGGGAGAAGACAAAGAAATCGAAGCCGATAAGGAGACAGAAAGAATGCAATCAAGAATGAGATTGGAGGGAAGAGGGAGAGGGGTTGCCAGAGAAATTTTAGAGGGAGATTCACAGAAATCGCGAGGTATGGAGGCAGAGAGTGAGAGCGACAAGGAGAGAGGGAAATATCAAGAACTGGAGAGAGAGAGAGAAAGACAAGAGGATGGGGCGCACGAAATGAAGACGGCGGAAGAATGAGGGTGAGAGAGAGATTTAAAAAACAGAAAGCGGGGGAAGGAAGAGAGACTGGGAGAGAATGGGATCGCGGAAAGAGGGCAGAAGAGAGTGAGAGAACGCACGGGGAAGACGGGAAAATTCATAGAAAGAGATGGAGACTGAGAAAAAGAGAGAACGCGTGAGATCGGTACAGAGTCAGAAAGAGAGAGTACGGCATAAGGAGAGCGAAGAAGAGGACAGGTAGAGATCCGAAGAAGCTTTAGAATAAAGGAGTCTAATAAATATATCCAACTAAGATTAAGTATCCACCAAGAGTCTAGGGATGAGATTAGACAAAACCCACTACCGAATTGGAGAAAAACAACCTTCTTAAATGGGATGACAAATGTTCACAATAGAGGACCAAAATAGTTAGGACAAAAGGAAGAAAGAGAACAAGTTCACTAAAGAGACTAACCAACAGGAAGAGCCACACTTAGTGTCACCTCTTCACAAAGCTTCTTTCAAAGATGCTATGTTGCCCTCTCTCTTTTCCCCAACTATCCAAGTAGCATGACCTTTCCTTCACAAGGGTTTCACTCCGTTAGGATGCTCTTAAGTTGCTTCCCTTATGTTGCTCCAAGCTTGGGGTGAGCTCCTCCTTTTATAGAGCTCCTTAGAAGCTTCTAGAGACTCTCTCTCTAGAAGATGTCCATAACTTTCTAGAACATCTTGAAAGTTTCACAAGCTTTTAGAAATATCCATAATCTTCTAGGGTAATCTAGAAGACTCCACAAGCTTCTAGAAGAAGCATAACATATTCTAGAAACATCTAGAAGATTCTAGAAATTTCTAGAACATTCCGGAAGCTTCAAGAATCTTTGACCAAGTCAACCCTCACAGTGATGGCTACAGAAGAAAAGAGAGGATTATAAAGAGATTGAATAGCGGAGGAAGAGCTGAGAAAGAGCGGAAGAGAGTTAGAGAACGGGAGAGGTAGAGATGGAGATCGGGGAAGGAGATGATGCAAGGAAGGTGAAGAAGGAGAACAAGACTAAAAACTCATCATTTCCACTACATCCTTTCGACGGGAAGTACACCGGAGACAACATTTCTACAAAAAAACCTAAGAGAGAGTCGTCAAGCAAAGAAGACTCCCCTTCCCTATTTTTTTTTTTTTGAACCCATGCGAGGAGAGAGATGAGAGTTCTTCTTGATGTAGACAAGTTCTTTTTCTTGGGTTCTTCTTGGGTTCCTGAAACAAAGGAGGCAAAATCATGTAGACAAGTTCTGTTTGATGAACTTATACTCCACAAATATCAAGTTATGAGATGTTCGACATGATGGTATCTTTAAGAGTTTAATTGAATTAAATAAGAGCATTTGATGGGTATTTATAATTCCTTTTCATGTTCTTATCAAGTTTTCTTCATCACATGAAGAAATGGTTAATTTTCCTCTAATGCAAAAAAAAGGGGAGTATTCAAAAGTTCTACCATATCTTCTAAACTAGTTATTTCAAATTTGATTCAAGATATGCTACTTTCTCATACAAGAATCCCTGCTACATTGAAGATTTTAGGGAGGACATATGGGAGTCATATTAAATAAATTGCTTACCTCTTTTTGAGAGGAAGTTGACCTACATAGAAAGTTACACTTAAATAATTATCTTATTCCTAATGAAAAGTTGATCTTATAATACTTGTCTAATCCACAAAGCTTAGAAGAACTTCATGAGTATGCATGATACAGTTTCTTCTTGCATTCTAGAAATGTTAACCTCATCAATATATATTTATCCCCTCTTCTTGGTCAATTATTTGCTAGTTAGCCTCGATCTCTTTTCACACTATTCATTTGGCTAGTTTTACTTCTATGAATTTTTCTTTCCCTCATTAAAAAGAGAATCCAATTAAAGTGAGAAGGTTGGCGGAAATAACCTAATTTTAGTGTGATGCCATTAAAAAAATCAAATATAAGTGAAATACAAGCTAGTGGTCTAAATAAGGAAATTATTTCCACTACTCTATTTTTAATTTCTGAAAATTTCTTATTAAGTGCTTAAAATTTTTTACTCTCTCTTGGATTGAACCTACAAAGTACTAGATATTAGTTAACAACCATGTATTAGAGGTTTGATCTTTTTTAAGAAAGCCTTTTCCTATTTGTTTGGATTTAAGGTTTATAAGTTTTCCCAAATTTTAATCAAAACATAGAAGATAATGTAAGATATTGAATCAGATATTCCAAAAATTGAGGCAACAATGTGTGAGAAAATTTAAATTTAAAATGCTGATTCTATTATCTAGTATGTACAAGAAAACACGTACAAGGTTTCCTTGAACGATTTCTCAAAGTTGTTCAAGTGTCCAGCCTCTAGCAGTATCTACAAAACACTGGATGGTGAGATTTCCTTTTCAAAGCCCTTTACAGATAGAGAAAGAGAAGAAAGGAGATAATTCTTATAAGGCTTGTATGAGCATCTTAACTTGTAGTCATTTTCCCCTTATTTATAGACATTGGGTCTCTAAACTATTCACAAAAACCCTCATAATTATGTCTATATCTACCAATGTCCATAGACCTTACGTCTCTATATCACTAGCTAATAACTCCATACAACCAATAACACTTCATCAGTCAACATATAGAATAATTAATTAAGGATTGATTTAACCCAACGAACAAGTCAAGTTGCCAGCCTATTAGGTGCCAATCTACACCACATACTTTAGAAGATATAAACTCCTATACTTTAGTATATAAGAACTTTGGTATGTAACCTTCTCGTCATCGCTTACTATGTATGTATAATCCTTTGTCTGAGCAAGACTCCTGAAGGACGTAATTGGTCAACTGTCAAACCCTTCTTGTTTACTCAAGTTAGTCCTGATGCGTAGAAGAAATTATCAAGAACTTATTTTCTGATATTTCCACTACCTTAGCCAAGGATTTTATTACATCTTGTTCCTTGAGAAAATCTCCTCAAGTCTTGGGGGCAGAAAATCCCATCTTGATTGCAAAATCACCTTCATGGACATCATGTTATTTCCAATATATGACGTTATAGAGATCGCATGGCTAGGAATTTGTAAGTCATAATAAAAAAATATAGTTATCCATCCATAAGATGTCTTTGGTGTCTCAAGTCAAAGGACCACAAACACATGTATCAACTTGATTGACACTTAGGTATAATAATATTTAGGAATTCAAAAAGATCAATTCAATAAACACTTTATCTAAAGACTATCCACTAGCTATCATTTGGTGTCTCCACCCTAATAGCTAGAAGATTAGTCACAGTTAGCAAATGAGTAAGATCAGATAGTGTTATTCTTTTAGGATAATTTGATATCCTTCTCGAATATCGTACAAATAGAAATTATAGAACACATGTTTAAAGACTAGAAATCATTACATTATGATCTCATCATAATTAACTTGGTCATTGCATATGCTCGTGAAATTCATCGCAAACATCACACAAGAATTCCAATGAATAAATTTAATTTTAGTGAACATAAATAACATAGATGGAAGTGTGATTGACTTGTAGGCCATATAATATCCATCATAAACCTAGCATTTTGGTCATAATATTTTTGCTAATTTACACAACTTAAAAGTGGTCTACGGTCAAGAAAAATAATGTTAAACAATTATTTCCATAATAGAGAGAAAGTGAGAGACAGAGAGTCCGTGTGAGGGAAAGGGGGAGTAAGGGAAATGAGACATAAAGATAATGAAATTTGAGAGAAAGATTGATATTTATAAGAGAGTAAGAGGTTGTATGACTTTATAGATGGGATCTTGTCAAGTAGGAGAGAGAGAGAGAGAGAGCTGCATGGGAGCAAAAGAGTAGGATGATGGTTGAAGGTAAAAAATTAGTAATTAGAGAGCAATAAAGACACTTATACAGATTGAATGATAAATAAAAACATTGAAATATAGATCGATTGATTTACATTTAAATAGATAAACTTCAAAACACACATGATAACACATGATAACATGCATGTATGCATAGGTGATAAGCATGAACTAGTAGTGGCATCCATGCATGTAAATGCCATACTTCGGTATGAATCACAAGCTAAATTATATAAATATGCTTATCATAATGACTAATTATGTTATAGGCATGATTTTATCATTTAAACCCTAAACTGCATTATTTTCCAACTTTTTAATTGGTTGGTCAACAACTTCTTTGATGGGGCCAAACCATTTCATCTTTTTAAGATACTATCCAATCACCTTTTTTAGAATTTAATGATACTCAAATGCATTCATGACAAGTCAAAGGTGGTCAAAAATTCTTGAAAGGTAAAAAGAGGAACAAGTCATTTTGATAGGATTCAAGAGGGATTATAACATATTCTTAAGGAACCCAATTTCCTTTGGAGGTGGTAACGGGTACCACCTTATTCACGAGGAGTCGCACATCTAAGAAGGTAATGAGCCAAAATCTTGCAGTTCTTGGAAACACATGAACAGGGGTCAAAAGACAGGTCCAAAACTCACTTAATTGATGATTAATTTAATTTTACATTGGTGAATAGAGTTGAAATTCACAAAGAATCAAGGTTGAGTTTGACAGTTCCTAAATTTTTCTCACGTTGGATGATGAAATGAGGTGAGAAATCAGGTAAAGATAAAGATTTAGGAATAAGATTTTCTAATGAATCAAACTAGGCATCTATTGGACTTAAATAAAACATTAAATCATAGAGAGATGTTAGAGAAAGAAAATCATGCAGAACTAAAAGGGTAAAAAAACTTTCTATTAATTAATTTAATTTGCACAAAAATATCAATTTATTGGATGATATGTTATACCAAACAAATATAGAGTTACCAAAAACTTGCTTGTATTGGTCATTGAACTGAAGAAAGCCCAAATTGGAAGCTCTTGGAAAGGTTTGGAGATCAAAGTGCAAATCCTCTTTCAATCCATCTCCAAATATTGATCTTTAGCTCTCAATCAAAGTGGAAAATTATCTAAATCCATCAAATCAAGAGATTCAAGGGCTAAGACATCAACAAGTCTCAATCCTCAATATTTAAAATGAGGACACTAGAGGAGAGGGATAGCTATTTATAAGGTTAAAAGTACCAAAAATGTTGTGGCCTTTGGATTTTCTTTACTGGGAATTGAAGGTCTCTATGATGCTACCTTGCCCACAGTATTTTGAAGAAGAAATCACTATGAAAAATTGTGCGATCATAATTGTGTTGTTGTTGGATCACAGTTGTGTGATCTTAAAGAAGCCCCAAAGAGAGACAAATCCATCTCATCCAAGTCATTGTAAAGTATATGTCCATCAAGCCATTATCATGCTGCCATGTGTTGCAAACAGTGGGTGGTGTGGCCCGTTTTCTCCCTTCCTAAGTCATGTTCCTCATCAAGTCCAACAAATCAGATGCAATGGCATAATTTAAAAATTTCTTTCCACCTTTATGTCTTCGGGTCGACATCAAGGAGTTTAAATGAATCCAACATATCAGATTAGCCAGCCCACGTGGGCTCCCTTTTGCCAATTTTGAGCCATAAATAAATTAAAAATAAATAAAATTCCAAAAAATTAGGAAAAACATAGGAAAATCATAAAATTCAAAATATTAACATTTTGCAATAAAATTTTTGGTATCATTTCAAAATTAGATTTCCTAAATTATCATGACATTTATAAACTCAAAAAAGAAATATAAAGAATGAGAATACTCATTCTTTGACTAATTTTGATTTAAAAATCAGCACTAGTTAAAGGTTTTCTCTTAAGTTATTATCTTATTTTGTTTCTTATTTGATTCCTTGAATTCACTTATTTGATTTCTTAAGTTATTATCTTATTTGATTTACTTTTTGTACATATTAAGGCATAAATTATTCCATTCCTATGCACGTTATCATATTTTTTTAGTGTTTATCTATCATTCTATGAAAAAATCATTATAATATCAAAATACATTAATTTAGGGTTAATTATGATGAATTAAAGATAAATAATTTCATAACCCATCTTTACTTGAGATTATAATTTGTTTTTAAGGTTAAATGATAATAAAAATTATTTTCAAACACATAATTTTTAAGTTTTAAAATCTAAAAGAAATTAGTGTATTTTTAAAATAGAAATTAAATCTCTTGTTATTTATTCAATTTGATTTTTTCAAATGATAGATAATTTAATTTCTGATCAAATGAAACAAACTTGGATTAATTTGGAGTTATCTTTTGAAAGTTATGAATTTTCTAATTTTTAGATATTTTTTATGGATTTTTTGGAGTTTTTCTTAATTTTTAATGAATTTTTCAAGATTTTTCTGCATTAAAAATTGAATTTTCTAATTAAAAATCGATTTTTCAGATTTTTATAAGTGTCCAGGTGATGTGGCACATTTTGGAGCGTCGGATCGCGTCGTGGTCAACGATGAAGGCGGGAGGTGACGTGGCAGCACGTGGAGCGTCCGATTGCACGATTAAATCGCGATTGTCGATCATCACTTAAGGCGAGCGTTACATGGCACAATATGATTTGTCGGCGAATTTGTTTTAAAATGATTTAATCTTTAGCCGTTGATCTAAGGAGTTATAACGGTTGAGATTAAAACCAGCGGAAACATATCTGAGCATCAGACCAAGATCCAACGGGCAGGCGTTTGATACGTTATTTATAACGTGAGCAAGGTGGCATCATCTCGGTGGTCCATCTGCGATCCAACGGCGATGAATTAATGATAAAGATTCACATCCGTGTGTTTTAGTCACGAGCTTTTGATCAAAGATTAAATGCCGATCAGACGGTTACGCCCAATTTGCCCTATAAATTGATATGTTCTTTGACATTCTAAGGCATTCCAGGGCGATTCGAGTAAATCGAGACTATTTAGACACCAAATCCCTTGAATCTCTTGCTTCCAATCACTTCTAGACTCATTTCTCCGTCCATAGAGTGCTTGAGAGTGAGATTTCATTGAGAGAAGAGGAAGAAATCGACGCTTAAACATCAACGATCGTGTTTTCTAAATTTTGGATGAAAAGCCTTGATCCGGCGACTAATTGGATCAATTCGAGCGTAATTTTGGTTGAGGGATTGTGTTTCGTCCTAATCTTTCTTTGTATAGCTTTAGATTTCACTTTGCAATCGTAGTTTGAGTCAATACTAATTTCAGTTTCTGTTTTTCGAGAATTTTAATTTCGGAAATTTCTCTCCTATTTAGTCGATGATTTCTCTGCGAAGTAAGATCCAAATTCCGTGATTTTTGATTCTGTGGATTCATCTTTAAGTCCTCCTTCTAAAAAAATATCAAATTTTCTAATTTATATCCACCTTTCATCGTCCAATTTGATCAAATTCAAAAAGATCATCCAAAATTACCCTAATTCTATGTGGATTCGACCCTTATTCATCACTATACCCCTCAGTTCATGTTTATTTCCTAAAATTAGTGAGTTTGGTATTTATTTTCACTCTTGACCGTGTGTTTTCAATGACCTCGCGGTCTCGATTCATAAATGACGCCGCTACCTGGGAATTGAGGCATAATTTTGATTAATTTAGTCAATTTTGACTTGGTCAACTCAGATTTTTCTTTTTATTTATTGAAATTAACTCACATCAATCATGCATCGAGTGATCCAAAGTAGGAATTAATCTTTGAGATCCTTAATTCGATAAGATCAAGTGATTTATGCCCCTTTTATAAGGATTAGGGGCATTCATTTCATCAAATTCTCGTTAAGAAGACTTCCCTCTCACAGACATCGACACTTAGGTACGATCGCCATTATTATTAGATCATTTATCTTAATATCTACTATTTATATTCATATAAATATTTGATCCACCCTTTCATGAGATGAGATACCACCTAGAGATTATAGAATAATCCTTTAAACGTAGATCTCTTTGAACGATCCTCGCAATCTCCCGACACTACCGAGACCTTTTCCACAATAGAACCAATAGAATCAGTAGAAATGGCCCAGATCATCGAGGGAAATGCAAGGAAACGCCTTAGTCTCTATGCCATGCTCATCCTCCAAAGACCTGTCACCCGAATTCACACACCCCTAAATAGAGGGGAAAATTTTAGAATAGATTCTCATGTTATGAGTATGCATCCTATCTTCCATGGTAAACCTTTCGAGGACCCTTATAGACACGTAGATGAGCTATCCCAAGCATGTGAAATCAATCATCTTCAGAATGTCCCCGCCGACACAATGAAAATGAAACTCTTTCCCACTACACTTAGAGACCAAGAGAAGGACTGGTTTCTAAAATTAGGGAAAGAATTCACTAGTGGACCGAGATGGAGGAGGAATTTTTAAGAAAATATTATTCCGGAGGGAAAACTACCTACCTCCAAAAAGCCATCGGCGAGTTTACCCAAGGCACGAGTGAAACCTTTCATGAAGCTTGGGAGTGACTTAAAGACCTCACTAGGGAGTGTCCACACCATGGAGTGTCTAACCATGAATTAACGTGAATATTTTATGACGGGTTAGTGATGTAGGATATTTAGAAATACTAATATTCTTACAAATTGGGGAGGATCTATGAAATGATATCACTATGAAAAGAGATTAGGAGATTAGTAAGAAGATAGTGTGATATAATTCAAGAGTATAGGGTGATATGATGAGTTAGTAGAGATGATAATATAATAATACAATAAGAGAAGAGAAATGGAGAATAAGATGTTATGGGTTATTTATTAAATAAGGATGGATGTGATATAGTTTATATTATGGAGAGGAAATATTAAAGATAATATGAGCGACGAAAGACAGAAATAAATATGGCAGAGGTTGTATGATTGGGGAGTTATTTTAAGATTAATACTTTCGGATAGGAGGGGAATACAGAATATGGATAGGGCAAAGAGGAGTTATAACCGGAGGAATATGTTATATATTATAGTATAGAGAATATGGAACTAATAAGATAGATAATATGGGATTTAGAATAAGAATAGTATATTCTATACGTGATTATTATAAGGTTGATAGGAGAGAGATTGTAAAAGAATTCTCAGATGAATATCCCACGACGGTGAAGAAATTAACTTCGTATGAGCGTCGTTGTTGGACTTAAGATTTAAAGAAACGAACTATTTCACTAAAAGAGATGAGGATGAGTTACCTGAAGAGGACGAGAAGAGATGCCGTTAGAATACTCCCGCTGACATCGGATCGTCTCGAAATGCTTCGGATTTATGGTTTTGAAAGACGACAGAAATGGGGGAGAAAAGAAAGGGAGGTAGAATCGGAGAGGAAGTTTACGGAAGGGAAATGGTGGAGATACGGGGAGATACGGTGAAACAAAAAGGTAAAAGTAACCAAACTTTTCATTCAAAAACATCATGCTCTTTTCTCTCTTACAATTGTCTTTTATAGAGTAGAGAAAGAGAGAGAGGTTGGGACGACGAGTCGCTTCGGAAGAGAGGAGCAGTTGCGGCGGTTATGCATCCTCGTCGCGGACAGGGAGAGTTCTTTGATGCTTGCGTCAATGATTAAAGATGAAATTGAAGCTCGTCTGGAAGATGTCGTCCGCTTCTTTGACAAAAGGGTGGTAGTATAAAAAACCCGAAATCGCGATATTCATGCAGGTTTGAAGAGTTCTGGTGATTTCAATTCAAGGCGACGAGATTAGAGTACGCGCTGGAGAGACGCTCGAGATGGCGCTGGAGATGACGCTGATGATTCGTCACGGGTATCTTTCAAGGCGTTGATTTATTTTCTGCAGGTGTCGACTTCTTGAAATCGGTGGAATGTAGACGTCCAATGAAAAAGAGGAGCAGAGAATGAAGAAGCGACGTCTAGTCGCCGATTCTGGGATTTTGAAACATCTGTGGATCGCGATACTTCCTCTTTTTTCATGCGCGGATTTCGTAATGGCAGTTCTTCAGAAGTCTCGGCTTATTGTCTTTATCTGGGGATGAAGCTTCAACGGGAGTTGATTCGGTCTCTATCCCTTTTGTTGGTGACGAGTCTCCGGAAAGGCCTTGACGATCTTCTGTCTTATGGAGATTTCCTGATACTTTCTCTTTCTTCTATCATGTCTTGCAGATCCATCGGTGAAGACGATCGACGGTCGTGACTAGTCAACTCCAATGGGAGGTATCATTCATTTGCGTTTACGGATTTTATGGACTTGCCGGTGAAGTACTTGGCGGGAACGGCGGAGGTCTTCAGGAGAGTCTTAATGGCAGGAAATCTTGCCTGCTAGATGACCGTGTCAGTGTTGCTTCTCTGCAGGGGAAGTTGTAACAGGATCGGCGTTTTGTTGTTGACGTTGAGAAGCTCCCGGGAAGAGGAGTAGGCTTCCTTTCTTATCAAGGGGAAGTCGTCCCTGTAATTATACTGATGAATTTAAGGACATCGTCAGTTTCCTCTCAGATGGAGCTTTTCTGTCTTCTTTTAACCGTGAGAGACTTGTTGACTTTAGGGGCTTTCTTTAGCTGTAGAGATGTCATTTACTTGGAGAAGCGTTCATGGTGTTGAGCTTCCTTGAAGTCTTTATTGCTTGGCTTATTCTGTCTTACTCGTGTTTGTCTTTGAGTGGCCGACAGATTATTGTGCATCTGTTAATATAGAAGTTGATGCAGCTAAAACCGTGGAAGATAATGATATTTAAAAGGCCGTTCCTAGGTGGAGATTAGGCTGACATCCGATTGCTTTAGTGGCTATTCAAGAGGATTGCTTCAGTAGATGATATCTGATTGAGTCTTGTCTTAATCATCAGCCGTAGAGACTTTGATCTGAGGGAAGATAATTATTCTTCTTGTAATGTTCTTTCATGATCTTCATAGTAGATTCTTCTTTGAGGTGATTCTCGCGAGGCTTTGATATAATGATCTTCCTTCAGCTTGAGGGAATCATGTATTTGATATATGTCAATCATGAGACTTCTTATATGCTGATGTGTCTTCACAAAGGCTTGGATTAATCTTGAGATGGAATTCGAGAGTAATATCAAGTGGATCTCTCCTATAATTCTAACTAAAGGTGGTATTCAAAGAAAGTAGGAAATGGAATAACAAAAGTGTTCCCATTTTCTTTTCTTTTGAGATCTTTAGTCATAATTTAAAAGGTACCTATGATTTGGTGGATATAGTTTGGAAAATAGGGAACCTACATCAAGGTAGAAGGTGGTTGAATTGGTCCACTCAAGGAATTCTAGGTTTCTAAAGATAGGGATTAAATGTTTGACCAAGTCAATCCTTAGATCAGTATAAAATAGAGTAAGGGAGGGAAAATAAATCCCTTAAGATCTACTCTCTCTTTAATTATTTAGAGAGGTATTCTTCATCCATTTAATGAATGGATAATTTTCAAACTCATGAGTGGGGAGGAGGAGGAGGATAGGTTCACTTAGAACCCTTGTGTTCATGTTTTTAAAATAATTCTCCATCAGTTAGGCCCACAAGATAGATATCTTTTAGATGCTGCAAGTGGTGGCACCTTTAATAACATGCTATTTATACATGAATGTACATGATTATTAATGCAAATAAAAGCATTAATTGTTATAATTGTGTGCATGTTATCATATTTTAATTATATTTCTATCATTTTACATAATTTCATGTTATGATCTAAAAATACATCATTTTATGGATAAGTACACATAATTAAACATTATAATTTTAATCTTAATTATATTTGAGATCATAACTATGTTTTAATGATGAAAATATAAGGGAAAAGATCTTTATTTATATTCATGTATTTTTCTTAAGTTATTTTAGAAAATACATGAATGTATTAAAATTCATTCTATTATTATTTTAATACTTTGACTTTTTATAATGATAGATTTTTTAATTTTTGATCCAACAAAAAAAAATTGAATTAATTTGGAGTTGCATTTTAAAAGTTATGATTTTTACAATTTTTAGGAATTTTCTAGTAGTTTTTATGAATTTATTTAACTGTATTTTTATTTTAAAATTATTAAAAATTAATAAAAAAATGTTTCATATTACCACGCACTGACGTGGCAGAACGCTGCCACGTGGTGATGAGCGGATGTCTCTCTGCGTGACATGTGGACACACGTGTATGTGTGTGTGCATGAAGTGTATGTGTGACACACATGTGCGTGTGCGTGACACGTGCGAGGACGTATAAATGGGCTTGGAGCATCTATAATCGGATTTTGCTAAACGCTTACGTCCGTCATATCTTATAAACCCAATAAAACTCTTCTATTTATCTAGTGTGGGACTATGTTCTTTTATGTTTTAATTCAGGTGATGTGACGACATGTGGGACATCTGATAGCGTGATTTAATCACGTGCGTCGGATGTCACTTATTCAAGGGGTACGTGGCATCATCTTAAGAGGCGATAATTCAATTAAATGGACCTTAATCGTAACCATCCATCAACCGAGTTATAATGGTTGAGATTAATCACAATCGGTGGACCTTCCGATTGATCGAGATCGCTCGATGAAGATCCAACGGATGGATCAAAATGACACACCTCTTCACACGAGTGACGTGGACGCATCCTGATGCTCCATTACCAATCGGACATATGCGACTTAATCGCACCGATTCGTCAACAGGCTCGTCATCTGGACCGTTGATCGCGATGAATAGTTGCATCCGATGATTACGCCTCTGTTCCTCTATAAATTCGATGTTCTTCACGACAGAAAAGACACCCTTAGATTTTTGAGTGAAAATGAACTATCTAGACACCACAATTCGAGAGTATTTTGATTTCTTTCCTTTCTTGACACTTTTCTACATCTGAGGAGTGCTTGAAATCAGAAATTGATCGAGGGAGTAAAGAGAAATCACATCTTGAATGCCAATTTTCGTCTTCAAAATCGCAGAATGAATAGCAATGCATCCGACGATTAATTGGATCATTTTGAGCGCGACTTTGGGTTAGATTGTGTGTTTTCATCTTAATCTTTGTTATTTAACATTAGATTGAAGTTTTGAATCATAGATTAAGTTTAATTTCAGTTTAATTTCAGTTTTTAATCAAATTTTCTCTCATTTTCAAACTTCGATTACTCTGCGAATTCTAATCCAAATCACTTGATTTTTGATTCCGTGGATTCACTCAATTTGTTGTCTGATTTGATCGAATTTCAAGGATGTCTCTCAAAATTCCCTAATTCTCCGTGGATTCGACCCTTATTTACCATTATACCCTTCAATTCGTGAATTAATCTTTAAATTGGTAAGTTTGGACTTTATTTTGACATGACATCGTGTGTATTTAATGACCATACGCATTCATTTTGTCAACCTTCATGAGCAAATATGAAGACAAAGCTTTGGAACTCATCGAGACGGTGGCGGAGAATAGCCACTACAATGCGGCTAAATCATTCGGAAGAGGTGCAATGCCGAAGGGACAATTGATCGACACAAAATCAGTAGGGACGGGGATGCTAATCTAAAGAATCGATAAAATGGCAGAAGTACAAAATCTACTATGAGACCAAGTCAACATTAGCAACGGTTCCAAAGGACTCGCCCCCGTCTCACTCCAAGAAGCGTCGTCGTGAGCCAATTGCTCAAGATTTGACCACGTTGAATTAGATACCCGGTAATGGCGATCCAAGGGCAGGGTATGTTTAGATAATGTCCATCAAGAACGACCAAATTTTCCATGTGCATACTTAAATTATTATAATACCTTGTTTTCAATAGCAATCCTTCACAGCATGCAGGATTTAAGAGGAATAATGATCAACCCTATCCTCCTTCATACAACGGTCAGTAACAACATAAAAAACCCTACGCAAATCAAATATAGTCGTCGTTCGTTCTGCAGACGCAACCGCAAGCCTACACGCAAGCTCCACACCATACAACACTGGCATCAGATACAATTCTTGGAGTGATCTCGCAACTAATGGAGCAAATGACGCTGATGAATTCGCGTGTTGATGAAATACATGACATCGTCAAGATGGACATCCAACTGACAAATGATAAGAAGGGTAAGCAAGTATCTTTTTCTAACCAACTACCCTTGCAGGCCACAACCAACTTGAGGAATCAAGGGGCCTTGTCAAGCTAGACGCATTACATCAACCGTGTACATGTCGACGAGGAGGCTGTAGAAACGACATTAGCAATATCGAGCCTTCGAAGTGGCAAGGACCTACTGGATCCATACAAAGATCATCCAATCCAACAAGGCCCGATCGATGAAGAAACACCAATTATCGTAGAGCACAATAGTGATTCGGAGGACGAGGAATAACATGCCAAGGCCAAACCTAACCCTGATACATACAAGCCCCATGTGCCTTATCCTCAAGCACTTAATCACCCAAAAGCCAAGATTAGTAAAATTGATGGCCATCTACTAGAAGCCTTTCAGAGGTAACCATCACCATTCTCATAATAGATGCCATCAAGTATATTCCATCCTATGCTAAATTTCTCAAAAGTATATGCACACCCCATAGAAACCCTAGAAGGATCCAACTTAGTGAAACGGTGAGTTCAATCATGATGAATTCCCTACCTATTAAAAAGAGAGATCCAGGGAGCACCCGTGATAATGAGTGAAATAGGAGGAATGTCCTTTATTAAATCCTTGCTAGATACCGGATCTATTATTAACATCCTCCCTAAATCCATATTCGACCGTCATCATGTAGGGGAATTTCAACCTTTCCTTGTATAACTATGCTTGGCAAATGGGTCGGTAAGGAAGCGACATGGTATAGTAGAAGATGTCATCATTAAAATAGAAGATTATTATTTTTGGTAGACTTCTTGGTCATTGACGAAGCGTTTTATGTGGTCGTTAAAACACACAAATATCAGTGAAACAAAATTTATAATTTCGAACTCTCAATAACAAAGATATAAAATCAAGTACAGTGTAAAGATCGAGTCGATCCACAGAGAACTTGGTTGACTTTGATCGCAGAGTTAACTTGGTCCAAC
Organism: Lemna minuta; assembly: GCA_024174645.1. NCBI lineage: Eukaryota > Viridiplantae > Streptophyta > Magnoliopsida > Alismatales > Araceae > Lemna > Lemna minuta. The sequence continues at coordinate 8,954,681 of CM044105.1, forward strand.
TTACGTTTAATTAGGGTTTTCAAGAAATGAAAGTGAATAAAAATCAATATAAATGATATACATATATACGATAGAATATTTTAAGAATTTAGAAGCTGATTTGACGAAGAAATGTCAAAAATTAAGGTCAAAACAATGACTTTGACCAACAGTTGACTTTCTATAAAATCACAGAATAAAAAGGGCTTAAAATATTACAAAAATTATATATTTAGAAACTAAAGAAAAAATGGAAATTATTAATATAAATCCCTGATTTTTCGAGAAGAACACGATTTATTATAAATTATTGAAAATCAAAGATCAGAAAAATCTTGAAATGAACATTTTGGTATAAATTTTCAAATTGACTAACCAAATGATATCCATATCCTGCAATTTACATATGAATAGAAAGCTAACAACCGGAGGATTCCAAAGAGACAAAATTATTTAATTTCACTTTGTATTTTGAAAGTAATTGCACCTGCAAGTCAATGCCCAAATTCGGATTGAATCTGAACAGTAGATGGTCAAATGTTAAATTGAGGGGACAAATGATGTTGCAATTTTACGATTTTGCTATCCACGGAAAGCTGATGAAACAAAGAATCCAATGAAATTAGAATCAAGTGATTTGAACTTAAGATCAGGGGGAAATTCTTATTTCAAAATCAGCAAAAATCTGAATCAATATTGAGCAAAAATGAAGAACAAAACTGACTTTAATGATAAAATTGACTACCTAAATCTAATCTAAATACAAATTGTTACAAGATGAATGATCAATTCACACTACTAACCCAATTGACATGAAGATTTGGCTTCAATTCACGTGGATTGAAGAGTATTTCCTTGGTTTCTTCCTCGGCGTACGTTCGGCTTTCATGGGGAGAATATGATCAAATAAAGCAACGATTCGTGATCAATCGTGCACCAATTGGATCGCAATCGAGTCTTAACTCGGGGGGATAACAAAGAACTCAAAATCTTGCTAAAAAAATTCTTAATTCCTTCACCATTCAATCAAGAGTTAAGTGTATGAAGAAGAACATTGATATTTATTACGAATTTCCACACGAAAAATGCGGATCGTCCGATTCGATGAAGATCCATCGACGGCCATGATCACATATGATCGTGGGCCACGATCCCACGATGGCACGACGCAATCCCATGCTCTCCACTGATTTTGCCCGGCTGATCTTGATCGGAGCCTCCTCGCGATGCCATGTGTTGCAAGGTGAGTCGTTGATCGCGCTCACTTAAGTATCTTTAAACGCACGTGCTTGGATGATGATCCCGTGGACCCGAGTCCACGTGATCAACACTCTTTACGTGACGCGATGGCATCCAACGCCCGCAGTACTGCCACGTCGCCTGCACAGGAGAGATTAACCGGGAACATAGTCCCACACAGAGGAAATCAATGAAACAGGTGAGTATAAAAGGTGGAGTAGAGTAACGCCTTTGCGTTGCCGCCCTGGTGGCGTACGACCCCCGTCGCCACCAAGGCATGACAGTACGGCGCCGGAGGAGCCGACACCCGCGCGCGTCCAGCCCCCTCGACAGGCGAAGATGAAGGATGCCGAGTTTCACTACACCAAGTGAGGACCTCATCTCGCCACGACACATTTCACAGGGCTCGCGCGCGAGTGGAGTTATCTTTCCAGTTTTTATCTCATTATGAACTTTATTAGCCCGCACGTGTTTAAGCGGGCCTTTGAATATCTTATTCTCTCCCTTTTATGCTTTTGGGTGGGCTCTTCCCTTTTTTCGGGATCCCATTCGTTAAGCCCTTCTCTTTGTGGACCTTTTTTCTATTTTCTATGATTATGTTAGGTGTGGGTTGTGGGCCTCAAGTGGGCCCTTTCCTCTCTCGGCCCACTAAGGGCTCTATAAGAGGGGAAGGGACCCCCCACAAACCCTAGCCGTCATTTGAAGAAAAAGGAGTGTTCTCCCTCTCAAGTGGCTGCTCAAGGAAGACCAAGGAAGGAGACCAACCGCCGCCTCCGCCGCCGCCACCGCCGCCGCACAACTGCGTGCCGCTACCGTGCCCGCCGCCGAGACCGCCGCCTCCCCTTGCTTTGGTCACGTTCTAATTACGCAGTCAACCCCACGCCGCCGCCGCTGCCACCGCCACAGGCCGCCGCCGCCGCCGCCGGATTGCTCTGCCATCCCTCCCCCTCCACGGACCTCTCAACCTTCCCCCACCACCACCTCCTTCCTCTCTCCGAGCGCCCCACTTCCCTGCTTTCTCCCACTGCCCCGTTCATCCCGATTCCTCTCCCCATGAACCCATCCTCCTCTGTCCTGTTTCCTCTCCCGTGATTCCGCATTTCTCCGCTCCCGTGCATCCTCGATTCCGATTCCCTTGACCCTATTTCTTCTTCTGGTTATTTTTCTACCGGCTCCGACCATCCACCTTCCCTTCTCTTCCCCTTTTTCCATTCCCCGCAACGCCTATCCACTTCCTCCCCTTGGACGGAATTTCCCAGTGTTTTCCCCCCCTTTCCTTCTCGGTCAATCGCTGTGTATCCAGATCTACCGCCCGATTGTATGGTCATATTTTTCCCCGCTTTAGCCCTGTCCGCGTCCTGATCCCCGTCCCTTCTCGGTCACCTGGGTGACTCCTTCTCCCACCATCCGACTTCCCACAAAAAACCCCCGCATCCACGACTCTCAGCATATAATTCCCCTCTCTCCCTCGGGTTCCCGTTCATCGCGTTTCTCTCTCACGTCTGACGCAACCCGAATTCGCAGACGCCCATGGCCACGAAGACCCGATTTTCCTCCCCGATTTCAGATTCCTGCCTCTCCCGTGTCACATCCCGGCGGACTTTCAAGGAAGCTTCTCCTTCCTGCATCTACACGCTCGTGAATTTTGACCCCTTCCCGGGCGCCCCCGTGCTGCAGGAAAATCAAAGGCCGCTGGATTTCCACCCTGTACTCTTGGACCAGACGTGAGGGATCTACCACAACCCCTCCCGACGACGTCTCTTCCTCAACGCCGATTCCCGATTCTTCCCCGTCGATCATCCACGCTGCGTACGAACGGCCTTCGCCATCGTCCCGACCGACCGGGTTCGCACCCCGCAGGTTAGGCATACGTCCCCCTCTTTATTTTACGTCGGAGTCTATATTTCTTTCAGTATTTCCCGCACCGTCTCCGCCGCCATCGGGATTTAGATAGGTCGAGGGAATTAGACGAATTGATAGGATTCCGACCGTGGTCCAACCCGTCGGGTTGACTGTCGAGCTCCCCTCGACGACCCACGGCCCCCACACCCGCGAGGACGTGGATCGGAAGGACTCCAGGACAGACTCTACTCGGTGCACCCCAGGACCTACGGCGGCGACACCCGAGACGGTACACTGCTTGATTGCATTATTAGCTATTACATCATCTTAGGATTCCCTAGTACACCCCTAGTCTCACGGTGTTGGACCGGCCTCGCACCCGGTCCTGCATCACGCCCTAATACTCTTACTTGGGCCCACTAACTCGCGGGTCCATCACCTACCAGCCTCTCACACTGCCACGTGGTGCCACCGGGGCATTCACGTGGACTCGCATGGCCTTGCCACGTGTCCACGCCACCTACACGCCACACAAGCGCCCGCATGGGCTCGTGTGGCTCTGCCACGTGGCCTTGTGTGCAACGTCACATACGCACGGGTCCCCGCGCACCACGTCAGCTTCGTGGGTTCTGTGGAGAAATAAAACCCCTTTTTTGCTATTTTTTAAAGGAATTAAAATCAAAATAAATTTTGGAAAAATCCATAAAAATCCAAAAACTTTAGAAATCCATATCTTTAAAAATATAACTCCTTTTAAACTCAAATTTTCTCCATTGGATCACAAATTTCTTCATCTTTAATATTATGTCTAAAATATAAATTAAAAGAAGGATATAAGATGAATTGAAAATAAACTTAAGTAATCTTTTAAGAAGTGTATTTAATATAATCCATTAATTCATCTAATCATTTACTAAAGTCAAAATAAATCAAGGGAAGTAATTAATTTCTATTTACTTAACCTTGAAAAAGATTAAACATCTAGAAAGCACATAATTAAACCTAAATGATGCATAAATATGGACTTTAGTGAAATAGCATACCAATGGAGAAAATTCATAAAAACTGATAAGAACATAAATAGTAGCTATAACCACTCATTTATTGCTGATATTTAATTTCATTAAACTCTCAATACACCAGCTCCTCTACTATTTCATCACTTGACATTGTAGATTATTAGTTCATCAAAAAGAGTTTATTCTACATACCTTTTGCTTTTCTGATTTTCAGGAACTATAGAAGAGGAAGAATAGCTAGATACTCCTAAATAGAAGTTTTAAAAGGCTTAATGGGTTGTCCAAAGTAAGGAGATTGGAGCCCAGTCAAAGGAAATAGGAGCCCAGCTGAAGAGGAGAATAAAAGAGGAAAAAGCCCTCTCTCGGGAGCGCTCCTTCTTCTTCCTTCTTTTTTACTGCTGTTCTTTCTCTCTCCTAGGTTTAGAACTTCTCCCGCATCCTTCCCATCGAAATGTAGTTTAAGATTCAGAGTTAGAAACATTTGGTTAGAAAGATCTATGGATTTTCTATTGTTGCTTTGCTAATCTCTCGTAGGTAATCTTCTCTTTCTCCCCCGCTCAATCTGTTCTTTCTCTCTCGTAAAGTCTCTTCCATCGATCTTTCCTTTCTTTTTCATTCTTCCAGAATCACCTCTTTCCCCGATTTCGTCTCCCTCTCCCGAATTTATTTCCCGCATTTCATATCCCTCTCGCCATTTCTCCTTCCCTCTTTCTTCCTTCTCTTTTTCCCGATCAATCTTTTCTCTCTCGTTCTATCGTTCTACCTAATTTGAGTTTTCTTTCTTCGCCTCTCCTCTCCTACTCTCCTGAAATTTCTCTCTCGATATTCTTTTTCTTTCTCGCATTGTGCCATCGCCCCCTCGTGCTCATCTTCTATAGTTCGCTCTCTCTCCTTCCCATTTTTTTCTGTTTTCCTATCCTATCCTTCTCTTATTATTTTTCATCTCTTCGCACCAACCCAGCTCTCTCTCCTTTCTCCCGATCTCTCTCTCGTTTACCCTCTCATTCTAATCCGATTTTCCTTGTTTCGTCTTTGTTTTTCTTTCTCTCAAAGAAGTTCTTTCTTGCTCTCCCTTACGATCATCCTATCTCTCTCCGAACAGTCTTACGATCAACCTCGCTTGCACATTTTCTTTCTCCAATAGCCTCTCCGGTTTTTCGCCTTTTTCACTCTCTATCGCTCTTCTGTTTTTGATCTCCGTTGAATCTCCTGCAATTTTCTCTCCCTCGAATTTCTTTCTTCCGATCATCCTTCCTTTTCCTCGTCTCCTTCCCTTCTCTCTCTTTCTCCCTCCCACTTCTGCGCTCTCTCTCTTCCATCTTTCGCTATCAGAAACGTTCCGAATTTCATCTTCGGGACTTCTGGATTTCTCCCTCTCTCCTATTTTCAATCTTGTTTGTAACTTGTTTATCTCATCCTCTCACCCTTCCGAACATTTGAATGCTCTCTACTTTTCTATCTCTATCTCTTGCACCTCTGCGCTCTCTCTCCTCCATCGAGATCTCCAGTTTCTCCGCGATTTCTTATTCGCATCTTCTTCTTCCTCCCTGATCTCATTCCCTAGCTCTCTAGCTTCACTTCTCACACCTTCGACTCTGTTCGTCCGTATTTCCGCCGCTTCTGATTCTTGCATTTTCCTTTCTTCTGATGGAGATGCTCTAACTCAGCAGTGCGTACGGGGGACGACGACCTGCTGTCCTTTTTGCGCAAACAGTTTCATCTTTTTTCTGTTTCAGGTAGTTAGTCCTTTAATCGGGAGCGTCGGATGAGAGAGATAACACGGCGACGAGGATGACCTGCAGAGTTCGTTGAGACGACGTACTCTCTCTCTCTCTTCCACTTTTTGTACGGGATGTCTTATAAAATATCCCGCAGTGTTCGACACAACTGCATCGCGCGGTGTTTCGGATTTTCTCCGCGAATCAAAATTCTAAGTAGTCTTGATTATTCTCTCTCGATCTCTCTCTTATCGCGCGGGAGAATCAGACGACGTAGTTCACGTTATTCTCCCCAACAGTGGTATCAGAGCTAGTTTTTCGTTCCTTCGAAGAAGAGCAATGGCAAAGAAGTCTGCCGATGGTGAAATAGGAGCCGCAACGCCGTCTCTCAAGCTCTCGAAAACGAATTATCGGGTTTGGTCAATGACCATGGAGGTATATCTTGACTCTCACGATCTATGGCAGACAATCATCGGAGAGAATCCGACGAAGAAAAAGGATCAACAAGCCTTGTCGGCGATCATGAGTGGTGTACCGGAAGAACTCCTCGGCATTCTCGACGCGAAGAAATCCGCGAAGGAGAATTGGGAAATTCTCCGTCAGCGAAATCTCGGGGTAGATCGCGTAATTCAGTCCCGGATCCAAGGACTGCGTCGCGACCTTGAGGTGCTCACCATGGGCAAGGCAGAGACAGTCGTGGATTTCGCGATGAAATTCACGCACATCGTCTCCGATTTGCGAAATCTCGGAGAGACGATGGAGGAGAAGGAAGTGGTGCGGCGGTTCCTCCGAGCTACCCCTGCCAAGTTCGACGCACTTACCCTGTCATTAGAGCAATATGGCGACCTCGACAAGGTAAGTCTCGACGAGGTCATTGGATCTCTTACCGTTCACGAGCTGAGGCTCAAAGAACGGGAAACTCGTGAAGAAGAACAGGTTCTATTGGCGAAGGCTGTCGGAAAGGCCAAGATATCTATTGGGGACGAATCCTCATCGAGAGGCAGAGGTCGACATCGCGGCAGAGGCAGAGGCCGAGGCCGAGGTCGAGGACGAAATCAGAATGGAGAAGAAGAGAAGGAGAAGAAGTCATTTGACAAGTCAGTAATCCAATGCTATAACTGTCAACGCTACGGCCACTTTGCCTATGAGTGCAGAAATCCGAAGAAGTCCCGCGAGGACAAAGTTTATGTGGCGGAAGCCACCCCGGCAGCTGCAGCTTCGGCGAGCTCGTCCAACACAGTGGTGGCGTCGTCCTCACTTCTCATGGCGGTCGTAGAAGAGGTAAGTGATCTTCTTCTTCATGGTTCTGAGGGAGCGACCTCCGACCCTGCTCTCTGGTACTTGGATACCGGAGCCACCAATCACATGACCGGACGACCGGAATTTTTTACCAAGCTGGACGATTCCATCACCGGATCCGTGAAGTTCGGGGATAATTCACGTATCAAAATACAAGGGAGAGGAGAAATTGCGGTAAGCCAAAAGGACGGGACCATCCTCAGCCTCGGTAATGTGCTCTTTGTTCCCAAGCTGGAAGCAAATATTCTCAGTCTTGGTCGTTTGGACGAGGAGGGTTACCGGATGATAATGGGCGAAGGTAAACTTACAATTTTCAATCCTGTTGGACACTTATTTGCAGAGGTGCTTAGATCTACCGGACGGCTTTACCTTCTGAAGCTTAGCATCATCGATCAATGCTTGATCGCAAGTGAAGTCACCACCAAAGATTGGCTATGGCATTCGCGTTTTGGTCATCTCAGCTTTCATACTCTGGAGGAAATGTCAAAGAAAAGGTTAGTTGAAGGATTACCTGCCATCAACACACCAAGTAAGCTGTGCCGAAGTTGCATCTCCGGGAAGCATCATAGAACGTCCTTCCCGAAATTATTCACGTTTCGAGCTTCAGAGCCATTGGAGCTCATTCATGCAGATATATGCGGTCCTATTACACCACCCACTTTAGGAGGAAGCCGTTACTTTCTCCTAATTATTGATGATTACTCTAGACTAACCTGGGTGTCAATGCTGCAGTGTAAGTCCGATGTTTTTGAAGCCTTCAAACACTTCAAGAATCTGGCAGAGACAGAGAAGGGAATGAAGGTAAAGACTCTGAGGTCAGATAGAGGGGGAGAATTCACCTCAGATGAATTCACTAATTTCTGTTTGAAGCATGGAATTAAGAGGCAGTTGACTGCCCCCTACTCACCTCAGCAGAACGGTGTGGTAGAAAGGAAGAATAGAACTGTGGTATCAATGGTCCGCGCCATGTTGAAATCCAAGGAGCTTCCTAGAGAACTTTGGGGAGAGGCAGTGAACACTGCAGTTTATCTCCTTAACCGTGCTTCTTCAAAAGCCTTGCAAGGTCAGACTCCTCACGAGAAGTGGACAGGGAGAAAGCCCTCAGTGGACCACTTGAGGACTTTTGGGTGCATTGCTCATGTAAAGGAGACAGGGAGGCATCAAGGTAAGCTTGAAGATAGGAGCAAACTCATGATATTCATTGGATATCAACTTGGTTCAAAGGCATATAAATGTCTTGACCCGGTCAACCTCAAAGTGATCATCAGCCGAGACATCATCTTCGAAGAAGGAGAGAAGTGGACCTGGTCAACGCAAGGTGAAAACACTACCTCACTTACCTTCCTACCTAATTTCCTCTCTGAACAGGCAAGTGAAGATGTAGTCGAATCCTCGGATGAAGGGGAGGAGGCTTCACCCGAAGCAACCTCCTCATCCAGTGCCACAGAAGACATGCGCTCCCCGAGGTTCAGATCTCTGACTGATCTGTATACTGAGACCTCTCCAATCACACAGGATGAGGAAGCTCTCTTAATCTCTGGAGAAGAACCACTCTCATACACAGAGGCAGCCAATGAAGAAGTGTGGATACGAGCCATGAGGGAAGAAATGTTGTCAATAGACAGAAATGACACATGGAAGTTAGAGGCTCCCCCACCCAATTGCAGACCAATTGGTTTAAAATGGATCTTCAAATTGAAGAAGAATCCACAGGGAGATATCATCAAGCACAAAGCCAGGTTAGTAGTCAAAGGTTATTCCCAGAGGAAGGGGATAGACTATGAGGAAGTATATGCTCCTGTTGTGCGTTTTGAAACAATCAGATTACTAATTGCATTAGCAGCATTGAAGAATTGGGAGCTTCACCATTTGGATGTTAAATCCGCATTTCTGAATGGAGAGATCAGTGAAGTCATTTACGTAAGACAACCGGAAGGGTTCTTGGTCAAAGGAAAAGAAGGACACGTTCTTCGACTCAAGAAGGCCCTATATGGCCTAAAGCAAGCCCCGAGAGCTTGGTATTTCAAGCTCCACTCCTGTTTAATCTCCCTCGGATTCATCAAAAGCAATTATGAACCTTCACTCTATCTCAAACAATTGGACACAAACACAATTATCGTTGGTGTCTATGTTGACGATTTGATTGTGACAGGTTCAAGCTCAGCAGGGATAGAGAAGTTCAAGGAGGAGATGACTCGGGAGTTTGACATGAGTGATTTGGGTTTCTTAAGCTCCTACCTCGGCATAGAGGTCAAACAAAGTAATCAGTACATTTTTTTGTCTCAAGTTTCATATGCTCATAAACTTCTGGAACATGCAAACTTTGGCGAGTGCAATACTGTAGCAACTCCCCTCGAAGCTAAAGCAAAATTCAAGATTGAAGAGGGAGGACCGAGGGTGAATTCCACTCTATTTCGAAGCCTAATTGGGAGTCTACGGTACTTAACACATACCCGACCGGATCTCCTATTCTCAGTGGGTTTACTTAGTCGTTTTATGGAAAAACCGACTCAAGAACACTACGATGGAATAAAACGCATACTGAGATATGTAAAGGGAACTAAAAACTACGGCTTGTTCTATAAGAAGGGAGATATGAAGGTAGAGCTAATCGGTTTCAGTGACAGTGACTTTGCAGGTGACTGTCACGATCGGAAGAGCACCTCTGGCTACTTATTTCTTTTTGGTGGTATGCCTGTCAGCTGGGCATCTCAGAAGCAGAGCATAGTCGCTCTGTCTTCTTGTGAAGCTGAATACATTGCAGCTACCTCAGCTACCTGTCAAGGTGTATGGATGATCCAGCTAATCAGAGAATTGACGAGCGATGACGAGTCAAAGGTGAAGCTATTCGTGGACAACCAATCGGCAATCACTCTGAGCAAGAACGCGGGTCACCATAATCGCACAAAACACATCGACACTCGCTACCATTTTATCCGCGAGTGCGTGGAAAACCAAGCGGATTGAAATTATTTTCATCCGAACGGAAGATCAACTGGCGGATATCTTCACTAAAGCCCTCGGAAAGACAAAGTTTTTGGAGATGCGTGATCGGATCGGCATTCGTATCACGCCTATGGAGGAGCTAGAGCATGGAGGAGATTGATGGAGATGCTCTAACTCAGCAGTGCGTACGGGGGACGACGACCTGCTGTCCTTTTTTGCGCAAACAGTTTCATCTTTTTTCTGTTTCAGGTAGTTAGTCCTTTAATCGGGAGCGTCGGATGAGAGAGATAACACGGCGACGAGGATGACCTGCAGAGTTCGTTGAGACGACGTACTCTCTCTCTCTCTTCTACTTTTGTACGGGATGTCCTATAAAATATCCCGCAGTGTTCGACACATATATCTCGCGGTGTTTCGGATTTTCTCCGTGAATCAAAATTCTAAGTAGTCTTGATTATTCTCTCTCGATCTCTCTCTTATCGCGCGGGAGAATCAGACGACGTAGTTCACGTTATTCTCCCCAACATCTTCCACTTCATTTTCTGAGCTCTCCCCACTTTCTTTCTTTTTTTCTTCTTTCTTCCTAGCGCTTATTATTGACAAACTCTCTCTCTCGTCTGTGGATTCTCTCTCCCTCTCTCATGCTCGCGCTTTAGTTTTCTTCCGATCGTCCTTTCATTTTCATCTTGGTTTTCTGCTTCTCTCTCCTCACGCAATTATTCTTTCTCACAATATTTTTTTCTTATTCTCCCTCACGTCCTCACGTCTTTTCTCCCACCTGCCCTCCTATCCTCCGTGCACCTAACTTTTTCTCATGGTCAACTTTTTTTTCGTCTACAACTCTCAGTCGTATCCTCTTCTTTCTTTCTTACCTTTTATCTCTCTATATATTCTTTCTACCTCCGTCATTATCGCTATATTCTCAATCCACCTGTAGTCTCTCATTGCCTCCCACACAATCTTACATTTATCCTTCTCTATTTATCTATTTCATTAATCCTTCTCTCTATGTATTTCCCATAAAAATGGTTCATAGCTTGCTCTTTATTCTCTCCATTTCACTCTCCCTCTTACTATTTTTCTCTCCTGATTGCCCAACTTCTCATCTCATTCTATCTTTCTTCTTCCCCCTCTTATTTCTTTCGTTATTCATTCCAATACCTTCTTTGTACTCTGAATTTAAGATCGTTGCAACTATAGGTCTACTTAAATCAACCATCAAAATTCCTTCTTCCCATGGTCAACTCGAAGAGTTGACCACCAATCCTTCATGTTTACTCTCCTCTCTACTCTTATTATTGATATTGTCATGCCCTAGAATCCTTGTGGATCGACCTAGAAAGCTATACGCCTTTATCCTCTCTACGTGGACTTAGTTTTCTTGAATATAAATAGTAAATTTTTCGGGCTTAAAAACACGATGACTTTCAGCCTATCAAAAACTATGATAACATGCATTATAATCACATAAAATAAGGATGAATATGAGATAAATAAGATAATAATTTAAGTTATAAATGCATGTTACCACACCCCCAACTTATATCATTGATAGTCCTTTAGCAATGGAAAGGTAAAGAATGTGCAATAGGACTAACAAGCTTTAGAAAACCATGGGTTAAGCATTGATAAAATATCAAATGAACGTTCTACCTTAAATGATATCAAGAAGAGAGTAATGTACTAGAAACTTAGGGTCACGGCATACCTCCGGAAAATACTTTAATCCACCAAATGAACTAAGAATCATCTTTCTCTATATACTAATAAGAATATAAATAACTTGAGAAAAATATTCATCATACCAAATCAATTGTCGATTCCTCCTTGCACTATGGACATCAATGATAAAGGCGCAAGAAGTAGAAACAGGCATCATCCTTTTCATACATAATGGTTATAAGATAGAATCGACTAAAACACATGGGAGGCAGCTTACCATTCTAATTCTACTTTCTTTTTTCTTTCATCCTAATTCTACTTTTTCTTTCTTTTTCTTCATCCTAATTCTACCTCTGAATTTATTTATTTATTCATCCTAATTCTACTTTCTGCAAGACTTTTTAAAGAAAGAGATTAGATAATGCAGAATTTGAAATTTATAAGGCTTTTTATGAAACTTATTGAAAACACATTAACTCATTTCATGGTGCTCATCCTACCCATGTGTCGTCCTTATTAGACAAGCAGCTTATTCCCCCGAAGAGATTTTGGTATCTCTATAGATTAGGGAGCTTCACTATGTCAATAATAGTAGTGCCACTAAAAGGATGATATAAGCTACGACTTGCTATGTAAAGCGGAAGGATGTGTGTGCAAGGAGTCATTAACTCAAGAGTTAGAAAGAAGAATGAGTGGATGAGAGGTATAGAAAGTTTTGAAAAATCATACTATGAGCTTGAGTAGATTCTTAGATTAGACTTTATGGTTCCCAAAAGGAATACCTAGATCCATAATTTCATCAACTCTACAACCTCCTCAACATAACACTTAAGGTTGCTCTTCCCATGATTTTCTAAGCAATTGAAGGAGTTAATGTACTCTATGCTTTTCATATTTTATGTGTTTGTGAAAAGATCATGTTGCTGCTCTCATGGTTCAAAATCAGATCATGCATGGAATACAAAATGAAGGAATGCAAAAATTTTAAAAATTTTAAGTTTTCTAGAAAACTCCCCCCCACACTCATTCCTTTTATTGTCCTCAATAAAAATCAGCATGCTCATGGAAAAGAGATGGCAATCATGATGTATGACATGCAAAACTTAATAAATATGAAAAGAGACAAAGAGGCTAAAAGAATGTGTAGGTCAGAATTTTGGCCGAAATGTAGGTCAAAACATAGTCCCATGGAGGAAATCGATGAACAAGTGAGTATAAAAGATGGAGCTGCATAACGCCTTTGCGTTACTGCCCCAATACTCTTACCTGGGCCCACTAACCCATGGGCCCATCACCTGCCAGCCTCTCACACTGCCACATGGCGCCACCCGGGCATCCACGTGGACTCACGTGGCTTTGCCGCGTGTCCACGCCACCTCCGCGCCACGCAAACGCCCGCGTGGGCTCGCATGGCTCTGTCACGTGGCCTTGTGTGCCATGTCACATCCGCGCGGGTCCCCGCCACACCATGTCAGCTCCGTGGGTTCTATGGAGAAATAAAACCCCTTTTTTGCTATTTTTTAAAGGAATTAAAATCAAAATAAAATCTGGAAAAATTCAAAAAAATCCAAAAACTTTAGAAATCCATATCTTTAAAAATATAACTCCTGTTAAACTCAAATTTTCTCCATTCGATCACAAATTTCTTGATCTTTAATACTATGCCATCTAAAATATAAATTAAAAGAAGGATATAAGATGAATTAAAAATAACCTTAAGTAATCTTTTAAGAAGTGTATTTAATATAATTCATTAATTCTTCTAATCATTTACTAAAGTCAAAATAAATCAAAGGAAGTAATTAATTTCTATTTATTTAACCTTGGAAAAGACTAAACATCTAGAAAGCACATAATTAAACCTAAATGATGCATAAATATGGACTTTAGTAGAATGGCATACCAATGGAGAAAATTCATAAAAACTATGATAACATGCATCATAATCACATAAAATAAGGATGAATATGAGTTAAATAAGAAAATAATTTAAGTTATAAATTCTTGTTATCAATCATCGATATGAAAACTACTAAGGAGCTTAGTCAAGCCCCCGTCATTTTAGGATGGCCCGATTGGGGGAAAGGAGAAGTAATTCTCAAGGTGGGAGAGTACATCGTCAAGGTCAACATCAACAAGCTTATGAAATACCCTTCACGGGTTTCCGAGGAATTGGGTGCCATCGACTTCTCCGACGACTAGAATATAGACGCTTGCATAGAAGAAGTGATGATGATTTATGAGTAAGGAAGATTTGAAGAGCTACCAATGGAAGAGCCTAAATTGGAGCCCAAGACTCTCCCATCAACCTTCAAGTATGCCTTCCTTGATGAAGAAAAAGCAAAACTGATGATTACTTTGTCCAAGCTGGATATAAAGTAGGAGGAACAATTAATAGAAGTATTAAGGCAGAATGAAGATGCAATTGGTAGGACCTTGACAGATCTAAAGGGGTTGGAGCCCTCACTATGCACTCATCGCATCTTTCTAGAGGATGAGCCAAGACTCGTTAGGTCCTACCAATTGAAGACTCAACCCAAAGGTATGGGAGGCGGTGAAAGAAGAAATTCTTAAATGCCTAAATGCAGAAATTATCTACCCCATATTTGATAGCCAATGGGTGAGTCTGATGCACGTTGTTCCAAAGAAAGCTGGAGTAACTGTCACAATGAACAAGAAAGGCGAGGAGATCTAGACACGCCTTCCAATAAAATGGAGAGTCTACAACTATCATAAGCTGAATTCTACAATGAAGAAGGACCACTTCCCTCTACCGTTCATTGACCAAATCCTGGACCAACTGGCAGGATCAAGTTGCTGCTGCTTCTTGGACGAATATTCGGGCTACAACCAGATTGCGATCCATCCCGATGATCAAGAGAAGACGACATTCACATGTCCTTTTGGTACATTGTCCCTTAGATGCATGCCATTTGGACTGTGTCATGGCCCCGCGACATTTCAATGATGCATGATGACAGTCTTCTCCGACTTTCTTGATGACAACTTAGAAGTTTTCATTGACAACTTCTCCATCTTTGGAAACGACTTTGATAGTCTTCTTGCTCACCTAGCCAAGATCCTGGAGGTCTGTGCCAGGAAAGGACTGGTGCTGAGCTGGGAGAAATCCCATTTTATGGTACGAGAGGGAGTAGTGCTCGGGCATATTGTCTCAAGAAAAGGACGAGAGGTGGACAAGGCCAAGATAGAGGTCATCCAAAACCGTACAAGATTTGAGGAGCTTTCTTAGGCGTGTCGGATTCTACCGAAGATTCATACAGGACATCGCAAAAGTTCTTCAAGCCACTCACCACCCTTCTTTGCAAGGACAGAGACTTCATCGTCGATGAAGAAGGGAAGTGCGCATTCATGATACTGAAGCAAGCACTGATTGAGGCATTGATTCTTCAAAGTCCTAATAAGGGACTTAGCATTCAAGATCATGTGCGACGCTTTGGACTACGCAGTGGGAGCAGTCTTGGGGTAACGACTAGACAAGAAGCCGATGACCGTATGTTATGCAAGAAAGACCCTTGTCAAAGCTCAAACCAATTACATGACTAAAGAAAAGGAGCTTTTGGCGGTGGTCTATGCACTCGAGAAGTTCCGGCCCTACATCTTGGGGAGTAAGATCGTTATCTACACCGATCATACAGCCTTGAAATACTTGCTCTCCAAGAATGAGCCCAAACCACGACTTATACGATGGGTGCTGCTCCTTTAAGAATTCGACTTGGAGATCAAAGACAAGAAGGGCAGTGAGAACTCGAGGGTAGACCACTTATCACATCTCCACGTTCTAGGTGGAGGAGACATCCCTGACACATTCCTTGATGAGCATCTCCTTGCCATCTCGAGCCAGGTGACGAAGCATTTTTGTGCGTCGTTAAAACACAACAACGTAAGTCAAACAAAATTTATAAAACCGAACTCACAAAGATAAGATATAAAATCAAGTAATGTGTAAGTATCGGGTCGATCCACAAAGAGCAGGGTTGACTTTAATTGCTGAGTTGACTTCACCAAACTTAGGTTTAAAAACGAGTTTTAAAGAAGTAAAAATAAGATGTAATGAGTGGAAATGATATAAATAGACTAAATAAGAAGTTTTAAGAATTGAAATCTCGGATTTGACAGAGAAAAGTCAAAAGTCAAAGTCAAGGCATTGACTTTGACCAATAGTAGGTGTTCTGTAAAATCAGAGAATCAAAAGGTGTCAGAAGATTACGAAAATTATATATTTGAAAAATAGAGGGAAAATGGAATTTATTGATATAGAATTCGTGATTTTTAGATAAGAAATGGATTTACTATGAATTATTAAAAATTAAATATCAGAAAATCCTTGAAATGAACACCTCGGAGGAAGTCGTCAAATTAACTAGTCAAATCAAATCCAAATCTTCCAATTTGATATGTCAATGGAAAGCTAAGAATCAGAGAAATCTAAAGAGAATAAAATGATCAAATTCTGACTTGTAAATTAAAAGTAATTGACCCTAAAAGTCAACATTTAACTTCTGATGAAAGATGAACAGTGCTCGGTCAAACGTCATATTGAAGGGTCAAATGAACTCAAAATTCGATGAATTTGCTATCCACTAAAAGCTGATGAAAAGAGGAATCCAATTAAACCAAAGTCAAGTGATTTGGAATTATAGTCGGAGAGATATCTTATTTTCAAAATCAGCAATGTTTCGGACTGAAAATTAGGGAAAATGAACAGCACTAAGAACTAATTTGCAAAATTAAACTTCTAAATCTAATAAAAACTCAAATTACCTCTTGATAATTGATCGAATCTCACTACTAACCCGACTGCCGCAAGAATGCGGCTTCAATTCTCGTGGATTGAAGCAAATTTGCTCGGATTCTTCCTCGTGGATGTTCGGAATTCAAGGGGAAAATTCAATGAAATCAAGGGGGAATTCGCGATCAATCCCGCTCCAATTGCTTAGCAATCAAGTCTTAACGCAGGGGGATCACGGAGAACTAGAGATCTTCGCTTAAGTTTGCTTAATTCACTTCACGAATCGATGAAAAGTTGAAGAACAAGAAGGGAGAATACATGCTTTTAATGGGAAATTATGCCCGAAAATCGTGGCCGATTGATGCGGTCTTGGGAGCGATTTCCTTGGGCGGCATCCTGGCTCTTGAGTTGGTGCTGAATTAGCCATGATTGCGCGACAATCAGGCCACGATCTCGCGACGATCAGGCAACGATCGCGCGTCGATCGTGATTCTTCGCAAAAGAACGTCAACCGTTCGATGAAGATCAAGTTGAGCGGACGATGGCGATTGCATGATCAAGCTGCTCCACCGTTGTGATGACGTTTCTCTCTCATTGATCGTCCACCGTCCGATGGCAATCGAGCGATCCAGAGAGTTCCACGTATCGCCCAAGTGAGAGGAGAAATTGGGGAGTGTCGTGCCCGTCCGATGGAGATCAAACGATCGCGATGTGTCCACGCAATGCCTCCGATCGCGAAAGATCGCGACCGTCCATGCAGTGCATCTGATGAAGATCCGACGCTTTGGAAGTGTCCATGTGGTGCTCCCAGATTCCCCAAATCGCAAAATATCATGATCGTCCGATGAAGCTACGTCTGATGAAGATCATGCGATTTCGACGTGTCCACGCGTCACCAAGTAAGCTCTCCATCAAAACCACATCTCCTGTTTTTAGCACGTGAGTTGATGGATGATCGGGTGGACTCGGGTCCACGCGATCGATGGTTCGTGCTTGGATCCGACGCCTATCGCGCGTCCATGTCGCCTGCACAAGTGAGATTTCGCAGGACATAGTCCCACACGGAATAAAAAAGAAGAAACAATGCGTTTAAATAGAGGGCCGCGGTAACGCATTTGCGTTACCGCCCCAATACTCTCACCAGGGCCAACTAACCCGTGGGCCCTTCACTCACCAGCCTCTCTCGCCACGTGGCACCCTCACGGGGGTCCGCGTGGACCCGCGTGGACACGCGTGGCCTCCTGCCACATGTCCTGCCACACGTGGCTCTGCCACGTGGCCTCAGTGCCGCGTTGCATCCACGCGGTGATCCCGCGTGCCACTTCAGCTCGTCCGCTGGTCCTGATCGCCACGTCAGCACCTGCCGGTAAGTACCCCCTTTTTGCAATTTTTTATAGAAAATACTTAATAAAAATTCATTTAAAAATCAAATAAAAATTAGAAAAAGGACATAAACTTCAAAAATTCATAACTTAAAATATACAACTCCTTTTTAATCCAAATTTTCTCCATTGGATTACAAATTTCTTCCTTTTTAACGTCATGTCATTGAAAATATATTTTCAAAGAAGAAATTAAGATGAATTAAAATTTACTTAACTCATTTCTTTATAAATATTCTAAATCATAAATTCATCTTGAAATTATCCTTCAAAACATGCGCTAAAGTCAAAATCATTCAATAAAAGAGATTAACTTCTATTAATTTAAACTTAACAAAAGATTAATCATATATTAAGCATGAAATTATCCCTAATTTATGCATAAATATCGACTTTAGTGAAATGACATACCAATGGAGAAAATTCCTAAAAAGTATGATAACATGCATCATATTGTCATAAAATAAGCATGAATATGAGTTAATTAGGATAAGAATTTAAGTTATAAATGCATGTTATCACCACGCCCCCTGGTATTCACACATCGTCAACTTCATCATGACTAGATCGATCCCAGAGCATTGGAATCGTCATCAACGAGATAAGTTCTTCCATGATCTCATGTACTACTTCTGGGAAGAACCACTCCTATTCCATCTAGGATACAATCAGATTATCAGGAAATGCATAATAGATGAACAAGGAGACATCTTAACGATGTGTCACTCATCAACGTGCCGAGGACATTTCACGGCGCGCAAGACTGCGGACAATCCTCCTTTTTCCAACCTTTCTCTCTCTCTCTCTCTCTCTCAGGAAAGTTCTCTCGCTTGGGGAACTTCTTTCGTGTGGTGAGAGAAGCTCTCTCTGTCCCTCTTCTTCTACCGCCACAACACGTCTCTCCCTTCCGTCTCCACCTTCTCTCTCGCTGCTGCACCTTTTTCTTGCGCAAGGAATTTCTCTTGCGCGTGGCATTTCTTCCATGTGGCGAGTGAAATTTGAAGGGTATCGATTGTAAATTCGTATTGTTGCCTTTAAAAATAGTCAAAGTTTTGCGACGATGACACTGATAGCAAAAACTTGACGACGGAGGACTATGATCCTTGCGTGAGTCCTTCTCTTGCAACCTGTCTCTCTCTGGCTCTCAAAACTCTCGCATTCTCCCCTTCCACATCTTCACGTTTTCGGCATTCTCTCTCTCTCTCCAAATGCCACTCTTCCTCACTTCTAGCCTCCATTTTTCTGCTTCTTTTGTCATCCTCATCGATCTCCCACTTTCTTTTCTTCTCTCTCCTTCTAAATCTCTTTGCATCTCACTCTCAGGTACTATTTTTTTTCGCAATCTCTCTCACGATGTCTCCCTCTATCCCTCTAGTTGATCCACTTTTCATTCTCTTGCTAGCGCTTGCCCTTCTCCTTCCTTGTGTCCCCCAAATGTTCATTCTCTTTCCCCCTCACGCTCGTGCGTTCTCTCTCTGTTTTGTCTCTCTCTCACAACCTCTCCCCAGTCTCACTCTCAATTTCTCGCTATTGCTTCTCTCCTTCTCTTCCTCACGGTCTCTCTTTTTCTCTCTCTAAAATTTCTCTCATCTTAATCTCACATCGTCTCACATTCTCTTCCTCTCTCTGTCATTCTCTTTCTGTCGCGCTCACCACCATCTCACCATTTCACGCGCTCCTCTTTCACCATCTCACCCAGCTCCTCACTCAATTTCCATCTTTCGCACCTAAATCTCTCCTCCTTCTTTGTCGACCTCTCATTCTCCCTCTCCAACCCAGTCTCTCTCTCCTCTTCCTTGATCTCGCTCTCTCCTTTCTCAATATTTCCCCCTCTATTCCCTTCTCTTTCGCTATTCATAACTCGTTCCCACCTTCTCTTTTCTGCTCTCTAAAACATTATTTCCCCTCTTCATTGTTTGCTCGGAAGTCTTGATTATTCAATACCTAATCGAAGCATATCCAATGGTCATTAGTTCTGCGAGAACTTGCGAGAGTTTACCAATTTCTTGATCAATTATTTTTGCTAATTTTCTTCAAGAGAAAGCAAATTAGCGTTTATTTCAAATGCTAAACCTTTCACTCACTCGCTTGAGTTGGATTCCATCGGGATTGTTCGTTCTTCACTCTCTTGCTATTACCCGCAGGGAGCACTACAATAGATGGACGATGCATATTATCATATAGAAAAAAGTGAAGCGTTGTAGGAAAAAACTGATATGCTGCATTGATCTTTCTTTGTCTCGAACCCCATACCCCTATAATAATATGGATGTTGAGGTCGAGATCTAAAAGTGTTACTCTAAACCATCTGATAAGCGTAAAAACACGGTCGTTGAATGCGCGATTTTATGTGTCAAACCAAATTTATACTCAACTCTTCATAATCTGATTTTTAAATTAGAAAAGTGGCAAGTCGAGGTCGAATCCATAGAGAGGAAGGTTAAAAGATTGAAATCAGAAACTATTTTTTGGTATTTTAGATTTAGTAATCGAAAATGATCAATGGAAGGAAGAAAATGTGCGTGGAGATGAAGTGAACCGAACAAGTGCTTCCAAACTCTTTTCAGAGATTGAAAACCCTTGATCGATGGTGGAAAAGTATTTTTAGGGTTTTTAAATGATAAAATGGTGATAAACAGATGACAAAATTAGAAGAAATGGATAGAAGATAGTTCTAATCTAAACATTCGTGATGAAAATACAATCTAGTGATGCTCCCTAATCAAAACATACCTTCGAGAGCCCTATATTTCGCCCAGACTTGGCGTCTTGCATCCAACACGAAGAATGAATAGAAGAGGGAAGAAACTCACTGAGAATGAAGTTCAACACATGATAAATGATCCATCGCTGCTTTCTTTCCTTCTGGCTAGCCAATGCTAGAAGCATACAACAAAAACATTCATAACCCTAATTTTTTGTCTCAGAACTTAAATCAGCCCCAACAGATTTGTGGAGCATGAAATGACGATCAAGCCCACAAAATTTCAGCCCGTAACTCCATCAGGATCGTGAGATATCGCGATTTTAGTCGAGCATTTCTGGCCATTGATTTGATGTCCTCTCTCTTTAAGTATCCCCGGTCAAACTGCTTTGGTCAAAATCGGTCCGGTCAATGCGTGCCATTCAGACCTGCAGAACTTGCGAAGAGAGAGAAATGGCAGAAGAGGAGAGAGAACTCCTCGCGACGGAAACATTCCCGTCGCGAGAGGGGAAGGAGAGGGAGAGAGGAGACTGCGTGAGAGAGTTCTCCTCGCGACGGAAGCCATTTCCGTGGTGAGGAGACGTCGCGAGAGAGGAGTGGCGCGGGAGAGAGAGAGAGAGAAAGAGGGAGAAGGAAATCTCCCTCTCTCCCTTCCGCGCACGCGTGCGCGAGGAAGAGAAAGAGAGAGGGAAAATGAGAGAAATCTCCTTGTCCTCTCCCTCACGTGTGCGAGCGCAAATGGAGAGAGAGAGAGAGAGAGAGAGATCAGAAGAAGGAGAGAAAGAGAGAATGGGAGAATGGGAGAAAGGGAGGAGAGGATCAGCGGAGAGGATGAGCGAATAGTGAGGGAGAGCATAAAGGTAGAGAAAGAGAGAGAACTCCTCTCGCGCGACGGAAATTATTTCCGTCGCGAGAGAGGGAAGATAGCGAGAGAGGAGAGGAGGAAGATCGCGGAAGAGAGAGAGAAATAGTGAGAGAAAGAGAAGAAAAGGTGGGGAAGAAGAGAGAGGAGAAGAGAAAAGCGAAAGAGAGAGGAAAGACGAGGAGAGAAGGAGAGAACGCGGGAGAGAGGAAGAGAGAAGAAGAAAGAAGAGGAGGAGAAGTGGAGAACTCCTCCCACCTCTCATTGCGACGTACATCACAAAGAGAGAGGGAGAGAGGAGGAGCGAGAGAAGGAAGAGAAAGGGAAGGAGAAGAGGAAGAAGGAGAAAGAAGAGAGAGAGAGAAAGAGAAAGGGAAAGAGAGGAGGAATTTAATTTTCCTCCTCCTCCATTCGCGCGGCACACGCGCGCGTGGAAGAGAGAGGAGGCTGGGCAGAGAGTGGAAGAGGAGGAAAGGTGGGGAAGAAAGAGGAGAGAGAAGGAGAAGAGGGAGAGAGAAGAAGAAGAGAGTAAAGAGGGAAGAGAAGGAGAGAGTGAGAGAAAGAAGAGAAGAGAGAAAGATCGTGAGAGAGGGAGAAGCGATTTCTCCCTCTCGCGATGAAGAGAGGAGAAGAAAGAGGGAGAGAGGAGAAGAGGAAAAGAGTGCGGAAGAAGGAGAGAGAGAGAGAGAGAGAGAGAGAGAGAAATAAAGAGAAGTTTCATTTTATAATTAAACAAAATTATATTCTTGATAAATCAAAATCATTAAATGTTCATAAAATGCTACTAAATTATGAAAAATCAAGAATATCTTTTAAAACGTAGAAACTATCAATTTAATCATTTTAAATCATGATAACATGCATTTATGATTATATTTCAAAGAATAAATGCATAAAATGCATGATATTAATGCATGAAATTGCATGTTATCACCATCCATTTTATTTGCATTTTGGTCATTAAATGTCTTAAATCCGAAATTATTTTGCATGTTATCATGATGTTATGCCTGGAATAAAAACTTCCATTGCACTTGAAAATGGAAGAGTTAGTTACAAATAATTAGGGCTGTTATGAGAAAATTTTAAGTAATAATTACTTTCAGAAATAATTGCCTTGATAGCAATTGTTGGACAAGATAATCCACCACTTTTATAGCATTTACTTTAAAGGAAATAATCTTTTTTTTTACACAAAAATAATTACCTTCAGGAAGTTCTTTTAATTTCAGTTATTTTACTAATGCGCTTAATGGGCCAATTGTTACTGATGGGTTTTCAAAGCACTGTGGACAAGAATCGCACGTGAATGGTATGAACCAATCACACAATGGAGCAGAAGGCTGCATACACGGCGATGTGTACACAGTCAACTCTCAGCTCACTTGTGGGGTACGAGATGAAGACACACAAGTAGTCCTCCACCAATCAATGAGAAGAAGAGAAGGCGCCGAAGCAATCGTGGCATGGAACATAGTGGCGTGTGCGGAGCAATACGTATCAATAACAGAACAAATTGCCAAACAGAAAAGATGCGCGCGACTTCAAAAATCAATGAGAAGAAGAGAAGAAGCTTCATCAGGGCTTGTTCTTGATTTCCCGCCCAAGGAAGCTTGGCCTGGAGGACACACCGAGAAAAAAGTTTCGTCTGTAAGTTCGTGAGCATTCAAACAAAGTTGATTTTTCCTCTTCTAATCACGCAGCCCTATTTGCATGATTAGGTTTAGATATGACACATTTTCATATTATTTCTTTTATTGTCTTTCCTCTTCTTTCACTCTCTTCTGAATTGAAGATTTCTTCCGTTTTATTCTTTTTACACTTTGATTGTTCGAAATTTTTACTTAGTAATTTTTTAGATCATTTATTAGTTTAATCCATGAAGTATAATTCAAGTTCAATTCTGAATCTCATTCTGATTGGTCTCTGATTTCATGAGAGTTCTTTTTCTCAGTAAGAAACACATGCAAATTAAATAAACATAATTTCCTATGAATTAATCTCATTTCTTGTTTTGGTATGTTTTGAATTTTCAACCCACAGTCTCATTTCGTAAATTAAATTTTTCTTCACCTCTCCAGATGTAGATTCAGTAATCTGCGATATCACATATCATTCTAAAACAGTAACATTCTATTACATCTAAATTCCGCATTACTCTGTGAACCAGAGAGATTAATTCCTAAATCATATTAAGACAATGACAAACACATTTAAAAGAATTAAGAAAGACAAACCAAAACATTTAATAATAAAGAGTACATTGAATTAGATAGAATCAAATTCAATGGATAATAAAATTTGATAAATCAGTTGAGAAATTATCTGCAAAAGCTTAATCAGGAAATTAATATTCTTGATATAGTTTGATAAATAAAAAAATATATGTCTGATAAGACGTTTACACAAAAAATAGCACAAGAGAAGTCCAATTGAGAATATTATAGTGGATGTTTCTTGATTCTGTATGTTCTTTACATTTGAAATTGCAATTAATTTCATATAAATGTCTTGGTGCTTAGTATACTTGATGTAGGATATTTTAGAAATGATAATATATATGGATATGATGATGTAATAAGGGAGATATGAAGGAATATCTACTTGATATATAAATATAAAATAATCCTACAATCTTAGGGAGGACCTATGAATGATATCAATGGGGCTAGATATATAATACACGTGTCGCGATCTGGCAGGTTCGATTTTTATTTGCCTAACATTTTTCATTTTAATTATTTACATATTCGTGCAAGTGACGTGGACGGCAGCCGTCATAGTTGACTTTAAGGAGGAATGAGAGAGCGACGTGGCGCTCTCTCATTCGCTCGTAAAAGAGAATCTACGGCGAATTAATCGCCGCAGATAGTAGCTTCTCCTCTCTTGTCGTTTAGCTCTTTTCTTTTGTCGTTTTGTCCACCTGCGCTTTGTCGTTTTGCTTCTCCGTTAACCCTTTCTCTTTCCTTTTTGTCATTTTGTCGAATCGCCTCTGTGTCATTTTAATTTCTTAACCTCTGCAGGAGACGTGGCGATTTCCTACTCACGTGTCCGATTTGACCGGGGCGCTCTCTTATTCTGCGGCGAATTTATTCGCATATGACAATTTGTTTTGTCGTTTTATATCGTGTTTTGTGGTTTTGTTTATTTATCGTTTTTTTGTTTTTCACCTATGGCAAAATAAGAGAGCGACGTGGCGCTCTCTTATTTGCGCTAATGGAAGGAATCTGCGGCGAAGTTAACCACCGGAGATTCCTCTCACTTACCTTTTTTGGACTTTTTTAATAGTTAATTACCTTGCAGGTTATGTGGCGGAAATCCAACGGCCGGCGTGATGACAACGTGGCACGATCTCAGGAGCTTGATGACGGAGGAGTGCTGACGCTGGAGGTCATCTGAATCGACGACCAGAAATGCTCGAAAAAGAAAGGTTGATATCTCACAATCTAGCCGTCCGATCGGAGTGAAATTTTGATGACAGGCTAATCTCCTTGGGCTCTTCCCATCTGCACGGATGAATTTTTCATCAGATGCCTGACGTTCCCAAAAATCAGTCTCGTTCGTCAGATTGGGTGGAAGCCCTAACTCCTCAAGTTCTCCTCCTCCACTCCGAGTTCTCTTGTCTTTTGGCTATCTCTTGACACCACGTCCTCAGCAGGAAAAGGGGAGAAGCTTAGGCCCAAGCTAGGCATCATCAGAAGCCCGAGTTTGTTCTAGAGAAAGAGAACAAGAGAAGATCAACGTCGTAGCAAATCAAACACCACCCGGCCTAGGATTGGCACCAACATGGGGTTAGTGTGAAGATTCTGAGGAGGGATTCTCTTGTAAGCCTTTTCCATGGATAATGTAGTTCCTTTTATTCTACTAAATTAGTGGTTATTTCATTTGTCTTCATATATCCTACCCAAATCTTCATTTTCTCTCCATACTACTATATGATGTAGGATAATTTTAGAAGATGTATCTAAATCCTACATATGAGGGAGGATCTATGAAGTGTATCAGTGAGAAATAAATTTATAATTCAGAGAAATAAGGTAGAGAATAGTTCATAAAATATTAGGAGAGAAGAAGACGATAATAAAGATGATAATATAAATGTGGAGAATATAATAGATAATATAAATAGTGAAGGAGGAGTATGTTGGATAGGAATTAAATAGATTGATTAATGATGAAGATACGAATATAATATAGGCCAGAAATAGTAGGATGGGAACGACGTGGAGAAAACGATAATAAGATATAACGATTAAAATTTAGAGACCGGTAATATTGATTATTAGATTACTAAGATACTAGAATTATTTAGGATGCTTATCGGATAGGGGAAGATCGGAGAATGAGGAATAGTTAAGAAGAGAAGAAAGCAGGAGATATAGAAGGAACGGAAATATATGTTATGTATTATATTCAGGAAATAGGGAAGGAGGTTGAAAGGTGAGAGTAATCGGGGGTGGAGAGAGAGTTGGGAAATTGGCAGGGGACGCGAGAGATTATAGGGGATCAACAGTCTATGTGGACTTAAGATTTTGGATTTGAACTATTTTCACGCAAACGGATGAATGGACGATTACCTGGAAATTGACGGAAGTGACGCTGTCGGGTTCCGCGGATGATCCAGATCTCTCTTGATTTGCAGCGGACTTGAAATGGTGAAAGAGGACAGAAATGGGGGGAGAAGAGAAAGGGAGATAGAATGCAGAGATGAAGAGGATGCGGGAGAAAAGGTGGAGACACAGGGAAGAACACAATGAACACAGGGGTGACAAGCACCGATAACCGAGAACCAAACTTTCATTCAAAAAAACTGTCTTTCTCTTCTTACAATTTCCTCTTTTATAGAATAGGGAGAGAGAGAACGAGGATGAAAAGATGCGTCGCGATCGGTAGCAGCAGTTACAGCGGCCTGACATCTCTTCGGGACTTAAGTTCTTGCTTCGCTGTTGACGTAATCTTCACGTGTGTGGAGATACGTGGATATTTCAGAATCTTCACTTTCTTTTCTCAGCAGTCGTAACTGTCGTGATGATATTTTTTCCCTCAGATATTAAGGATCCGGCTGAGCTCACAGGATCGTCACAATAGTGCTTAGAATTGAAGAAAGCTCCGTCGTTGAAGTTCCGTCTCAATTCGCGCGTGGAGTCGTCCCAATGAGCTCTGTCTGTGAACTGCTTTGTCTGACGGTGGGAGTTGCGGAAGTCTTCATGTGAGACGTCCGTATTCCACGGTCTGTTCTCATCGGAAACGTATCTTTTCGTTGACCGGCCTTGGCATTCTTGGCGTTCACTCAGGAAGTTGACGATAAGGCGACAACTGTTCATGACGGTGAATCCCGTACCAAGTCAACCCCACGAATAATGTTTTCTCGTTGACGGAACATCGAATATTAGCTATCTCCGCGATTAACTTGAAGGGCTGACTGCCACGTAAGTGGTGTGGTGAAGATATGATCTCGACGTTGAAAGTTTTCCCTGGATGGGAAGACGGAAAGGCCGAGACGGACGTCGGGAGGCCTCCATTCGCATCAAGCATTGATTGGAGACGTTGTAGGTGAACTCACCACTGGGCATTGACTGGGCTTTGAGTGGACCATGCGACCGTTATTCCGATAGAACTTCCCACTGAGGACTAATTAAATTAAGGTATCCTCTTGTTTTAGGAAGCATCTTCTTCAATAATCGTGAATATCTAGTATTATCTTTGGGGAAGTATGGTGTCTCTATGCTTGAGATTCCTATGAACTTCTTCAAAATTTGGCTTCCTATCTCCCTACTTTTCTCAGGATATCCAAGGAAGAAGTTGTGGGAATTTATTGGCATGTAGATGCCCTTGGAAGTCCAAGTAATTAGGAGGATGACTCTCGTGTTTGTCTTCCATAATGGCAGCTTTCTTTAGAATGACTGTCACACATACAAATGCTCTTTAGGATCTTTTGGAAACTGTTGAGTCCTTGATGTAGTTGTCTCCATGTTATTTGTCTTCACATTAGTCTTGGATAATTTGAAGGTTGCTCCTTGGATAGACTGTCTTCTTTAAGGGCAGATCTTTCATATTGAGTATCAATAAGTAGATGCATGGTATACTCATGTAAAACTTTATCATGAGGTAGAACAATAAGATAATGTCTTCCATATCTAACCATCATGTAGATCTCTCTTAAAATTCTATCTAAGGGTGGTTTCAAAGAAGTAAAGGGATGGAATTCAAAGAGGTTTCCTATTGATTTTCTTTTGAGATCATTAATTAAAATGATATAAGGTACCTACGATTTGGTTGATAAGGTTTGGAAATAAGGACCCTATATCAAGGTAAAATGGTGGTTGACTTGGTCCACTCAAGGAATTCTAGGTTTCTAAAGATAAGGGTTAAATGCTTTGACCAAGTCAATCTTTAGATCAGTGTAAAATAGGGAAAGGAGGGAAGATAATTCCCTTAAGATCTATACTCTCTTTTAATTATTTAGAGAGGTCTTCTTCATCCATTTAATAAATGGATAATTTCTTAAGTTGGTGAATAAGGAGGAGGAGGAGGATAGGTTCACTTAGAACCCTTGTGTTCATGTTTCAAAATAATTCTCCATCACTATACCTCTTCCCTCTCCCATCGATCATTTTCTCCACTTTCAATCAATCTCTATCCTTCTAATTATTATTCTCTTCTTTCTTTTCTATAATTATTCCTTTCACCATCTTTATCATTTCATTATTCCTAAGCTCATAATATCATCTTTACTAATATTATCACATGTCTTCATACTTTGCGTTATTCTACAATATATTCTCACTGATTTATAAATTCACTTCCTAGTGATATCATTCATAGATCCTCCCCATATTTTAGGATTTAGATACATCTTCTAAATATCCTACATCAAATACCTAGATCCGTAATTCCATCGACTCTACCATCTCGTCAACATAACACTTAAGGTTGCTCTACCCACAACTTTCTAAACAAATGGATGTGGTAATGTACTCTATGCTTTACTATTTCATGTGGTTTTGGAAAGATCATGTTGATGTTCACATGTTTAAAAATCAGATCATGCATAGAATATCAAATAAAGGAATGCAAAAATTTTAAAAATTTTAAGTTTTCTAGAAAACTCCCCCCCAAGCTCATTCCTTTTATTGTCCTCAATAAAATTTTACATGCTCATGGAAAAAGTGATGACAATCAATATGCATGGCATGAAACATCAGTAAAAAGAAAAAGAGACATAGGGGAGAAAAAAAACTTAGCAGGAATTTGCAACGGTTGCATCCTTATCTTCCTTTTTGGAGTTGTTTTGAGGCTGAACTTCTTCTTTTGATGTTCCCTTCTCCTTAGCACCTACTGAACTTATAGAAAAACAACAACAAACATCAAAGCAAACAGTAAATAAAAAAGTAAAAATAAATGCTAAAACAAGAACAAAAGTAGAATGTAAATGCAAAAATAAAGATAAAGATGGGTTGCCTCCCAACAAGCGCTAAGTTTTCCATCTTTAGCTAGACGTAACTCCCCTAACGACTAAGTAGCGGCTGAGATCTCAAGGGATTGCAGCTCTTCACTATGGGGAGGTGGGGGTCCTTCTTCACCAATATATGGTTTCAACCTATGTCCATTTACCTTGAAGGAATTTTTGGTCTTGTGGTCTAAAATCAAGAACGATCCATTTTCAAACACTTCAAGGATCTCATATGGACCAGCCCACCTTGAGCACAATTTCCCTGGAAAGAGTTTAAGATGAGAATTATAAAGCCATACCTTATCATGAACATGAAAAGTTTTCCTATTAATGTGCTTGTCATGAAAGGCTTTATTTTTGGCCTTATAAATCTCGGCATTTTGATACGACTCATTCCGTAATTCTTAGAGCTCTTGAAGTTATAGAAGTCTTTCTTTTCCAGCTTGATCAAGAGATAGATTGAGCTTTTTAATGGCCCAATATGCTCTATGCTCTAACTTTACTGGGAGAGGGCAAGGTTTGCCATAAATGAGCCTAAAAAGAGACATCACGATGGGTGTCTTGAATGCGGTAGGCCGATAGAGCATCGGGTATCTTCGCTGCCCAATCTCTTCCATCCGTGCAAATGATCTTCCTCAAGATGTTTTTGACTTCTCTATTGTTGACTTCTACTTGGCCATTTGCTTGGAGGTGATACGGGGTCGTGACGCGATGGTTAACTCCATATTTCTTAAGTAAACTCCTAAAATGAGAGTTAGTAAAATGAGATCCACTATCACTAATAATAGCTCTAGGACAACCGAATCGAGAAGAGATATTGTTAACAATAGACTTATTATATACTCGAAGATGGTTTGTCCTCGTCTGTATCGCCTCGACCCATTTGGACACATAATCCACCGCTACAAGAATATACTCTTTTTCCTCTGACGATGGAAATGGCCCCATAAAGTGAATCCCCCAAAGATAAAAAATTTCTACCTCAAGGATGGTTTGTAAGGGTATTTCATCTTGCTTTGAGATGTTCAATGCGGATTGGCACTTTAGACATTCCTTTCAATACTTGATTGCATCCTTGAATAGAGTTGGCCAATAGAAGCCACTTTGTAGCACCTTCGCTCCAGTCTTTCTCCACGCAGAATGTCCTCCACATAAAGATGAGTGACACAGCAATATAATATGCTCTTGTTACTCCTCCGGAACACATCGCCGAATAATCTGATCAGCCCCTACATGGAGCAATTGGGGTTCTTCCCAAAAATAATATCTAACATAATAGGAAAATTTCTTCTTTTGATGCGTGTTCTAATAATCGGGGACAGATTTTGTGCCTAAGTAATTAACAATATGCGCAAACCCAGGTACCTTAGTCGCAACGGCGAGGAGCTGCTCATCGAGGAATGTGTCACAAATCTCACTTGAGGATGTGGTATGAGTCGACAAAAATGATCAACTACTCAGTTCTCACTTCCCTTTTTATCCTTGATCTCCAAATCGAATTATTGAAGAAGGAGAACTCATCTAATTAGTCGCGGTTTACCCTCTTTCTTGGAGAACAAATACTTCAATGCGGCATGATCTGTGTATACAATGATCTTGCTGCCCAAGATGTAAGGCTTATACTTCTCCAAAGCAAAAATGACCGATAACAGCTCTTTCTCTGTAGTAGTGTAATTAACTTGAGCATCGGCTAGCATCTTGCTTGCGTAACATATGGCGGTCGGCTTTTTGTCGATTCGTTGCCCCAAAACCACGCCCACTGTAAAATCAAAAGCGTCACACATAATCTCAAAAGGTAAGTCCCAATTAGGACTTTGTAAAATAGGCACTTCCACTAATGATTGTTTCAGCTGCATAAAGGCATGCTTCCCTTCTTCCTCAATGATAAAATCTTTTTCCTTGCATAGAAGAGAAGTCAGTGGTTTTGAAACTTCAGCAAAATCCTGAATAAATCGACGATAAAAACCGACATGCCCTAGGAAACTTCTAAGTTCCCTTATCGACTTAGGGAGTGCAAGGTCTTGGATTACCTCGACCTTAGCCTTGTCCACTTCCAAACCTTTGCTTGAGACTAAATGCCCCAGCATTATACCTTCTCTTACCATGAAGTGGGACTTCTCCCAACTAAGGACTAGGCGTTTCTTAACGCAAACGTCGAGGATTTGTGTTAAGTGCTCTACGTGATAACACATAAATCTATGACCTTTAACTCTGAATTTTTCATGAACATTTGGCTTCAAAGGAATATATTTATGTGTTATTATAATTAAAATTGCTCAAATTTTGCTTCATTATGATTTTATGGTATTTCCTGGCTTTTATAATATTTGAATATCTCTCTTCGATTATAAATGGGCAATGAAATGAATTTTTAAAACAAAATATATCTTTATTAGGATTTTATAAATGATTTAACTAAATTTTGGAGCATTTTCTTGATATATCTCAAATTATCTTAAGGTTTTCTGCATATTTATCAATAATAGGGGCATATATGCAATTTCGGGTGCTCAGAGGTACGTCAAATAGCCGCCACCAGATCGCGACACGTGTCGCAATCTGGAAGCCCCGTGTTACTAAGATTTATGTGTTTATTTATTTTAATTGCTGACTTACCCGTGTAGATGACATGGAGGCGCCGTCATCTTTGACGTTAAGGAGGAAGGAGAGAGAGAGCAATGTGGTGCTCTCTCATTCGACCTAGACAACCCTTCTTTTTTTTGTCATTTTCGAGCATTTTGTCATTTAGTCGTTTGCATTTTGTCGTTCTCGTTTCCGTCTTGTCGCTTAGCTCTGTTTGTCCTTTTTGTCATTTTTTGAATCGAAGTTTATATTTTATTTTATTTCATCGTTCTGGTATTCTTTTTTTTGTCGTTTCTTCTTTCGCTTTTGTCGTTTTCCTCTTGAACTTAATAAGAGAGCGACGTGGCGCTCTCATATTCGCTCTAAATGAGGAATCTGCGACGAAAGTAATCGCGGCAGATTCCTCTCTTCTAACTATTTTTTTTCATTCAAATACTAATTTAATTTCTTACTTACCTGCGTAGGTGAGGCGGAAGTCGGCCGCCGTCATTTTTAACCACGAAGCGAATAAGAGAGCGACGTGGGGCTCTCTTATTTGCACAAAGGAGAAGCCCGCGACTTACCTGCTGAAAAGTCCCAATAGGGCGGTGATTTAACCTAAGAGGGGGGTGAATTAGGTTATGTGTTAATTTTAATTATTATTCTCTACTTTTTATGTTTACTAAGATTCGTTGGTTAATCACTCACTTCTTGTCCTTTCGATGCACCCGATATTATTATACTGGTTGGGGGACCTAATGTCCCTTAATCTAGTCCCGAGTACTATAGACTCGGAGCCTCCTCCTCACCAAATGAAACCTAATCCTCTCACCACTCAAAGGGTGAAGGACAATGTTCAAATACAAGGTTTTAGATTTGCCCCCCTACGGCAAACCTAACACTCACCTTTACCTGTCCATATGGCACTACCCACTAGGCCTCGACCTCCTCGGCTCCTGGACGTCCTGACTCCCTCAGGCTGACCTCCACGCGATTGCTCGTCCCTTCTTGCCTTGTCGTACCTCTTCTGCTAATGCCACAGACCACCGGTAAAATGAGACCTTGTCTTCCGGTTCCTCTTGGTCTTCCTGCTCCCGAAGTCTTGACTCCCTCTCGTCTCAACAGATGAGACCCTCTCGTCCTCTGCGTGTGTGTGTGAATCTGAAAGATGTGTATCTAAACACTGCTACCTAAATGAGTGACTCTCCTCACTAATGATAACTTTATGCTAAAGTTGACCCTTGTTTAGACAGAGTTGATTTGATTAAACTTTGACCTAGAGTTGACTTTTTTCGAGTTCTAATGACTCTGAGTTGACTACTAAACTAGAGTTGACTGTCTGCTAAAGTTGAATTTTTCTGATAGAGTTGACTTTTTGACTTTTGTTGACTCAGGGTTGACTTTGACCTAGGGTTGACTTTCTTGACTTCTGTTGACCTTTGACCTAGAGTTAACTTTCTTGACTTCTGTTGACCTTTGACCTAGAGTTGACTCTCCTGTAAAGTGTTGTCTTTGGGTTGACTTTTGGTCAAGAGTTGACTTTCTCAAAAGGTTTGACCTTCTGACCTCTATTGACTGAGAGTTGACTTTTCTGTCCTATAGGGTTGACTTGACTAATCAGAGCTGACTTGGTCTCTAAAGGTTGAACTTTTGTCCAAAGTTGACTTTTTCTGATTGACTTGTCCTGAGATTGACTTCTGACTGAATATGTTGACTTCGGATTGACTTTTGATGACTTGGATTGACTCTAACTAACCAGGTTGACTTTAACTTGCTAGAGTTAACTTTCTGACTTCTAATGACTCAGGGTTGACTTCTGAACTAAATTGACTTTCTATTGAAGTTTGACTTTCACTAAGGATATTGACTTTTGAGGATGACCTTGAATTGAAAAATCACTCTTCTAGAGTCAGCTGGGTATCCAATTTTTCAAACACAGACTTGAATATTCAACCTAGCTAAGGTGCACTCAGTACAACATCTGCAGAGAACACAAACTTAATAGAATTTTCAAATAACTGTATGTATAACTGAGAAGTGGAATTTATAATGGAAATAACTTCAATGATGATGACTGATTAACAGAGGCACTAACTACTATACCTGAGGAATCAAGCAATACTATCTTGAAAATAACAATCAAAAGGATGCACAAGTTAGTACAGAGATTAATTCAAGTAAGTCGATACCTGCTGCTTCCTTTCTGGACCTAGACCACAGTCAATTGATTAAGTAACTGATTACTCTTAAAATGAATAGTAAGAGTGATTAAATATTCAACTGTATGAAAATATGTAATGTAAATCAGATGACTGTACGTAAGTTTTTCTTTTTAAAATAAATCCCTGCAAAGTGAGGTTAGACTAGATATTGACTGAGGCAAATCGTAACTTCTGTACCTCTGTCAGTCTCACGGTGACTGTGACAGCAGTCTATTAAATAGGACAATAATTTAGGTAAACACTAGAATTGAATTATTGCAAGCTGCCTATTTCAACAAAAAAGAAAAAGACTGAATTAATCACAGAAGAATGCAGAAGATTAAGTTAACACAGTTGATGAAGTAATGTTTAATATTAACTGTAGAATATTGAGATCAGAGTGTCAAAGATATTTAAACTGTGTAATGAACTGAGAAATGAATTTATAAAAAAAACAGAGAATCAACTCTGTACAGTGTTATGCAACTGACTAAGAATGAGATTAATCAAGACAGATATTCTATACTGACAATAAAGAATAGATTCGTATACCCAACTGATAACGAGGTTACTCACGACAGAATTCAAAACAATAATCTGTATTAATGAAATATAACTGATGGACTGAAATCTAGATTAACACAAGACGTCCTTCAGATAAGACTTCCTAACTAAGCTATCCTAATAGGACTAGAATCTACGAGGATCGAGTTGTCAGAATGAACGATTTGAAGGCGATGAAAAACAGAAAAGGAGATAAAGCCGCCTACAATGATTTTGATTCACTGATTGAGACTGCTCAAAAATAGAACACAACGATTTGGCTAACCGTGGTCAGAAGGTCGGTGGAGTATTCTTTGCTGGTTATCGTATAGGATGAAGATCAGAACATGGATGTCAAATGAAGATTTCTCTTCGCACCGTTCTTCTATCTCTAGATATGTTGAGCTTTTGCAGAGCGATTTCACCGTGATTTGAGGAACGATTTCACCGCGAGAGTAGAGCCAACTTTCGAGCTGCACCTGCTCAAAAAATTCAAAATCGCCAGACCCGAAAACGAAAACCTAGTTTTCTATTTATAGAAAAGATTACCTTACTACCCTTATATATGCTAGTAATAATAGTATAAGTAAAGAATCTTATTCATGGTGAGGGATATGTATATATATGTATATTTACGATAATACCCTAATAGGTGTTTATAGAGAGGAGTAATAATACCAACCATATATGTATGTATATCTATATGAAAGAACATTATTATGAAGCCTATAATTATATCTATATAGATATATACATATCTATGTATGCTGGCAGTAGTAATAAGAATTACTTGTATGAAAACCATATATATGTATATATATATGTATATGTATATATATATGTATATATACATGTATATGTATATATATGTATATATGTATATGTATATATATAGTAAATAAGTGAAGCATGGAAAAATGTAAATGGCGATTGCATGAGACAGTAGATTCCTGAAAAAAATAATTCTTCATGGACACATTAGTAGGTTAGTGGAAAGGAAATTAAGGGAAACATAATGTATTAAAATTAATAACGTACAAGAAACACGATGACAATTCAAGATGGAATGCGTACGTCAAAACTAGTGTTCTAACACCTGCCTATTTTGTTCTTTTGTCACTTACTTGTGCATGTGAAGTGGCGGAGATCCAGTGGCCGGTTCTAAGGTGACGTGGCGCGATCTCGGAGCTTGATGACGGAAGATTGCTGACGCAGGAGATCATCCGATCGAAGAACAGAAATGCTCAGAAAAGAAAGGTTGATATCTCATGATCTAGCCGTCTGATCGGGCTGAAATTTTGACGACAGGCTAATCACATCGTGCTCTTCACATCTGCACGGTTGAACTTTCCATCGGACTCCTGAAGTTCCTGAAAATCAATCTCATCTGTCAGATTGTGAGGAAGCCCTAACTCCTAAAAGTTCTCCTCCTCCACTCCGAATTTTCTTGTCTTTTGGCTCTCTCTTGACACCAGGTCACCAGAAGGAAAAGGAGAGAAGCTTAGGCACAAGCTAGGCATCATTGGAAGCCCGAGTTTGTTCTGGAGAAGGAGAACAAGAGAAGATCAACGTCGTAGCGAATCAAACCTCTACGCAGCCTAGGATTGGCACAAACAGGGGGTTAGTGTGAAGATTCTGATGAGGGATTCTCTAGTAAGCCTTTTTCATGGATAATGTAGTTCCTTTTATTTTACTCAATCAGTGGTTATTTCATTTGTCTTCATAAATCCTACCCAAATCTTCATTTTCTCTCCATACTACTATGCCTCTTTTCTCTCCCATGGCTCATTTTCTCCACCTTCAATCAATCTCTACCCTTCTAATTCTCATCTCTTCTCCTCTAATTAGAGCTACAGAAACATAATCTACCAATTACATCCACTATATCTATAAAATTCCTCTTCTAACTTCTAATATTCTCCACTATAGGAATTCATCCCTTCTTCTACTTTCGTCTCAACCCTCATTACCTAGATTCCCTGAGGATCGACCCTTGCTTACTACTGTCCTAAGTGAGGTATTATAAATATATTGCATGAATTAGAACACACAACAACGATATAAACAAACCAAGTTTTAGTTCATCACTAAGCATGCATCAAAACTCGGCCCAAAAACTGAAAAGTCGTCCATGAAGACCTCCATGCTCTCTCCTATAAAATTAGAGAAGATAGCTATCATGCACCTCTGCAATGTGGCAGGGGCGTTACTGATAACACATAAATCTATGACCTTTAACTCTAAATTTTCATGAACATTTGGCTTAAAAAAGAATCAATTTATGTGTTATTATGCTTAAATTGCTTAATCTTGCTTTATTATGCTTTTATGGAATTTCTTGGGTTTTATAATATTTAAATATCTCTCTCAGATTATAAACTGACAAGGAAATGAATTGTGAAAGCAAGATATATATATGTTAGAATTATAGAAATGATTTAAATGAATTTTAGGGTATTTGTTTAATTAATTTAATCATTTCTTGCCTATTTATGAGCGTCAGGGGCATATCTACAATTTTTGGAAGTACAGGGTAAGTCAGGTAGAAGCCACCAGATCGCGACACGTGTCACAATCTGGTGGCGTCATTTTTAGTTAGATTTATTAATATTTTATTATAAAAGTTAGTGTTTGACGTACTTACCGTGTAGATGACGTGGATGGCGCCGTCATCGTTGACGCGGAAGAGGAAGGAGAGAGAGAGGCGCCTATTTTGTCGTTTTGCCTTACTTAGGCACTTTGTCGTTTTCTTGTTTCGTCGTTTCGTGTTTTAAGTCTTCGTTTCATCGTTTATTTTATTCCGCCGTTTTGTCGTTTTGTCAAATCGAGGCTTAGATTAAATAGTATTTTATTTCATCGTTCCGAGTTTGCTAATTTGTCGTTTTGTCAAATTCCGTTCTTGTCGTTTTTTCTTGCATTTTTCGTCGTTTTATTTCTCCATTTCGTCGTTTTGTTCTGCACATTTTGTCGTTTTGCACCGAAGGTAAGGAAGAGAGCCACGCGGCGCTCTCTCATTTGCGCTTGAAAGAGAAACCTGCGGCGAAATTAATCGCCGCAGATTCCTCTAACGGTTTATATTTAAATATTGTTTAAATTCACTTACCTGCGCGAGTGAGGGCGCCGCCCTTGTTGACCACGAAGCGAGAATAAGAGAGCGACGTGGCGCTCTCTTATTCGCGCAAAGAAGAAGGGTGACTCACCTGTGTAATTTGTCTTTTTCTCACTTATTTTTGCAGGTGACGTGGAGGAATCTGGCGGTTAGCTCTGCAGTGACGTGGCGCGATCTCGGGAGTCTGATGAAGGAGGACCGCTGACGCAAGAGATCACCCGATCGGACGGGTAGAAATGCTTGAAAAAGAAAGGGTGATATCTCATGATCCAGCCGTCCGATCGGGCTGAAATTTTGACGACAAGCTCATCTCATCGTGCTCTTCCATCTGTACGGTTGAGATTTCCATCTGATTTTCCTCTAATTAGTACTACAGAAATATAATCCCACCAATCACATCCATTACCTCTATATTATTCACCTTGTAACTTCTAATATCCTCCACTATAGGAATTCATCCCTTCTTCTACTTTCGTCTCAACCCTCACTACCTAGATTCCCTGAGGATCGACCCTTGCTTACTACTGTCCTAAGTGAGGAATTATAAATGTATTGCATGAATCAGAACACACAACAACGATATAATCAAGTTTTAGTTCATCAATTGGCGCAGTTGCCGGGGAATCAAGGTGACATTGAGGTTAGTGACTTCTCTTTTCTTTCTTTTCAAATATTTTCTTACCATCTCAGTATAAGATTATTTTAGTGAGAAAATAGAAGAGAAGAGATACAATCTATAGGAGATCTGAATTCAGTATATGCAAGGAACTAGATCAAGGAAACCTAAGTTGATTGATCTCAACTCAATAGGAAAATCTTCGAATTCTGAGGAAAGTAATAGCCAAGTTGAGGAAGTCTTTGAGGAAATGGATCAAAATCAGAACCAAGAGACTAGAAATGATAATCAGAGGGAAGAAAGAAATAAATACAAAGAACATTACACCCCTATAGGAAGCGATGGCTGATAACATGCAATCTTAACATGATAAAACATGATTATTAATGCAATTTAAGGCATAAAACATTACATTATGTGCATGTTATCATACTTTGAGTGCATTTCTATCATTCTATGCATATTTATGTCATAATCTCAAAATGCACTAAATTAGGGTTAATTATGATAAATTAAGGATAAATAATTTTATAACCCATCTTTACTTGAGATTATGAATGGTTTTTTTAAAGTTAAATAATAAGAGAAATCATTTTTATGAACATTCATTTAATTTTCTAAAGTTAAAATCTTTTAAAAATGAATGTATTTTTGAAATATAAATTAAATGTCTTGTTATTTAAATATTTTGAATTTTTACAATGATAGATAATTAAATTTCAGATCCAATGAAAGAAATTTGGATTAATTTGGAGTTGTATTTTAAAAGATATGATTTTTACAATTTTTAGGGATTTTTCTGGATTTTTCTAATTATATTTTCTATTTAAAAACCGTTTTTAAATTAAATAAAAAAAATAATAAAACCGCAAAAAGGGCGCGGGACCCGCGTGGATGCGACGTGGCACGCAAGGCCACGTGGCAGCGCCACGCGGACCCGCGCAGCACCTACGTGGTGCGTATATATTATATTATATTATTATTACTATATATAATAAGAGAGTTCTTCAGCCTCGCCTACTTGGGGAGGGTATTAACCCTCTTAAATGTCGGGTATTATATACCCGACATTCTCATTTTTCTTTCTCCGTGTGGGACTAATTCCCACACTCTACTTACCTTGCAGGTGACGTGGAAGCGCGCTGGACGTTGGATCGACGGCGCGCGTCGATCTCGCGCGTTGATCGCGTGAGCGCCGGACCATTGATCGCGATCAGACGCACGTGCTAAATAGAGTTATTATCACGGCTCTGATCGACGCGACGTGGCGGCATCACGCGCGCCGATCAGGTGGAGGCCAGGACTACCAGAGATCATCAAGACCACGTGCGTTTTTCCAGGCGTTATAACGGCCGAGATGCATCCACGCGGACCGCATCTCAGCCGTCCGATCACGATCCTAAGGACGGCGTTTTTCGTGCGTTTTATAACGCCTCACACGTGGCCTAATCTGGAGCGTCCGTCAACAATCCAACGGCCACGATCTATTCGTAACGTTTCACTTATTAAACGCTTAATCTGGACCGTTGATCAAGCCTAACGCATTGATCGGACGGTTTCGCCCAATTTGGGCTATAAATTGACGAGTTCTTCGTCGTTTGTACTCATTCTTGAGATTTTCGATCTAATTGACCTATCTATTTGCATCTTCTCTTGAATCTCTCTCTTGTAATCACTTCTAGACAAGATTCCGCGTCCATGGAGTGTTTATAAGAGAGATTTCGACGATCGAGCAAGGAGAATTTGTCTCTTGAACACCGATGTTCACGTTTGAATTCGCGGAATGAAGAGCCGTCGATCCGGCGATCAATTGGATCGATTTGATCGTTATCTCGGGTTAGAAAGCAAGTTTATCCTCTTATCTATCATCATGTATCATCAATTTTAGGATTAGGACTTCAATTTAAGTTTAATTTCATTTTAATTTCAAGTGTGTTCTTCGCGAGATCTGAAAATTTCTTCCTACTTCCATCTTTGATTTCTCCGTGATTACTAATCCAAATCGAGTGATTTTTGATTCCACGGATAGATCTTTGAGTCTTCTTTCCAAAAACACCATTTTCCCTAATTTCTCACCTCAATTCATCGTCCAATTTGACCAAATTCTAAAAGATATCTCAAAAATATCTAAATTCCCTCTGGATTCGACCCGTATTTACCATTATACCCCTCAATTCTCTCTTAATTCCTCAAATTGGTAAGTTCGGTATTATTTTTGACACGAGACCGTGTGAAAACGACGACCTCGCGGTCTCGTCTCGTCAATGGCTTCACTAAAATCACGACGAATTTGGGAGATAATGTCAACTTCAAAATAGATGTTTCTTTCTTAAATGCCCTGCCTTCATATCATGGCCTTCCTCATGAGAATCCTTATACCTTTTTAGAAGAATTGATAGGTAGATGCTCTCTTTACCATATTCCGGGAGTTTCACAAGATGTATTGAAGATGAGAATCTTTCCCGAAACATTGAGAGATAGAGCTAGAGAGTGGTATAGGAATTTATGCAAGAAATTTGAGAGTTGGAATGAAATAGAGGAGTGTTTTATGAAGAAATTCTATACTCCGGGTAGAACTAACCAAGTTAGACAAGAGATACAAGGATTTAAACAAGGAGATTATGAATTGTTTTGTGATGCATGGGAGAGGTTTAGATCTTCAGCTAGGAAATGTCCTTATCATGGATTTAGTACTTGGCATTTGATGAATATCTTCTATAATGGATTAAATGAGAATTCTAGGAATAGAGTGGATTATTCATGTGGAGGATCGATCATGGAAAAATATGATGATGAAATTGAAGAGATCATGGAGAAAATAGCTGAAACCGATAGTCATCGTTTAAGCCTAAATCATAATGGTAGGAATGTAGAACCCAAGAGAGGTGGAGTGATTGATGTTCATGGTAAAGAAACGGAAATTAAGATAGAAAGGAATGAGCATAGGATAGGGAAAATAGAAACTAATATTGAAAAACTAACTAACCTAATGGAAATTGGTGACTCATACTAATGTGTCCAAGGTGCAAGAAATTCCTTGTTCTTTGTGTTTGAGCAGGGATCATCATGACGGAGAATGCGCAGCGAGGGAAGAAGTCAATGCCATGAACTATGTACACCCATACAAGCCATGGAATGCACGTGGAAATGAGAACTACAAGGATCACCGGCCACCCTACCCACCTAAACCCTATTCACCTCCATATAACCAGCCACCTAGACAAACTAATGAATCCAACGTGACTGATTTTCAGGTGATGAAGGCGATGATGGAGCAGTTAACGAAAAGCGTCCATGGAATGAGTGAGCAGCTCAACCTTGTGACAAATCGGATGGACCGGATGGAGGAACATGTTCGCCCACCCACGACAGTCATGGAGACTACTAGAGGTAAAGAAAAAGAAATGGGCTCCAACAAAGGTCAATTTCCAACTCAACCTTCCATTAATCCTAGAAATATATCCTCTATTGAATCGCAAGAGTTTTCTCTTTCCCAAAGTTCATTAGATAGTTCACCTCAAGACCCTTGTGATAGTGTTCATGCAATTACAAGACTAAGGAGTGGAAAGATATTAGAGGCTCCTATTGAGTGTGATTTAGAGGATAGAAAAAGGAAATTGAGGAAAAAAATGAAGAAAGTGAGCCTTTAGGGAAAGATATAAACCCCGCTGCCTATCAGCCACCTATACCCTTTCCCGAAGCTTTGAAATCCTCC
This sequence comes from Lemna minuta, assembly GCA_024174645.1. Classification (NCBI taxonomy): domain Eukaryota; kingdom Viridiplantae; phylum Streptophyta; class Magnoliopsida; order Alismatales; family Araceae; genus Lemna; species Lemna minuta. The sequence goes on from CM044105.1 coordinate 8,996,282, forward strand.
AAACCTCCTAGTGAAGCCAATAGACTCATAGAATCATTTAAAGAAGCTAACATTACCTCTATATTATTCACCTTGTAACTTCTAATATCCTCCACTATAGGAATTCATCCCTTCTTCTACTTTCGTCTCAACCCTCACTACCTAGATTCCCTGAGGATCGACCCTTGCTTACTACTGTCCTAAGTGAGGAATTATAAATGTATTGCATGAATCAGAAAACACAACAACGATATAATCAACCAAGTTTTAGTTCATCAGTTACATAATCCAAATGGCATGCGCTGAAATGCATATGTGCCAAATGGACATGTAAACGCCGTCTTATCCTGATCATCGGGATGTATCGCTAATTGATTATATCCGGAGTAACCGTCTAAGAAGCAATAAAATATTTGACCTGAAAGCTTGTCAAGAATTTGATCAATAAATGGCCAGGGGAAGTGGTCCTTTTTCGTCACCGCGTTAAGCTTCTGATAGTCAATGCATACTTTCCACTTCGTCGGAAGACGCGTCTGAAGTTCTTCGCCCTTGTCATTTGTCGTCATGGTGATCCCCGCCTTCTTGGGGACAACATGCACCGGACTGACCCATTGACTGTCGGAGATGGGATATATGATACCTGCATTAAGCCATTTAAGGATTTCATCCTTAACGGCATCCCATACCTTAGGGTTTAGCCGTCTTTGTGCCTCTCTAGAGGGACGAGAGTCCTCCTCCAGGAAAATGCGATGTGTGCACAAAGAGGGACCAATTCCCTTAAGGTCCGACTAATTCCATCCAATTGCTTCCTTTCGTCCTCGCAAGACCGCCAATAATCTCTCCTCTGGGTCCTGACTAGCTACGAGGATATAATAACAGGGTTAGCACAATGATGATCAAGAAAAGCATATCTCACCATAGAAGGTAGCGGTTTTAGCTCGGGTGACATCTCGCCGGAGGGAAATGGATCATCCTCCGGCTCCTCGAAGCTCTTGTCCTCAATAGCCGCCATCGTCTCCTCGATACAACTCGAGATCTCCGGATCCTCATAAATATCCACGGCGCCTACCTCATCGGACTCATGTGAAGGGTGTCGCATCAACTTGTTGATGCTCACCTTCATCATGCTATCTCCAACTTGAAATATAACTTCCCCCTTGCCCCAATCCGTGATCACTTTCGCGGTACCTAAAAATGGTCTCCCTAGTATGATGGGAGAGTCGGTGAAGTTCTTCGTGGATTTCATATCCATGATAATAAAGTCTACCGGAAAGTAACAGTTTTTGACCTTAACTATCACATCCGCCACTACATCGTGAGGTCGTCTCACAGATCCATCGGCTAAACTCAACTCGATAAATAATGGCTGCAACTCGCCAAGTGGACAAATGTCATACACTCCCTTCGGGAGAATATTGACACTAGCCCCCGTGCCGAGGAGAGATCGAGTGAAAGTCCTACCCCTTATCTCACGACTACTCATGGGAGCTCTTAGATCACGTCGCTTACGAGAAGCGTACTCAGCATGATAGAACTAATGGTCTCACTCATATGGATACGTTTCGGCTTCCTCGTAGGGGTGCAAAGTCCTTTTAAAAACTTCGTGTAGGATGGAATATGCTGGATGGCGTCTACTAACGGGATGGTGATAGTGACCTGTCTAAATGCCTCTAGCAATGTGTCATCACTATCCCTCGTAGAGACTCTAGGCCGGCTCAATAACTGAGGATATGGCTTTGGAGGTTTGTAAACCTCGGGATTGGGTTCTGCCCTACTCTCCTCATCGGGTGCCTCCTCATCCTCGGAGTCCTCTTCCAGAATAATCGTGGGAGATGGACGATCGTCCCTCTCCTCAAGCGGGTCCTTGCGGCGGTTGTGGTTTGTATGAGGATCCACTAAGACCTTGCCGCTACGTAGGCCCGATATAGCCTGTGCCTCCTCCGATGCACTATCAATGCGAACTTTGTTCACATTGTGGGTGCGGCTCGACAATGCTTGACCTACATTCCTTGGATTTGCCAAAGGTTGGGAAGGTACTTGATCTATAAATTCAACTCGCTTACCCTTCCTTTGCTCGGTAGAAGCATCACAGTATTGGGCTTTAGCCCCTTTGACTCGGTCGAGTCGGTCGCTAACCTCATTCATTTTACTCATCATTTGTGCTAATGCACTCATGACGGGGTCAACTGAAGGTGCTGGAGGTGGGACTACCTGTGGCGGTGTGACCGCTCGGGGAAGACCGGGGGCGAAAGATGTCGGCCTCGGGTTTCCCATATACTGCGGCGCGGATCCATAGGGCTGATGGTATGGAGTGTGTTGCCCGTTCCGCTGCTGCGCATAAGAAGGGCTATGAAAACTAGAATAACCCTGATTTGAGTAGTTTGGCCTACCCGCTTGGCTCAAACCTGGATATGTAGTAGGGCTTGGCCGGAATAGAAACTAACCTTGGATTGCCATCACGGGGTAATCCAGTTCGACGTGCTCAAAACTAGAGCAATGCGAACATAGAGAGACATCGAAATGTGAAACTGGCGCAAGGCCCTCAAAACCCGGTCGGATCTTAAGTGAATCCATGATCAAGTTCTGTGCCTTGGTCAGTTTCTCAATTTTATCTAAAAGCATACTTGTCTCTGCCGCCTTCGCATCTAACATCCCTCCCTTTGCAGGAGCGCTCCATCCTCGGAAGGATTTAGCCGCATGATGATGGCTATTCTGCGCCACCAACTGGATCAACTCGAGGGCTTCATCCTCATATTTCCTCATGAATGTGCCTCCACTAGCGCCATCAAGCAAATATCTGTCAGGTGCACCTAAACCATCATAAAAAATCTGAGTAATCTCATGTTTAGGTATACCATGATGCGGGCACTGTCTCATGAGATATCTAAGTCTCTACCATGCCTCGTAGAAAACCTCACCCGGCCCTTGTGAGAACTCGGGTCTGGCTTGTCTCACAACACTAGTCTTACCTACCGAGTAGTAGTTACGCAAAAAATACATCTTCCATATCTCTCCATGAATCAAACTCGCGGCCCAAGGTGAAAAACCACTCCTTTGCCCTTTCCTTAAGCGTGAAGGGGAAGAAGCGCATCTTGGCTGTCTTGGAGGAGACGTTGTGGAATTGGTTGAATTCGCACACCTTGCTGAACTTGTCCTCCGATGGTAGTCCATGAAAAGTGGGCAAAAGGCCAAGAATATGTGAGTCAATTTTAAAATTCGCACCTATTTGAAGAGGGGCATTGACTCACGTAGTCTGCCTTTGGACAACCGGTCTTGCATAATCGCTAAGACACCATCTCACTATCTTGGCAGGAAGAGGGGCGCCTATCGGCTTTCCTCGCCATGGTGTGGCGATGGCTGGAAGATAATCACTATAGGCCTTTGATGGAGCTCTAGATGTGTCGAATAGGTCGTCATACAAGGGATTGTTCCTTGTATGCCTCGTGGGTCGCTGATTATGGTGACCTTGTCGTCCTCCTTGGTTCCTATGATTCCTATTCATATCTATATCAAAAATACCACAGAAAAATAGATATATATATATATATATATATTTAAGAAAGTCAGAAAAGGGTTAGCCGAAAAGGGTGATGTCCAAATGAAAAATGCTTCACTCTACTCCACCAAAAGATAGATCAAGCTACACACTATCAAAAATCGCACACTAAAGATAATAATACTAATAAGTCACTCATAACAGAGAATGAATCTGAGATATATCAATATCGACGTCTCAAATACGTCAAACAGAAAATAGACCACCAAATTTGCACCAAAACTGTCAAAGAATGTGCAAAATTTAGTAATCTTACCTCGCTATACCTTTTTCACCACTGAGAAGATCTGATAAATTCTCTGCAGATCACTAAACAACAAAAGACAGAAACCTAAATATAACCACGAAATCAAGTAATAAAATCAATAATGCATGCTCCACGTCAGCGGCGCCATTTTGACGAAGCATTCTATGCGGTCATTAAAACACACAAACGTGGATCAAAAAAAATTTATAAATCCGAACTCACGAAGATAAAGATATCAAATCAAGTAGAGTCTAAGTATCGGGTCAATTCACAAAGAACAAGGTTGCCTTAAACTGCAGAGTTGACTTGGTCAAACTTAGGTTTAAAAGAGGTTTTAAAGAAGTAAAAATAAGATGTTATGAATAGTAATGATATAAATAGACTAAATAAGAAATTTCAAGATTTGAAATCTCGGATTTTACAAAGAAAAGTTCAAAGTCAAAGTCAAAGCATTGACTTTGACCAATAGTTGAAGTTCTTTAAAATCAGAGAACTAAAAGTGTCACAAGATTACGAAAGTTATATATTTCAAAACTAAGAGAAAAATATAATTTATTGATATAAAATTCGTGATTTTTCGAGAAGAAATAGATTTATTATGAATTATTGGAAATCAAAGATCACAAAATCCCCAAAATGAACACCTCAGAGGCAATCTTCAAATTGACTAGTCAAATGATATCCACATCTTGTAATTTATATATCAATAGAAAGCTAAGAACCAGAGGATTCCAAAGAGACCAAAATGATCGAATTTCGGTTTTTATTTTGAAAGTAATTGACCCCGAAGGTCAACTTTCAAATTTGGATTGAAAACTAACAATGCTCGGTCAAACGTCAAATTGAAGGGTCAAATGAACTCAGAATTTGACGAATTTGCTGTCCACTAAAAGCTGATGAAATAAGGAATCGAATGCAACCAAAATTCGATGATTTAGAATTATAATCAGAAAGATATCTTATTTTCAAAATCAGCAAAATGTCATATCAAAATTGGGCAAAATTGAAGAACACTAAGAACTAAAATACAAAATTAAAGATCTAAACCTAATAAAAACTCAAATTACCACTTGCTAATCAATTGAATCTCACTACTATCCCGATTGCCGCAAGAATGAGGCTTCAATTCATGCGGATTGAACCGAATTTGCTTGATTTCTTTCTCGCGGACGTTAGGAATTCAAGGGAAAAATTCGATGAAATCCGGTGATGATTTGTGGTTAATCATGCTCCAATTGCTTCGCAATCGAGTCTAAACGTGGGAGAGTCACGAAGAACTCACGATCTTTCTTTCAAATCGCTTAATTCCTTTACGATTCAATCAAGAGTTAAGAACAAAAGAGGAGTACATCGGTTTTTTAAAGGGAATTTTTGCCCGAAAATCACGGCCGTTTGATCCGGTGGATCATTGGAATTGATGGCCTTGATCGTCTGATGATCGTGGGCCATCAATGCGGAGAGGTGATGGTCTTGATTGAGCATCAAATGAGCGATGATCACGCATTGATCAAGCCATGATCGCGCAACGATCGGGCCACGATCGCGCGTCGATCATGGTTTCTGATCTTCCTCTATCAGCCGTCAAATGAAGATCATGCCGAGGTGAGTCCACATGGAGCCCATCCCTCGCCTGATCACGTGATGTGATCTCGTGTGTCCGATTGAAGATTGATGCCTCGTCGCCACGTCACCTGTCGCCCATCTAAAGCTTCACTTATGATTGGATTTGTGAACGTGCTTTGATTGAAGATCGCATGGACTTGGATCCACGCGATCGACGTCTTGCAATCAGATCCAATGCCTGTAGTGCCGCCACATCGCCTGCAAAAGAAAATCAGCGGGAACATAGTCCCACATGGAAGAAAAAGGCGAAAATCGAGTGGTTAAATAGGGGGGCTGTTTAACGCTATTGGGTTACCACCCCAATACTCTAACCAAGGCCCACTAACCCGTGGGCCCTTCACACGCCAGCCCCCTTGCCACGTGGCGCCCCTCACGGGCATCCGCGTGGCCTCCTGCCACGTGTCTACGCCACACGCGCTACCTGCGCACCGCGTGGGCCTCGCACGTTCTGCCACGTGGCCTTGCGTGCCGCGTCGCATTAGTGTTGGTCCTACGTGCCACGTCAGCCTCGCGCGCCCTGTCAGCGGACATGTCACGTCAGCTCCGCGGGGTCTGTGGAATAAAAACCCCCCTTTTTCGTGATTATAATAAGAAAAATTAATATGAATTCCATAAAAATCAATTTAAAACCAGATAAAAATCAGAAAATGATCTAAAACTTAAAAAATTAATAACTTTGAAAATACAACTCCTTTTAATCTTAAGTTTTCTCCATTGTATTATAGTTTTCTTCCTTTTTAGCATCATGCCATCTAAAGTATAATTAAAAACAAGAAAATGAGAAGGATTGATAATAATGTCAAGTCTTTCATTAGAAATTCCTTCTTTAAATCATAAAATCATTATTTCCTTGAAATTAATTCTTAAAATCATCTCCTAAAGTCAAAGTACATGAGGGAAAATATGTAATTCATATTATTTTAATCTTGCAAAAAGATTAATCATCAATCAAGTATATAATTATCCCTAATTTATGCATAAATATGCACTTTAGTAGAATGGCATTCTAATGGAGAAAATTCATAAATTAAGATAACATGCATCAAAATTACATAAAATAAGCATGAATATGAGTGAAATAAGATAAGAATTTAAGTTATAAATGCATGTTATCAGTCGTCTGCACTGGCAAGGCAAATTTCCATTCGTAGGTGTCGACTCGTCAAGATAACGTGTAGAAGTTGCAGCTTTTTCTCTCGCAGCGGATCATGACGTATTTAGTTTGCTGTAGGTTCCACCAGACGAGGTAAGGAGATAAATCATTCGAGACTGCCTGAGGAGCTGTGCATCCAAGAATCCGTCGGTTCTTGTTTTGGAGTTTCGACCTCTGGCTTTCGTCGAAATCTAATCCTCGTCGACTGGAGAAAATCTCATACGGGAGGTCCTTGATGAGCAAGGTGGAAGACAGAGGACATTCTGATAGTGTCACTTCGTCCTTCTCATGAAATTAGCCTCGTGGAGTTTTGTGGCGGGGTACGAAATGGAGAGCGTAGGTGGGAGATTTCTTTGATGCAGCACCTGAGATAGGGGAGTATGTCCAAATCTCCTTCACTGACTTTTGGTCAAATCCGCCATTGGTCATGAGCTCTTCTTGAACTTTCTTCATTTTCGTTCGAGCTCCTCATCAGTTCTGTCATGGCGCTCTTGATGACCGTGGAATGCTACTTTGGCCCATGAGGAGATTGATGGGTTCTGGAGGATCGAACGAGGCATATGCGGAGTCGGATCGGGTCAGAAGTTTTCCCGAAGCTCTTACATCATCGGCGCATGGTCTCTTATCTTTTGAAATCCTCGATTGATCAGAAGGTGATGAGTGGGCTCGTTGAGCGTTGACTTGTGAACTGGACGCTTTCCATTCTCGTCAAGGATAGAGGGCTTCTCCGATTCTCTCTCCTTCTTCTTCTTCCTTTTTTGTCTCACTTCTTCACTTCGAACTCAGTCGTGACTAATGATGCGTGACATTTTCAGGGTGATAAGGAGTTGCTGGTTTTTACTTTCATGGTGATGCAGAACACCATGGCAGGTAGGAAGATGGGAGAGATGAGCGATTCTTCTTTTCTTCCTCAATCGGGGATTTATCCTGATGATTGTTCTATTTAGGAGCAATCCTCGATCCCTTATGGTGATAATGGCTTTACGTGGAATTCCTTTGGTAAATTCTATGGCGGCCTTCGCGTGTTGTTAAGGCCTTAGTCAGCTGAGAGAAGAGAACTCATCACTTTTGGACTCGCAATTAACCATGCTTTTGTCATCCTTTTCTTCAGCTACTAGTTAGTCTTCATGACTCTTAGAAACCATGAAATTCTGCTTGACGTAGTTGCATCCCTAATCTTACTGAAGATGTCGTGACTGAGCTCTTCTTCATTCTTGAAATTGACTTCACTTGGACTCCATATCATTGCTGAGAAAGATGATCCGTATGTCTTCAATACTTCTTAGAAGTTATAGAGATCTTGCTTCATATAGTTTGTCTTTAATATATTCCTTGTGCTTATGATGGCCGATGATTGACCATGATAGATATCATGCTAAGCTTCCTCTCTTTCCATCAACAGTGAAGGTTAGAATCCAATGTGAGATAACATTCTTTGTTGAAGCTTTATTCATATTGATTATCAACAAGTAGATGCATAGCTTTACTTATGCATAAGCTTTTGTTTTGAGGTAGAACCCAAAAACACTTCTCCTTTAAGTAATAGCATCTAGATCTCTTCTAAAATCTACCTACGAGTGGTTTTCAAAGATAGAAGGAAAATAACAAAGATGTTCCTACTGATTTTTCTTTCTTGAGATCATTAATTATAATTATATAAGGTACCTATGATATAGTGGATATGGTTTGGAAATTAGGAACCTATATCAAGGTAGAAGGTAGTTGACTTGATCCATTGAAGGGATTCTAAGTATCTAAGGATAAGGGTTTAAATTTCTTTGACAAAGTCAATCTTTAGATCAGTGTAAAATACGAGAAGGAGGGAAGGTTATTCCCTTAGAATCTACACTCTCTTTCAATGTTTTAGAGAGGCTTTCTATATTTATTTATGGGATGGTGAGTTTCTCAAACTCATGAGTAAGGAGGAGTATAGGTTCACTTGGAACCCTTGTGTTCATCTTTTGAGAATATTCTCCATCGATATTACATTCATTCAAGCATATAAATGAAAAATCAGAGAATCATTTGTAATTCTTATGTTTATGTATGATTTAGTCATCATGAATTTTCTTCTTACTTGAATATGACCACCACTCATGCATTAAAGGGATTGATTGTTTCTCATGCACAATACTATAAAAACTCGTTAGTTCCCTTCTATTGAGATACATTGGATATCTTGAATTTTTTTATTTCTCTATTACTCTAAGAATATTACATTCATTCAAGCATATAAATGAAAAATCAGAGAATCATTTGTAATTCTTAGGTTTATGAATGATTTAGTCATCATGAATTTTCTTCTTACTTCAGTATGACCACCACTCATGCATTAAAGGGATTGATTGTTTCTCATGCACAATACTATAAAGACTCATTCGCTCCCTTCTATTGAGATACATTGGATATCTTGAATTTTTTTTATCTTTCTGTTACGGTAAGAATATTACATTCATTCAAGCATATAAATGAAAAATCGGAGAATCATTTGTAATTCTTAGGTTTATGTATGATTTAGTCATCATGAATTTTCTTCTTACTTGAATATGACCACCACTCATGCATTAAAGGGATTGATTGTTTCTCATGCACAATAGTATAAAAACTCGTTAGTTCCCTTCTATTGAGATACATTGGATATCTTGAATTTTTTTTATCTTTCTGTTACGGTAAGAATATTACATTCATTCAAGCATATAAATGAAAAATCGGAGAATCATTTGTAATTCTTAGGTTTATGTATGATTTAGTCATCATGAATTTTCTTCTTACTTGAATATGACCACCACTCATGCATTAAAGGGATTGATTGTTTCTCATGCACAATAGTATAAAAACTCGTTAGTTCCCTTCTATTGAGATACATTGGATATCTTGAATTTTTTTTATCTTTCTATTACTCTAAGAATATAACATTCATTCAAGCATATAAATGAAAAATCAGAGAATCATTTGTAATTCTTAGGTTTATGAATGATTTAGTCATCATGAATTTTCTTCTTACTTCAGTATGACCACCACTCATGCATTAAAGGAATTGATTGTTTCTCATGCACAATACTATAAAGACTCATTAGCTCCCTTCTATTGAGATACATTGGATATCTTGAATTTTTTTGATCTTTCTGTTACTCTAAGAATATTACATTCATTCAAGCATATAAATGAAAAATCGGAGAATCATTTGTAGTTCTTAGGTTTATGTATGATTTAGTCATCATGAATTTTCTTCTTACTTGAATATGACCACCACTCATGCATTAAAGGGATTGATTGTTTCTCAAGCACAGTACTATAAAAACTCGTTAGTTCCCTTCTATTGAGATACATTGGATATCTTGAATTTTTTTTATCTTTCTATTACTCTAAGAATTTTACATTCATTCAAGCATATAAATGAAAAATCAGAGAATCATATGTAGTTCTTAGGTTTATGTATGATTTAGTCATCATGAATTTTCTTCTTACTTGAATATGACCAGCAGTCATGCATTGAAGAGATTGATTATTTCTCATGCACAGTATTATAAAAACTCAATAGTTCCCTTCTATTGAGATATATTGGATATCTTAAATTATTGTTTTATCTTTCTATTAATCTAAGAGTATTTTATTCATTGAAGCATATAAATGAAAAATCAGAGAATCATTTATAATTCTTAGGTTTATGTCTGATTTTTTAGTCATCATGAATTTTTTTCTTACTTGAATATGACCAGCACTCATGGCTTGAAAGATAAAAGGACTTGAGCCCAATAGTCTAACACCATCCTTGGTTAGTGAAGGAAATAGATACCTGTAGATATAATATGAACTTCTAGAAATTAGAGAAAGAATATATATTTGATAACTTTTGAATGTGCATGCTGAATGACTACAAAGGGTCCCATTCGGCATCAAATAAATCAAATAAATTTTCACCTAAAAGATAATTTTAAACATCCTTGATAAAAATACCAGAGAATGGTGCATTTTCAATCATGTTTGTGAAAACATCATTTGGCTACTGTTATAAAACCACAATCAAAATCTTGTTTAAAGATTCAAGAAGCTTATCCCAGACAAGTTGAAACTGCTTTTATTTTGTTTTGTATTCATAAACAATGGGACTAGAGCCAATGATTTTTAGCCTGTTTGTTGTAAGCAAACGGTTTTCAAAACAAGTTCCTTATTTTCCCGGGAGATATAGTAGTTAATTTATAAATACAGTCTAGATGGTTATCTATGCTAAGGATCTACGATTTCTCTCATTTGAAGATAAGTAAACCATTCATTGCTTTATAGATTTCAATGTCATTCAGAAATCAGAGGAGAAAACATATAGTACTGATAGAGATAAAGAAAGTGGTGCAGAAATGAATGATTAGACATTTCAAAGGATACGTTATACTACGTGAGGATGTGTGCCATGTAGCATGTTCATGTGCTATCTAAGCTTGTGCACATGGAAAGTAATATCCCGTAAAAATTGCCAGCTATATTACTTTGCAAATAAATATTCCACATAAAAAATTCTCTCTTAGAAGATCACCTAGATAAAATAAAAGCCTACCTGAGGACGAAAAAGTGTTGTTTTGCATCAATAATGTCCTTCAGCTTTATCACATAGAAACCAATATCTACGAGAATACGGAAGAAATCTACTTGGAATAAAATAATTAGTTGTTGCGTATGCGCGGCCTTTGGGCTTGAATATCTTTCAGCTTCAATTCACTCTTAAAACATTTGAGGAGTTAATTGTCGGAGTAAGTAATTTATTTGAGGAGCTGGTTGATAATTTTTTAATGCCTGCATAAGGTGGTCATCCACCAACTTGTCTAGAAGTTTTTCTGATGACATTCAGACAATAAGTTACGGAAATAGTAATTTATTTAGATGGCTTTAAAATAAATTTATTCCACAACAGGATGTGAAAAGGTCGTTAAAAAATAGCTTCTGTCGTCGTGAAGAGTTCTGGGTAGCCGCGTTTGTGCACTTGTGAATCTTATTCCTTGATCTGATCTCCTTGATGAGTGCATGAGTTTCAGGAAATTTATATCTTAGTGCAGGCAATGGTCTAAGTGATTTCCATTAAATCGAAGTAAAGGTCTTGCATAAACGAAAATTTTTTAAGCAAATTACGAGATAAAACATAAGATGGTAATCGATATAGGTGATGTCAATCTTCTAAGATGAAGCTGACATGGACTCATCAACTGACTGCTGGAGGGCGTTGTAAATTCTTCATTCGAAGTAACAATTATCAAGGTTGAGAGATTGACGCCTGGCAGGGCTGATCAAATGGCCCCCTCAGAGGATCACATGTTTACTGCATAGGGGAAATTTTTTGAGAAAAAAGAGTGCCCTAAGAACCTCCAAACGATTACCTCAGTGGAAGATTAGTGATGTTGCCGACGAGGACTTAAGGGGCCCTCAATTCTTCTCACAATAGTATCGCCCAAAGGACGAGAAAACACTCAAATCGACACGGAAATACTACACGGAAGCCAATCGGCAGACTCCCGTTAATGGGTCCATGAGGTAATACTTTAGAAAATCAGTACCGTGCGTGGAATTACTCTAAAATGACGTTTCACGCAATAAATGCCAAAAATGCCTCCGACACCGAAAGAAAGGCTTAAATTGGGGGCCTGCATTGAATCGCGTAGCCGATTGGTACAGAATGCTAGCGCTCTTAAATATGTGGAAGTTCCATAAGAGGGCGTGTTTGAAAGCATAGAGCAAAAATGATGAAGTCGCCCCTTGAATGTTTGACCTGACCTTAACGATGCTTGAAGTTAGAAAAATAATAGGAGTGCACGAAACTAAGGGTAAGGGAAAGACCAACGTCAAGAATTTGACCTCGAAGGAGTGAACGAAAGTGAACAGCGGTTTGACGATTTCATCTAATATCATTAAGCCTGAGATGACTTCAACTTGTTCTAACATCATTTCCTCGGTTAGACAAAATCAAATGCTGCAAAGCTGTCTAAATTATGTAAACATTCCGGTGTAATGTATTGTTACTATTAAACCTACTTGTAGGGCTATCCAAATACTTTTGGCAACTTTTCCCGTAGGAGTTCCCACTCTCAACCTCTCCTCTTCTGGCCTAATACTCCTTGATTAATCTCTCTCTCCCCTACCTCCAAACCCTCATTTTAGGTCTTCTAAAATCTCTTGTGATAACGATTAACCACTGCGATTCATACTACATGACATCTCAAAAGAGGGACGAATTAAGACCTTGTCTTCTTGTTAGTGAAGAAGATGTTGGCTTTAATCATGATTTTTAAAATTTGTTTTCTTTTGGTAAAAGCACTTACCGAGAGACTCGCGAAGTTGCTCAGTCTTTGCTTTGCGCGCACTTTTGGCCAAGCACGTTAGGTGAACGTTCTATAGGGAGAATTGTGGGCAGGTGGTCTCACAACTTTCTCCTTTTTTGGCTTGTTTCTAGGAGGTGGTTAGGACTCTCTTTCTTTTTAGCTTTCTATAAATGGAGATGTATCCCTTTAATGAAAATATGCAGTTTCTTCTCTCTTTCTCTTCATTCACTTGGGGATTTCTTCTCTACCATCTTCTTCTATTCTGTAAGTTAGCAGCTGGAGAGTTCACTCCCTGCAGAAGAAACTATTCAGCGGTCTGTCCATTTAGAATTGGGGTCGAAATCTTTTCGCCTCATCTATCCATTATTCTCTACAACAACCTTGTTTTTCTATTGATAGTTTGCTGCACATATTTGAGTTTTGGCATGATCCCTTTTTGTGATTGTTCTCGTTTAACGGTGATAAATACTTAGTTCTGCCACATCTTTCTCTTTTCTGCTCATTTACGAGAGACTAACTCGCCATATGAAAGTAATAATTTGTCAATATGATACTTTGAAATACATTGTGAATGTATTTGAAAATTCTAGGTCAATAGGCTTCAGGTAATTCTTCCAAATCTGTTTGGGTTTTAGTATCGGTTCAGCTGTTAGCCTGTCCATTAACATGAACGCGGATCTGCGGTGCACCCATAAGATTGCTCGTTTACGATGATGTTTCATGGCCATTTGGTTGGGGTTTCCCGAAACGCTTTACAAGTCCATATGCTTTTATTAAACTTGTAGGCGGGTCGTACCAAAGATTCTTCCCAGGCGCCTCGAACACGTAAGATTCTTGAAGAGCACCGGATACTCTTCCCCTTGCAGAGAACAAGAAACTTAAAAGCAGGTAAAATGATATCATAAACAAATACACGTAGATAGCTATAGCCACGTCAACTTAAGAGGGGCCGGCTGCAGTTAGATTACAAGGTCCCCCAGCCATCTCTTCTGCCCTTATTTCTGGTACTCGTCAGCTTACCGACAACTAGGTCCCCCCCCCGCCCCGCCAATAAAGAGTCTGCTGTTTCCGCGTTTTTAATCAACCGCTTGCATCACTCTGACGATTTTGATCGAGGGTGAAGGCCAGGTGTCGGTTAGCCCTGGTTCCACGCGGCATCCCTCGATGGTGGTATTCAGATGCGTTGGATCATGGTTTGGAGGCTGCAGCTGCGAATCCCCGTCTACTTTATTATTTTTCGCATTTTACGTCTGTCATATGTCGCTGTCGTTCTTAAGTTGAGGGAAGACGGAGATGGATCACGAATGGCATTGGTGAAAAGTAACTAGTACAAAAAGAAAGAGAATCGGGCCAATACTATTTATATCCTTTTTCCCTTCACCGTGACTCTTCCCTTATCAGTTATCTCTCTCCCTCTCTCTTCATCAGATTTATTTTTTACGGGGCCCGACCCGTCGAGCGACGGCTTTCCTTCAACAAGAAGAAGATTCCTGAGGTCGAACATCGTCTTCACACGGTATTGTTGAAGGCCAGGCATGGCAGTTGCGGCCTTCGGCGAATTCTCGATCCGGTAGGGACGCCCAAACCCAAATCTTGCGGATATTTCGTGCCCTTTCAAAATTTCCTGAGAAATGCGTTCGATGCAGGAATTACACGGCTGGAATGAGGAAGGCGGATGCGAACAAGTGCTGGCCCTTTGGGGGAGATGTGCTGGAGAGCGTTCTACCCCCAATCGAGAGCCACGGGCATCGTTGGTGGTGCTCCGAGCTTCAGATTTCCAGATCCGCCCAAGAGTTGGACCAAGATCAAGATGAGGGACAAAAGGGTTGGGATGAAGAACCTCCGCGAAAGGGCAGGGATGAGGAGACTATGTGTCCGCCTGGAGATTTTGTCCTTCCGTCAATGGTATCCAGTATGCTTGAAAGGCAGCGCGGGGAAGATGAGGTCTCCGGAAAAGCCCAAATTGAGGACTCCAAAGAAGAGATCCATCCTCGAGCTTTTCAATATGGGGCCGTTGGCCGCGGACTGCAGAGTAGCAGACGAATGTGAAAATAGGAAAGTCGCAGTTGCAGAGCTTTGCTTAGCCAGGGAAAACGATGACGAAGCGAAAACGACGCAGCCCATAGAGAAGAGAGTGAAGATTCCGATCAGACAAAGGACGAGAAATCGTTGCGTGAAGAAGACTAAGACCAAGGAGGATGAGCTGGAGAAGAAAAGAAGAAATAGGCGGCGGAAGTTGGAGAACGAGAATCAAATAGGGACAAACAGCAGTCCAGACTCTCTCCCTGAAGAGGTACTCTCAAATCCCAAAAATAGATAGGATTTATATAAAATGAATATCAAGCTTCCAATTCGCGATGCTTTTACCATTTATATTACTGCCCCTTCTAGACCTTTCCACCTTCATTTCGAAAGGCAAAGATTATCACGTTCTCATAAAAAGCAAAGGTAGCCAGGCTTGAATGACATCATCTCCTTAGGAACAAATCTCGTAAAAATTTTGTATGCTTCGATTTCAACAATGGCCACGGTGCCTT
This sequence comes from Lemna minuta, assembly GCA_024174645.1. Classification (NCBI taxonomy): domain Eukaryota; kingdom Viridiplantae; phylum Streptophyta; class Magnoliopsida; order Alismatales; family Araceae; genus Lemna; species Lemna minuta. Next base: position 9,011,682 of record CM044105.1, read on the forward strand.
CTAGTGGTCACAATTACCATCCCCGACGACATAGATGCTCTCTTTTGTTGAGGATCTTTTCTTAAAAGGAGTCAATAGTATGTATCATACTATTCTCAAGTCTCCACGGAGCAACTGGGAATGAGATTAAGATAGTACATATCATGCCATTTTATTTGCGTCTATTGCCCGTTTTCATGAAAATGACAAGTTCCATCATTCTACCACTCTTTGCCCACGCTATCACGTTTGATCTTTTTCCATTTCATGCGCCTTCGCGTATTCAACTAATGAAACCCGACCACCAAATATCCACTCCCCACAACCATGGTTTTCGTTGTTACGAGAATTCTCTTTTTATTTGCTTTGGTTTGTTTCACAGATCGCCTAACGTGGACTGCCTTTCCGTTGTGTATATTGACGGGCCCCCATTTCACTCTAGGACTGATGAAATTTATTTTACCAATTTTTATCTGGTGCCGATAATTGCAGCAACACTGGTTCAATATGCATCATCGAAATTTCTTTTTATAATGCTGAGTATTAGATCATCAGTCTAGATGGTCGCAGTTTCCTAATGGATTCTGACACTATCGATCCGACTGGACTATTTGCGACATAAACTGAGAGTAAATGTTTTCCCGTGTAGGTTTACGTATTCGCCATTCGTTTCAAATTTTCTTATGTTTTCTTCAATTTAAATTCAGGAGGAAATCTGTAACTCCCATAAAGCGTCGCTGCCTGTAGTTCCTCGTTTACAGTTCGATTCGACGGTCGCAGACATCTCCGGTAAAACGAAGAAAACAACTCGCACTATTCAAAAGACGGATAAAGCTGAAAAGAAAAGTAGAGTTCAGAATGCAAATTCTTTCAAAAGTTTTGAACAGCACGAAGATAGCACTGTTCGTGAAATGGATGCTTCCCCCGCAACTGGTAAGACCAGGACAATAGATCAAGATCAAAGTTCAACGCCGAAAACTGATTTGCAGTTAGAAAAAAGCAGAATCGCCCATGGTGAAAATATAACTTTGTCAACTCTGGGTTCGCCTTATATGCGGAGTCTCTGTAGAGTTTTTTCTGATGTACTGACGGCCGCATCAGTGATGGGACATCCTTCGGATTCCACGGACAAAGAGATGACAAAAAAGGTGAAGGAAATAGAAAATCAATCTTTTTCAACCTCGGAGAGGTGCACCGACATTTCTAAATTGGCAGATATCGAGGGCTTCAGTGACCCCATTAAGAATAAGGCTCTCGCTGACATGGTTGACCTCAATAGTCCCGCAGAAACTTGCCGCAGTCACGTTGAACCAGATGCAAGTGAAGAGAAAAAAGGCTTTAAGAACGTCAATGACGACGACATAGTGGAGACTATTCTAAGGGAGGGCGGCCCAATTTCAAACCCTCGAGATGTTATTCCATGGCTGCCTCTCAGTGGGAATTCCTGTCCAGAACTGCCAACATCGCAAGGGATGACAAGGAAAAGGAAAACTAATTCGCAGGGTATTTCTGATAAAGAATCCAACTTCTTTTCACCGGAGATCACAACGAGCATAAGATCAGATAACTGGTTAACGAGAGAATTACCGCAAGACGATAGAATCCCTCGAAGAATATCTTACGGGAGTCCCCGGAAAGAAGATATTAACAGAAGTCTGCATCTAAACTCTCAAAGTGAGCTGACAGGCATACAGTCAAGTATACAAGACAGACCCAATCGACCACATGGAGGGAACCATATGGTATTTGATAGTGCCAATAGATTACCAGTACAAAGTTTTCTTGAGATGGTTTCTTCGGATCCTCATAACCAACGGATCAACCATGGTCAACTTAGACGCGTGTCTGGAAGAAGTCCTGGCCGGGTGGAGAAACGAAATGTCTTAGATATTCATTCTAAAGCTTCTTTTGATACGGATGTTGCCTTGACTAGGCCAGGAGTACCAGCGATGCGTTTAATGGGGAAAAATATCACCTACGGACAAAGTGACAAGGTGCAGCAAGGTTCCGAAGAAATCAACACATGGGTTGGCCAAAGGTCTATATCCTGTCACTCTTCAAATTCTAGAAGACCAGAAGGATTTTTACAGAATATGCCCAGAGAAAAAATGGTAGCCCACATGGCATCTTATCTCTCTGGATACGGGATTGAAGATGAACCTTGCACGTCAACTGATTGGGGCTTGGGTTCTTTTCGCCGTTCTCATCATTCTGTCGTTGGCAGTGAGGGAAGAACCTGGACATCTGGAAACGCGCATCATTCAGACTACTCAATACATCCCCTCACGACAAATGCACGTCTAGGACAGCATATTGTTGAGACAGCTCCAGACGTGCATCAAACCGTATTTGTAAATTCTGGCAGTTGCACACAAAGCGAAAGGCTTCGTAATCCATGGAGGCATCTCCCAATTCCACCCGCTGGCTTTCCTGCGAAAGGCTTCTCTCGTTGCCTCGAAAAGAAGGCGGATTCCGTGTCTCGTGGAGTGGTTTTCCCTGGAATTCCTTTAACATCTTCAGTCCGACCTCCGTATAACCTCTGCTTTCAGCCGGCGCCAATGTTTACATCCCTTAGCTGCGGTGACTTCGTCGAAAACAACAAAGAAAAGGTTTCCACATTTGGAAACTATGAGCTCTTCAACGGAGGTACTATCAGAGATCAACCGCCCGGTTATAAAAAGCGTGGCGACCGCGAAGCATTTCAAGAGAGTAACGTGGCCAATGATTGCTATTCTAGATACTGCCCAACTAAGCTGAGCCTTGGTGCGAAGCACATATTCGACCGGAGTTTGGAGACAGTGGATCACGAGAAGCAAAAGACGGGACACACGACCGTGCATTACTCCTGTGAAAAAGTTTCTTTCGGTGTTCCTCTACCTCGAGAAAAGTCGGTGAGACGATACCAGCTGTGAGCTGGAAGTACTGACTGTTACCAAGCTAAAAGAAGAGTACGCTTCTTTGAAACTGGTCTTTTTCAAGCTTGGAAAGTTTATCAGCATTCGAGAAAACTATGTTTAAATAGCTTTCCTATATTTTGGGTTTGAGAGCAGTCGCTCTTGTGTTAGTTGTTTCGCTAAGGATAAGAGGGGGCGGAGTGTGGGCGGGGGAAGAGAGAGAGAGAGAGAGAGAGAGACGATGGGGTAAGATTTGCATTCCCAGGGCCGAGACATGCACGAACGACAGTATGCTCTTTGAAATGTTTGTTGCTCAGCATCACCACGTTTTTGCAATCGATAAATTACTACCAAACAAGTACACCGAAATTCTCGTTCTAATTTACAACTGGGATGAGTATATAAGAACTATAATTAATAAAACTCACATATTCTTCGGTCCTACTTTAAATTGACTCACATAAAATCTCACGTCTAAAAAGTGGAATTTAGTTGCGAAAATAAAGCACCAAGACCTCTCTACCCGAAGCAAAAGCTTAAAACAATAGTCTTAAGGCGCTCGAGAACAGATTTTACGAGCTTTGTTTAAGATATTTCTTACTACTATTTCCTTGAAGTTTCCTTGAAGTCTCACATATTCTTACTACTAGTATTCTCCTTAATGTTCCGATCGATATTAAGAGAAGCACGAGGAGAAGCCAGTGCATTATTTCCTCGAAATGGTAATTAGAAGTCTTGGCCGTTTCTCGGTCAGCACAAATTGCGTTTCGGGTATTTGCCACCTCTTCCGTATTGAATGGCACGTACCCCAACTACGCTTATAAACTTCATAGGTTCTCACCTTTCTCTTTCGTTTTCTCTAGCTTTGGCTATGGCCGGAGGAAAAATATGACTGGAAAAAATGAACCGAAAGGAGAAGGAGAAAGTAGACAGGAGAAAGCGGCGAAAAGCATTAATTTCCGGTGGCAGCAGGCCGTTTCTTTGTGCCCATGATAGTACAGAACTACAGCTAGTCCATTGACAGGAAGGCTTCTTGTTTTGTCGAAACTTTCAAAGGAATAAATACGGTGCAGAGCAGAATTCACGTGGCCACATGTTCCCTTCCTCCCTTTCTATCTCTCTTCCCCCCTCTCTCGGCCCCCTCGTGCTCTGGCTCTCTCTCTCCCCTCTCTCTGCCTCTCGTGCTCTCGTTCTCTCTCCCCCCTCTCTCGGCCCCTCAGTGCTCTCGCGCTCTCTCTGTGTCTATCGCTCTCAGTGTCTTCCTGTTGGCTGCTGATCACCTCAAGGGGCACTCCAAAACGCGATGAGCACACTCCAAAAATGCACACATACACTCAAAAGCAAAGAGAAGAGTGAGAAAAGGAGGAAGAAATGCGCTAAACCACTCAAACACAATCTCTTCCTTCAGAAGAAATACACTGTGGGCACACACACTCTCTTCCTTCAGAGAGAATGTTCAGATATGTTTAGGGATGCTCTAGGGGTGCCTATTTATAGGCTTATAAGGAGAAAAACTCGAAAACACATACTTGAATTTTTAGTGTGCCCGCTCAGTGGTTACTGTAGCACTACCAAGCGGCCTGTCGTGGGCACGCTCTAACTCAGGGCACTGCGAGGCACACATGCGCCTTGTAGGTAGGTCCTGTAGCACCTACCGATTGTGCGCTAGGTGCTCTCATACGCGCGCCACGGTAGTGCCATATGCACCAGCTGTGTCCTGAGTCGGAAATTCACTCCCAACACTTGTTATATCTGTCGCTCTCTCTCACCCTCGCCATATCTATCAGTCTCTCTCTTTGTCTGAGTATCTTTACATATAGATCAATATAGGTCTTAATCACGGTAATAATAGGCATATGTGTTTTGATCCATCGATGCACGACACTTATCATGGTGCAAGACTGCTGGAATTACTTCCTGCTAAGCTTATATCAAAAGTAGAAATGCAGAATAACTTAAGCTTTCAAGCTTAAATTTTGGTTTAATCATTTATTTCCGATCAAGTGCTATGAATATGGAGCCTGTCTACTTTGCAGTTGCGCTTTATAAGCGATATCGTTCGCATTTTGAATTATATATTGAATCAGACGGGAATGAGGATCTAAAATGATAATCCTTTCAATTTGTCCTCATTGAACAATTCTGAAGAACTACTAGAGCACTCAAGAAAGAGGGAGAGATGAGAGAAAAACAACTTTGACTATTAAGAAATGGGCCAGAACAATTTTAACTATTCTAAGATAGCGGATATCAGCTGTTATAAATTGCGATGAACGAACATGATTGAAAAGAGAAGTTACACATTGAGGAGAGAGAAAGTCGTAAAAAGCATAATGGTGTCTTCAAGAGGCATTTCCTTGAATGCCTATTCCAATGCTTCATCCTGGTGAGATTAATCTCCTACAATTTCATCCTTCAGGTCGCGTCTAATCCTTGAGGTCTTCCACTCCAATTAGAGGCCTAAAATTGATGAACTTAACCTTTCCAAGTGACTTGGTTGAAATGGCTGCACATTACTCTTCCAATGCGACATGGTGACCTTCAACTTCATCATCCTCAACGCAATTTTGAACATAGTGATAATGAATTTTAATGTGCTTCTACCAACCTTAGAAAGGTAGATTTTTTGCGAGTTCAATAGCTTATTTATTGTCCACATTTATTTCGAATTGGTTTCGTATTTTTTCCTATTTGTTCCTTGATGAAGTAAGCTATCCAAACTCATTGACTGGCCACGAGTGTGAGAGAGACATACTCTGTCTCACACAACGATGGGAGAAAGTATCTTCAGCTTTCTTACATGTCCTCTTTCTTTCTTCACTGTCTCCTCCATAATCATTGTCATTGTAGCTTTGTAATACAAAATTTTCATCATGTTAGTATTTCAAACCGAGATCAAGAGTGCCCTTAGTATTCTCTAGGCACTTTTGAGATGCTCAGCGGTTAGATTTTCCAAGAACCAATAGAGAAAGCCAAAGCTGACTAATAAATCAGGGTCTAGAGTGATTGTGATACCTCAATGAGCCTATCATACTTTATGTAGGTAGTTGAATTTACTTTACTCATATCTTTGACTTGATTGAAACTCAGTTTGACCTCAAGTGGAGTTAAAGAAAAGTTGCAATTTGCCATCTCCTACTCCCTAAAGACTTTCATAGAAAAGGATCTCTAAGACAATGAAATTTCACCCTGAATTTGATTGACTTGAGTGCCTAGGTGATGCAGCCTTAGCAAAGGAACAATGTAGAATGGGGACTTGAATCCACAAGCCTTGATCTACATGAAGGGTAGAGTCTGAATCCACGAAACTAAGGTCTTCAACCCTTGAAATCACAAGGGGTTGTACTTGACTTTACAAGCACATGAGCACTCTTAAACACAAAGAACACTCAAGGAGAAGAAAACAAAGCTCTCAAAAAGGGATAACTTCAATTGTGTCCTCAAGGGTTACAATCGGGGCCTTAAGTAGGCCTAAAAAATTGAAGGGTCTTCCAAGTGATTTGACCCATGAAAAGACAACACAAAAGTATTGAAAATATAACTATGACAGCATGCATATGTCAAAGACAAAATTGACAAAAGAAAAAGTGATGCTTCTAGGTTTTGTTAGGCCTCAGAGGTATTCTAATAGATTTCCTCAACTGCCAAGAATATTTGGTATCCCTAGGTGATCCTCTACAGACACTCGCAACTCCTAGACATTCCCTTTCAGGCCTATCAAGCTTTAAATGGGCCTGTGGAGTGGGCTGCCAAAGCTTCATCCGAAAGAGGCTCATGGGCTCCATTTTGGGCTACATCAGTTCTTCAAATGAACTCGCCCACGACTTCTCTTCATTTTCCCTAAGAAAGTGATCAAGCGGACTAATGTTGCAAGGGTTAGAAACATTCATATTATTTAAGGAATTCTATAGTATGATATATTTCAACTCTACTAGTGTGTTGTAGGTTCGAATAGTAAATCTCTCCTAGTATGTAGCAACAACGACCATGTAAGTTGTAATGAGTTTGTTATGCTACTTCTGTAATTGCTTTACTTGGTGCTCCACGTAATGTTCCCATTTTTTGGATGCAACCAAAACTGTGGAATAACAGTAGTAAACTTGAAAATAAATTTTAAAATTTTGTAAAAGTCGATGAGCAGTGTAACATTTTCTTTTGATTTTCCTGAAATTCTCTTTGGTCTCTTTAGTGAAAATATATTTTCCCTTTTGCATGCATTCGGTAGTGATTGCCAAAATGAAACCAAAGTTTTTCACACCTCTTGAATAAAAAGATGCTGGTTGATAAAGGTTTTGGTCATGATAAATGTGTGTTGGTCTTTCCTTGTCCATTGTTACACTCTGTGGCTTGATGACATAACAACCAAACACCACATAGTTTGTAATAAAGTACTTATTTCCATTGATTTGTAGTTTCCTTGTATAATCCATCAACAACAAAATGCTTGGACGATTTCTATAATTGATCAGCATGACCAGAAATTCATACAAATCTATGATATAAATAACAAGAGAATAAATTTTTATATAAAAAATACACTCATTTCTTTTAGAAAATAAAACTTAGAAAATAAATGATTGTATAGAAAGTATTTTCTCTTACTATTTATCATTAAAACCTAACTAGAATCTCAAATAAAAAGTGGGAATAATCTAATATTTTAAATATTTCTCATAATTATCATAATTATCCCTAAATTAGTGCATTTTGATATTATAACTTAATTTGTATAGAATGATAGATATACACTCAAAAATATGATAACATGCATAAGAATGGAATATGTTATGCCTTAATTTTCATTAATAATCATATATTTTCATGTATAATTTGCATGTTATCAAGTCACCAAATTCATTGGTGTAAAAAAAAATTGTTACTTAACCCTTTGTAGTTTTCATAGTGTTGATATAATATCTCCCAATAAGTAGACAACAAAAACTGCCTTTTGAGATACTTCTTCATCTTTTCCCACTTTTAATCGAGTATGCATCCTTTGAATTTGCTTCCACCAAGCCCATGCACTTCCCTTAAGCTTACGAGCAACAAGCTTCACCTTTTTTGCTTGTGCAATCTTTGTGTGCTGAAAGAATCTCTCAACTTCAACAAGCCAATCAAGAAACCCATCTATACTCATATGGCCATGAAATTTGAGCATATCAATCTTCAACAAGCATTTATGCCTATCACAATTGTCATGATTACTTGAAGAAAAAGAAAGGGAACTCAAGGGATAGAAGAAAGCTTTCCTTTTGACATTGTTGAGCACTTGATATTAGATCGTAAGTCTTGCTCTGATACCAGTTGACGTAGCCTTAGCGCAGGAACAATATAGAACGGAGACTTGAACCCACAAGCCTTGATCTACATGAAGGGTTAGAGTCTAAATCCACAAAACTAACCTCTTCAACCCTTGAATCCACAAGGGATTGTACTTGACTCTACCACCGCGTGAGAATAAAGCAAAGCTCTCAAAAAGGTATAACTTCAATTGTATCCTCAAGGGTTACAATGGGGGCCTTATGTAGGCCTCAAAAAGTGAAAGGTCGTCTGAGGGATTTGACCCATTTAAAGACAATAACAAAGTCTAGAAAATACAACTTTGACAACATGCATGTGTCAGAGACAAAATAGACAAAATAAAGAGTGATGCTTTAAGGTTTTATGACACCTAGAGATATTCTGAAATCGTTTCCTCAACTTTCAAGTATATTTGGTGTTCCTAGGTGATCCTCTACAGACATTGACAAATTCTAGACATTCTCTTTAGGCCCATTAAGCGTTAACTGGGCCTGTGGAGTGGGCTACCTCAGCTTCATATGAAATAGGCTCATGGGCTCTATTTTAGGCCACATCACTAGGTAAGAAGTGAGCAAGCCCAAAGGCTTTTAACTTCCTTTTTAGCAATGCCACCCACATTAGTCTAGAATGGTCGTCAACTAATAATAGGAATTACTTACTTTTTTCAAGTGACTTAGGCTCAAGTGGGCCACAAATATCACTATGAATAAGTTTTAATAGTCTGCAAGCCCTATCAATGGATGTCGATGGAAAAAACAATCTGGATTGCTTGGAATTGATGTATTCTACTAAGGATTCAGAAAACTCATTCCAACTTGGGATTCCTTTGACCCCATCTTGTGAATAAAGGAGCATTTTTCAATAATATCTAGTTGTAAAAGATACAAACATCCTACACTCATCTTAATCTTGATGAGGAGGGTGCCTTTTTGGTCATGAATGGTTAAATGTGTTATTCTAGAGAAATACCTTGTAGTCTTACTCATCAAGTCTTCCAACACTTAAAATGTTTGCCTTCAAAGCTCAAAGTGTAAATAACATTTTCAGGGTTGTTTGGCTCCCTAAATGAGTATTAATGAGTATATTGTCTCTCCCTTCAATGATGATCCTTGATCCATCTCCAAAGTAGACTCTGCCTTTAAATGTTTCATTGAAATCATAAAAGAGATTTTTGCTCACTCGTTGTGTCAAAAGAAGCGTTAGTGTCTAGACATCGGTAGCCATTTCTCAGCATTTTTTGAGAAATCCCTTCTAGAAGAACTTTTGAATCTTCTATTACCACGAGAAGTAAGGACTTAATGTCCAATTCTTTAGCCACATTCATCTTTTACCATCAGCCTTGGATTCTTCTTTCATCAGATTTTGATAGACATTTGCATAGTGCCCTTTTATATGCAATTATAACAAGTCACCTTTGATTCTGCCTTGGGCTTCTCTTCTTCATTGGCTTCACCCTTCTATAGAGGAGCCTCTGGTGCAGCCTCTACCACAGTCTCTAATTTGACTTTATTTCTTTGATTTCTTAACTACTTCAGCGAGAAGAACCTTTTCTTCCCTTTTGGCCTAGCGACCTTTGAGTTTATCTCCATGAATCTTGTTTTAGTGCGTTGATGATTTCTTCAAGAGCAATGGACTCAAGATCTTGAAACGACTTGATCAAGGTGGTAATCATGATGAACTTCCCTAAAATAGACCTTAGGTTTTCAAATCAATTGGGAATCCATTAAATGTTTGCGTAGATTTCTCATCTCAACTACTGATGCAAAATAGTTAGTCTAAGTAATCAATAATTAACTCATCAACCAAGGTGAGACTCTCATAATCTCTCATCAAGGATTAGATTCTTGACTTGTAGAGACATGAGACACCTCCATTTAGTGGGGACACTTCAATAACAAAAAGAAGGATCAAAGGAAGCCCAAGACAATACAACTTAAGAAGAACTACAAGGACTAGAAGTCATCCATATCAAGTAAATAGCATGTTGATCTTGACCAAGAAATTCAATCACCTATAATTGGAAGACATGTACATATCCAAAGACTTTGAAGATACAAGGTGGAACAAACTTATGAAGATGGGAGTATAATAACATGCAATTTATACATGTAATTATATGATTATTAATACACATTAAGGCATAAAACATTCCATTCTTATATATTTTAACATACTTTGAGTGCACATCTATCGTTCTATACAAAATTTAAAGTTATAATCTCAAAATGCATTATTCTAAGGATAATCATGCATAACTAACAGAATAAAGTTTAGAGGAGACTATTACTATCTTTATTTGAGATTATAATTAAGTTTTAATAATAATCATAAGAAAAAATTATTTTTTTATACACATATTTAATTTTCTAGTTTTATTTTATAAAAGAAATGAGTAGATTTTTAAATAAAAATTTAGTCTCTTGTTATTTATTGATTTGACTTTTTTCAATGATAGAATATTTAATTTCTCACCAAACAAAGCAAATTTAAATTATTTTAGAGCTGTGAATTTTCTAATTTTTAGGGATTTTTCTAGAACTTTTCTAAAATTTTTCTGAATTTTCTGAATTTATTTTTTATATTATTTTGATCTAAAATGATAACAAGGATTTTATTTTTGCGCTAGGACGTGGCAGCTAGCGCGACAAAAGTCGCTTGCATGTCGCCACGTGAAAATGCATGCATGAGCCATGTGGTGTATGCATGTTATTAGTGGGTTAATCATGTTTTCAAGGATATAAGCCATCTCACTAAGACCGCATTCTATTTATAAGCAATTTCCACCGTATGTTTTGCTATCTGGCACTATTTTTATTTATTTTTTCTATGCATATGATTTGGCGCAGTCTAGAGCGTGCAATCATGTGAATCAATCGTGATCATCAATTTCCAATTAAAATGTGGGGTACGCGGTGCATAAGGATTTATCACAAAATTTTTTCAAAACATTTTAATCTCAACCGTTCATTTGAGAAGTTATAATGGGTGAGATTAAATCACTCGTGATGAACTCTCGCAGATGCATGTACACACCTAGACCATCCAATGAAGATCAAAGGGCGGCGGTTATGCAACGCTTCTTCTTCACGCGATGACGTGGCAAAATCCATTGGCCACAACTTAACAGCATCGATTCGCATTCTTGTGTTACATTTGAGCCATTGATTGAAGATGGCTGAAGATGAGATAAAGAAAACCCTAGAACTGTATATAGAAATGAGAGTACCAAGGGCCTTACATAAGAGGTGAAGATGAGAGGCCCTAAATGGGCCGAGAGCCCAACACCACCCTTGGACACTCCCCATCAAGCTAGAGCATATAAATCAAACATGCCCAGCTTGGTACACGTGGCGTCATATGAGATCTCGGCTAGACTGATGTAGGATATTTCAAAAATAAAGCTATGTATGTAGATGAAAATATGAGTGTGAATATGTGAGGGAGAAATGAGTGAAATATATAAGAATATCTACTGATTTAATTATGTAATAATCCTGCAATCTAATGAAGGACCTATGAAATGATATCAGAAGGGAATAATTATGTATAGTAGTGGGGAATTATGGAATGGAGATTTCGAAGATAAGAGGTTAGTATATTGGAGTGTAATAAAATGAGATGAGTGAGATAGATAAAGATAGTTCTTATATTAATTATATAATGTAGAGAGGAAATAATATATATAATATAAAAGATTATAATTATATATATCAGTGAATAGATGGAATAGAATAAATAAGATGGACTATGATTAGAAGAGTGAGTAATAGTGATAAGGATGATGGATTAGATGATTTAGGTTGTGAAAAGGTTGATTATTATGGAGAGGATATAGACGGGATCAGTGAGGATATGGGAAGAGATAATTTTGGAAAGAGGAATACAGATGATTAAGACTTATATTTGAGAATACAAAATATAGAATATAGGATAGAAATTGTAGAATAGGGAAAACGTGAATAATACTGTAATACGATGCAATGAATAGGAAGATAATACATATAATATTTGTTTATTATAATGTTAAGATAAGAGAAATACTGAAGTGGACTCTCGGATAATAGTCACGCGATAGTGAATAGAGAGATAAAATTCAGAAAAGTCATCGTGGATTTATGATATGAGAGGAGAACTATTCCACGGGAAAGAGAGAAGAGGGTGATACCTGCGAGCGTTGTGAAGTTGATGCCTTTGCGATCGTCTCACAATCAAGATAATTTCCTCTGATGATTCTTACTTTGAAATGAATGAAAGAGGACAGAACGGGAGGGAGAAAAGAAAGAGAGATAGAAACTCGGAGAGATTGCGGGAGAGACACATGGAAGCACAAGAACACAGATAAAAGTAACCAAGGAACCGATTTTTCATCAATAAAAAACTTCTTCGTTTTCTTACAAATCTCTCTTTTATAGAATAAGGGAAAGAGGGGTGATGGTGAGAGGGCGCGTCGCTTTAGTTTTCGCGTGCGAACAGTTACCTAAATCGCGGAAGTTTCTTTATTTCCGTCGGTTTCCGCAATGGCCACTGAATGATAATTTTATTTTCTTTGATCTGGAATGAAGTTGACGGTGACGGCGTCGTAGGGTGCATACGTGGAATTTGATAGGTCAGAGATTTTCCCAAGTTATTTTATCATCCGTGCGTCCCCTCGGCAAGTCAACGCCCGCGTTCATTTGTCATCCTGTTTGTCCATTATCTCCTCTTACAGAATTGCCGATGAAGACGATTGGTTGCAGAAGTCTGCAGATTCGTTAGAGGTCGTGGATGCCCTGCTCACGTGGTAGGTTGCCGCTGATGCTGCATGCTCCACGACAACCTTGATTGCTAAGCTTCAGTCTTACTTCCGCATCTCTCACGATCTCAATTGTCATCCCCGTAGAAGTCCAGTCAAGCCGCATCTCTCCCATCGACGCGACTCTAACGCCGCTTTTTGCCATCCCGTACGCCGCTCTCATGCAAGAGAATACGACCAACGTGGCGTCACCGAGGGATCCAAAGAAAGAAACTATTTCATTGCCGCTGAACGTGCGTATCCATCCAATGGTCTTGGGGATAATCGAGAGTCCTCAGATCTCGAGGTACTGGAGCCATAATTGATGGGAAGAAGGATTTCTACCCATGTTTGCCCAACGATTTGAATGGGTTTGCTTCGTGGATCCATTGTATGTCTTCTTACTGCTCTGATTTCGTAGGAGGATTGACTTTAAATGAATCCCGCTGGATTTATCTTGGGGAAGCCTTAGGTTTGTGGTATCTTCTTTAGCTGTAGAGATGTCGATCACTTGGGAGAAGTATTCATTGTTTGAGCTTCCTTGAAGTTCTTCATAACTTGGTGATGTAGGATATTTCTAACATTGATAATATTCCTACAAATTAGGGAGGACCTATGAATGATATCACTTGGGATGAATGACAAATGAGAAGAGATAAATTATAGGGTAATGTGGAAATAAGAAGATAGAAAATAATAAGAATGAAGAGGTTAAGGTGAATATGAAGAAAAAGGAGAAAGGAGGATTTAGTAGATAATATAAATAGTGACTAGGGAAGAGATATTATAAAATAGAGATGATATAGATTAGAGGAAGTAAGAATAGAGGAAATAGGAATAGAGGAAATAGGAATAGAGTGAATAATGATCAGGATGGTACGACAGTGGAGAAGACAGAGGAGATGTACGAATTAGAGGATGATGTATATGGATAATGGGAGAGAATTTAAGAGAGGAAAAGCACAGAGAAAAGAGAATAGGTAAGATATGTGTCTAACGAGGACTTACGGTATTAATAGGCGAACTATCATTGACGGTGGAGAAAGAGGATGATACCTGCGAATGGACGGTAAGTAACGACGTCGGACTCCACGTAAGATCCTGATTATCCTCGAAATGCTTTGACATGAGAGAGTTGAAAGACGACAGAAAGGAGGGAGAACAGAAAGGAAGATAGAACGCGGAGATGAAGAAGAAGAGGCGGGGAAGAGAAATGAGGGAGATACGGGGGAACACAAACACAAAGGGTAAGCATACCCAAAGGTAACCAAGTAATCGAACTTTTATCAATAAACAACTGACGATTCTTTCTTCCATTTGTCTCTTTATAGAATAGAGAAAGAGAGGAATGAAAGGACGCGTTGACATGGGTAGAGGCGGTTATGGATAATTCCGCGTGCCGATAAACTTCTCTGTAGTTCTGTGGGGTAGTCAACGGTCGTGGAGGATCCGTTCACGAGATAGGTCGTCACCGGTGTCACGCACTCCACGGAAATTAGTCCAACTTCCACATTGCCCATAATCCCGTTCGCCATCCATAAGTGGAAGACTTGCGTAGAAGATTCTCTCTTGTGTGGCGTTGACTTATTTTCTGTCACGCCTGGTAATAACCGTGATAGCTATGCCGCGGGAGAGATGATAAATCTTGTGCGTAATCAAGGCGACGTCAGCTCCAGGTGAGTTATCTTCACGCTTCATCATTTTGTCCTTCATTTGTTGGTCCGACGACTTCGATATCCGCTCTGCGTTTCTCTGACGTTTAGCTGCCGCCGGCTCTTTCCCGTTTTCTCCATCAGACTGAGTCACATAACTATCCGAATCTCTTTTACAGTCGGCGCATCTTCTCATCGTTGAAGCTATCGATTGATCAATATGCAATGAGTGGCTTCGTTGAGCGTTGACTTTAGGTGGCAGCTTCAGAGAGCTCCGATAATGCATGCATGAGGCGTTAACGTGGATGAGTCACCGATCTTCAGTGTCTTCGTATTCTTGTAAGTCTTCTATCGTACAGGTTGGAGATGTTGACTTTCTCCATTCGAAGGGTCCGTCTCTATGTTCCGTTCGCCTCAGGGCGAGGTCAGGAGAGGACTCAGGTAGTCAGGTGAGAGAATCGACGACTCTTGAGGTATCCTTGGAGGACCGTGAGGGTCTTGATTACGTGGGGAGTAGTCTTAGATGTTGTAGCTTTATTTAAACTCCTCGTATTGAGTTCATACTGATAACTGGCTTCCATGATGACTGAAGATGACATGTAGAAACTCCTCAATCGTAGAAGTGCTGATGAGAAAGAATATAGTCCTCCTGATGAAGCTTTACTCATGCGTGGAGATATTGTTCAAAGAGAAGGTGAGGATGAATTATCCTCATGACGATTTTCCTTGATGGTAGCTCCCATCATAGTCATTTAAATAAGTCCTGATCTTGTTTATCCATAGTATGGTTGAGGAAGATGATCCGTGTGTCTTTAATACTCTCATGATGATCCTTAATCATAGTCTTCTTTGTTGAGAGATTCTTCATATTGATAAATGCATGATTTTACTCATGCAAGGCTTTGCCTTGAGGTGAAATAAGATAGATTCTTCTATTAGTGCATATTGAGGTTCACTTGGAACCCTTGTGTTCATGTTTTGGGATAATTCTCCATCATAGACTCTTCGTGAAGACGTTCACAAGCTGTGTTCATAGACTCTCCATCATAGACTTTTCTATGATTTCTCTTTCTTAGTGCATATCGAGGTTCACTTGGAACCCTTGTGTTCATGTTTTGGGATAATTCTCCATCATAGACTCTTCGTGAAGACGTTCTCCATCATAGACTTTTCTATGATTTCTCTTTCTTAGTGCATATCGAGGTTCACTTGGAACCCTTGTGTTCATGTTTTGGGATAATTCTCCATCATAGACTCTTTGTGAAGACGTTCACAAGCTGTTGAGATGAAGTCTCATGAGGAGTAGAGATGATTTCGGACATAACCTTGTCTTGTAAGTAGTTGCAATCAAACTCAATGTGCTTTGTACGCTCATGAAAAGTGGAATTGCGTGCGATGAAGATAGCTGCTTGATTATCTCAATACATGGGCATTAGAAAAAGGAGATGAAATGTCGAGATCTTTGAGAAATGATTGAAGCCATACCATCTCCCCTGCGGCCTTAGCCATAGCTCGATACTTAGACTGTACGCTAGAGCATGATACCACCTTTTGTTTCCGGGATCGCCAAATGATGAGGTTACCTCTAATGTAAGTGCAATATCATGTAGTAGATTTACGATCTCCCTTGTCACCTGCATACCCGACGTTAGAGTAGGCTTTGATACGAAGATGATTGTGTCATCGATAGATGAGCCCTCTCCCCTTGAGGCTCGCTTGATGTATGCTAGATCCCATAGATCTTCCTCCCATTGAACTCATCGAGGTTCTTGCATTGAACAAACTCAAGATGCTAACCACGTATACAATATCAGGGCAAGTGACGGTGAGATCTATCAACTTGCCCAACAATCTCTGATAGTAGTTTGTATCCTCAAAGAGTGGAGATGAAGTATCCCAAAACTATGGGCGAGCTTCCATCGGGTGAGGTCTCTGGCTTGCACCCAAGAAGTCCCATCTCCTTAAGCATGTCAAGGGCATACTTCAGCTGGGTCAAAGCGAGCTTCCTGTCTTGATGACCAAACTCAATCCCCATAAAGTATCTAGGACTCCCCAAGTCACAAATGTTGAGGTACTATTGTAAATAAGTCTTCGTAGAAAGAATACTAGTGGGCATCACTCCCAAGTCATAAATAATGTCATCAACATAAACTACAAGAATGACAAGACCACCCTTAGTATTCTTAGTAAGCATGATGGGAGTGGTCACGCATGATGTGAAGCCAAAGACAGAGAGAAGGCCACTAAACTTGGCAAGCCAAGCACATGGATTCTACTTGAGTCCGTAAATAGCCCATCACAGGAAACACACCTTAGATGACTCCCCTTGAGCAACATACCCAGGAGGTTGCTCCATAATGACCTGCTCCTTGAGATCAACATAAAGAGAGGCATTAGAAACATCTAACTGGTGGAGAGACCAAGCCTAATTAACAACAAGAGAGAGGAGCATGCGAATAGAGTTGAGATGAATGACTAGGGAGAATGCCTTGGTATAGTCAATGCCATATGCACTTGAGTAAATCCACGAGCAACTACAAAAGGCTTCTGGGGGGCAATGGTACCATGAAGATGATATTTGACGGTGAAGACCCATTTTCATGTGATGATATTAGCATGTGCTGGACGAGGAACCAACGTCCAACTCCCTCGAGAAAACCAAGGTCTCCACCTCAAAGTCCATTGTCGCTTTCCATTCACGTACCTATGTCGCCTCAACATTTGATCGTGGAATCGACTCGGAGGCTACCAAAAAGGGCAAAGACAAAAAGGGATTGAGAAATGAAGATCATAGGGAAACAAAGTGAAAAATGGGATGGTGAGTACAAGCGTGTGTACTCTTGCAAAGGGCGATGGGAAGGTCAAGATCATTTGGAGGGGCTTGGGGAATGACGACTTGGGATGGCAAGGTGGCGGTGGAGTTGGGGGATAGGGGATCTGTATCAGGAGCATATGAGATGGGCTGAACCAAGGAAAAGAGAGGAGGGGAGGAGAGAGAGAGTGGAGGAGAGGGAACCGAAGGATAGGGATTGATAATGACCCTCAAGGTAAGGAAGCTAGGCAGAGGAGATGTAGTGGCAGAAGTCAGAGACGGTGAGGGAGGAGAGAAGAAGGGAGAGTCCTCAAGAAATGTGACATTAGCAGAAGTCCTATAACGACGGGTGTTAGGAAAGTGCACCCAATAGCCCTTTTGTGTCCAAGAGTAGCCAACAAACACGCCTTTGAGAGCACGAGGAGCAAGTTTAGAGAGGGAAGGAGAGTGATCTTGGACAAAAGCAATACATCAAAAAACTTGAAGAGGAAGGGAGAAGAGGGATGAGGTGGGTAAGAGAGGATGAAGGGGAATAGCGCCACCAAGGGGAGCAGATGGGAGCTGATTCTAGAGATAGGTGGCAGTCATGAGGGCGTCAGACCAAACATAAGATGGAACATGTATCTCAATGAGTAGTGTGCGAGTGATATCAAGGAGATGATGGTGTTTGTGCTCTGCGACACCATTTTCCTGTGAGGTGTGAGGACAAGTGGTTTGGTGAATAATGCCACGATCACTGCAAACGGTACGTAAAGAGGTTTGGACAAACTCAAAAGTGTTATCAGTACGAAGAATCTTTGGCTTAGTAGAGTATTGAGCGACAACTTCCGTGATCAAGTCAATGACTGTAGTGACAACCTGAGAGCGATCGCAGAGAAGGTCGACCCATCTCACACGAGTATAGTCATTAACAAACACGATATAGTAGCGATACCTAAAACAGAGGAGGTACGAGAGGGACCCCAAACATCACAATGAAGAAGATCAAACGGTGCAAAAGAGGGGATGCCAACACAACTACAGTACGAAGATCAATGATGTTTGCCCAACTAACACGACTCACATACAAATTCAGTAAGAGAAAGCCATGGTAAGGTCTTTTTAATTTTGTCAAAACATGGATGGCCTAAATAGCGATGCCACAAAAGGGAAGAATAGAAGTAGATTTAACAAAAAGAGCTTGAAGACCAGATGAGGGTTCATCAGCCACTAGCTCATAGATGCCCTATGATAATGATGTAGGATATTTTAGAATGTTATGCTATCTATGATAGAGATGATATGTTTAAGAAATAATCCTACAAAAGATTGAAGGACCTATGAATGATATCATAAAGGGAATATTAATTTATATGAATGAGAAGTTAATGTATGATAATTGTATAAGGAGGAGGATATTAGGATTTATAAGAGATTGGATTAAAGCTTTAATGCGTCAAGGAATATAATGGGGAAGAGAAGTAAAAGAGAGGAATGCACGGACAAGGGAGGTAGGATTATCAATGAATATGTCAAACAAGGGAAAGCGGATACGGAGAGAAGATGATAAAATATTCTATACTGTAGAGGATAGGGAATGGGTGAAGGGGCATCGGAAAAGGATAGGGTGGCGGGACGGATTAGAGGAGAATGGAGGTTCTAATGCTGAACTTTAGATTTAATATTTGAACTATTATTACCAGAAGAGAGCGAAGGATGATTACTTGATCGAGACGCGAAAACGATGCTCCGGGATTCGTCTGATGGTAGAAAATCTCCTCGCTGAATTTCTGACCGGAAGTGGTTGAAAGCGACAGAATGGAGGGAGAGAAGGAAGGGAGATAGAATGCGGAGATGAAGAGGATGCAGGAGAATGGTGGAGACACAGGAAGAACAATGAACACACAGGGGTAAAAGTAACCAAGGAGTAACCAATTTTATCAAAAAACATCTGTGTTTTTCTCTTACGATTTCCGTTTTATAGATGTAAAGAGAGGAAGTTATGGCGAGGCGAAGCGTCGCGTCGGGGCGGTTATGTCCGCATGGTTGACTTGGATTGACCGGGCTGGTGTCGTAGAGTGATTTCCCGACGTTCCTTGCCTTCCGCATGTACGATGTGATCGTCATGAAGGCATGCATGGATGGCAGTTATTGCTGTCGTTCAACGGAGTGAGGACTTTTGTGGGGTGATCTTTCGTTGCAAATTACCTCTCCGAACCCAGTCGTATTTGATGATTTCCTCATCACTAGGAATCTCGGTCAACAGTGGTGGCATGGAGTTTCTCTACAGGAATGATCGATTTCGCGCTTTATATTTTGCCGGTGGGAGTTGTTTTGTGTTTGTCTGATAGGAGAAGGTATGTTCTCCGTCGTTTCTTTGAGTTTCAGCTGCTTGAATCGGCTCGAGGACTTGATGGGAGGCAGAGATGATGGATGGGAAGTGAGAAACAGGGACAAAAATCTTGACGTCATCGATATCCTCTATTTGATTCTTCAGAAGTTTGGTTAGAAGAAGGCCCGCTAGCATCGACACCGTCTTGAGTCACAGCCCTCAAGTTTTGGTGATGCGCCTGGGCACTTTATCCTGACTCGGAGGAACCATGCGCTTCATAACGTCACGAGTAGTCGTCGGTGACAATATTTTCATCAACTCCATTCTACTTGTGGGTGAACTGATTTGAGGTCAGTGATATGCTTCTTTTCTCCCGTCTCTGCAGGTATCGTTCGAGTATTGCTGTGATTTATGCAGGTATGACTGCAATCTGGCTCCAACAAGGCTTTCCCAGTAAATCGCAGCGTGAAGGCTGTTGTCGGGTCATTTCATTGGCAGTCGGGAGAAGTAGTTTCTCTATCCGTTCCTGGTAGTAGCTTTCGGTCTTCCTTACAAATTTTACTCCTGCTACAATTCATGTATAATCAATGATAGTATCCATGTGGAGATTCCCATGTGTATTTACTGCTTCTATGGTGGCCGATAAATGGGATAGGGAGTTTTATTTATCTCTTGTTCTCCTTCGACTGGGGTATCTAGTATTTCTTCATATCTCACTTGACTAGATCATGAGATTAATGGTTTCATTTATAAGGCTTCTCTTATGATGAGTTGTCTTCATAAGCCTTCTGAGGTATTTTGGAAGTCTTGAGCAAATCATTGTCTTGGTATTCTATCTTCATGGAGCTTGATTCACGTAGGCTTTGAGGTAATCTTCTTTAATGGCATCTTCCTTCAGACATTGGAACCCAAGGATGTTCCTATGGATTTTCTTATGATCAATAATTAGAATTTATACAAAGGTACCTATGAAATAGTGGATGTGGTTTAGACAATTAGGAACCTATATCAAAGGAAAAAGGGTGGTTGACTTGGTTCATTCAAAGAATTCTAATTATCTAAGGATAAGACTAATTTCTTTTGACCAAGTCAATCTTTGGATCAGTGTAAAATAGGAAGGAGGGAAGATAATTCCCTTAAGATCTACACTCTCTTTCAAATATTTAGAGACGTCTTGTTCATCCATTTAATGAATGGATAATTTCTCAAGTTGATAGATAAGGAGGAGGAGGATAGGTTCACTTAGAACCCTTGTGTTTATGTTTCGAAATAATTCTCCATCAGAAAACATGCTAACTAAACATGAAAATACATGATTACTAATGCAAATTAAGGCATAAGACATTTCATTCTAATGCATGCTATCATACTTTTTAGTGTTTATCTATCACTGTGTGAAAAAGTCATTATAATTTCAAAATGCATTAATTTAGGGTTAAATATGATGAATTAAAGATAATATTTTAATAACCCATCTTTACTTGAGATTATAATTAGTTTTTAAAGTTAAATTATAAGAGAAATCATTTTCTATACACTCATATATTTTTCTTAGTTTTAAAATCTAAAAGAAATTAATATATTTTTTAAATAAAAATTTATTTTCTTGTTATTTATTAATTTTGACTTTTTACAATGATAGATAATTTAATTTCTGATCCAATGAAATAAATTTGGATTAATTTGGAGTTATATTTTGAATGCTATGAATTTTTCTAAATTTAAAATCGATTTATTTGATTTTTTAATTTTTCAAAGGTGATATGCCATCATTTGGAGCATCTAATCGTGCGATTAATTGCGACTGCCGATCATCACTTAAGGTGAGGGGTACGTGGCGCAATCCTATTCGGGGGTGATTCATTTTAAAATGATTTAATCTAAACTATTAATCTGAGGAGTTATAATGGCTGAGAGTAAAACCGACGAAATACATTTGGAGCGTCGGATCAAGATTAAATGGTGACGACTTGATGCGCTACTTATAACGCCCGTGATGTGGCTTCATCTCGACGGTCCATCTGAGATCCAATGGCCGCGACTTAATCGTAGCGATCTGCAATCGTGCGCTTCATTTGAGCCATTGATCAAAGATTTAAAGCTCGATCGGACAGTTACCCCCAATTCACCCTATAAATAGAGGTGTTCTTCAACATTATAAAGCATTCTAGGGCAGTTCTAGTAATCAAACTGTTTTGACACCAAATCCCTTGAATCTCTTGCTTCCAGTTGCTTCAAGACTCATTTTCGCATCGACGGAGTACTTTAAAGTGAGATTTTGTTGAGAGAATAGGAAGAAATCAGCTCTTAACATCAATGATTGTTTTTAGAATTCGAGAATGAAAGGCCTTTGATCCGGGGACTAATTGGATCAATTCGAGCGCAATCTTGGGTTAGAGATCATATTGCATCTTATTCTCCCTTCGTATAGCTTTAGATTTCAATTTCAAATAGTAATTTTAGTCAATTTTAATTTCTATTTCTATTTTTGGAGATTTTAAATTTTGAAAATTTGTATCTTATTCGCTTGATGATTTCTCTGGGAATCTTGATCCAAGTTCAGTGATTTTTTATTCCATGGATTCATTTTCAAGTCTTCTTTCAAAAAATATCAATTTCCTTAATTTTTCACAATGATTCATTATCCGATTTGATCAAATTTCAAAAGATCATCTGAAATCACCTTAATTCTCCGTGGATCGGATCCTTATTCACCACTATACTCCTTAATTCGTGAGTATTTGATAAAATTGGTGAGTTTGGTATTAATTTTGACACAACTTCATTTGAATTCAATGACCACACGGAGTCGTTTCGTCAAATGGTGTCCCTGTGGGGGAATTAAGGTGTAATTTTGAGAATTTTAGTCAATTTTGAATTGGTCAACTCGGATTTTTCTATTTATTTCTTAAAATTAACTTACATCGATCCTACACTGAGTGTTCCGAAGCGAAAATCAATCTTCGAGATCCTTAATTCAATAAGATCAAGTGATTTCTGACCCTTTTCTAAGGATTACGGGCGATCATTTTATCATATTCGCATTAAGAGCACTTCACTCTCACAGATACTGACACTCAGATACGATCGCTTGTCAGTATTGAATAATTTATAAGTATTTCCTATTTATATTTCTAAATATATGCTCCACCCTTCCAGGAGACGACATACCACTTGGAGATTATGGAATAAACTTTTACGCGTAGATCTCCTGGAACAATCCTCACAATCCCCCGGCACTACCGAGGCATCTTCCACCTTAGAACCAGTCAAACCAGTAGAAATGGCCCATGATGATAAGGGAAACGCAAGGAAATGCCCTAGTGAGTACACTAGGCCTGTCCTCCAAAGACCTGTCACTGGAATAGAGGTGTGAATTGTAGAATAGATTCACATGTTATGAGCGTGCTTCCTATCTTCCATGGTAAACCTTTCGAGGATCTGTATGGACACGTAGATGAACTTAGCCAAGTATGTGAAACCAATAATACTTAGAATGTCCCCTCTGACATAATGAACATGAAACTCTTTCCCGCTACACTTAGAGACCGAGCCAAGGATTGTTTCTTAAAATTAGGGAAAGAATTCACTAGTTGGACCAAGATGGAGGAAGAATTGTTGAGAAAATATTATTCTGTAGGGAAAACCACCTCCGTCCAAAAATGCCATCCACGAGTTTACCCTAGAGCACGAGTGAAACCTATCATCATGCTTGGGGGCGACTTAGAAACCTCACTAGGGAGTGTCCCCATCATGGAGTGTCTAACCATGAGTTAACGCAAATATTTTATGACAGGTTAGGCCCGCAAGATAGATATTTGTTAGATGCATCAAGCGACGACACCTTCATGAGAAAATATGAAGACGAAGCCATGGAACTCATTGAGACTATGGCAGATAATAGCCACCACAACGAGGCAAAACCATTCAGAAGAGGTGTGATGCCGAAGGAATAATTAATTGACGCAAAATCAGATGAGACGGGAGTGCTTCTTGAAAGAATCGACAAAATGGTGGAAGTCCAAAATCTCTTATTGGACCGACTAAACATTTAAGAAGCGTCGTCATGCACCAATTGCTCAAGGTTTGACCACGTTGAATTAGATTGCCTCGTAATGGCGATCCAAGGGCAGGACATGTTTAGACAACGTCCATCAGGACGACCGACTCAATAGGGATGACTAAATTTTTCGTGTCCATACCCAAATTATTATAATACCCCCGTTTTAAATAACAATCCTTTGCAGCATGCAGAATTTTGGAGGAACAACGATCAACCCTATCCCCCATCATACAACAGTCATCAACAACATCAACAACCTTACGCAAATCAAAGATAGTCGTCATTTGTCTTACAGATGTAACCACAAGCTTACATGCAAGCCCCACGCTAGACCGCACCGGCATTAGACCCGATTCTCGGAGCGATCTCACAGCTAATGGAGTAAATGACGTGGATGAATTCATGTGTAGAAGAGATACAAGACTTTCTCAAGACAAACGTCCAGCCAACGATTATGTAGGACAATTTTGAAATGGATGATTAATTATAGTATGAATATGAGTGAAATGATTATGTGAGGAATAGATGAAGTAATTAATATATGAATATCTATTGTTATGAATTAGATAATTATCTTACATATGAGGGAGGATCTATGAAGTGATATCAATGAGGGAATAAAGTAGAAAATCAGATGACTAATATTTATAGTAGAGAATATAAAATATAGAATATAGGAAGGAAGAGAAGATTGCATAATAATTTATATTTAATATAGAGGAAAGAACGGAAGTTGGTGAATAGTTGATAATATCCTAAAAGAGAAATAGATAGGGAGAAGGCCTAACGTTTGACTTACGGACTTCAGATTACGAACGATTAATCACAAAAATAGGTAAGGATGATACCTGTAGGTTTCGTGAAGTAGATGCTTCGAAATTACCGATGATCTCAGATTTCCGTTGCTTGCGTTTGACGTACAAGGGTTGAAAGATGATAGAATGGGAGGGGGAAAAGAGAGAGGGAGATAGAACTCGGGATGAAGAGAAAGAGGTGGGGAAAAGAATGATGGAGATACGGAGAACACGAACACAGGGAAAAAAGTAACTGGTAACCAAATTTTCATTCAAAATATACTAATGTTTTCCCTTTACATTTTCTCTTTTATAGAGCAGGAGAAGAGCAAAATAGAATGAAAGGGCGAGTCGCCATGGGTAAAGCAATTACGACGGTTTTGACCTCTCTTCGTGACTAATTTTAGGCTTCGACTTGACAAATTTGTCTCGTGAGTGAAGACACGTGTATTCATGACGGTTGCTGAGGCACTGAGGTGAATCATTTTCTGTTCTTTAGAATCTTCCATCTGATAGGTTGATGACGGGGAGATTCTCCTCATGAATGAGTCTTCAAGGATGCAGTCTTCACGTGATGGAGAAACGAGGAGCTAATTTAGAGGTGACGGATTCAGTCTTTTGTTGCTTTCTTCGTAACGTGGAAGAAGTGAAGAAGCGCATTCTCCATCTCATTATCCTTCTGCCTCTCTCGTTGTCTTTTCTTCCGGAGTTGACTGTTGATCAACGCGTAGCTCTCAATATAAATTTTGTCACGTTTGGTGATACCATAAGCGTCGTGAATTTCTATTTTGTCTTTTAGTGAATCCGCTATTGCCGTGACATTCTTCTGGTCTGGGGCTAGGTTGAGAATCCTTCTTTGGGTTGAACATAATCGAAATAATATTCGTCGGGAACCCAACGTCATGGGAAGCTTTGATATCATGTCTTTTGAATTCGCGCGATCGTGTATTGGAATGGCCAAGAGTCTTCGGCCGAATCTTCCTACTCATTAGGTGTTGGGGGGCGTTCCGCTTATGTGACAGGTAGTTTAAAAGCTTCCGCACGTTCATATCCATCTTGTTAATATAGAAGTTGAAGCAGCTAAAACCGTGGAAGATAATGATATTTAAAAGGCCGTCCTTGGGTGGATATCAGGCTGACATCCAATTGCTTTAGTGGCTATTGAAGTGGATTGCTTCAGTGGACGATATCTGATTGAGTCTTCTTCTTATTCACCAGCCATAGAGATTTTGATTTAAAGGAAGATAATTCTTCTTTTGGTAATCTTTTCTCATGCTCTTTATAGTTGGTTCTCTTGGCTCTTGAATGAATAATGACTTTGAGCTTTTCAAGTATGAGGCTTCTTTTAGGTTCCTCGTGGCTTTATGATGGTTGAGATGGGACTTGTCTTGAGATTATTCCTGTAGCTATTTAATTTCTTATGGATCTCTCCTATAGTTCTAACTAAGGGGGGTTTTCAAAGAGAAAAGGAAATTTGATAACAAAGGGATTCCTATTGATTTTGAGATCATTACTTTATAACTATACAAGGTACCTATGATATGGTGGTTATGGTTTGGATAATTAGGAACCTATATCAAGGTAGAAGGTGATTGACTTGGTCCATTCAAGGAATTCTAGGTTTCTAAAGATAGGGTTAAATTCTTTTGACCAAGTCAATCTTTAGATCAGTGTAAAATAAGAGAAGGAGGGAGGATAATTCCCTTAAGATCTACACTCTCTTTCAATTATTTAGAGAGGTCTTCTTCATCCATTTAATGAATGGATAATTTCTCAATTTGGTGGATAAGGAGGAGGAGGAGGAGGATAGGTTCACTTGAACCTTGTGTTCATGTTTTGAAATAATTATCCATCAAACGACCAACAATAAGAAGGGTAAACAAGTGTATTTTTCTTACCAATTACCATTGCAGGCCACAGCCAACCCGAGGAATCATGGAGGTTGGTCAAACCTTTTCACATTTTGGAGAGACTAGTCACTCCATTTCTCTTAGAAGTCAATGAAAGTCAAAGTGATTCTTGAGAAGTCAAAGGTAGTCAAAGGCATTCTTGAGGGGTCCAAGAGTAAAACTTCTTCTCTTTTATTTATTATCAATCAGTTAAGATCTTTCCTTGGTTTTTAGAAATGATCCATATTTATAGGAGGAAAAAGAGGTAAGCCCACCTCCTTAGGGAAGTGGTAAAGTTACCACCGCTTCAAGAGTGGTCAACCCACTCCGTAAGGAACTGTTTGTGGGGCCCACCTCCTTAAAAGGCGCTCTCCCATCTCTTTAGGAGGTGATTATGGTCATGGCTTATGGATTTAATCTCAACCATTCATTTGGTTGCACCTAAAAAGACAATCTCCACCATTGATTCAAAGGAACCTTTTAACCTAAAATTATAAAAGAATCTTCCTCTTCCTTTTTTTTTTTTTGCTCTCTCTTAGCATCAGGCTATCAAAAGAAAAAAGAGAGGCTTAGGCCCAATCTTGGCATTCTATGGTGTTCAAGTTTGTTGTGGAGGCATGATCAAGTGGAGGATTGAGCTCGTAATGAGTCAAGCATCACCCGACCTAGGATTGGCATAAAAAACGAGATTTGTGTGAGGATTTGGATATGATTTTCTCTTGTAATCCCTTCCATGGATAGTGTAGAACCTATTTCCATTTTTATATTTTAGATTTTTTCTCTTTTCTTTAAAAAATCTCTCATCATTACCCAGTTTCTTGATTACCCAATTTCCCGATTTTTCACTATTCTTCCATCATCTTATATTTTATCATTCTCATCTCTCTATTCCATCATTTTATTCTCAATATTTTCATCATTATTTATCATAGAATATCAATATATCCATTTAGATTTTCTTTCATACCATATTCTATTTCTTCGTCCCTCCATATTTTTCCAAAATCCCTTCTACTATTGGTTTTTCCCTATAATAGTATCTCTACTCCCTAAAAGCACTAATCTCATTACCTTAGGGAGTTGAGGATTCAACCCTTACTTTACCATTATACAAATTGAGGAATTATAAATATTTTTGCATGAAATAGATTTTAAAACAACGACTAAAAATATCCCCAAATTGAGTTCATCATAGCCTAACCTAGTTATTGTGAGAATTCCTCGATTTCAAACTTTTCCTTAAAATAGTGCAATGAGCCCTAATTCTTGATGCAACTATATTTTTCCCTTTAGTTCAATTTTTACCCTTCCATTTAACTAGTTACACTCATTTTCAGCTTCACTCTTGATGATCAAACTCTCAAATGATTCACACATCCATCTTATCTCTCTCACATTCCCTTCACATGTACATATCCCTTCATACTTTTGCTTCACATCTTTGCATACTCTCTATAAAAAAAATAGTCCTTCATAACCTCATTCTATGTAAATCCTTTTGAAACCTCAATACATGTAAATAGAAAATCTTCAAAAAAAAATGAAGGAAAAAAGAAGGAGAAAAAATAGGAAAAGAGAGGAATAAAAAGAAAGCGAAAGAAGGAGAATAAGTTAGGGGAAATGCCCTCTCTTCTTCCATCCCATCTCTACCACTTCCATCTATCCTTATCATCCATCATCATCTAGATCATTTATGAGTATAATTATTATAAGTGGTACCTTATTTCTTTTCAAATCCATTTTATTTACATGCATTTTTGCTTTTAACCATCTCTTTCATTTAGTTGTAGTTGCCCTTATATTCTTTTAGCCACCTCATCATGTTGCACCCCAACGATAGGAAATCTCTTAGCAAGTGCACTCTTGATAGGAGGAAGACAATTTGAGGGGATTTCTAATGCACCAAGTAGCCTTCATATGAGTGAAGGACTGATGTACTTATTGAGAGGGTGAGAAATTACATCCGCTCATTAAAGTGGGAAGATCTTCTCATCCCCATAGCATCAAACCATAGATATGGTCACATTGATAATAATTGTGGATAAGACTCAAGAATTAGCTGATGAGCACTATCCTAATATGTACTACAAAAGTCAACCTAGAGATGGAATCTAGATCACTATGGTCCACACTATGAGGACCCGTAATCATACATTTATATACTTCACCTCTTTAGTTGTATGATGAAAGGATGAAAGGACTTTCTAGGGAGATTATATAGTAAATAGTCAAGGGACTAGAAATTATTCAAGTTGGGGGTATGATATAATACAATTTATACATGTAATTATATAAATATTAATACAAATTCAGGCATAAAATATTCCATTCTTTGCAACTTTCCATACTTTAAGTGCATATCTATCATTCTATGCAAATTTAAAGTTATGATCTCAAAACGCATTATTTTAGGGATAATCATGCATAGCTAAAAGAATATAGTTTAGAGGAGATTATTTTCATCTTTATTTGAGATTATAATTAAGTTTTAGTAACAAATAATAACAGAAAAAATTTAACATATACTTTCACTTATTTGTCTAGTTTTATTTTCTAAAAAAAATGAGTGTATTTTTAAAATCAAAATTTATTCTCTTGTTATTATTAAATTTTAATTTTTATAATAATAGATTATTTAACTTCTGATCAAACAAAATAAATTTGGATTAATTTGGAGTTATATTTTTAAAGTAATGAATTTTCTAATTTTTAGGGATTATTGGTGATTTTTTTTAATTTTTTTGAATTTAATAAATTTATTTTTCATTTTGTTTTGATTGAAAATAATTTAAAGGATTATATTTTCATGCATTGACATGCGCCACATGGCGCACGCATATGTGTGTGTGCGCATGTTATTAGTGGCTTAAGCATCCTTTAAAGGATATAAGCAAACCCACTTAGATCACATTCTATGTATATGCGACTTCTGTCGTGAATTTTGTCCTATGGAACTATTTTTCTTTCTTTTTTTTTGCGCAGGTGATGTGGCGCATTTTAGAAGCGTGCGATGCGTAAATCAATCGTGATCGTTGATTTTCACTTAAAGCATGGGGTACTTGTCACAAAACAGCCCATCACAAAATTGTTTCAACAAATTTTAATCTCAGCTGTTCATTTTGGGAGTTGTAATGGCTCAGATTAAATCGTGTGTATATATCCAGAGCTTTTGATAAGCATCAAATGGCGGCCATTACGCAATGCTTCTTCTTCACGTAATGATGTGGCAGAAACTTAGCACCTTATCACAAATCCAACTGCTACGACCTAATGGCATCGATTCACATTATTACATCACATCTGAGTTGTTGATTTAAGATGAAGAGGCAAATCAAATGGTCATGTCCAAATTGAGCCTATTTATACCCTTGTTCTTTGAAGTAAAGAGACTTCTCGAATGTTTCGAGAAATCGAATGTCGCGTGCGGCGGCGGCGGCGGGGACAGCGATTGGACTCCTCCCCGGCCTTTCTGTGAGCAGCCACTTGAGATGGAGAAAACTCCTTTTTTTCTCAAATGACAGCTAGGGTCTGTGGGGGGGTCCCTTCCCCTCTTATAGAGCCCAAAAATGGGCCGAGAGGGGAAAGGGCCCACTTCAGGCCCACAATGCAAAACCTAAAATACTCATAGAAAATAAAGGTTCACGAAGAGAAAGGGCTTCACGAATGGGATCCTGAAAAGGGAAGAACCCACTCGGAAGCCTAAAAGGGAGAGGGAAATAAGCGAGGACCCGCTTAAACACGTGCGGGTCAAAAGGTCATAATAAAGAAATAAAGATAAGGAGATAGATCCGCGCGCGAAAGGGCTCCTCCCCAGCGTGGTGCTATCGTGTCTTGGTGGTGACGGAGGTCGTACGCCACCACATCCTCATATATGTAATCTAGAATTCACTTTAAATTTGGAATTGTAATTTCCAGTTTACTATTCCCCATCCTCAATTCAATCCTACCTTTGTCAAAATCTGCTATTGCCCTTGATGTAACAAGGAATGGTCTCCCCAAAATAATTGGGGCATTACATAACTCTCCAATGATCTTCACATCAGTTCCTATGAAATCCACTGGAAATGCTAAATTTCCAACTACCACTGTTACATGATCCAATCTTCCATATGGGGCACGTATTGATCTATCAGCCAATTGAAGTTCTAGTTTGATCAGTTCTAATCCTTTCAGGTTAAGTTTATCGTATAGAAGTTTAGGCAATATGTTGACACTTGCTCCTACGTGTAAGAGTACCTTATTAAATTCCATTCTCTGAATTGAACACCCAATTAATGGTGCTCTAGGATCTCTTTGTTTTTCAGGTAAACTATTTAAAAGTATTGAGCTAATATTCTCAGATAACCTAATTTTTTTTCCTCGTGAAGGAGTACATAATTCCTTTACAAATTTTCCATAGAGGGGAATGTATCTAATTGCATCAGTGAGTGGAATAGTAATGGATGTGTTTTTAAGGATATTGAGTAAAGGTGAGTTTTCTATGTTTTCTTTTTTTTTTGGTAAACGCATTTGGAAAAGGAATTAGTTGTTCCTTTTCTTTTTCGTTTACTTCCTCTGATTCAGGTGTGTTACCTAAATCAAGAATGTTATCACCTAGCTCTGGATTTTCTATTTTATATCTATCTTGCTTTCTTTTGGTAGCACTATATTTGGTAAGATTTTCCCACTTCTTAGTGAAGTAATGGCATTCATAGATCTTTCATCTCTAGGATGACTTCTACTAACCTCATCTAAATAACCAGGTACAATAAACGATTCATGAGAAAACACTTTTGCATTATCATCAAAAGAAAAATTGCAGGGATTAATGCAAGGTTTAGTAGGGAACTGACCTCCTTTACCACAAGAGTCTTCTTCTTTACCTTTATTTTTATCTTCACTGTGCTCTTCACTGAATGACCCGAAGCTTTGTGTAGATTTCATCATCTCTATTTGGGTTGATAATAGCTTCCTATCTTCTTCCCATGTTTTTTCTTTCTCGTGCAAACGCCTTATAGTTTCCCATAAATTTTGATTACTAGCATGTTAGTAAAATTAGGGACTATTGATTGCAAATCGGGCGCATGTGGATGAAATTGTGCTTGTCCAGTCTGAAGCTGTGGATTTTGGCGATATTGAGGTTGAATCTGATATGTATGAGATTGACCTTATGTCTTGAAGTGATTGTTTTGCATTCCAAATCCTTGATGTACATTATTATGCCCAAAGTTTGTTATTTTATTCATATTTTCTCCCACCTGCCAATTGCCATGATTAGGTTGTTGTCCAAATGCATTCACTTGCTCCACTGGAATTGCTTTGCATTGATCCTGTATGTGAT
Organism: Lemna minuta; assembly: GCA_024174645.1. Classification (NCBI taxonomy): domain Eukaryota; kingdom Viridiplantae; phylum Streptophyta; class Magnoliopsida; order Alismatales; family Araceae; genus Lemna; species Lemna minuta. Next base: position 9,043,468 of record CM044105.1, read on the forward strand.
CATTTGCTGCACAATTCCCGCAGGTTGATGTTACATTTACCCTATTCACAGTTGCTTCTGGCTTAATCGTGGCTATTGCACCTTTAAGGAGATGCTTAACGTTCTCTGTTATGTCAAGCAATGACTACTTCATTTCTTTCTCTAACTTTTCCATTTTTATATCTGTTTCCATTCCCTTAACATCTATTACTCCTCTTTTCATACCACCAGTCCTAACATCTATCATAGAACTCTATCTAAATACCCAGTCCTCTACTAATTCTTCCATTTTTTTAAGAGACTCATTCGCCCTTGTGTTGAGGAAATTTCCTCCACTCGAGATGTCTACAAGCTGCCTTTCTTTATAGTCTAGTCCTTGATCAAAAATATGGGCCAATTCATGTTCAGGAATCCCGTGGTGAGGGCATTCCCTGGTCAATGTCATGAATCGTTCCCATGCTTCCCCAAATGTCTCATTTCCTTGTGTAAAATCCCTAATTAATTTTCTAAGGGCATGTCTTATTCCATAGGAAAAATACTTCTGTAAGAAACTTTTTTGAACCTCATTCCAAGTCGTAAAAGTCTTACTTGTACCATTGAACCAATCTCTTGCTCTGTCTTTTATTGCAAAGGGAAAGAGCATTAACTTCACTGTTTCTTGAGATATTCCTAGAAAATAGTATGATGAACAGAACTGGGTGAATTCCCTCATAAATTCATAAGGTTCATCACTAAACCTCCCATGGAAGCTTGGGAGAAAATTCAACATTGTTGCATCAATCTTGAAGTTCACATTATCATTCAAGGGAGCTGTATTTCTTGTGAAATCACTGTAATTTGAAGGTGCAGACAACTCCTTTAGCGTTGGTCCTTGTTGATCTTTTCCATCTCTTCCCTCTTCTGCCATGATTCCCTGTATTCTCACTCTTCTTGTTTCCTTTTTGTTCTCAGCTAATTTTAACTGAACCTCTTATGTTTCTCTCAATTCAGTCAACAAATTATGTTTAAATGACCTTCTTCCGTGCATATAGTGTAGTGCTTCACTTAATAGAGAAAAGTGATCTGGTCAGCCGGTGATATAAGAATTTGTATAAATATACACTCAATAAATGCTTGAAAAGAAAATTCAAGAATCAAAGGAAAATTAGATTTTACCTCCCCGGCAGCGGCACCAATTAATAAGTCCAATTGGCGATGTTAATCTCATGTCATTGTAATTGGCTTTATTGGACTTATTCAATGTGATTTATCATAAATCACTTCCCTTAATCTTAACTTTCCAAAGTATAGCTCAGTAAGGGGTCTAATCCAAGGGAGGCATTATTAATATTTCTTTTTCTCTTTTAATTATTCTTTCAACATACCTGAAATCAGTTATTCTACTCTGTAGCTTTTTGATTTTTGGTAGATCTTATGGCACATATTTAAAAGGATTGAATTAGAAGGAATATTGTTTTTCTTTTCTTTTCTTTTAATAAGAATCTTTCTCTAATTAGAACTACTCATATCAGTCTTATTCCCTTAATGTATCATCTTTTTCTTTACCATTTTTATCTTTAGTCCTCTAATTTGTACTTTATTCTTCTACTGTATCTTTAATTTTTTTATTGTTCTTCCTAGATAGAGTAGGTCCTAAAGGAATCGATTATGCCAATATGACTTAACTACAGTTAGTCTAACCTCTCTGACTAATTCTCTTTAGTTGAAACAAAAAGAAACAACACTGAGGAAGAATCGGGGCTAGTTATTTCATGCTTAAGATCTTTTCTTCATAAATCTCTTCTAAATCTAGCTAAATCTAACGCTCAATGATGGAATCTCTCTTACTGATATTGACTGAATTTGAATTAAAGAGAGTAACATATTATAAAATGATAATCAAAATTATTTTCTTTATAGATCCTAATCTTACCTCGGTTAAGATCTAATTCCCGAAAATAAAAAAAATAAAACAACTGCATTCACTGCAAAAGATATGATGTAGTTAAACACTGTGATTCTTTTGAAAACAAGAAAAATATTAATCCTCAAAATCATATAAAACTAAATCTAATCCACAAAAAATTGAACTAATTGAATCGAAATAAATGTTTTGAAAAGAAACTAAGGTAGAAAGTAATGCTTAATTGTGCTTCTAGATTCCAAAATAACGCCGAACTGAAAATAATGAATGCGATCTTCACTTCGAAAAACCTATCATATCAATCTTGGTCTCTTTGTGTCCTCTAGGACAAGCTTCTTCTTGGACGGGAAATCAAGACAGCGCCTCCTTCCCTGTTCTTTCTATTTAACATAAATGATTCGCACTTTTGAAGGTATGCGAATCAGTTAGGAATTTGATGTTCGCCGCCTTGCACCCTTGCCCTATTTTAAAACACAAATATTTTAGCATATTTTAAAATGCGAATCAACAAAAATATTTTAAAACAAGATTGCAGTATTTTAAAAGGAAATTCAGTAAGGGAAATAAGCAATTAGAAGAGCTTAATGTTGCCTATAAATCACCTTTTGGAAGACTTCTAAGCTGAATCTATAAACTGTTTATCTTCATAAAATCATATTATAATATGCAAAAGATGAGTAATTTAATTATGTTGAAGGTAAGCATCCTCATTTTCTCTCTTTTTGCATGTTATCAGTAACCATTACCATCCCTTTAGTAGATGCCATTAAGCATATACCTTCTTATGCCAAATTCCTTAAAGGCATATGCACACCCCATAGAAGCCCAAAAAGGATCCAATTGAGTGAGAATATTAGTTCAATTATGATGAATTCTCTTCTGATTAAAAAGAGAGATCCTGGGGCCCCCATGATCACGAGTGAAATAGGAGGAATGAATTTTACTAGATCCTTGTTAGATACTAGAGCTAGTATCAATATCCTCCCTAAAGAAGTATTTGATCCTCATCATGTAGGGGAGTTGCAGCCTTTCCTTATAGAGTTATGTTTAGCAGATGGATCAATGCGGAAGTCTCATGACATAGTAGAGGATGTGATTGTAAGAATTGAAGGATGTTATTTTCCGGTAGACTTCCTAGTAGTAGGTATGAAGATTACTAAGGAGCTTAGTCAAGCCCCAATTATCCTAGGAAGACCTTTTTTAGCTACCGCAAAAGCCGTCACAGATTGGTGGAAAGGATAAATAATTCTAAAGGTGGGAGAGCACACGGTGAAGGTCAACATCAACAAGCTAATGAAGTCTCCGTCACAAGCTTTCAAAGATTTGGGCGCCATCGACCTTTTTGATGACCAAGATATTGAGACTTGCATTGAAGAAGTCATGACGATCAATGAGGAAGCTGAATTCCAGGAGCTACCTTTGGACAAGCCGATAAAGGAGCTCAAGCCTCTTCCATCTACACTCAAGTATGCTTTTCATGACTCTTAGCAGGCAAAACAGGTGATCATTTCGTCCCAGCTCAGTGGGGAGCAAGAGAAATGATTACTCGATGTCTTGTGACGGATTTAGTTGGCAATCGGCTGGACTCTAGCAGACTTGAGGGGATTAGACTCCTCATTATATACGCATCGCATTTTTTGGAGGACGAGTCTAGACCTGTCAAGGAAGCCTAGTGACGACTAAACCCTAAGGTATGTGAAGCAGTGAAGGAGAAGATCCTAAAGTGGCTTAATGCAGAGATCATCTACCCCATATCCGATAGCTAGTGGGTTAGTCATGTACATGTTGTTTCCAAGAAGGCAGGAGTTACAGTGACTGTGAATGACAAAGGCGAGGAAATCTAAACGCGCCTTCCAACAACGTGATGAGTTTGTATCGACTACCAGAAGTTGAATGCCGCGACGAAGAAGGATCACTTCCCTTTACCATTCATCTACCAAATCCTCGATCGATTGGCAGGTCAAAGTTATTTTTGTTTCTTGGATCAATACTAGGGCTATACCCATATTACAATTCATCTGGATGATCAAGAGAAGATGACTTTTACATGTCCTTTTAGCACATTCGCTTTTAGACGAATGTCATTCAGGTTATGTAATGCCCCAGCGACATTCCAGAGATGCATGACGGTGATCTTTTATTGATTTCCTTGGCGATAGTCTCGAAGTCTTCATGGACAATTTCTCTATCCTTGGAGATGATTTCAACAGCTGTCTAGCTCACCTGACAAAGATCCTTGATGTATGCGTAAAAAAATGACTAGTGTTGAGTTGGGAGAAATCCCACTTTATGGTGTGAGAGGGAGTAGTGCTCGGGCATCTTGTCTTGGGCAAAGGATTGGAGGTGGATAAGGCCAAGATTGAGGTCATCCAAAACCTCCCTCTCCCAGCTACACTACGAGATTTATGGAGTTTTCTTGGGCACGTTGGCTTTCATCAGAAGCTTATACGTGACTTTGCTAAAGTCTCCAAACCATTAACCACTCTTATTTGCAAGGATAAGGACTTCTTCATCGACAAAGAAGGGGAGCGCACATTCGAGATGTTGAAGCTCGCATTGATCGAAGCACCTATTCTACAAAGTCCTAATTCGGACTTACCTTTGGAGATCATGTGCGGCGCTTCATACTATGCAGTTGGAGTTGTTTTGGGGCAACAGATAGAGAAGAAGCCAACTTCCATATGGTACGTGAGTAAGACCCTGGCTGAAGCTCAGATGAATTACACAACTACGGAGCAAGAGCTTTTGGCAATGGTCTACGCATTGGAAAATTTTTGGCCTTACATCTTGGGCAGCAAGATCATCATCTATACCGATCATGCAACACTAAAGTACTTATTTTCCAAGAAAGAGGCAAAGCCATGATTAATACGATGGGGGCTGCTTCTACAAGAGTTTGACGTGGAGATAAAAGATAAGAAGGGTAGCGAAAACTCGGTGGTGGATCACTTAACGCATCTCCACGTTTCAAGTACGGAGACATTAGTGATTCATTTCCTGATGAGCATTGACGAAGTGTTTTAGTGCGGTCGATAAAACACACAAACGTAGCTCAAAAAAATTTTATAAAACCGAACTCACAAATACAAAGATAGAAAATCAAGTAATGTGCAAGTATTGGGTCGATCCACAAAGAGTAGGGTTGACTTTAATTACAGAGTTGACTTGGTCAAACTTAGGTCTAAAAGAGGTTTAAAAGAAGTAAAGATAAGATGTGATGATTAGAAATGATGTAAATATACTAAATAAGAAATTGTAAGAATTGAAATCTCGGATTTGACAGAGAAAAGTCAAAAGTCATAGTCAAAGCATTGACTTTGACCAATAGTCGGTGTTTTGTAAAATCAGAGAACCCAAAGCTGTCAGAATATTACGAAAATTATATATTGGGAAACTAGAGAGAAAATGGAACATATTGATATAGAGTTCGTGATTTTTGGATAAGAAATGGATTTACTATGAATTATTAAAGATCAAATATTAGAAAATCCCTGAAATGAACACCTCAGAGGAAATCTTCAAATTGACTAGTCCAATGAAATCCAAATCTTACAATTTATATATCAATGGAAAGCTAAGAACCAGATGAATCTAAAGAGATCAAAATTATCAAATTCCAATTTGCATTTTAAAAGTAATTGACCCTGAAAGTCAACATTTAGATTCTGATGAAAAATGAATAGTGCTCGCTCAATTGTTAAATTGAAGAGCCAAATGAACTCAGATGTCAACGAATTTACTATCCACGGAAAGCTTATGAAAAGAGAAATCCAATGAAACTAAAATCAAGTAATTTGGAATTATAATGAGGGAGATATTCTACTTTCAAAATCAGAGATTTTTCAGACTAAAATTTGGGGAAAATGAAGAACAGTAAGAACTAATTTGCAAAATTAAAGATCTAAACCTAATAAAAACTCAAATTACCTCTTGATAATCGATCGAATCTCACTACTAACCTGATTGCCACAAGAATGGGGCTTCAATTTACGTGGATTGAAGTGAATTTGCTCCATTTCTGCCTCGCGGACGTTCGGAATTCAGGGGGAAAATTTGATGAAATCAAGGAGGAATTTGCGATCAATCCCACTCCAATTGCTTTGCAATTGAGTCTAAACGTGGGGGGATCACGAAGAACTTAAGATTTATCTCCAAATTTGCTTAATTCCTTCACGAATCAATCAAAAGTTAAGAAATCAGGGGAGATACATCATCATTTAAAGGGAATTTTTGCACAACTTTTGCGGCCATTTGATCTGGTCGGCGAGTGGGATTGATGGTAACGATCGCATGACGATCGTGGCCCATCAATTGGCGGTGATCATGGCCTGAATCGTGAGGTAAATTGGCCACGATCGCGCGGCGATTGGGCCACAATCGCACCGCGATCATGAGCCACGATCATGAGGCTCAAGGAATCACCGTCGTCTAATCTTCCGCCTTTGTTTATGATGGCTCCACGTCATCCACTAGCGTCTCCCGTGCGATGGAGATTGGACCATCACAATGTGTCCACACGGTGCCTCCTATTGCTGAAATCGTGAAAGATTGCATCTGTCGATGAAGCCCTGTATTTTGAAGTTGATCATGATTCAATCAAAGCGATCCGATGGCTCCGATGAAGATCAGGGTTCACGATCCACCACGATCAAATTGCAACAAAGATCGGTTGCTCCTGGCACCTCCACGTGTCACCAAGTAAGCCCTCGATCGCATCCACTTACTCCTCATTTTGACCATGTGCTCGTGATGGAGAGCGGGTGGACTCCGCGTCCACCGTATCGAGGCATTTCAAGCGATGCTCGTGAATCCAACGTCAGCTGCGCCGCCACGTGTCTTGCAAAGGTAAGAAACGTGTGGGAACATAGTCCCACACGTTTAGAAAAAACAATAATGGGTTAGCTTATAAACCGGGGCGGTTTAACGCTATTGCGTTACCGCCCCAATCATATTACTAGGCCCAAATAACCCGTGGGCCCTCAAACTGCGAACCCCTCTCCTGCCACGTGGCACCCCTCACGAGCGTCCGCGTGGACCTGCGTGGCCTCCTGCCACGTGTCTGTGCCTTGTGCGGCACCTACGTCTCGCGTGGGCCATTCGCGGCCCTGCCACGTGGCCTCAGTGCCGCGTCACATCCGGGCAGTGGTCCTGCGCGCCATGTCAGCTTGCGCGCTGGTCCCGCTCGCCACGTCAGCTCCTGAGGTAAGTAAACCCCTTTTTTTGTGATTTTAATAAGAAATAAATTCAAATAAAATTCCAGAAAAATCTAAAATATTCATAAATTCATAACTCTTAAAATACAACTCATTTTAATCTCAAATTTTCTCCATTGTATCACAAATTCTTTTCTTTTTAACATTATACGATTGAAAATATAATTTTAAGATAAGAAGATAGGATGAATAAAAAATAACATAAAGGTATTCATTAAAATCTTTCCCTTTTACTCATCCAATAATTTCTTCTTATAATTAACCTTTTAATATCATTTACTAAAGTCAAGATATATCAGGGAAAGTATATACTTCATATCAATTTAATCTTTCAAGAAGATTCATCATCAATTAAGCATATAATTATCCCTAATTTATGCATAAATATGAACTTTAGTGTAATGGCATACCAATGGAGAAAATTCATGAAAATTAAGATAACATGCATCATAATTACATAAAATAAGCATGAATATGAGTGAAATAAGATAGGAATTGAGGTTATAAATGCATGTTATCAAGCATCTTCTTGCATTATCTAGTAACGCTCCTTGGTTCGCGCACATCGTTAATTTTCTTGTGACTGGATCTATCCCGGAACATTAGAATTGACATCGAAAAGCTAAGTTCTTCTATGAACTCAAGTATTATTTTTGGGAAGAACCCCTTCTCTTCCATGTAGGATACAACCAAATCATAAGGCAATGCATCGCGAAGAGGAGCAAGGAGATATTTTATTGATGTGTCACTCATCAGCGTGTGGAGGACAAGATTTTACAAAGCGGTTTTTATTGGCCCACCATCTTCAAGGATGCCCACCATTTCTATACGGAGTGCTTACAATGCCAAGCAGCATTAAATCATCTCCAAGCGAGATGATATGCCAATGAGGCCTATCCTTGAGGTGTAGATATTCGATTTATGGGGGATTGACTTCATGGGACCTTTCCCACCTTCACATGGGAAAGAGTATATTTTGGTAGCGGCTGATTATGTGTCTAAGTGGGTTGAGGCTATACCCACTAGGACAAACACTCATCGGGAGGTGCTCAGATTTGCCACGAGAAACATCTTATCTCGATATGGATGTCCGAGGGCCATAATCAATGACGGAGGCTCGCACTTCAATAATGCACACTTTTGTGCATTGTTGAAGAAATATGGAGTACATCATCACGTCACAACACCATACCACCCCCAAGCTAATGGGCAAGTTGAAGTGAGCAACAGAGAAGTCAATAATATTTTAAAGAAGATTATTCAACCAGACGGGAAAGATTGGGCACACAAGCTTCCTGATGCTTTATGGGCATATCAGACGGCTTACAAGACACCCATCGGGCACTGAGGAAAAATGAGTAATCAGAGGTTGAAGTGCTATTGGATTGAAATGGAGAGATTGTGATTGAAGTTCAACCAAATTCCTATCCCATACCTTACATTAGCAGAACATGCTTGGTGTGGGAATTCCTCGCTTCCGAACTTTCTCTTACAAGAGTGTAATGAGCCATAATTCTTGATGCACCTATCTTTTCCCTGTTAGGCATGTAGTTCCATTTTTTCCTTTCCATTCAATTAGTACACCCATTTTCAGCCTCATTGATGACAATTACACTCCCAAGTGATAAACACATCCATCACATCTTTTTCACATTTCCCTTACAAATAAATATCCCTTCAAATTACACTTCAGATTTTTGAATACTACGTTCAAACAGTAAGAACTCCTCCATTTTCTTGTTTTATGTAAATTCTTATAAAGTTATCTTCTTCTTCTGTAAAAGTAAAAAAAATAAAGAGAAAGAAGAAAAGAAGAAGAAGAAGAAGTAGAGAAGAAAAGACGAAAAGAAGAAAAGAAGAAGACAGAAAGAAAGAAGGAAATAAAAGGAAGGAGAAAAAGAAAGAGAGGAATAAGGAAAGTGAAAAGAAGGAGAATAAGGGAACACAATCTCTACCATATCAAAACCATTTCTACCTATCCATACCATTTCCATTACTTCCAATCCATTCCTACCATTTCTATATCAATTCTACCACTCCAAACCATCTCTACCAATTCTATCCATCCTTATCTACCATCATCATCCACATCATTTGGGAGAATAATGAAACATCAGTGGTACCTTCTTTGTATATAATATCCATCTTGTTTACATGTATGTTTGCTTTTAACCAAGTCATTCCTTTAGAAATAGTATCATTTTACTCTTTCAGCCACCTCATAGCGATGTATCCCAGAGTAGGAAATCCCTTTGCAATACACTCTTTCTAGGAGGAAGACAAGTTGAGGGGAATTCTAATGCACTAAGTAGCCTCCAAAATGAGTGAAGGAGTGATGTTAGAATGAGAGAGGTGACGATTTCATCTGCTCATGAGAGTGTGAGAATATTTTCATTCCCATAGCATCAAACCATAGATATGCTCACCTCGATTACAATTGAGTATTGACTCAAGCATTTGCCGATGAGCACTACCCTAATATGCTCTAAGGAAGTCAACCTAGTTATGGAATCTAGATCACCATGGTCCACAGTATGAGAAAGAGTAATCACACATTCATACACTTCACTTCTTTAGTTTTAGGATCAAGGGATGAAAGGACTTTCTAAGGAGATTATCTAATGAATTGCTAAGAGACTAGCAATTATTCAAGTTGGGGGGTGTGATACCATGCATTTCTATCATTTTATGTAATTTCATCTTATAATCTAAAAATACATCATTTTATGGATAATTATGCATAAATAAACAATGTGGTTCTAATCCTATTTATATTTGAGATCATAATTATGTTTTCAGGATTAAATGATAAGAGAAAAGATTATTACTTACACTCATGTATTTTTCTAAATTTTTTTATAAGATACCTGAGTGTTTTTATTTAATTAAAATTCATTCTCTTGTCACCTATCTTATATACCCGATAAAACACTCTATTTTATTCGGTGTAGGACTATGTTTAATTTATGTTGATTTCAGGAGACGTGGCACCGTGAGAGACGTTCGATCGCATGATTTTATCACATGGATCTGATTTTAGGGGTACGTGACAGCATCTTATGAGACATCGATTCGATTAAACATAGTTTTATCGCAGTCGTCCATCAACTAGTTATAACGGTCACGATTAACCACACCTGATCGACCTCTCAATTTATTGCGATCATCAGATCAAGACCCAATGGGCAAAATAAAGCGATGCTTTCCTTCTGAAGCGCGACGTGGAATCATCCAAACGCTCCATCAAAGATCGAAGGGACGTGACTTAATCGCATCAATTTTTCAATCGATACTTGATCTTGACCATTGATCACGATGAACCGACACATCTAACCATTACGCCCAATTTCTTCTATAAATTAAAATGGTCTTCGCGATGGAAGAGTATTCTTGAATTTTTGAGCAAATCGAGCTGTCTAGACACCACAATCTCATAATCTTTTAATTTCTTAAGCTTCTTGACTTATTTCCGCGTCCGAGGAGTGCAAGAAATCAGAATTTGATCAAAGGAATAGGGAGAAATCACATCTTGAATGGCATCTTCGTGTTCGAAATTGCGGAATGAATAGCCATGAATTTGGCGATTAATTAGATCATTTCGAGCGTGACTTTGGGTTCGACTTCGTGTTTTCATTTTTTATCTTTCATCATTTAGCATTAGATTTACATTTTGAATAGTAGACTAAGTTTAATTTCATTTTAATTTTGGTTTTCAATCATTTTCGCAATCGAATTTCTATGTCAATTTCAAACTTTGATTACTCCACGAATTCAAAGCCAAATTTCTTGATTTTTGTATTGGAGTTATCTTTCTTAATATACTAAATTTCCTAATTTCTAATCTCAATTCATTGCCTGATTTGATCGAATTTCAAAGATATCTCAAAAGTTTCCAATATTTCTCTGTGGATTCAACCCTTATTTACCATTATACCCTTCAATTCGTGAATTAATCTTTAAATTGGGTATTTTGGACTTTGTTTTGACACAACATCGTGTGTATTCAATGACCGCACGAGTTTGTTTCATCAGTGAGACAAAGAAAATGGAGAGGATACGAGAATGCAAGGCAGAGAAGAAAATGCAACGGGAGAAATTAAGGGAGCAAATGGAAGAGGGAAGCGAAAGAGGCCACCCGATGGAGAGAACGCATGAGTGATGAGTTTAGATAAGTGGAGAGGTTCAGAAAAATAACTCAAGATAAAATAGTAGAGAGGAGGATGAAGTTTGAAAACGAGGCGGAGAAGATAATTCAAGGCACGAGCTAGATAGGGAGAGACAAACGGAGCGAGAGAGAAGCACCGGTGGAAGAGAGGGTGAGCAATCAAATGAAAAAGAGAATAGGACGATGACCAAAAGAAAATTCTGGAGGAAGGACTATCGGAAGAGAGAAAGATAGCGAGAGAGAGAGAGAGAGAGAGAATACTGGGACGACGAAACAAAAATAAACAAAAGAACCATGATGAAGAGAGGCGAGCAATGTAGAAGACGAAAAGAAGCACCGAAACACATAAATCTACCAAGAAGATGTCAGATGAAGAAGAGGAAAGACGCCATGGCAAAAAAAAATTAAGAGGGAGGAGAGGGCGAAAGAGAGGAATCAAATAGAATATGGGGAGAGAAGACTGATTGAGAAGAAGAGAAGAAAGTCCATAAAAGAAGGATTTTGAGGGGATTTCGGAATAGAAAAAAAAAGAGGGAGATCGAAAAAGGAGAGAAAATTAGAGAAAATTCGAAAGATAAAATTAGAAGTGATGTGCAAGATAAAATTAGAGAAAGAGAGAAAGGAAGAATCGCAAGAGGAATTTAGGGAGAGAGGGTGCTATATCAAAAGAGAGAAGAAGGGCTACAGCTCACGCAATGAAGATGGCAGACGAGAGGAGGACCGATTCGAGGAGAGAAAGGGCAGGAGAACGAGAGAGAGAGAGAGAGAGAGAGAGGCAAAGCAAGAGAGAGATATGAAAAGAGAGAATAGGAAGGAGAGCAGGAGCAAACGCTAGGAGAATAAAAGAGAAAATGAGAGAAGAATAGAAGAGAGGAAGAACATGGTTTAGAGGGAGATAGGTCACGCGAGAAGAGGGAAAAGGAAGAACGGATTTAGAAATTGAGTAAGAAAGTACGAGGGAAGGCGAAATTAAGAGTGGTAGAATTCAAACGAGAAAGAGATGGATTTGGAGGGAAGGTGAGATGAATCTAAAGATCGGGGGAAAGGAGTGATTATGGAATAATGAAAAAGAAAGAGAGGGTGAGAAAGAAATCTAATGAGGCTGAAGGGACTTACCGAGAAGCTGCGGACGAGGTAGACAAAGATTGCAAGAGAAATATTGAGGAAGAAAATGAGAAAGAACTCAAATTAGAATCAGTCGGGAGAAAATCTAAACCTAGGAGAGAGAAAAACAACCAAAAAAGAAGGAAGAAGAAGAAGCTGCAAGAAGAAGCTAAAAAGGAAGAAGAAGAGGCTCCCGAAAGAGCTTTTTCCCCTTTATTCTCCCGAATCTCCACTTCGGCTGGGCTCACATTTCCTTTGACTAGGCCCACCCTTCTTGCTTTGGACAGCCCATTATGCCTTCAATTTAAGAGGATCTTGCTACTCTTCCTCTTGTATAGTTCCTAAAAATAAGAAAAACAAAAGTCATGTAAAATAATCTCTTTTTGATGCATTAATAGTCTACAACATCAAGTCCTCAGATAATGGAGGAGATGGTGTATTCAAGAGGTTAATATGATAAATAATGCATGAGTGAAACTTATAATTTTAAGTTATCAAGCTACAGTGAGGTTTGCGAGGACTGATTAGGAATTGAATTTTTTTTTTTATGTTTTAAATTTTGATTTACTTCAAATCAATTTAACGCATTAGATCTCTGCTTTCTGAATTGAATCATATACCTCATTTCAAGAAAAAAATTAGCGAGTCCATCTAGGCATGATCAAAATAGCTAAAACCTAACCTTTGATCTTGTAAACTTGGACATCAAAATTTTCTGATTTTGTGATTTTTCTGTCCAGTTCATAAAAAAGTAAAGAAATTTTAATTATAGTAGACGCAAACATAATAAGAAAGCTGAAATTTGCAATTGTTGCAATTTTTTTGTCAATTTAATAAAAAAAATTTGTGAACAATAAAAAGGAACATTATAAGAAGGTAAAAAAAGAAAGACATAATTAGTAAGTGATTTAAAATGCCATAAAGTATATATGAAGAAGAATGGTGTTCAGTCCATATGTTAGAGAAAATGGTTCCCTTCAATAATTACTTAGGAGATAGTGATATCATTTACTGAAGTAATAACAAAAAGAGACTGAGTCAAAATAAATAAGAAAGGATTTGTTCTGAAATTGACTATACAAGAGTTTTTGTTGCATTAATCTACTTTCGGGGTTTTCAATCCTCGCCTAAAATTTTATGTTGTTTGAAGATCGTTGGTTTTATATTATCAAAGCCCTAAATCGGAAATAGTGAAACTGTTGCAATTGCCTCCCTTGGATTTGAGCCTATCTTGGATAATTTGAAGAATGTGCTCTACACTCCATCCGTAGGAGCAAATATACAAAGTCTCGGGGAGGTTGGAAGAAGAAGGCTATGATATATCCACTAACAAAACAGTCTTATGACTATTCATGATCATACAAGCATATTTTTTACCAAACTTCAGAAGTGAAGTTATCTAATAAAATTGAATATTGCTGATAACTATTCTCATGTTGTTAAAGATCCTTCATGGCTATGGCAGAAGAGGTATAGCCATTTGACTTTCACCTCTTTTAAACTATTATCATCTCACAAAATGGTCTAAGGTCTGCCTAAAATTAACAAAATTGATGAGATATGCTCAAGTTGCATCTCCTCAAAGAAAGTTAAGACATCATTTCCATCATCATCCACTTTTAGAGGTACAAGAGCTCTTGAGTTAATCCATGGAGATCTTTGTGTGGTAATAGATCTAGAAATTCTTGGAGGGAGAATTTGTTTTGTTGCTTATGGATGATTGCACAAGGGTGATATGGGTATCTATGCTGAAAAGAAATCAAAGGCACTTGAAACTTTCGAGAAATTCAAGTAACTTGCTAGGTTTAAAAAATATGTGAGAGTTAGTTGTTGGGGTATATAGCATGGTGGAGAATTCAACTCCAATGACTTATTAGCCTTCTAAATTCAAAATATCATTAAAAGGCAACTCACTACTACCTACACTTCTTAGCAAAATGGGGCTGTTGAGAGAAAAATTGGATGAATGTAGACATGGTTTGATCCACTATGAAAACTCTAGCCCTACCAACATAAATTTTTGGGAGAGGCAATTAATACTTATGTATAGCTATTAAATAAAGCTCCCACTAAAATTTAAGAAGGAAAAACACCATACGAAGCTTGGACAGAGAGAAAGCCATAAATTCATCACTTTCACAATTTTTGAAGTATTATTTATGTTAAAACACTAGGAGGAAATCTTAAAAATCTTGATAATAGAAGCACTCATGTGATCTTCATAGATAATGAGAAGGGTTTCAAAGGCTATAGAGCCTATGATCCATGTTCAAAGACTAGTCATAGAGTTAGAGGCGTTGCTTTTTAAAAGGATGACTGATGCAGCATGGGGTGTGAAAAACTAAGGCTGACCGTCGTGCTTAATCAGTGTAACTAAGGCTATCATGGTACGGTAGTCAAGCCTAGCCTCTGGGTAGGCGAGTCCTAGAATTTAAGCACGGTATCTAATCTAAACCTGAGTGTAGGCAGGTGTGCAGATCAACAAAGTCAACTTCGGGTGACCCAAGAAAACTCGCGATGATGGGAAGGGTCAGATCCTCTCTATCCAGGTCCAGAGGTTCTAGATCCCTCTTCGCGGGTTATCCAGATATTGCGGCGCGGATCCAAAGGGCTGATGAAATGAAGTGTGCTGCCCGCTCCGCTGCTGCGCATAAGATGGGTTATTATAATTAGAATAACCCTCATTCGGGTGGTGATACCTACCCGCTTGGCTCAAACCTCCATATGGCATAGGATTTGGCCGAAATGGAACTGGACCTTGAATTGCCATCACGGGGCAATCCAACTCGACGTGCTCAATATTAGAGCAATGTGAATGCAGAGAGACATCGCTATGTGATACTGGAGCGAGGCCATCAGAACCCGGTCGGATCTTAAGCGAATCCATGATCAAATTCTGTGCCACGATTAGTTTTTCAATTTTATCTAAAAGCATACCTGTCTCCACCGCTTTCGCATCCAACATTCCTCCCTTTGCAAGGGTGCTCCGCCCACCGAAGGATTTAGCCGCATGATGATGCCTATTCTCCGCCACCAACTCGATCAATTCGAGGGCTTCATCCTCATATTTGCTCATGAATGTGCCTCCACTAGCGGCATCAAGCAAATATCTGTCAGGTGCACCTAAACCATCATAAAAAATCTGAGTAATTTCATGCTTAGGTATACCATGATGTTGGCATTGTCTCAAGAGATCTCTAAGTCTCTCCCATGCCTCATAAAAAACCTCACCCGGCCCTTGTGAGAATTCGCGTATGGCGTGTCTCACAGCACTAGTCTTACCTACCGAGTAGTACTTACGCAAAAATGCGTCTTCCATATCTCTCCATGAAGCAAACTCACGACCCAAGGTGAAAAACCACTCCTTTGCCCTTTCCTTAAGCGTGAAGGGGAAGAAGCGCATCTTGGCCGTCTCGGAGGGGACATTGTGGAATTGATTGAATTCGCATACCTGGCTGAACTCGTCCACATGTCTATATGGATCCTCCGATGGTAGTCCATGAAAGATGGGTAAAAGGCCAAGAATATGTGAGTCAATTTTAAAATTGGCACCTCGTTGAAGAGGGGCATTGACTCGCGTAGTCTGCCTTTGGACGACCGGTCTAGCGTAATCGCTGAGGCGTCGTCTTACTCCCTCGGTAGGAAGAGGGGCGTCCATAGGTTCTCCTCGCTCTGGTGTGGTGGGGGCTGGCATAGAATCGATAGAAGCCTCCGATGGAGCTATGGAATGTACGGATGTGTCGAAGAGGTCCTCATACAAGGAGTTATTCCTTGTATGCCTCGTGGATCGCAGATTATGGTGTCCTTGTCGTCCTCCTCTGTTCCTAGGATGCCTATTCATATCTAAAGCCAAAAGATCACGAAACAGCAAGTATATATATAAGAAAGTCAGAAAAGAGTGAGACGAAAAGGATGATGTTCAAATGAGAAATGCTTCACTTAATCCACCAAAAAGATAGATCAAGCTACACACTATCAAAAAAAGCACACCAATAAAGATAATAATACTAATAACTTACGATAACGAGAGAATGAATCTCAGATATATCAAAATCGACGTCTCGACTAGGTGAAAAAAACACAAATTAGACTACCAAAAATTGCACCAAAACTATCAAATAATGGGCAAAAATTAGGTAATCTTACCTCGCTATACCTTTTCCACCACTGATAAGGTCTGATAAATTCTCTGCAGGTCAGTAAACAATAGAAGACAGAAACCTAAATATGATCAAAAAATCAAAGCAATCAAATCAAAAACGCATGCTCCCCAGCAACGGCGCCATTTTGACGTCTCGTTTTTGTGCGTCGTTAAAACACAAATACGATAGTCAAACAAAATTTATAAAACCGAACTCACAAAGACAAGATAGAATAATCAAGTACTGGGTAAGTATCGGGTCGATCCACAGAGAGCAGGGTTGACTTTAATCGCAGAGTTGAGTTGGTCAAACTTAGGTTTAAAAGGAGATTTAAATAATAGAAAATAATATTTAAGATAGGGAAATGATATAAATAAGGTAAATAAGAAGTTTTAAGATTTGAAATCTCGGATTTGACAGAGAAAAGTCAAAAGTCAAAGTCAAAGCGTTGACTTTGACCAGCAGTAGGTGTTCTGCAAAATCAGAGAATCAAACCGAGTCAGAAGATTACAAAAATCAAATATTTGGAAACTAGAGAGAAAATGGAATTTATTGATATAAGTTTTGTAATTTTTGGATAAGAAATGGATTTATTATGAATTATTGAAAATTAATGATCAGAAAATCCCCGAAATAAACACCTCAGATGATATCTTCAAATTAAATGCCCAAATGAAATCCAAATCTTGCAATTTATATGTCAATCGAAAGCTAAGAACCAGAGGAATCCAACAAGACCGATATTATCAAATTCTGATTTGTCAATAAAAAGTAATTGACCCCGAAAGTCAACGTTTGACTTCTGATGAAAGATGAATAGTCCGTGGTCAAACGTTAAATTGAAGGGTCAAATGAACTTGGAATTTGATGAAATTGCTATCCACGGAAAGCTGATGAAAAGAGGAATCCAATGAAACCAAAATCAAGTGATTTGGAATTATAATCAAAGAGATTTCCTATTTTCAAAATCAGCGACTTTTCGGACCTAAAATTGGGGAAAATGAAGAACACTATGATCTAATTTGCAAAATTAAAGATCTAAACCTAATAAAAATACAAATTACCTCTTGATAATCGATCGAACCTCACTACTAACCCGATTGCCGCAAGAATGGGGCCTCAATTCTCGTGGATTGAAGCGAATTTGCTCGGATTCTTCCTCGTGGACGTTCGGAATTCAAGGGGAAAATTCGATGAAATTAAGAGATGAAATCGTGATTATCATGCTTCAATGGCTGCGTCTCTACACTCTTGGAAGTTGAGGATCACGAGAACTTAAGACCTTCCTCGAAACTCGCTTAATTTCTTCACGAGTCGATTAAAAGTTCAAGAACAAGAGAAGATATTTTTTTGTAGTTGGTTTAATTAATAGATTGATAAAAGAGGAAAGAAATGTCCTAAGATTAACACATAAACCCTAAATGTTGGTCAATCCGTCTAATCGTGACGCAGTCATCATTATTCTACAGGAGCTTGAATTACCGCCCAAGCTTGGCGTTTATCACGGTAGAATAATGAGCTGAATAAGCAACTAGAACTCGCATAGTATCAACCTTGCCCCCTATCCTCAGTCCTCACGGGGCTAAGACCCTAGCCCTAGCCTTGAGCGGGGATCTCAGTGACAAGGCCCTCTAACTTTCTCGAGATCGATTCAACCGATGGTGATTAATTCTAAATACGATAAGAAGATAAAAACCTGATCCACCGGTGCTCCCTTGGCCTTTCGACACGAAACACTCTTGCCATGGAACAAGCGATCACAAAAGAGGATACAAAGAAGCAAGTCGGGTATCTAGATGCACTCGGTTCGTCACGCCGCACAATCCTAGATACCAGGCGAACACACAAGAACATAAGAAGAACAAACGATAATTAAACATACCTAGATAGTTGATCCCTAGCAGCCTTGATCCCAATGGCCAACCTCCAAAAGGAGGCCAACTAGAAGATGCATTTTACATTGGAGATGAGGCCTATTTATAGATAAGTTTGTGCGAAATTGGTGGATTGTGGCCCACGGCGCGGATTTTACTCCGTGTGATTTCAGCCGTCGGATCGCGCGAAATTGGTGGCTCGTGACGCGGATTTCACTCCGTGTAATTTTAGCCGTCGGATCGCGCGAAATTGGTGGCTCGTGACGCGGATTTCGCTCAGTGTAATTTCAGCCGTCGGATCGCGCGAAATTGGTGGCTCGTGACGCGGATTTCGCTCAGTGTAATTTCAGCCGTCAGATCACGCGTAATCGGTGGGATCGTGGCCCATGACGCGGATTCCACTCCGTGCGATTTCAGCCGTCCAATTGCGCGATTTAATCCCGACCGTCCGATTGCGCGATTTAATCCTGACCGTCCGATTGCACGATTTAATCCCGACCGTTCGATTGCGCGATTTAATCCCGACCGTTCGATTGCGCGATTTAATCCCGACCGTCCGATTGCACGATTTAATCCTGAAAAAAATCAAAAATAAAAATCCAGAAAATATAATAAAATTAAGAAATTCATAAATTCATTTGTATAACTCCTTTTTAACTCAAATTTTCTCTATTAGATGAAAAATTTCTTCCTTTTTAACATCATGTCATTTAAAATATATTTTCAAAGAAGAAATCAAGATGACTTAGAATTTACTTAAATCATTTCTCACTAAACATTCTAAATCATAAATTCATCTTGAAATTATCCTTCCAAACATTTACTGAAGTCAAAAATCATTCAATACAAGAGATTAACTTCTATTAATTTAAACTAAACAAAAGATTAATCATCTATTAAGCATGAAATTATCCCTAATTTATGCATAAATATCAACTTTAGTGAAATGACATGCCAATGGAGAAAAATTCCTAAAAAAAGTATGATAACATGCATCATATTCACATAAAAATAAGCATGAATATGAGTTAATTAGGATAAAAATTCAAGTTCTAAATGCATGTTATCACACCCCCCAACTTAAATCATTGCTAGTCCCTTAGCAATGGAAAGAGAAAAAGTATGAAATAGGACTAACAAGCTTAGAAACCCATGGGTTGAGCATTGATAGAATCTGAAATGAATGGTCTACCTTAAATGATGCCAAGAAGAAGGTAATGTACTAAAAACTCAAGATCAAGGCATTCCTCCAGCAAGCACTTTAATCCACCAAATAAACTAAGAATGCTCTTGCTCTACATACTAATAGAATATACATAATTAAAAGAAATTCATCATACCAAACCAATCGTCGCTTCCTCCTTGCACTATGGACATTAATGATAAGGGCACAAGAAGTAGAAACAAGTATCATCCTTATATACATAGTGGCTATAAATAGAGTCGGCTAAAACACATGGGAGGTAGCTTACCATTCTAATTCTACTCTTTCTTTCCTCTTAATTCTATTTTTGTATTTTTTTCTTTCATTCTAATTCTACTTTATTCATCCTAATTCTACTTGCTGCAAGCCCTTTTCAAGAAGGAGATTAGAGAATTCAAAATTTGAAATTTTCAAGGCTTTTTATGCAACTTTATTGAAAAACAACATACTTCATTTCATGGTGCTCATCATACCCATGTGCCGTCCTTAGTAGACATGCAGCTTATTCCCCCGAAGAGGTTTTGGTATCTCTATGGATCAGGGAGCTTCACTATGTCAATAATATTAATGCCAACAAATGATGATAAAAGCTACGACTTGCTATGGAAAGCGGAAGGATGTGCGTGCAAGGAGTCATTAACTCAAAGTTTAGAAAGAAGAATGAGTGGGATGAGAAGTATAGAAAGTTTTAAAAAATCATACTATGAGCTTGAGTACACCCTTAGTTTGGATTTTTATGGCTCCCCAAAGGAATACCTAGATCCCTAATTCCATCGACTCTACCATCTCCTCAACATACACTTAAGGTTGCTCTTCCCACAACTTTCTAAACAAATGGAGGTGTAAATGGACTCTATGCTTTTCTATTTCATGTGATTTTGAAAAGATCATGCTGCTGTTCACATGTTTAAAAAAATCAGATCATGCATAGAATACTAAATAAAGAAATGCAAAAAAATTTTTGAAAAAAATTCTAAGTTTTCTAGAAAAACTCCCCCATGCTCATTCCTTTTTATTGTCCTCAATAAAACTCAACATGCTCATGGAAAAAAAGTGATGACAATCAATATACATGGCATGCACATCAGTAAAAAGAAAAAAACAATCATAAGAGGGAAAAAGAAAAAAACTTAGCGGGAATTTGCATCGGTTGCATTCTTTTCTTCATTTTTGGAGTTGCTTTGAAGCTAAATTTCTTCATTTTATGCGCCTTTCTCCTTTGTACCTAAAAAGCTTATAGAAAAACAACAGCAAACATCAAAGCAAACAGCAAATATAAAATTAAAAATAGATACTAAAACAAGAACAAAAGTAGAAAAGAAATGGGAAGATAGAGATAAGGATGGGTTGCCTCCCATCAAGCACTAAGTTTTCCGTTTTCAGCATGTGCCTCCTCTTGTGCGCTATCAATGTGATCTTGTTTCACATTGAGGGCACGGCTCAACGATGCTTGCCCTAGGTTCCTAGGGTTGGCTAGAGGTTGGAAAGGTAACTCTATTCGCCTCCCATCCCTCTGCTCGGTAGAAGCATCAGAGAATTGGGCCTTAGCCCCTTCGACTCTATCAAGTCGGCCGCTAACCTCAGTCAACTTACTCATCATTTGTGCTAATGCACTCATGATAGGATCAGCTGAGGTTGCCGTAGGTGGCACTGCGTGTGACGGTAAACTCTCTTGGGGGAAAACGAGAGGCGAACGTGTCGGCCTCGGGTTCCCCATAAATTGCGGCGTGGATCCAAAGGGCTGATGAAATGAAGTGTGCTGCTCGCTCCGCTGTTGCGCATAAGATGGGTTATTATAATTAGAATAACCCTCATTCGGGTGGTGATACCTACCCGCTTGGCTCAAACCTGCATATGGCATAGGATTTGGCCGAAATGGAACTGGACCTTGAATTGCCATCACGGGGCAATCCAACTCGACGTGCTCAATATTAGAGCAATGTGAATGCAGAGAGACATCGCTATGTGATACTGGAGCGAGGCCATCGAACCCGATCGGATCTTAAGCGAATCCATGATCAAATTCCCGTGCCACGATCGCTTTTTCAATTTTATCTAAAAGCATACCTGTCTCCACCGCTTTCGCATCCAACATTCCTCCCTTTGCAAGGGTGCTCCGCCCACCGAAGGATTTAGCCGCATGATGATGCCTATTCTCCGCCACCAACTCGATCAATTCGAGGGCTTCATCCTCATATTTGCTCATGAATGTGCCTCCACTAGCGGCATCAAGCAAATATCTGTCAGGTGCACCTAAACCATCATAAAAAATCTGAGTAATTTCATGCTTAGGTATACCATGATGTTGGCATTGTCTCAAGAGATCTCTAAGTCTCTCCCATGCCTCATAAAAAACCTCACCCGGCCCTTGTGAGAATTCGCGTATGGCGTGTCTCACAGCACTAGTCTTACCTACCGAGTAGTACTTACGCAAAAAAATGCGTCTTCCATATCTCTCCATGAAGCAAACTCACGACCCAAGGTGAAAAACCACTCCTTTGCCCTTTTCTTAAGCGTGAAGGGGAAGAAGCGCATCTTGGCCGTCTCGGAGGGGACATTGTGGAATTGATTGAATTCGCATACCTGGCTGAACTCGTCCACATGTCTATATGGATCCTCCGATGGTAGTCCATGAAAGATGGGTAAAAGGCCAAGAATATGTGAGTCAATTTTAAAATTGGCACCTCGTTGAAGAGGGGCATTGACTCGCGTAGTCTGCCTTTGGACGACCGGTCTAGCGTAATCGCTGAGGCGTCGTCTTACTCCCTCGGTAGGAAGAGGGGCGTCCATAGGTTCTCCTCGCTCTGGTGTGGTGGGGGCTGGCATAGAATCGATAGAAGCCTCCGATGGAGCTATGGAATGTACGGATGTGTCGAAGAGGTCCTCATACAAGGAGTTATTCCTTGTATGCCTCGTGGATCGCAGATTATGGTGTCCTTGTCGTCCTCCTCTCGTTCCTAGGATGCCTATTCATATCTAAAGCCAAAAGATCACGAAAACAGCAAGTATATATATAAGAAAGTCGAAAAAGAGTGAGACGAAAAGGATGATGTTCAAATGAGAAATGCTTCACTTAATCCACCAAAAAAGATAGATCAAGCTACACACTATCAAAAAAAGCACACCAATAAAGATAATAATACTAATAACTTACTCGATAACGAGAATGAATCTCGGATATATCAAAAATCGACGTCTCGACTAGGTGAAAAACACAAATTAGACTACCAAAATTGCACCAAAACTATCAAATAATGGGCAAAATTAGGTAATCTTACCTCGCTATACCTTTTCCACCACTGATAAGGTCTGATAAATTCTCTGCAGGTCAGTAAACAATAGAAGACAGAAACCTAAATATGATCAAGAAATCAAAGCAATCAAATCAAAAACGCATGCTCCCCGAGCAACGGCGCCATTTTTGATGTCTCGTTTTTGTAAAGCGTCGTTAAAAACAGAAATACGATGGTCAAACAAAATTTATAAAACTGAACTCACAAAGACAAGATAGAATAATCAAGTACTGGGTAAGTATCGGGTCGATCCACAGAGAGCAGGGTTGACTTTAATCGCAGAGTTGAGTTGGTCAAACTTAGGTTTAAAAGGAGATTTAAATAATAGAAAATAATATTTAAGATAGGGAAATGATATAAATAAGGTAAATAAGAAGTTTTAAGATTTGAAATCTCGGATTTGACAGAGAAAAGTCAAAAGTCAAAGTCAAAGCGTTGACTTTGACCAGCAGTAGGTGTTCTGCAAAATCAGAGAATCAAACCGAGTCAGAAGATTACGAAAATCAGATATTTGGAAACTAGAGAGAAAACGGAATTTATTGATATAAGTTTTGTAATTTTTGGATAAGAAATGGATTTATTATGAATTATTGAAAATTAATGATCAGAAAATCCCCGAAATAAACACCTCAGAGGATATCTTCAAATTAAATGCCCAAATGAAATCCAAATCTTGCAATTTATATTTCAATCGAAAGCTAAGAACCAGAGGAATCCAACAAGACCAATATTATCAAATTCTGATTTGTCAATAAAAAGTAATTGACCCCGAAAGTCAACGTTTGACTTCTGATGAAAGATGAATAGTCCGTGGTCAAACGTTAAATTGAATGGTCAAATGAACTCGGAATTTGATGAAATTGCTATCCACGGAAAGCTGATGAAAAGAGGAATCCAATGAAACCAAAATCAAGTGATTTGGAATTATAATCAAAGAGATATCCTATTTTCAAAATCAGCGACTTTTCGGACCTAAAATTGGGGAAAATGAAGAACACTATGATGTAATTTGCAAAATTAAAGATCTAAACCTAATAAAAATACAAATTACCTCTTGATAATCGATCGAACCTCACTACTAACCCGATTGCCGCAAGAATGGGGCCTCAATTCTCGTGGATTGAAGCGAATTTGCTCGGATTCTTCCTCGTGGACGTTCGGAATTCAAGGGGAAAATTCGATGAAATCAAGAGATGAAATCGTGATTATCATGCTTCAATGGCTGCGTCTCTACACTCTTGGAAGCAGAGGATCACGAGAACTTAAGACCTTCCTCGAAACTCGCTCAATTTCTTCACGAGTCGATCAAAAGTTCAAGAACAAGAGAAGATATTTTTTTGTAGTTGGTTTAATTAATAGATTGATAAAAGAGGAAGAAATGTCCTAAGATTAACACATAAACCCTAAATGTTGGTCAATCCGTCTAATCGTGACGCAGTCATCATTATTCTACAGGAGCTTGAATTACCGCCCAAGCTTGGCGTTTATCACGGTAGAATAATGAGCTGAATAAGCAACTAGAACTCGCATAGTATCAACCTTGCCCCCTATACTCAGTCCTCACGGGGCTAAGACCCTAGCCCTAGCCTTGAGCGGGGATCTCAGTGACAAGGCCCTCTAACTTTCTCGAGATCGATTCAACCGATGGTGATTAATTCTAAATACGATAAGAAGATAAAACCTGATCCACCGGTGCTCCCTTGGCCTTTCGACACGAAACACTCTTGCCATGGAACAAGCGATCACAAAAGAGGATACAAAGAAGCAAGTCGGGTATCTAGATGCACTCGGTTCGTCACGCCGCACAATCCTAGATACCAGGCGAACACACAAGAACATAAGAAGAACAAACGATAATTAAACATACCTAGATAGTTGATCCCTAGCAGCCTTGATCCCAATGGCCAACCTCCAAAAGGAGGCCAACTAGAAGATGCATTTTACATTGGAGATGAGGCCTATTTATAGATAAGTTTGTGCGAAATTGGTGGATTGTGGCCCACGGCGCGGATTTTACTCCGTGTGATTTCAGCCGTCGGATCGCGCGAAATTGGTGGCTCGTGACGCGGATTTCGCTCAGTGTAATTTCAGCCGTCAGATCGCGCGTAATCGGTGGGATCGTGGCCCATGACGCGGATTCCACTCCGTGCGATTTCAGCCGTCCAATTGCGCGATTTAATCCCGACCGTCCGATTGCGCGATTTAATCCTGACCGTCCGATTGCACGATTTAATCCCGACCGTTCGATTGCGCGATTTAATCCCGACCGTTCGATTGCGCGATTTAATCCCGACCGTCCGATTGCACGATTTAATCCTGAAAAAAATCAAAAATAAAAATCCAGAAAATATAATAAAATTAAGAAATTCATAAATTCATTTGTATAACTCCTTTTTAACTCAAATTTTCTCTATTAGATGAAAAATTTCTTCCTTTTTAACATCATGTCATTTAAAATATATTTTCAAAGAAGAAATCAAGATGACTTAGAATTTACTTAAATCATTTCTCACTAAACATTCTAAATCATAAATTCATCTTGAAATTATCCTTCCAAACATTTACTGAAGTCAAAAATCATTCAATACAAGAGATTAACTTCTATTAATTTAAACTAAACAAAAGATTAATCATCTATTAAGCATGAAATTATCCCTAATTTATGCATAAATATCAACTTTAGTGAAATGACATGCCAATGGAGAAAATTCCTAAAAAGTATGATAACATGCATCATATTCACATAAAATAAGCATGAATATGAGTTAATTAGGATAAAAATTCAAGTTCTAAATGCATGTTATCACACCCCCCAACTTAAATCATTGCTAGTCCCTTAGCAATGGAAAGAGAAAAAGTATGAAATAGGACTAACAAGCTTAGAAACCCATGGGTTGAGCATTGATAGAATCTGAAATGAATGGTCTACCTTAAATGATGCCAAGAAGAAGGTAATGTACTAAAAACTCAAGATCAAGGCATTCCTCCAGCAAGCACTTTAATCCACCAAATAAACTAAGAATGCTCTTGCTCTACATACTAATAGAATATACATAATTAAAAGAAATTCATCATACCAAACCAATCGTCGCTTCCTCCTTGCACTATGGACATTAATGATAAGGGCACAAGAAGTAGAAACAAGTATCATCCTTATATACATAGTGGCTATAAATAGAGTCGGCTAAAACACATGGGAGGTAGCTTACCATTCTAATTCTACTTTTTTTTTTCTTTCTTTCCTCTTAATTCTATTTTTTTGTATTTTTCTTTCATTCTAATTCTACTTTATTCATCCTAATTCTACTTGCTGCAAGCCCTTTTCAAGAAGGAGATTAGAGAATTCAAAATTTGAAATTTTCAAGGCTTTTTATGCAACTTTATTGAAAAACAACATACTTCATTTCATGGTGCTCATCATACCCATGTGCCGTCCTTAGTAGACATGCAGTTTATTTCCCCGAAGAGGTTTTGGTATCTCTATGGATCAGGGAGCTTCACTATGTCAATAATATTAATGCCAACAAATGATGATAAAAGTTACGACTTGCTATGGAAAGCGGAAGGATGTGCGTGCAAGGAGTCATTAACTCAAAGTTTAGAAAGAAGAATGAGTGGATGAGAAGTATAGAAAGTTTTAAAAATCATACTATGAGCTTGAGTACACCCTTAGTTTGGATTTTATGGCTCCCCAAAGGAATACCTAGATCCCTAATTCCATCGACTCTACCATCTCCTCAACATACACTTAAGGTTGCTCTTCCCACAACTTTCTAAACAAATGGAGGTGTAAATGGACTCTATGCTTTTCTATTTCATGTGATTTTGAAAAGATCATGCTGCTGTTCACATGTTTAAAAATCAGATCATGCATAGAATACTAAATAAAGAAATGCAAAAAAATTTTTGAAAAAAATTCTAAGTTTTTCTAGAAAACTCCCCCCCATGCTCATTCCTTTTATTGTCCTCAATAAAACTCAACATGCTCATGGAAAAAGTGATGACAATCAATATACATGGCATGCACATCAGTAAAAGAAAAAAAATCATAAGAGGGAAAAGAAAAACTTAGCGGGAATTTGCATCGGTTGCATTCTTTTTCTTCATTTTTTTGGAGTTGCTTTGAAGCTAAATTTCTTCATTTTATGCGCCTTTCTCCTTTGTACCTAAAAAAAGCTTATAGAAAAAAACAACAGCAAACATCAAAGCAAACAGCAAATATAAAAATTAAAAAAATAGATACTAAAAACAAGAACAAAAAGTAGAAAAGAAATGGGAAGATAGAGATAAGGATGGGTTGCCTCCCATCAAGCACTAAGTTTTCCGTTTTCAGCATGTGCCTCCTCTTGTGCGCTATCAATGTGATCTTGTTTCACATTGAGGGCACGGCTCAACGATGCTTGCCCTAGGTTCCTAGGGTTGGCTAGAGGTTGGAAAGGTAACTCTATTCGCCTCCCATCCCTCTGCTCGGTAGAAGCATCAGAGAATTGGGCCTTAGCCCCTTCGACTCTATCAAGTCGGCCGCTAACCTCAGTCAACTTACTCATCATTTGTGCTAATGCACTCATGATAGGATCAGCTGAGGTTGCCGTAGGTGGCACTGCGTGTGACGGTAAACTCTCTTGGGGAAAACGAGAGGCGAACTGTGTCGGCCTCGGGTTCCCCATAAATTGCGGCGTGGATCCAAAGGGCTGATGAAATGAAGTGTGCTGCCCGCTCCGCTGCTGCGCATAAGATGGGTTATTATAATTAGAATAACCCTCATTCGGGTGGTGATACCTACCCGCTTGGCTCAAACCTGCATATGGCATAGGATTTGGCCGAAATGGAACTGGACCTTGAATTGCCATCACGGGGCAATCCAACTCGACGTGCTCAATATTAGAGCAATGTGAATGCAGAGAGACATCGCTATGTGATACTGGAGCGAGGCCATCAGAACCCGGTCGGATCTTAAGCGAATCCATGATCAAATTCTCGTGCCACGATCGGTTTTTTTCAATTTTTATCTAAAAAGCATACCTGTCTCCACCGCTTTCGCATCCAACATTCCTCCCTTTGCAAGGGTGCTCCGCCCACCGAAGGATTTAGCCGCATGATGATGCCTATTCTCCGCCACCAACTCGATCAATTCGAGGGCTTTCATCCTCATATTTGCTCATGAATGTGCCTCCACTAGCGGCATCAAGCAAATATCTGTCAGGTGCACCTAAACCATCATAAAAAATCTGAGTAATTTCATGCTTAGGTATACCATGATGTTGGCATTGTCTCAAGAGATCTCTAAGTCTCTCCCATGCCTCATAAAAAACCTCACCCGGCCCTTGTGAGAATTCGCGTATGGCGTGTCTCACAGCACTAGTCTTACCTACCGAGTAGTACTTACGCAAAAATGCGTCTTCCATATCTCTCCATGAAGCAAACTCACGACCCAAGGTGAAAAACCACTCCTTTGCCCTTTTCTTAAGCGTGAAGGGGAAGAAGCGCATCTTGGCCGTCTCGGAGGGGACATTGTGGAATTGATTGAATTCGCATACCTGGCTGAACTCGTCCACATGTCTATATGGATCCTCCGATGGTAGTCCATGAAAGATGGGTAAAAGGCCAAGAATATGTGAGTCAATTTTAAAAATTGGCACCTCGTTGAAGAGGGGCATTGACTCGCGTGAGTCCGCCTTTGGACGACCGGTCTAGCGTAATCGCTGAGGGCGTCGTCTTACTCCCTCGGTAGGGAAGAGGGGCGTCCATAGGTTCTCCTCGCTCCGGTGTGGTGGGGGGCTGGCATAGAATCGATAGAAGCCTCCGATGGAGCTATGGAATGTACGGATGTGTCGAAGAGGTCCTCATACAAGGAGTTATTCCTTGTATGCCTCGTGGATCGCAGATTATGGTGTCCTTGTCGTCCTCCTCTGTTCCTAGGATGCCTATTCATATCTAAAGCCAAAAGATCACGAAACAGCAAGTATATATATAAGAAAGTCAGAAAAGAGTGAGACGAAAAGGATGATGTTCAAATGAGAAATGCTTCACTTAATCCACCAAAAAGATAGATCAAGCTACACACTATCAAAAAGCACACCAATAAAGATAATAATACTAATAACTTACTGATAACAGAGAATGAATCTCAGATATATCAAAATCGACGTCTCGACTAGGTGAAAAACACAAATTAGACTACCAAAATTGCACCAAAACTATCAAATAATGGGCAAAATTAGGTAATCTTACCTCGCTATACCTTTTCCACCACTGATAAGGTCTGATAAATTCTCTGCAGGTCAGTAAACAATAGAAGACAGAAACCTAAATATGATCAAGAAATCAAAGCAATCAAATCAAAAACGCATGCTCCCCGGCAACGGCGCCATTTTGACGTCTCGTTTTTGTGCGTCGTTAAAACAGAAATACGATGGTCAAACAAAATTTATAAAACTGAACTCACAAAGACAAGATAGAATAATCAAGTACTGGGTAAGTATCGGGTCGATCCACAGAGAGCAGGGTTGACTTTAATCGCAGAGTTGAGTTGGTCAAACTTAGGTTTAAAAAGGAGATTTAAATAATAGAAAAATAATATTTAAGATAGGGAAATGATATAAATAAGGTAAATAAGAAGTTTTAAGATTTGAAATCTCGGATTTGACAGAGAAAAAGTCAAAAGTCAAAGTCAAAGCATTGACTTTGACCAGCAGATAGGTGTTCTGCAAAAATCAGAGAATCAAACCGAGTCAGAAGATTACGAAAATCAGATATTTGGAAACTAGAGAAAAACGGAATTTATTGATATAAGTTTTGTAATTTTTTTGGATAAGAAATGGATTTATTATGAATTATTGAAAATTAATGATCAGAAAATCCCCGAAATAAACACCTCAGAGGATATCTTCAAATTAAATGCCCAAATGAAATCCAAATCTTGCAATTTATATTTCAATCGAAAGCTAAGAACCAGAGGAATCCAACAAGACCAATATTATCAAATTCTGATTTGTCAATAAAAAGTAATTGACCCCGAAAGTCAACGTTTGACTTCTGATGAAAGATGAATAGTCCGTGGTCAAACGTTAAATTGAATGGTCAAATGAACTCGAATTTGATGAAATTGCTATCCACGGAAAGCTGATGAAAAAGAGGAATCCAATGAAACCAAAATCAAGTGATTTGGAATTATAATCAAAAGAGATATCCTATTTTTCAAAAATCAGCGACTTTTCGGACCTAAAATTGGGGAAAATGAAGAACACTATGATGTAATTTGCAAAATTAAAGATCTAAACCTAATAAAAATACAAATTACCTCTTGATAATCGATCGAACCTCACTACTAACCCGATTGGCGCAAGAATGGGGCCTCAATTCTCGTGGATTGAAGCGAATTTGCTCGGATTCTTCCTCGTGGACGTTCGGAATTCAAGGGGAAAATTCGATGAAATCAAGAGATGAAATCGTGATTATCATGCTTCAATGGCTGCGTCTCTACACTCTTGGAAGCAGAGGATCACGAGAACTTAAGACCTTCCTCGAAACTCGCTCAATTTCTTCACGAGTCGATCAAAAGTTCAAGAACAAGAGAAGATATTTTTTTGTAGTTGGTTTAATTAATAGATTGATAAAAGAGGAAAGAAATGTCCTAAGATTAACACATAAACCCTAAATGTTGGTCAATCCGTCTAATCGTGACGCAGTCATCATTATTCTACAGGAGCTTGAATTACCGCCCAAGCTTGGCGTTTATCACGGTAGAATAATGAGCTGAATAAGCAACTAGAACTCGCATAGTATCAACCTTGCCCCCTATACTCAGTCCTCACGGGGCTAAGACCCTAGCCCTAGCCTTGAGCGGGGATCTCGGTGACAAGGCCCTCTAACTTTCTCGAGATCGATTCAACCGATGGTGATTAATTCTAAATACGATAAGAAGATAAAACCTGATCCACCGGGTGCTCCCTTGGCCTTTCGACACGAAACACTCTTGCCATGGAACAAGCGATCACAAAAAGAGGATACAAAGAAGCAAGTCGGGTATCTAGATGCACTCGGTTCGTCACGCCGCACAATCCTAGATACCAGGCGAACACACAAGAACATAAGAAGAACAAACGATAATTAAACATACCTAGATAGTTGATCCCTAGCAGCCTTGATCCCAATGGCCAACCTCCAAAAAGGAGGCCAACTAGAAGATGCATTTTTACATTGGAGATGAGGCCTATTTATAGATAAGTTTGTGCGAAATTGGTGGATTGTGGCCCACGGCGCGGATTTTACTCCGTGTGATTTCAGCCGTCGGATCGCGCGAAATTGGTGGCTCGTGACGCGGATTTCACTCCGTGTAATTTTAGCCGTCGGATCGCGCGAAATTGGTGGCTCGTGACGCGGATTTCGCTCAGTGTAATTTCAGCCGTCAGATCACGCGTAATCGGTGGGATCGTGGCCCATGACGCGGATTCCACTCCGTGCGATTTCAGCCGTCCAATTGCGCGATTTAATCCCGACCGTCCGATTGCGCGATTTAATCCTGACCGTCCGATTGCACGATTTAATCCCGACCGTTCGATTGCGCGATTTAATCCCGACCGTTCGATTGCGCGATTTAATCCCGACTCGTCCGATTGCACGATTTAATCTGAAAAAAATCAAAAATAAAAATCCAGAAAAATATAATAAAATTAAGAAATTCATAAATTCATTTGTATAACTCCTTTTTAACTCAAATTTTCTCTATTAGATGAAAAAAATTTCTTCCTTTTTTTAACATCATGTCATTTAAAAATATATTTTCAAAGAAGAAATCAAGATGACTTAGAATTTACTTAAATCATTTCTCACTAAACATTCTAAATCATAAATTCATCTTGAAATTATCCTTCCAAACATTTACTGAAGTCAAAAATCATTCAATACAAGAGATTAACTTCTATTAATTTAAACTAAACAAAAGATTAATCATCTATTAAGCATGAAATTATCCCTAATTTATGCATAAATATCAACTTTAGTGAAATGACATGCCAATGGAGAAAATTCCTAAAAAGTATGATAACATGCATCATATTCACATAAAATAAGCATGAATATGAGTTAATTAGGATAAAAATTCAAGTTCTAAATGCATGTTATCAACGTGCAGCGTTGGATCGTAAGTGCGATGAACGGCACGCGTAGATGCGGTGGACGAGAGGTCCACCCGATCAAAGATCAAGCACGTGCATTAAATGGAGTTTAAGTGAATTCATCGCAGCTGTTGATCTCACAAGTTATAACGGCTGAGATTGATCGCGATCGGTAGACTCTTCAAGACATCATGATTGTTTGATGGAGATCCAACAGATGATCACAAGTGACACGACTCTTCATTTAAAAACATGGACTCATCTCAGCCTTCCATTTGTAATCAAACGGATGCGACTTAATCGCACTGTCGATCGCAAGGGGCCCGTTCATCGGACAGTTACGCCCAATTTCCCCTTTAAATAGACTTGTTCTTCGACGAAAAAGACCGCCTTTGAATTTTAGAGAAATTTGAACTGTCCAGATACCCAATTCGAGTGCCATTTGATTTCTTCATGTTCTTGACTCATTTCCGCGTCCAAGGAATTCTTGAAATCATAATTTGATTGAGAGATCGAGGAGAAATCATATCTTGAACTTCAATTTCGTCTTCAAAAATGCGGAATGAAAAGCCATGCATCCGGCGATTAATTGTATCATTTCGAAGGCTACTTTGGGTTAGATTTCATGTTTTCATCTTAATCTTTCATCATTTAGTGTTAATTTTACATTTTGAATCGTAGATTAAGTTTAATTTTAGTTTAATTTCAGTTTTAAATCAATTTCGCGATACGAATTTTCTCCTATCTTCAAACTTCGATTACTCCGCGAATTCTTATCCAAATCACTCAATTCTTTATTCCGTGGATTTGTCTTTCTTAATATCATAAATTGCCCAATTTCTAATCTCAATTCGTTGTACGATTTGATCGAATTTCAAAGATATCTCTCAAATTTCCCTAATTCTCCATGGATTCGACCCTTATTTACCATTATAACCTTTAATTAAATTAATTAATAAGAAATTGGTAAGTTTAGGACTTTTTATTTTACACTATATCGTGTGCATTCAACGACCATACGAATTAGTCTCGTCAGGTGTATAGCTTTCTAGGTCGATCCACAGGGGCTCTAGGGTGATAACAATAGAGAGGGAGATAAATAGATGAGTGACTTAATTAGAGAGGAGCAATAGAGGGAGATCTAGTTAGTGCAAGAGACAAAAGGAAAATGAGAGTGATTAAGAGAAACTAAGGAGAATTTGAAAGATTAGTTGAGAGAGTGGGCTAGGTAGAGGAATAGGAAAAGGGTGAAAGAGACCTCAAGAGAGGAATTGTAAAAGGAAATGAAGTCATAGTAGGGCGTAGAGGAAAAGAGGTGATGGTCAAAGGAGAAGAGAGAGAGAGAGGGAAAGAGAGCGATAAGATGAATAACGGGGCTCGGAAGAGGCAAAGGAAGGGAGAGGGATGGCAATCGATCGTGGGGAAAGAGAGAATGTTAGATATCTAGGGAGAGAAAGGAGAGAGCCTGAAGAGACGTGCGATTGAATGAGAAAGGGAGAAGGATGGTGAGCAGAAGAGAATTTTGGAAAGGGGACGTGTAAGAACAAATCACTCATGCGAAGTTGCGATTCACTCTCAACCACACACTCACAGATTGAATGATTAACAATCCAAGAAGAATATATTCACCTCCCGCACATACATCGTTTAGCGAACGTTCGTCTATTTTTAAAGAAAAACAAAAGAACACATCAAAACGAAAATAACGACCGTGGGACCCGCCGCTCATCTTCTTCATTTAATCCACTTCATTATAATTCATCCACCTAGATGGTCACGATTAGTTCTCCTTTATTCACGGGTCGTCATCGTAGGATTTTGATCCAACGACTTAGATCACCCTCTCAATCTGATGAAGGAGCAAATTTGACCCCTTTCGGTCAAAGTCAACCCTTGATCAAAAGTCAAAGCTTTGATGGTCAAACCAGAATTTCAAAGTCAATCTTTTAGTGGTCAAAGATGGAACCTTGAAGTCAACATTTCAAGACAAGATGAATTGATGGGGAATAAAATTCCCTTTGTCTTATTATTTTCTTGAAGTACATCTGAGGTCAACACAAAAGGAAAAGTCAACGCTCAAGCCTCATCAGCAAATTACCACATCCTCGCGACATGTCATCAATCCTTAGGTGCCACATCATCACACCTTTTCAAAGAGGAGTTATTATTGGTTTGGGAGGTTATCCAAAAAGCATCCCTTCGATTGACACCTTTTAATATTTAGGGCAGTTTAATAACTTCCTATTGTTCCTTATAAATTGAAAGGATGTAATACGTTTGAGACAAGTTATTTGAACTGAAATTTTTGGAAGGTAGTTGATGTCGGTCAATGGTATCCCCTCAATCTCGTTCTTCTTCGATCTCTTCTAGACTTCTTCTTCGTTATTCTCTTCCTCCTCCCAGGTTGTTCTGCGGCGTTCTCCTCGCATGGCGTCATAAACTTGTTCGTCCGCTTGATCCAATTCTGCATTCAGTCAAACCCTGTTGACCCAAGCAGCCCCGACGATCCGCCATCACTCGACGCCGACGACAAATCATCGCCGCCATCTTCAAACAATGGATCGAATACTCCAGTCCCGACTCTGCAAATCCGTCGGATCTCCATCGCCGACTACTGTAGAAACAACAGAAAATTGGGCTTAAATCATCGATTTTAAGACAAATTCGAGCAGGAAGAAATTCAACTTAATTGAGCAACTTACCAGGAATTTCTCTGACTTTCTTCAAAGAAAGGAATACCCTCGAGATGCTCCACCTTCGACCACAGTTTGGCGCCATTTGCAGAAGGTTTGCTGTCGCCGCCACTTCGCCGGAAACCTAGATTCCCGCCGGAGAAAGCTGCCGTTGAGAACTTCCAAAGATTCCCCAAGTTTCGACAACAATTTACAGCCACTTTCCGTGCTCAAAGCTCGTCGGCGCGCTCAGATCGCTGCCGCCACCGAAGCCTCTGCCGCCGCCTGTTCTTCTGTCGAGAAGAAGAAGACGACCAAAAAGGGGTTATTTAATCCCTATCGGATTGCCCTTGTTGGTTTCCATCGGACCCGCACGAAGATCCGCGAACAAAAAGGGTGTTTCCTCCTTAACGGACCTCCCGTTAACAGTTCTGCTTGGACCCGATACGCACAACAGTGGATCCACGAGCCTTTTGAAGCCCTTACAGAAGCCTAAGTGGCCTGTTCAAGCCCAAGTAAAGCCCTAAAAGAAATAAGAAGGAAAATGGGCCCTTGCCCATTTTTTAGAAGCCCAGAAGCGTCCAGAAGCCCACTAAGGCCCAAGCCCTAGACAAGGTCCTGGTTCGTAGCACTCCTACGCTACATCACAATCTCTTCCTTGATCTGAGGCTTCGTTTTACTCGCCAAGACCTATTTCATTTCGGAATTCGCTGAACTTGGAAATTCCGAGTGATTTTATGAATAAATTGGCCAATTGGTCTTCCGTTCGCACGTATTTAAGGTTCACCTTACCTTCCTCCACGCATTTTTGGATGAAGTGATAGCGTACTTCGATATGCTTCGTCCGACCGTGATGAACGGGATTCCGGCTAATATCTATTGCTGATTTGTTATTAATACACAAATCAAAATGATTCTCATCGCATCCACTTAATTCACGCATGAATCTACTTATCCAAATCCCTTGACACACTACCAAAGTAGAAGATTCGTTTTCTTCTTCACAAGATGAAAGAGATATTACCTTTTTTTTTTCAGTAATTCCACACAATTGGCTTTGATCCATAGAGGAAAATTAAGCCTGATGTGCTCTTCCAGTCATCAGAATCTCCCGCATAATCACTGTCACAGTATCCAATCAACTCGCAATCTTTATCAGACTTATAAACAAGATTGTAGTCTATAGTTCCTTTCACTTATCTTAAAATTCGTTTTGCAGCTGTCATATGATCTGAATATGGTTTGCTCATAAAATGGCTCAAATAACTCACTGAATATACCAGGTTAGGTCGAGTTAGGGTGAGATTCCTTAGACACCCAATTATCTTCCTGAATAGAGTAGTTTCCACTTTTGTCCCTTCACCATTTCGGTTAAGCTTTAAACGACATTCCATTGGCATTTTTTTATGCATTGTAGTTTGACATATTGAATATATCCAGAACCTTCAAAACATAATTTTCCTGAGCTATTCTAATCTCATCTTTCTCTTGTATAACTTGAATTCCCAGATAAGAATTTAGTAAATCGAAGTCAGTCATGTCAAATTTGGTTTTCATTGAGAGTTTAAATGAATCAATCTCCTCAGTACTAGATCCACTGATGATCAAATCATCAACATCAACTCCCATCCATAGTTTACTCTCTTTTCTGTTAGATGTATACATAGTTTGATCACCGATGCTTCTGATGAAACCCATCGACTTTAATGTTTCATCCAGTTTGTTATTCCACGCCCTTAGAGCTTGTTTGAGACCATACAATGCCTTTCTCAATTTAAGTACGAAATCCTCTTTTCCTTCCTTTAAAAATCCCTCGAGTTGATCCACATAGATATCTTCTTCAATGTATCTATTTAGAAATCCTGATTTTACATCAAGATGATGTAAATTCCACTTGAATTGAGCAGCCATGGCAATGATAATCCGTATGGACTCAGCTCTTGCTACTACGGAGAATACTTCCTCATAGTCAATCCCTCTTACCTGACTGATAAGCGTAAAAACCGGTCGTCGAATACGCGCTTTTACGTATCAAACAAAATTTATACTCAACTCTTCAAACTGATTTTTAAATTATAACAGTGGCAAGTCGAGGTCGAATCCACAGGGAGGAAGGTTAAGAGATTGAAATCAGAAGCTATTGTTTTGGTATTTTTATATTTAGAAAGCGGAAATGGACGATGAAAGGAAGAAAAATGTGCAGTGGAGATGAAATGAACCGATCGAACGCTTTCCAAACTCCTTTTCAAAGATTGGAAACCCTTGATCGATGGTGGAAATGTCGCTTTTTAGGGTTTGTAAATGTGGAAATATAGATGAACAGATTATGAAATCAGAAGAAATGGATAGAAAACGATCCTAATCCAAAGGTTTGTGATGAAAATACGATCTAGTGATGCTCCCTAATCAAAAACATACCTTCGAGAGCCGTATATTTCGCCTCTGACTCAGCGTCTTGCATCCAACACGAAGAATGAATAGAAGAGGGAAGAAACTCACTGAAAATGAAGTTCAACACATGAACAATGATCCATCGCTGCTTTCTTTCCTTCTGGCTAGCCAATGCTAGAAGCAAACAACAAAAACACTGATAACCCTAATTTTTTTGTCTCAGAACTTAAATCAGCCCCAGCAGATTCGTGGAGCTTGAAATGACGATCGTGCCCACGGAATTTCAGCTCCTAACTCCATTAGGATCGTCAGATATCAGGGATTTAATCCAGAGCATTTATGGCCGTTGATCTGCCCTTCTCTCTCCTCAGATCGCGCGGGTCAACCCGCTCAACTTGAGTATACCGGCCGGTCAAACTTCGCTAAAAGACAAGAAAAACTAAAGACAGAACATTAGTCTCTCTCCTCTCTCCTCACTCCTTTCTCCTCGTTCATCTCTCCTCTCTCCTCCCCTCTCCCTTCTCTCGTCTCTGTCTCTTGTGTCTTGATCGCGAAGAATACGGGCACGAAGAGGTCTCCTCCGCGCGCGTGGTTGAGGGAGAGAAATGAGGGAGAGAAGAGAAGAAGTGGAGAGGAAGAGAGGGAGAGATCTCCCACTTCTCCTACAGCGCACGCGCGTGTGCGGGAGAGAAGGGGGAGAGGAGAGAAAGAAGTTACGCGAGAGAGAGAGAGAGAACTCCTCTCTCGACGGAAATTATTTCCGTCGCGAGAGAGAGCGAGGGGAAGAGAGAGAAAGAGAGAGAGAGAGAGAGAGAGAGAGAGAGAGAGAGAAGAAGAAGAAGAAGAAGAAGAAAGAGGGTGAGAGAGGAAAAGAGAAAAGAAGAGAGGGAGGAAGAAATGAAATCCGTCGGGAGAGAGGATAGGCTCTCCTCACGTCGGGAGAGATAAGATGCGACGAGAGAGAGAAAAACCGGAAGAAGGAAGAAGAGAGTGGCGCGGGAGAGAGGGAGAAGAGGGAGAAAAGAAATTTCCCCCTTACGTGCGCACGCACGCGCGAGGGAGAGAAGGAGAGACGAGGGAGAGAGATTTTCTCTCCCTCTCGCCTCTCCTCGCGACGGGAAATTCTGTCGCGAGAGAGAGAGAGAGAGAGAGAGAGAGAGAGAGAGAGAGAGAGAGAGAGAGAAGAGAGGGAGAGAGATTTTCTCTCCCTCTCGCCTCTCCTCGCGACGGGAAATTCTGTCGCGAGAGAGAGAGAGAAACGAGAGAAAAGAGGGAAGAGAAGAAAGAGAGAGAGGAGAGAGAGAGAGAGAGAGAGAGAGAGAGAGAGATAGTTTACTCTCTTTTTATATATTTCTAAATGTTCTTGATAAATGCATTTTAAATGCATTTTTATAAATACACTTCATATATATTCTTATGTCAATAAATACAGTTTATAGGAATTTCATTTAATAATAAAAGAAAATTGTATTCTTGATTAATCCATTCACTAAATGCTCATAAAATGCTACAAATTTATGAAAAATCAAGAATATCCTTTAAACATAGAAATGATTAATTTAATCATTTTAAATCATGATAACATGCATTTATGATTATATTTCAATGAATAAATGCATAAAATGCATCATATTAATGCATAAAATTGCATGTTATCACTGACTAAAGCCTTTTGCAACTAATAGAGCTTTGTATCTTGTAATCTCTCCATAAACATTCCATTTAATTTTGTAAATCCACTTAACACCAATTGATTTGCACTTCTTGGGTAGTTTCACAAGCTCCTAAGTTGAGTTTCTTTCTATTGCTTCTAACTCTTCTTTCATTGCCTGTCTCCGGACTTCCTCTTTCATTGTTGTTATATAGGATGTAGGTTCTTCTCCTGAGAAAAAACATGCCTCATCCTCCTCTATTGCTTGTGTTTCATCTTAAATCTCTTGTATTGATCTGTATCTCTTAGGTTTATCTTCTTCTGAAGATTGATCTTGATCTCTTTGCTCATCTGAAGGTATGATGGATGTTGTAGTTGAGTCTTGATTATCAGCTGAAACTTCATATGAATTTACCAGATTAGTGGTTGATGTGAGAGTGAGATCAATGCGTTGACCTCTCGGTTGACTCAAGTCCCAACTCTGAGATTCCTCAAATATAACATCCCTACTAATAGTTACCCTAAAATTCATTGGATCAAGGCATCTATAAGCTTTTGTGCCCAGTTCATACCCAATGAGAATCATCACATTGCTTCTATCTTCAAGTTTGCTCACCTTCTTTGTGGTTTTTACATGCCCCACAGATCCAAACACCCCTAAATGATCTACAGAAGGCTTTCTTCCAATCCATTTCTCATATGGAGTTGAATCCTTTAAAATTTTGGTGAAAGATCGATTCAGTACATATACACAGGTGTTTACTCCCTCTTCCCACAATTCTAGAGCCAAACTCTTCTCTTTCAACATACTTCTAATAGAAGACATAATTTGATGTAGGATATTTTGGGAAAGAGAACAAGTACAATGAAAAGAATGTGAGTATGAAAATGAGAATGAGAGTGAGTGAATTATATGATGAGTTTCTACTGAGATTAAACTCTAAAGTGATCCTACAGAATGAGAATGGATCTAAGAATGATATCACTTTGGAATGGAGATGTAACTCAGTGAAGATATGGTGTAGGATAATTTGGAAAGATGAAGACAAGTGCAACGATGATGAGTATGAATGCGATGAGTAAGAAAAGATGGGCGAGAGGATGATATGGTTTATTTAATGAAGAGGATGAATTCTAATATAATCCTACAACGTGGGGAAGATTTAGGAATGATATTAAGATGGATTGGGAATTATCTTAGTGTTATTTCGGAGAATAGATATGTGATAGAGAACAGATAGGAAGAATTAGTCAAATATTGGACTTACGGATTTAATAATTGAACTATTAATCGCGATGAAAGGGAGAGAGGATGAGTACCTTGAAGGATAGGTGAAGTCGATGCTTCTGAATTTGCCAAATGATAGAAGGTCTCCTCGAGTTTGTCTCTAACTTGAAGTGGATGAAAGGGAATAGAATGGGAGGGAGATTAGAGAGGGAGATAGAACTCGGAGTGATAGGAAAAGGAGATGTAACGAGATTCACAGAGATCACTGAGAGTTTTCTTAAAAAAAAAACAAGTTCATTCCATTCTAAACAACAACATTTTTCTTGTTTTTCTTAAAATATTCCCTTTTATAGGGTGAGGAGAAAAGAAGTTATGGTGAAACGACGCGTCGCGGTAGTTATTTGCCGCTTATGAACAGTTACGACATGTCTTGGGGAGTTCTTCCTGTGTTTTTAAGGATCCCAGTTTAGCCGAAGAATGAGATGTTTAATCTCGATTATCTCAGGGTGACATTGATGGTTGTGAGATCATGATGAGGCATTCAGGGATCGGATTGGGTTTGAGACATTTCGATACTCTCCTTCCGCTTGAGTGTCCAGTTGACTATAGCCATAAGAAGAGAATTAACGACTTTTCTTAAGGATAGTGGCCGACTGGGTTGACTCGGCTTCGCGTCCTTTTAAAATCCACTCGGGTGAGGCGACGAGAAGGCAGATAGCAGACGGTGACGAAGGTAATGATAATCTTATTTTTGACGTCGGAAAGGAGCTCATCGATGTTGATGTTGAGGAGAGCAATGTGGATAACGGTGTTCATTATTCCGTGGCAGACGAGACACTTAACGAACGTGAATAAGTCAATCCTTTGTTTGGTTGGCTGGCGTCATGGAGAAGAAGGTAAGCAAGAGTAGAGTCGAGCAGTGTGAGATTGGCGTAGTCGCTGGGTGAGTTTGCAGCAATGTGAATTGCGGTGAAGAGAGAGAGGCCTTGAGCAAGAGAGATCATGATTAAGATGCTGGTGTTTGTCGGCATTGTTGGAGGGCCGATGGGGAGATAAGCTGTTGGAGATGTCTACGTGGGTTCGGCGCCATGACGGCGATCTTCAATTCAGCGAAAATTCTCCTTGATGAATGATTATCATAATGCTTTCTCCAATTTGACTTTGATTCTATGCTCGCACGGGCTTTGACTTGAAGGAGAACTCAACGGTCTTCACTTCCTCAAGTTACTAACATTTGAACAATTCAAGTTGGGCTTCCTTGGTGCTTCCAGTATCATGAGTTCCTCCTTGATTAATGTTTTCCTTGGCTGACTTGTCATCATAAGATCTTTACCCGTCTGGATTTTGATTGCAGGACTTTCGATTTTAGGTAGAATCCAAGGTATGCATTTCTATAAGTTACTGATATATATAGATCTCTCCTACAATTCTAACTAGGGTGGGTTGTTCAAAGAAATAAGGGAGTATTAGAACAAGATGTTTCCTATCTTCTTTTGAGATCAGTTATATATACATAGGTACCTATGACATAGCGGTTGAAGCTGGGTGGATAAGGATCCTATATCAAGGTACATGGGTGGTTGACTTGGTCCAATTATATGGAGTTCTAAGTGTTCTAAAGCATAAGGTTTTAACTTCATGTGACCAAGCCAATCTTTAGATCAATATATAAGTGGAAAATGAGGGAAGCTATGTCCCCTTGGAGAGGTTTTTTTAGAAGGGTTTTTCTCATTCATGGCATGAATGGATAACTTCTCAAATTTATGAATGAGGAGGAGCATGTTTTGTTTTTGTTCCTTGGAATTGGCCCTCTTCCTTTGATCATACCTAGGTTCACTTGGAACCCTTGTGTCTTTGTGTTGAAATGATTCTCCATCATAATAATTCTAGTTTTCCTTCCCACTACTCCATTCTGTTGAGGAGAGTAAGGAGCAGTTAAATGTCTTTTAATCCCATTCATATCACAGAAATTTCCTAATTCCTCATAATTAAATTCACCACCTCTGTCTGTCCTAAAACACTTTAATTTTTCACCATATTCGAATTCAGCTAGATTTTTAAAGATCTTGAACTAATGATACGCTTCTGACTTCTCTTTTAGAAAAAACACCCACATTAACTAAAAGGAAATAATACCTTCTTCCTCCAGTAGTTGATGGTTGAATCGGACCACATCTATTACCATGAATAAGTACAAGTCTTTTTGAGGCTTGGAAGGATGATGTAGATGGAAATGCACTCCTACTGTCCTAGCCAGCAACACAATTTCTACACAAACGATCGGAGAAACAAATATTAAGTAATCCTCTTACCATTTCACCTTTCCTCATGTCATAAATGGCATGAAAGTTTTGACGACAGAAATGATGATGCCACAGCCACACCTCTTGTTCTTCCTCTCTTGAGATTTGGCAGAATTCGAAGACACCCTATTTTAGAAGGTACATACTGCCATTAGTCTTCCGAATTCATGCAAATTGTTTTCCCTCTTTATCAAATATAGACAAAACACCTCCTCCCAAGGTAGATGTAAAGCCATCCTCATCTAATTTTCCAAGACTCAATATGTTCACTCTCAGAGATGGAACAAATAAAACTCCCTCAAGTTTAATTTCCTCCCCATCTAGGCAATTTAGCACGACAGATCCTTTTCCCTCAAACTTTACCAAGGATTCATCACCAAATCTTATTAATCCCTGTTGATTTTCATCAATTGAATGGAAATAAGATCTATTAGTCGTCATGTGTGAACTAGCTCTTGTATCGAGATACCACACATTTTCTTGAAGATTCATTTCTTGAACTCCTTGTAGTAGAATATCCTATGTATATGCCATAAAGAGATTAGATTCTTCAGTGGTTAGATTCACCGACTCTTCACAAACTCGTGGTTGGTTTCTTCTCGTTCTTGCATTCATATGCAAAATGCCCAAATTCTTGACAATTATAACATCTAACCTTTGATTTATCAAATGGCTTTCGTGGTCCATCTTGTTTTTTCTCATCACTCGACTGAGATTTCCATCTCCCTTGGTCTCTTCCCCTTCCTCTTCCTCTTCCTCTTCCTCATCCTCTTCCTCTTCAGTGGGACGTCTGCCCATCTTCTTGCTTTGTCTTCTTGAATTTGCTCTTAGCAGGGATAGTAGGGCATGTTCCTCTTCTCTTGCGTCTCTCTCAGACAATCGCATTTCATGAACCTTTAGTGATCCTATTGCCTCCACCAATGACATTGTATCAAGGTCACCAAATTGTTCAAGGGATAGAGTTAGAGAGTCATAGCTCGGAGGCATCGACCGAAGAAGTTTATTGACAACTTCTTTGTCATCAATCCTCTCACCGAGTTGTCGTAATTCGAATACAATCCTCAAGAATTTATCGGTAAAATCACTAACCTTATCAATTTTCTTCATCGAAAGGTTTTCAAACTCCCTTCTAAGACCCTGAGCTCTTGATTGGGCGAGAGGATCTATTCCCACATTGAATGATCGAATAATCTCCCAATTTACCTTAGCTGACTTCTTGATGTCTAATTGAACACCTAAAGATTCTAGAATAGCGGCTAACATGGCGGATAAGGCAAGCCTATCCTTCTGCCTATTTGTCTCAGTTCCGGCTACGATTTCCCACAAACCTTCAGCGTCGAGATGCACCTCCATCCTCATTGCCCAATGACGGTAATTCATCGCTGAAAGCTACGATAGAGGCGTCGAAACGACCACATCAATCTTCTTGACCGATTCATCGGTCATAGCTCTCTCGCTTTGAACTGATGTCTCACCTCTTCTTGGCATCTCCGCATGTTACCCGAAGATCTGACGCTCTGATACCACTTGTAAGAACAAATCACTCATGCGAAGTTGCGATTCACTCTCAATTAATCACTCACAGATTGAATGATTAACAATCCAAGAAGATTGTATTCACCTCACACACATACATCGTTTACCAAACGTTCGTCTGTTTTTATAGAAAAACAAAAGAACACATCAGAACGGAAATAACGAGTGTGGGACCCGTCGCTCATCTTCTTCATTTAATCAAAGCCATTATAATTCATCCACTTGGACGGTCACGATTAGTTCTCCTTTTTCCACGTGCCGTAGTCGTAGGATTTTGATCCAATGGCTTAGATAACCCTCTCAGGACGATCATCAGAGAAAATGAAAACTAAAGAGATCAGGAGGTGGCCGGAAATAGTGACTAAAGGAGCTGAAGAGGAAATGAGAAAGCAAACTAGAAGGTAGAAAGAGAGGCAGAAATGTGGAAGTGCAGAAGACGAGAGTCGAAAAGGTGAGGAAGAGAGAGAGTGCATGAGGGGATATCCCTAGAAATAATGTGAGATCGCGAGCGAGAGAGATCGCGAGAGAGATGGAGAGAGAGAGAGAAGATAAATGCTCGAGAGAGGTAGAGAGATTGTGAGGGAGAGGAAGAGACGACTCCGGAAAGAGCAAAAGAAGGGGGAGAGTGTGTGAGGGGATATCCATAAAAAGAATATGAGATTGCGAGAGAGAGAGAGAGATAGAGAGAGAGACAAATGCTGGAGAGAGGTAGAGAGATCGTGAGGGAGAGGAAGAGATGACTTTGGAAAAAGTGGTTGTCCGGAGAGAGAATCACTAGAAAAAAAAGTGGAGTGATGAAATCGGAAAAGAGTGATTGATCA
This sequence comes from Lemna minuta, assembly GCA_024174645.1. Lineage (NCBI taxonomy): Eukaryota > Viridiplantae > Streptophyta > Magnoliopsida > Alismatales > Araceae > Lemna > Lemna minuta. Next base: position 9,088,063 of record CM044105.1, read on the forward strand.
TGAAGAGAGAGTAGGAGAGGAGAGAAAGCTAAAACACACTAGCGAGAGGTGGCGACGCGACTTGGATTTATTAATCAAGGAAGGAGAATCGACTGCAGAAGAGAACCGGGAAACAAGGAGATTAAGAGAGAGAGGTTTGCATCACGTGAAAACGAGGCCAGAAAAGAGATCAACGGAAATGTGTACGAGGAGTGCAGAAATGTGTGAGTAGAGAAGAAATGTGGACGAGGAGGGAGAGATGAGGAAGACTAAACTGGAGATTCAGGTAGAAGAAGAAAGAATACAGAAGCAAGAGAGAATGAGATAGAGGAAAATAGAGAGTACGCGAGCTATTCGATAGGATCCCGGGAGAGAAAATGAAAGAGAGAGAACGGTGGATAAAGAGAGAAGGCGAGATGAATCAACAGGCAGAGTGAAAGAAAAAGGGAAGGAAGACAAAGATCGGGGAAAGAGAATGCAAGAGAGGTTGAGAGAGGTTGAGTGTGAGAGGATGAAGAGATCAAGCACGAGAGATTGAAAACGACAACAATAATTGAGATTTTTCTAAGCCACTATTTCTGATTTTGATTCTTGAACTACATTCCGACAGGAAGAACACCGGAGAAATTCTAAACATGGAGAGAGAAAGATCAGCCAAATATGGGAGAGGAAGGATAACAGGAAGCAGACAAAGAAGATGAAGAGGCATAAAAAAACAGAGCCACCAAAAGAGAGCTTTTGTCCATTTTAAATCCCCCAAGTCTCCTCCTTGCTGGTTTCTTTGATTGGGCTCACAATTGCTTGGCTTGGACAGCCCATCATGCCTTTTAAACACTTCCATTTTGGAGGATCATGCTACCCTTTCTCTTGTATCATTCCTGAAAATAAAAAGGCAAAAGTCATATAAAATAAATTCTTCTCGATACATTACTATTCTACAAACGTCAAGTTATGAGATAGTAGAGGACATGGTGTGTTCAAGAGTTTTATAGAGTTAAATAAGAGCAATCTATAGGTGGCTATAACTACTTTCTATGTTCTTATCAACCCTCCCCTCTTCTTCTTCTCCACTCCTTCCTTCCTCACCTTCTTCTCACCATCATTGCCACTTCTTTCCCCTCTTTCTTGTCTTGGCACATGTCATCAATTTGTTTCTTTTCCATGTCTTTCATCATCAAACTCAAAATTACTATGGGCAGCAAAAATTAGAGGATTGAAAAAGAAAACTTGCCTTTCAATCATCATGGTTGTGCTCTCATCCTTCCACCTTATCTTTGCATATTCCCATCACTAGCACTTCCAGAAAGAAATCAAGATACAACAAGAAAATTGGCATACCTCATTCACCATTGCCTTCCTATTCTTCTTCAAGAATCTCAACTTTAGGTCCTTTCATTGTAAATTGTTGTCTCCAAACACCACTAAGGGCCACCATCAAGTAGGAGCCTTCCCGCATTCTCCACCATGGCCTTGTACTCTCAAAAATTGCCTCAAGCTCTATTGTGCTGCTACATCAAAGGAGAATCTAGCTCATCCTCCTGAAACTCCCAATACAGTGGTGGTACTAACTAAAAGGGGGGGGTGGTGAATTTGTTAGTACTGATTACTTACTTATTTTTTAATTACCTTTTACTATGATTCGTTGTTTATCACTCTCCACTAGGCCTCAGGATACACAACTGATTTTATACTGGTTGAAGATCGAAAACCCTTGATTAGCGAATGGAAATGTGATTTATGATTTGAAAAATATGAAAATATGAAATGTGATTTATGCTATTCTCTCTATTGTGCGAGCATGTGTGCGCGCATCAGCGGGAGAAATTTTCCCACTTTCAACCATCTCATTCAGCATCGTGCTGCCTCTTATTCTTTCTCTTAGCTCCTGTGTGCCCTATTTTTCCTGAGCCATTTTTCTCCACTCTTGCATTTCTCACCTTTACCTCCTTCTTTGCTGCCATCTGACCCCCCCCCCCCCTTATTCTTCCACTACTCTCTCACTTCTAGCCTCCTTTCTTCTTTTCCTCACCACATTTATTGCCACTTATTCCTCTCACTCCATTTTTCTCTCCACATCTTGTTCCTTCTCTCCTCTCTCTCATGTGCACCTGATAACATGCATATTTAAATCAAATTCTTATCATATTTAACTAATGTTCATGCTTATTTTATGTGATTATGATGCATGTTATCATAGTTTTTATGAATTTTCTCCATTGACATGCCATTTTACTAAATTCCATATTTATGCATTATATAGGGTTAGTTATGATGGGTATTATGTGGCTTGCAAGCCAATCACACGTTCAACTTTTGTTTATATTCATTAAAATGAACTTTTATTCATTGTCATTCTTGTGTGATGTTTGCAATGAAGTCCATGAACATATGCAATGATCAAGTGAATTATGATGAGATCATAATACAGTGATTGCTGGTCTTTAAACATAAGTTCTAAATATTCCTATTCGTAGGATATTCGAGAAGGTCATCGAATTATCCAGAAAGAATAGCACTATCTGATCTGACTTATATGATGAGTATGGCTGATCTTGTGGCCATCGGTGTTGAGACACCAAGGATAGATAGCGCGTGCTCTTTAGAGAAAGAGTTCACTGAATTGATCCGTATGAATCCCTGAATGGTATTATGCCAAATTGTCAATCAGGTTGATTCATGTCACGGTTGTGTACGTGGTAGTTGAGTTATAGCTAGCATATGCATGAAATTGAAAATTTTAAATGCATGAATTGAAGTAGATTAGCACCACAAACCTATCTTAGTAGAATTGATATCTCAGTCCTCCTCTCTTAAACTCCACTTCAGTGTAGAAGCTCAAGATATTCCTTTGTGGGGTAGTGGCAGTGATTATTTATACTCATGTCCTCCTAAGATTAGATTCAATGATTCCATTAACCTTATGAATATGTGTCTACTGCTAGGAGACCTGAGGATTTCAGAAGTCTTGAGATGCTAAAGACCCTCACCCCCATGAGTCTTAGAGGTATATTATCTTGTAAGTCTAAGGTAGCTGAAAAATTATGAAGCTTCTAGAAAAAGAAAAAAGAAAAAAGAAAGGAGCAAGGATAAAAGAGCGGGGTAGAAAAAGTATGACTTTCAAAGTTTCAAAGGTCAAAGCTAGAATAAAAAATGTAAAGTTCAAAGCTTCAATGCTAAAGTCTTACTATTCAAGGAAAAGCCTCAAAGGCAAGTAATGTGAACCTCATGCATGGTAAATCAAACCTCAAGGCATCATTCCAATCATTCATTATCGGCCTACCCCAATCCTTATAGCAATGACCAAGGCCTTGCGTACCTTCTGGATAGCAAAGGGGGATGAGTATTCATAAAGAATTATGGAATCTCAGCTGAAACCCTTCCAAGGACACATGGTTAATGGATGAGACTCTACACCTCATTGTGGCAAATATTTGGTGCTTAGGAGGAACCTAATTCAATGCCTATTCCCCACCCACTTGAAGTGTAGGTTGCTGGAGTGAATGATGGCAGAGATATCTTTACTACCTAGTTAGTCTCAATATTTTTCTTTATCTAATCATTGCTAGGGACTAGCAATCCTTAAGTTGGGGGGTGTGATAAGAACATGAAATGTAGTTATAACCACCCATTTATTATTCTTATCTAACTTTATTAAACTCTGAATACACCATCCCCTTAACTATTTCATAACTTGATGTTGTAGACTATTAGTGCATCAAAAAGAGTTTATTCTACCTGCCTTTTGTTTTCTGATTTTCAGGAACTATACAAGAGGAAGAATAGCAAGATCCTCCAATGGAAGTGAGTAAAAGGGCATACTGGGCTGTCCAAAGCAAGAAGGGTGTCCAAACCTGATTTTCTTTTTGCTCATTACTGTCCCCTTTCTCCTCCTTAGCTCCCAACCTAGGAAGCACTCTTTTGGACTAGTTCAATCTAGTGATTTCCTTAAATTCCTCTATTTGAGGACCTTGACTTGAGCTTGCCTGGGTATGAACCATGGAATCATTAGGAAGGGGATTAAAGCTTGGTGGGTTATGCTTAGGATTGGCAATGGGTTGGCTTGGTAGTTGACCCCTAAGATTTGATTCTACACAATTGAGAGAGTTTATTTTGAAACAACTGTCCTTGGTTTTGAATGATCTGATTTTGAGCTTGTATTTGGGACATCATTTGTGCTAAGGCTTGCTGTTGACTAGCTAGTTGTTCTTTCAAGGCTTGGATGGAGGGATCCATGTGAGGATGAGATCCTAAAGGGACATTTTGAAGAATTGGAGGATTTTGAAATGAGGATTGTTGAGACACTTGATGGTTTTGAAAATTAGGGAGACTATGAGAGTTTGGCATACTGTGAGGGTTTTGTATATGAAGATTATTTTGATATGCATGAAGGTTTGGGAAATTTGGATTATGGAGAATGGGAGGGTTTTGAAAATTTAAGTTGGATTTCGGATATGTGGCCATTTGGTTGGACTGATTTTTCCAAGAATGAGTTGGTGATGGAGAATTATTTCTATACATGAACACAAGGGTTCTAAGTGAACCTATCCTCCTCCTCCTCCTCCTCCTTCTCCTCCTCCTTTTTACCAATTTGAAAAATTATCCATTTATTAAATGGATTAAGAAGACCTCTCTATATCAATAAATAGAGTGTAGATCTTAAGGGAATTAACTTCCCTCACTCTATTTTACACTGATCTAAAGATTGACTTGTTCAAAAGAAATTAGCCTATTTATTAGATAATTAGAATTCCTTGAATGGACCAAGTCAACCACCATCTTACCTTGAAATAGGGTCCTTAATTTCCAAACCTTATCCACCGTATCATAGGTACCCTATATAATTTTAATTAATGATCTCAAGAAACATCAATAGGAAGTCTTTTGTTTTAAACTTCTTTCTTTGAATACCACCTCTAGATAGAACTTATAGGAGAGATCTATTTACTACCAATTGTGAAAGGATGGTATTCTACATCTACCTAAAGACAAAATTTTGCATGAATATATCATGCATCTACTTGTGATACTAATCATGAAAGATCTCCAATCGTTATGAAAGCAATCTGAGGAAAACCTTTGAAGAAGCGGAGAAGAATGCTCCTACAATTACATGCATTTGTGAGGATTATGAATAACACTTCAATCAAAGAGAACATCTCTCCTCAAGGAATATCTCCACGGCTGAGGAATAGAGTTAAGCTCCAGCTGTCTACGTGATGACCTGCTATGACCGTGCCGGGTATTTCTTGGAAGACGTATCACTAGACAGGAGGCCTATATCATATTTACCTTCCAGCGGCAATCCAAGAATATGATCTAAAGCTGACTACATCCTTCCGGAGAGAGCGCCACGATTGCGTCGCAGGAAACTTGCCGAAGAGTCCTTTCCGAAGACGTTGACTTCACCAGGATCCATTACCTATCCCCGAGCAGCGTAGAAGGTGAAGTTTGGAGCATATCGTGGGAGAGTCTGAGAAGTTCTCTCCTGAAATTCGTTGCGGGAGCAAGGTAAATAAGTCACAGACATCGTGGGTAAATTACGACGAAGCCGAACTACGCGCACGTGTTCGCGATCGATCCACATCACCAATCAGAAGATGAGCTGACGAAACCCCTATTCTCTGTACGGGATTACTGACCACGTGACGACCCGTCTGCATCGTCCAACAACTTTGAAGATTCGATTGGATTATCAACATGGAATTATTTTCGTCACGGCGCTGGCAACCGCCAAACCGAAGGATATTTCAGAATCGCCCGCGCGCGTTGACCCTATCGACGCGAAAATTAAAAGACTTGAAGACCTTCCGACGGATCGCGATAACCATTGTAACTTCTCTTTCTCGAGGCAACTTTTCATTCCCCTCTTCCTATCTTCTCTACTCTATAAATAGGAAAATGTAAGAGAAGAAAAGGCAGTTGTTTTATTGATAAAATCGGTTTCGTGGTTCGCTTTTACCCATGTGTTCTTCGTCCTCTCCGTGCCTCCTCAGTTCCCATTCCGAAACTCATCTCCGATTCTACTTTCCTTTCCCTTCCTCCCCCTTTTCTGTCCGTCTTTCATCCATCTCAGGTCAAGTGCAAGCGGCGAAAACATCGGATTATTTTAATAGTTCAACGAGCATCATCTTCACGGCTTCCTCAGGTATCATCCTCCCCTCATTGCGTGAATGATAGTTCTATCACAAAATCATAAGTCCACGTTAGCATTCGCCACTTCATTTCTATTCGTTCTATCTCTCACATATCCGTTCCGCTATACTGGTCCACCTCATTTTCTCTTCCTTTCTTCTATTCCCGACTATTTCCCGTATTATTCTCTCCTCATCGTCCATACCGCTCTCTTTTCTTCATATCCGTTCTCTCATTCACTGTCATCCCCGCTATCTTCTCTATTCTTATTTCACATATTATATATTATCTCTATTTTATAATATCTCTTCTCTTATCAATATTTAAATTATCTATTACTCTTCCATCCTCCTCTTCTTCATATTATCAGTCATAAATTCCTTCCACATTATAAAATCTATAATTATCATCACTCTTACTCATTAACTACATCATTCCCTCTTCTTTACCATTTATTTCACCTCCATAATCATCTCCAGTATCACTGCTCTTAATTCTATAATTCTAATATATCCTATTCATTATCTTGTGAATTATATACATTCCTTCCTACTGATATCAATTCATAGATCCTCCCTCATTGTAGGATTATTTCTTAAACTTATCACCATCATCATACATAGCATCATATTCGGAAATATCCTACATTAGTTGGTGGATTCCAACTATGACTATGAAGATTCAGTTGGGAAAAGGCATTAACTTCTTTCTGAATATTCATAAAAGCTACACATTGAGCCTCATTATGATCTTGACTATAGCAAAAGGAACATACAAAATTTTTCGGAGAGGGATTAGGTGTTTGGGCTGATTAGAGTTTCTCTAATTTCATACTGATTTACTAACCTCATCCCTTAATTCTTTATCAGCATGTCTCACTAATTCGTATATTCCCTCTTTCTTGAAGGAGACATTGGCTCTATCATATGTGGAGGAAGTAGTGTAATTAAAAGAGTTTTGACTTAATTCCTCAAGAATTCTATAAGCTTGATCTTCACTTTTACTTGCTATAGAACCTCCACAAGAAGCATCTATGATTTTTTTATTTTGGTAATCCATTCACTCATAAAAATAGTGAACTAGCTGCCAACGAGAGAAACCATGATGAGGACATTTTCTTAAAAGACTTTGATATCTACTCCATGATTCATGTAATTGTTCACTGCCATTATGCGAAAAACTCATAATCAATTTCCTCATTATATTAGTCTTCCCATGAGGATAGAGCTTGGTAATGAAATCATTGAAAAGTTTAGTCCAAGAAGTGACTTCTAAATTTGAGAACTAATAGCTGGCTTCTCCTTTCAAAGAAAATGGAAAGAGGGCTAACCTAAGAGCATCATCAGCGTCTTTAATAGTGGCACAAATCTTGGAAAACTCTTGAAGATGATCATAGCGATCCTCATTAATATTTCCATAAAAATTAGGAAGGATTTGGAAAATTCATGGTTTGATATCGTGGCTACAAGAAGGTTTATCAAATAATTCCACTCCAATTGAAGGATTGAAGTCATCTTTAAGGAGTTTAGGCTGAACCAAAGGGTTGGGTTGGTCTTGAGGATTCATAATGGGGTACTTAGCTTTGGAATGGGAATGCTGACCTAGATAAAAAATCTTAGGCTCTAATGATCATCTACCGTGCATGCACTAAGTTTAGGCTTACCTCTTGATCTTGATCCTTGCGATAGATTGGAGATGACTGTCCTTTTCTTTTCGTATTGCTGAAATTTCTGTTTTTTTTTCTAAAATAAAACAGAGAAGAGAAATATAGAAAAAGGAGAAAGAATATTGATATTTTCATGCACCTAAAATCCCCGGCAGCGGCGCCAAAATTTGATAGGCTCAAAGTCCTCGTGGTTTTAAGCCCAACAAACTTAATATTTATAAACTAGAAAACTCCAAAACAACTGGGGTAATTGGGGTGTATAGGTTTCCTAGGTCGATCCACAAGGACTCTAGGGCAAGAGAATGTCAATATAGGCGGCAAGAGAAGGAAATAAACTAGACTACTTGGATATATCAATGGGAAGGACAACTAGAGAGTGTGCAAAATAGAGAGATATGAAAACTAAGATAAACTCCAGGAAATATGATGTGCGAGGAGATATACTAAAGATAAAAAGGAGGGAAAGATAAATTAGATGAAAAACGGGGAAGGAGTGTAATGAGAGAAGGAAAGAGTGTGAGTTAAGGAGAGAGAGAAAGGGAGGAAAAGCTTTTAGGAAGAAAGATGGAGAGCCGAAAAGAAATAAAAAGAAAGAAGGTTTTGAGGGAGAGATTTCGAGAGAGTGAGAGAGATCTTCGAAGAGAGGGAAGGAGATTATAAGATAATTCGGGAGAAAGAGAATGAGCAAAAAAAGGTAAGCGAGAATTTAAGAGAGAGCGAGATCAAAACTAGACGAGAAAAAGAATTTTAGAGTAGAAGAACTGATGGAGAATTATTTCGAAACATGAACACAAGGGTTCTAAGTGAACCTATCCTCCTCCTCCTCCTTCTCCTCCTCACTCATGAGTTTGAAAATTATCCATTTATTAAATGGATAAAGAAGACCTCTCTAAATAATTAAAGAGAGTGTAGATATTAAGGGAATTATTTTCCCTCCTTCCCTATTTTATACTGATTTAAAGATTGACTTGGTCAAACATTTAATCATTATCCTTAGATACTTAGAATTCCTTGAATGGACCAAGTCAACCACCCTTTTATCTTTGATATAGATTCCAAATTTTCCAAGCCTTCTCCACCATATCATAGGTACCTTATGTCATTTTAAATAATTATCTCGAAGAAAAATCAGTAGGAAACCTATTTGAATTACATCCCCTTTTCTTTGAAAACCACCTTAGTTAGAATTTTAAGAGAGATCTCTATTTTATTATTACTAGAGGAAACTAACTTCAAGAGCAGCTCAAGTCAAAGCCCATGACGACAGTTATGATCTCTATCAAAGAAGAAGTCAACATGAAGACAATCATAAGGATCACATTCCTAACTATCTAAGACCTCCATGACCATCCAAAGGTCAAGGAGTTACACACCTGCTTTCTCAGACATCAGGAGAACAGTGGAGGCATATGAAGCCAAGTTATGAAGAACCTAAGAGAAGCTCAATCCACGAGGAGTACTTCCCATCCATGAAGGCCCTCACGGCTGTGACATAAAAGAGACTCGGATGATACCTGCTAGTGAGCAGCCCTCCTATTTATCCACAGCTGACCCTGTCACAAGTCAACAGAAGACCCTGGAAATTATCGCCTTCTACTCAATACCAAGATGAAATTTTCCTCTCGGAGAGTCGGCGCACGACTGTCCTTACTTTCTGCACATTCCAGAGGATTGCAGTTGAAGCACGACAGCAGTTTCTGGAGAGCACGGCGTCGCTCTCTTCCTTCAGTTGCGGCGATGGTAGAGGAGGAAAACCGGCCCTCTACTCTCTCTTATCACACCTGACGAGTCTCTCCTATCGTCATTTCCTCGCAAACCGTACCGAAATTCCCTTCTAGTTTGCCTCGAAGACTCACGAGAAGACCACAGGAAAACGGCACACTTCCGAAACACTCATAAATATCCTATATCACGGCAATGCCATAATATTGCAATCACAGGGTTTTCGTGTCATCGAGATTCAGCGATGGGTATTACCGCGATTACGATCCACCTAAATGAGGATCTTCCACGTCACCTGCTGATCAAGCCGACGACTTCAAAATAGGCGCTTACACGATCAAAGCAAACAATGATTTAATTGGACGATCGCATACGGCATTCCGAGCTTCCGTTGGTTGTCTGAAGGAAACTACTCTGAACGCATCTGTGCATCGGGGTAGCACACGTGATCGCTCGAATACTCCTGCCATTCAGCACGCGATCGCGTGGTCCACAGGCGCCCCGTCGGCAATCTCCCCAGTAAGCGTTGACTTATCAAGAAAGTACTGCGGGTGTTGACATGTAGAGAAAGAAAATAGCGAAGGAGATCTCTGAAGCGACAATAAAGCCTCAATCCTCACTATATCCGAATAGCCTATTCAACGCCTATACTAGGTCAACTGACCGAACTTCTCGGTCAAAAATCTTCGTCGATATTCTCGACAAAAGTCAGGAAATCCCGAAAACAATTCTCGATGAAACCGTTTCGACATCATCGGCGATAATACGGCGGGATTTTATCAAACATATTTGGTTCCAAAGGACTCTCGCAGGGTCAACTTAATTACGGGAGTCGTCGTCAGGGTCAACCTTCTTACAAGAATCGGACAACTCAGAGAGCGTGAAGCGGTCCACGAGAAGACGCGTAGACGCCCGTTTAACTCCTTCTTTCTTTTCGAAACTTTTCTTCACAGTAACTTCCGGCCTCTCTATCTCTATAAAACGCACGAATGTAAACGAAAAGAGACAGATGTTTTTGATAAATTTGGGTTACCCTTGGTTCGTTTTATACCTGTGTTCGTCGTCATCCATGTGATCCTCCCGCATTCCCTCATCTCCGATTCTACCTCCCTCTCTATTCTCCCCCTCTTCTGTCGTTTTTCATCCACTTCACGTCCGAAGCCTGTCGAGGAATATCCAGCTCAGTGAAGCGATTCGGGAGCATCGCTTCTTCCTTCCATCAGGTATTCATCCTCAATCTTTACTCGTGTGATAGTTCTTCTCGTAAGATCTTCTATAAGTCCAAACGTTGACCGCTAAACCTTCACGGTTTTCTGTCGCGTATTAGTGTCCTTCCGAGAATTACTGTAACTCCTCTCTGTCCATTCCGTCTTTATTCGCCTCCGCATTCTTCTCTTCGTATCCGTTATCTTCTCTCGTTCTAGTCTCTCTTATCTTTCCCGTATAATAGCTACATGTCGTCTTCCTTATCCACGCTATCTTCGGCTCAGTCTCCTATCTAGATAAATTCATCTCTCCTTCTATTTTCGATCTCATCCGAAACTAATATTAACTATTCCCTTCTCTTGGCATTATAATAATTAAATATTATATGTATTATCTTCTATTCCCTGCATCTTATCACAGCCTATCTACGTCTTATATATCCTATCTTATTTATTTACTATCCTTTATCTTATATCATCTATCTTATATTATCTAGTCCCTCCTCTTATTTTAACTATCAATCCTAAATTCTATCCCATTATAGATATATCAAAATAATCATCATTACTATCATCATTATTCTTCCTCTCCATCTCATCAATTATCCCATATTATCCTCACTGATTTATAACTCCAATTCCTAGTGATATCACTTCATAGATCCTCCCTCATATTGTAGGATTTAGATACCTCTTATAAATTATCCTACATCAAGAACGGTAGAGGAAAAGAAATAAAGACGGTCAACAGGCGAGAGAGAGAGAGAGAGAGAGAGTGAAAGAGTATGTCAACAGGCGCGTGAGAGGGAGAGAAAGGTAGTAAGAGGAAGAGGGAAACAAAGAAATAAAGAACTAGAGAGGGGACGTTTTTAGGGGAGAGAAATAAAGAGAGAGAGTGATATCAGAGATGAAGAGAAATGACCGGAAGAGGGGAAGGTAGGAAGAGAGGGAGATAGGGAGATGCGGGAAATAAAAAAAAAGGAGAGAGAATGCGCAAATGTAAAGAGAGCCGAAGATAAAATTTCCCGAGAAGGAAGAAGGAAGACGGGAGCGCTATGAAGAAATACAGGGTGACGACAAAGATCGTGAGGCAGTAAGAGCGAGAGAATAGAACTGGAAACAAGAAAGAAGAAGAAAGAGAGTGGGGAGAGTTCGGAAATGATGAATTCGGAAGAGAGAGAGCGGGAGTGACGGATTCGACAAATTCGGATGAGGGAAAGAGAGGAAACTAGTGTGAGAAGGGAGAAAGAGGAAATCGGAGAGAGAAGAAGGAAGAGAGAGAGTGCATGTGGAAAGAGGAAGACATAGAGAGAAAGAGAATGTGAGACCGTGCGAGAGTAAGATCAGAGAAATTCTAGAGAGAAGGAGAAGGAGCGATCGCGAGGAAGGGAAATAGAAAGAGAATTCAAAGAGATTGAAAACAGAACTCGGGAGAAGATTGGGAGACGCAGGGAGAGAACAAGAAATGCAGAAGTAGAGAACTTCAAGAGGCGAGGAAGAGGGAGAACGTGAAAGAGGGGAAACGGCAGAATTCCGGGGGAAAGAGAGTGAGAAGAGTGGAAGAAAGGAAGGAAAGACGGGAAGCAAAATGGCTACAAAAAGAGAGAGAGAGAGAGGGAGCAAGATTGACGGAAAAGTAGTGCGGTTACGAGAGAGAAAACTCAGGAACAGTAGCAATAATAGGAAATGAGAAAGAAGACGTGGGAGGGCGGAGATGAAATTGAAACTCAAGAGAAAGAGCGGAAACGAAGAAGGCGGAAACTGGGGAGAAGGAGAGAGTAGATATCAAAACGATGAAACAAAAAGAAGAAAACAAGAAGAACCGCGACGGAAAGAAATGAGAAACGTGGAAGACGAGAAGAAGAAACGGAACGCACGAATTTGCAAGGAGATCGAGAGAAAGAGAGTAGAGATAGAGGGAGGAATCGAAGAAGGTAGCTGGAGATTCAGGCGAAAGAAGACGACATTTCGAGATAAATTAAAAAACGGAATAAGAAGCGACGCTTTCGGAGGAAAATAAAATGAAGATGGGGATCGAAACGGAATAGATGAGAGAAGGTGAAAGAGAGAAAATGGGGTGGAGAAGAGAATGCGAAGAGAGATAGATAGG